>OY728148.1:1332330336-1333596336 GCA_963277665.1 Viscum album | reverse complement strand
CATAAAAATACTATATCCATCCATTTAAATGGAATATGGTTTAAAATACCATCCATTTTCCATTTATTTCACTTGTTTGTTTATAGTAACTTTCTTAACCCTTAAATAGTAAAAAACATTAATACCATGGTAATCATCAAAAGGATTAACGACGGGTTAAATCAAAGTGATAAGGGTGAAAAAATCACCTAAAACTCATATTAATATTATATTTTAATTATATAAATTTGGAACCAATTTAATATGAAAATTAATTTATATTAATTTAATACTTTAAGTAAATCCAAGAGTTCCCCTCCCTTCACTTATAAAAGGGAACCTGCTCTTCTCTCTTCCTCACACATTTTTAGCACTCTAGTTTGGTAATAAATACCAAAAGACCCTCCCAAAATTCCTCCAAACTTAATATAGGAATTATTTTGGGCCTAATAACAACATTATAAGGATTAATTTATAAAACAAAGTAGGTTTTCTGAAGAAGAGGTAAAGATTTTAACCGAATGTTTTAGTTTTATTTATTCTTCTACCTACTTTAAAACTATTATAACCATTATGATATAATAACATAAGTATCTAAAATATAATTATATATTATCAGGTTAATGTATAAACCTTAATATATCTTCTTATTACTTTAAATGGGAATGAAATATATCGTTCGTGTGTATGGTAGATTGTCACCTCATAAATCGATGTAATTCATTTTCCATCACCACCTCTCACAGTTGGTTTAATGATGAATTTAATTTATATAAATATATTATATTTATTAAATAATTATAATTCTATAAATATAATATATCATTTATTTTTTACCTTTCCATCCATTTAAAAATGATAACATCATTTGTGCATACGTGTGGATTACCACCTCTACGAAGCGATGTGATTTATTTTTCATCACTAAATAATATAGATAGTATATATTACTATATATAAAGATATAATATTATATTTATTATATAATAATAATTATAGAAATAAATTATAATACTTACTTTCTTTCCCTTATGTTCATTGAAAAATGGAAACGTTACTAATGCGTACACACAACCTATATTCTCCATGATTATAATATAATTCATTTTTCATATACGTCTTTCATGGTTGGTTTTAAAGAATAATTACTGAATAAAAATTATCATTATTCAATGATTACTATTATTTATATGATTTAACAAATATCCATTTTACCATAGTCGACATACTAAATTCATTTTGAAGCTATGAACCGAACATCCTCAAAACACCTGGTGTGAACTTAACTGATAAAGTAATTAAAAATATCATTAAAATAAATGGTTTAAGGATAAGGGATAAATATTTTAAATGATTCTTAATAAATCAAATAATTGATATAATTTCATACACATGTGTTAAAAGACATATATAATAAGTCTGGACACAAGGTTATGGATTTCATCTCAATTTCCCCTTATAGAGGCATATTTTAATGTTATGCACCTAATTTATTTTATATGGTGTATATAATACCCCGTTTACATTTTATATCATTAATATTTCAAAATTCATGGTATTTTAAGTTACAACTCAAATTATTTCATCCAAATGGGTTTTTTTGAAAGATACCAAGTGGTAATGGGTTTCTTAACTCAATTTATTTTCATTGAATTATAACTCTTATTCATAGACTTTTTTATTCCATTAATATGTGTGAAATGATATCTAAATTGTTTTATTATATATTTAAACTTATTTTATTTATATTTAAATATGTTTACATAATCACTTTATAGATTAATTATCACTTCAAAAGTTACGATCTTTGTAAGGGTTTTCATTGTCTAAATCTAATTTTCTCGAGACATGTTTAATGTCAAGCACCATGATTTATTTTAATGGTTTAATTAATTAACCATAAATTAATTTTACCATATTAATTCATTTAATTAGAGTTATTTATAGATCCATATAATTTTCTTTATTTTAATGAATTTTTATTTCAAAAGTTACCAAAGAGGTAAAGGTTTTATGTTACAATCTAATTTCTTTTTGGGATTGTTTATGTTCAAGGTTCCTTTTAGGGAAATCATATGTTATTATTTTATTTAACCACATATATTTTCTTATCCTATAGTTATAATTTTTTTTAAATTTTTATTTTTTATTTACTTCCTTATTTATTAAAGAAACATGAAGAAATTTGTTTATAAGTGAAATCGTCTTATATTTTCTTTTAAAATAGGAATCTTTCTATTCAATATCCATTTTTTATAAATTTTTTTAAATAATATTTTTTTATAAACATAAATAATTTCCTAAATTTAATTTACATTATTTTTTACATTATTTTAAAAGGTTTTAAATGAAATTTCTTAATATTTTCTACATGGTTCACTTTTAATTATCTTTATAAAATTTTGAAAATAATGTTTATTTTTAATGTTTATGACTTGAACATATTTTCATACCATAATGAACATTATTTTCTTTAAAGTTTCCTTTATAATGTTACAAATTTATTTTTAAAGGAAATTAGTTTCACAATATTTTGGGAATTTTTAGTTTTTAAAAATATATTTTCAAAGTGGAAAGTAAATTTCCATCAAGAATGTTTTAATGGTTTTTTTATGGTATTTATATTCAAAAAATAAATCCATTTATTTTAATTATTATCCAATAAGGATATATTTTAATGATTCCATACTAATTATTTTTATGGATATATTATGATTTTTTTAAAACTATTTTCATTGAAACTATTTCTTTTCCATGGGTAAATCAAGATATGAAAGAAAAATGGTTATTATTTTGATGAAAAGTGATATATTTTAATTATTTTTCACATGATATGGTACTTGGAAATTATTAATGAAAGTGGTATTTGGGAGTGAACCAAAATACTTAAGGGGCTTTGTTATATATGTTATGGGTGGTTCTATTATATTAATCCAATGCATTGTGTAATGATGATTAAGTTGACTAAATATAAGTAACTACTAAGAGACAATGGATTAACTAGTTAACAGGTTACTTATAAGAGATTATGAGTATTAAATAGGCAAGGTTATATAAATTTTAATGGTTATTTTAAGGGTTTTATGAAGATAATTTTCCATTATACCAATACATTTTCTCTATGATTTCTATGAATTTATAATGGATCCTTTACTCAAGGATTGATTTCACACGACTCATGATTTTTTACATATATGAAACTTGTCTTATGTTAAAAATTTAAACCATGTTTCTTGATTTATGATCTATGTTTTGATTGGTATGAATTCTATTATGTTATTCTCATTCACTTTGATTATGCCATCACACCCTTATACTCATATTATGATCACTGATGAAATTCAATTGTTAATGCTTATATTTACCCTTACTAAGTGTTTGAGATAAAATTTTTTAGGTTTTCAATTTCCCTAAATTTTGAATAAATATTGCAAGTATGTTATGCCTAAGAAGGTTACTATATGTGAATAACTTATTAGGTGATTATGTATATTTTTATGAACCAATTTTTTATGTATCAAAATTTCCATGTAAAAGTTTGTTATAATTATTTAAAACTATAAAACTAAATGGTACTTGGGTATGTAAGTGATCCAATTTTTTAGTTTTATGTTATATGTTTTAAAGGGTTAAAATCAGGTCACATTTATTGGTATCAAATCCATAAATATAAAGATTATGTTTTAGCACTGGATTTAGGAGTGTGTGTTTGGGGATTTTATAGTTGGTATTAGAGGAGGGTTTAGATAAATTTATAGATTGGGATGTTTTTATGTGAGGATAACTTGATATTTATAGATACCATCAAAAGGGTTATAAGTTTAAGGTTTATCATAAGTTCAAAGTAATACACACCCATTTTGAGGTTTTGTGTGATATGATTTTAAGGTGATTATTAGTATTTTGGGAGACATTTTATTGGGTTGAGGTATATGTAACCCTTAGGTTTAATATGAAGGATTATTTTAGAAGAATTCTGTTGAATTATTAGGGGAGTAATATGAAAGGTATGATAAAAAATTGGTGGTAAAAACATTGTTTAATGTTTATGTTATTGAGGTTAATTGGGATATAGGGTTATTAATTTATAGAATTATCTACATTGAATCATTAGTGTTATTATGGAAATTTTGGAGTTGAATGTGTTATTTATTTATATGAAGATTTATTCATTTTAGGTATTATATTATCATGCACTAACCATTTTAGTTTTAGTAAATACATAAATAATATATTATTATCCTTTTATATACCTCCTGAGTAATCTGAAATTGATTATAGTTCTTTAGAAATTAAATATTAATACTCATAATTATGAGTAAAATATGAGATAAATGTGGAAACTAATTGAAATAGACAATAAAAGTATAAAATTTAATTAATATATTTGAATAAAATTAAGAAATTATATTTCCTTATATTCTTATTCTAGATGGTAAATGAATTCCTCAACTCTAGGAAAAGGATCTTGAAACAAAAATGTGATCCTTTTACCTTGACTTCTCATGGACATATTATCTTTCACATTCCACCATTTAGAAATTAATTTTTCTTCCAAGTCCATATTTCTACTTCGTACTAATGTTCTCCTATTTGGAAACCTAGTTATGTGTTATTCTAGATGACCTTCATATTTCCCTTTCCTTCCTTTCAATAGGAAGTTTTATTAACTCTTTTTTTGATGTGGGTTTCCAACAAAGGTATTTTAAAATTTAAAACACTTGATTAATGAGATAATGTTTTAATTTAAAGGATATAATTTATTAAATGTTTGGAGAGAATGTAATATCCTGATATTTTAAAATAATATTATGTTTGATAGCGTACAAGACATGTAACATCAAGCTTAAACAAACCATGAAATATTATATAACCATTATAACATAGCCATTAAATTGAAAGGTTATAATATAATTAACTTAATTATTAAATATATATAAGTCCTTATTAATAAAAATGCATTGATTAATTCATAGTTAATAAGAACTCAATTTTTAGTAAAGTCATTTTATGCTTCAAAAATATATTTTATTTAAAAATGTTTTTATTGATTTTTTTAGAAAATATTAAAATTAATTTATTCCAATTTTATAAATTATATTTTATAAAAATGATATAATTTTTTTAAATCATCATATTAAAATTATATTAGGGTGAAATTTTGGTATTTTTTTGAAAATATTTATTTTTCAGTGAAAGTGAAAAATACCATTTTTGTAAAAATATCATTTATTTTAATTTAAATGTTCCATTATGATTTGGATTTGATATTAATTTAACATAGGTATTGTTTAGTTATAAATTATATAATTAATTAAATAGTAATCAACATTATACTTTATTTTTACATAAGTTCATTTTTTGGGATTAAAAATACATTTTTTTAAACAGTTTTTCATTGCATTTTACATATTTATATTAAAATTAATTTATGAAAATTATAGGAATAAAATGTTGAAAAATTAATAAAATATTTTGAATCAGGATGTTAATTTTTTTTAAATAATTCCCTTTTATTTTTGGTCATTAGGAATACTAATCACAATAAATATTATCATCTCGATATGGGTAAATCAGGTAATTATGGTTAACAATAATACGATAAGTAATAAAAATAAATCTAAAACTTATATTTAATCCAATTAATGAGTGTATATATACAATAATAATCTTATATTTTAATTTATGACATTTTTTTGGATTTTTCTTTGAAAAATACTTATTTATTATTTTAAGTAAAGAAAAATACAAAATTCCACTCTCTAGCTTTTAAGTTTCTATTACATGTTCACATAGGGATAAAAATAAAATTTTAATGAATATTAAAATTTATTTTAAACATAATGAAATAATTATTATTATAGAAATTTATTTATAATTTTTAGTGATTATATAATTACCTTAAATTCTTATGCAACACTGATATATTGATTGTTCAAGCAGTAGACAAATCAAGTAGAATATTTAAAAAATTCAAAAGTAATTTTTTTGGGTTATTTATAGTGTATAAATAATTTTAAATATATATATATATATATGTAACATATTAGGGATTTTTTAAAAGTATTTATTCAATCTCCATGGTTATCTTGATGACTTTAAAGTCAAATTAAATGAATATTTCAAAAAATGTCATTAATGATATTTTAAAATAAATAATATTTTATTAAATGATTTAAAATTTATAAAAATACTAAATTTATCAAATTTAATGGGATATGGTTTAAAATATCATCAATTTTCCATTTATGAGTCAATTTTTCTTTTATAATAACTTTATTAACCCATAAAGATTAAAAAATATTGATACTGTGATAATCCTAAAAAAAGGTTAATAGAGGATTAAAACAAAGTGATAAGGCTGAAAAAATCACTAGAAATTGTTAATTTTTTATTTAATTAGAGTTTTTAGACTCAATATAATCTTATATTTTAATTATATTTATTTGAATCCACTTTAACATGAAAATTAATTTAATAATTTAAGTAATTCTTAGAGTTCCCCTCCTCTCACTTATAAAAGGGAACCTTCTCTCCTCTCTTCATCACAAATTTTGAGAACTCTAGTTTGGAAAATACTTGCCCAAATACCTTAAAAAAATCCCTCTTAAAATAATATAGGTATTATTTTGATAATAATACCAACCTTATATGGATTAAGGTATAAAGAAAATGAGGTTTTCCGAATAAGAGGTATAACTTTTAACCAAATATTTTAGTTTTATTTCTTCTTCTACCTCCTTCAAAACTCTTATAAAAATTGTGATATAATAACATATTAATCTAAAATATACTAATATTTTATTATGTTAATTTATTAACCTTAATATATCTATTTATTCCATAAAATGGGAAATGAAACGATCATTTGTGTGTATAGAGGACTATCACCTTGCAAACAGATGTAATTTATTTTACATCACCACCTCTCACATCTAGTTATAATGATATATTTAATGTATATATATGATATTTATGAAATAATTATACTTATATAAATATAATATATCATCATTTTTTTTACAATTCCATCTATTTAAAAATGATAACACCATTCATGTGTACGTGTGGATTACCTCTTCTATAAAGCGATGTGATTAGTTTTTCATCACTAAATCACATGGATGGTAAATATAAATATATTTAAAGAATTAATATGATAATTATGACATAATAATTATTATTTAAGGATAAAAAATACTTACCTTATTTCAATCATGTTCTTTGGAAAATGGAAATGTTACTCATGTATACGTATGACCTACAATCTCCATGATTGTAACATAATTCATTTTTCATAACCATCAATCATGGTTGGTTTTAAAAGTATAATTAATATATAAAAATGATAAAATTTGAATTATTATTATTATTATTTATATTATTTATGAAATATTCATTTGACCACGATCCACATACCGAATAATTTTAAAGTTATGAACTGAACATCCTCAAAACACCCGACGTGGACTTAACTGATTAAGTAATTAAATATATCATTAAAATAAATGAAATAAAAAGTTTTAGGATAATTAATTAATCCTATAAAATTTTATTAAGAAATAAAATAATTTTTGTAAATTTATTATATGAGTGTTAAAAGACATAAAAATAAATTATGGACTCGAGGTAATGGATTTCATCTCAATTTCCCTTCATTAAGGCATATTTTAATGTTATGCACCTAGTTTATTTTATATAGTGTATATACTACTTATTTTAAATTTTTTATCATTAATAATTTATAATTAATGGTATTTTAATTTACAACTAAAATTATTTCATCCAAAGGTATTTTAATTGAAAGTTACCAAGTAGTAAGGGGTTTCTTAATTCAATTTCATTTCATTGGGTTATAACTCTTCTTAATAAACTTTTTATGAAATTATTATGTGAAATAATCTCTAAATTTTTTATTTTTAATTTAAACTTGTTTTATTTAGATATAAATATGTGCACATAATCACTCTATTTATTGATTATCACTTCAAATTTATGATATTTTCAAGGGTTTTCTTTCTATCAATCTCATTTTCTCAAGACATAATTCATGCTGTGAAATATGATTTATATAAATGATGTACTTAAATAACCAAGAAATTTATTTTGAAATATTAATTCATGTAATTAATGGTATTTATATATCCATATATTATTCTTTCTTTCAATTAATTTTTATTCTGAAAGTTACCAAAGCGGTAAAGGTTTTATGTTACAATCTCATTTCTTTTCAAGATTGTTTATGTTCATAGTTACTTTGGGAGAAATAATATGAAATTATTTTATTGAACCACATATATATTATTCTCATATATTTATGGATATGGTTTACATGTTTAGTTTCCATTTCACCCCTTATTTATTAAATAAACATGAATAAATTTGTTTGTAAGTGATACCAATCTTGTATCTTCTTTTAGATTGGGAATATTTCTCTTCCATATCCATGTTTTCTTAATTTTTTTCAAAAATTTACTTTTATAAACATAAATTATTTCCTAAATTTATTTTACATGAACTTTTACCTTCGTTTAAAAGATTTTAGAAGAAATTACTTAACATTTTCTACACTATTAATAAATTCCACAGGTTGTATGAATTGAGAAACCAATTCATGTCACCACCTTTAAAAAAACTTAACATTTTCTACATTAGTCACTTTTGACTCTCTTCACAAAAGTTTTAAAATAATGTTTATTTTTAACATTAATGACATGAATGGATTTTCACACAATAATGAACATTATTTTATTTTAATATTACTTTATATTTTTTAAAGTTTATTTTCAAATAAAATTAATTTCATAATTTTTTTTGATTTTTCAGTTTTTAAAATGTAATTTTCTAAGTGGAAATGATATTTTCCTTAAGGATGTTTTTAATCATCTTTTTATGGTATTTATATTCATAAATGACAATAAAACTTTATTTTAATTATTATACACTGGGGATATAATATAATGATACCATACTAATTATTTATATGGATGTATTATGATTGTTTTAAAGATATTTTCATGGATATTACTTCTTTTCCATGGGTAAATCAAGCTATGACAGAATAATGGTTATTGTTATATTGAAAATGAAAAATTTTAATTATTTTTCTCATGATATGGTATTTGTAAATTATTTATGAAATTAGGATTGGGGAGTGAACCCAAATCATTAAGGAAATTTGTTATAAATGTTATGGGTAGGTCTATTATAGCTCTCCAATGCATTGGATAATGACAACATAGCTGAATAAATATAAGTAACTCCTAAGAGAAAAAAAAGTTAATTAGTTAATAAGTTAATCCTAAGATATTATGAGTATTAACTAGGCAAGGTTATCCCATATGTAAGGGTTATTTTATGGGTTCTATAAATATAATTATCCAATATACCCACTCTTTTTATTTGGAATTTTTATGAGTTTATAATGGATATTTTACCCAAGGATTGATTTCACATAGTTTATGATTGTTAACTTATATGAATCTTGTCTTATGTTAAAGTTTTATGCCATGTTTCATGATTTATGATCCATGCTTTTATGGGTACAAATTCTATTATGTTATTCTTATGCACTTTGATTATTTCATCATACCCTTATGTTCATCTTATGATCACTGAGGACATTCAATTGCTAATGATTATGTTTACCCTTACTGAGCATTTGAGCTCACCCTTATTATGTTTTCCATTTAACTAGGTTGTGGAGAAATATTTTAAATATGTTATGACTAAGAAGCTTACTAGATGTGAAGAACTTAATGAGAGATGATGAATATTTTTATGAACTGGATTTTACATGGATCCAAGTTTCCATGTAAGAGTATGTACTAATTATCTAAAACTCTAAACCTAAAAGGTAATTGTGTACCTAAGTGATCAAATTTTTCCAGTTTGATGTTATATGTTTTTAAGTGTTCAAATTGGGTCATGTTTATTGGTATCAAATCTAGAAATATGAAAATTATGTTTTATCACCAGATCTAGGAGTAGAGGTTTAATGCTATTATATATGAATTTTATGTTTTTAAATATTTCATTTTAAGTATTATTTAAATTTTTTATAACTATAAAGTCTTGGTCTTTTGTGTGAACATCTTCATCATGTTCTTTGGATCACAAACCCGTTAGATTGTAATAAAAAAATATGTTCAATTATTAAGTGCGACACATGATACTAAAAGAAAAACCATAAAGAAACCCAGCCTGGGGACTCGATCCTGCAACCACACCCTAAACCCCCATCCATCTATGCCACCTTAGCTCACTGTGGTGGGCATGAAGAGGATTGATAAAGCTGAGCCCAACTATAAAATCCCCAGAATCCCACTCCTAATTCTGGTGTTAAAACATGATATATTTTTTTATTAATAAAATATTAAACATCACTTGAAAAAATATACATACTAAGGAAAATTTTGGTCTAGGGTTTTGGAGGATTATAAAATATAAATACCTACCAGAGTTTATATTAATAATAAAAAATTATATAATCACTTATTTGACTTCACTCAAGCTAAAATTTTAATTGAGGACATTCACCATTGATATTACACCGATCACTATAAATATGAAAATCATTTTCATAAAACACAGGATGAACACAAAATTTATCAGTAAGGGGTTTTAAAATAAGAGATAGATCTAATTATCTAGTAAAAAAGATATTAAAATTATTTTTAAAACATTTCATTTTAAAATAAATATTTTTGACTAAATAAAACATTTGATATAATTTTGACAAGAATGCGTATTAGATAGATCATATGGTAGTGACAATTGGAATGGTTGGAGTATGGTTTTTCCAACTGTGTAGTTACTAGAAGAGACTGTGCGGGGTGGGTTTGGGCTAGTCAGTGCCTAGCACATGATTGGTGTATGGTGAGGTAAACCATGTAGTTTTCATGAGTTTTTAAAAATTTTAGGTATTTTAATTCTATTTTAAACCCCTAAAATCTAAATACCACACCCTCACCCATTCTATCCATCGTGCGACATCCCCCCCACCATTCTTGGACACACGACACCCTCTTGTAGTCTCCTCCCCTCCGAACGATGCCATGCTCCCCCTATAGTCAGTCTCCTCCTCACACTATGCTGCCAACCCCTCCTCTCTTTGTCTCCCTCACATAAAACCTCAATATTCATGGTCTTCTTCCCTCCACCCCTCTTCACATACATAAAACCCCAGGGAAATCCCCGTGGATCTCACCCCCTTCTAGGTATCCTCTTTTATGGTGATCCTTCCTAGTTTTATTCATGATTCATGGTTGGATTTACATGGTAAGGAATCCTACCTCTATTTTTAATTTTCTCTCGATTTCATCCCCCACTATCAAAATTTGATTTGGTCAAACTCTAGGTTAAATAAGTTGATGCAATTTTTAAGGATATTTCAATTTTAGTGTGTGTGATGGGTCTTTTGAGATGCCTTCTTTCATGTTTGGGAATCCAATAATGAACCATCCTAGGTCAACTAGAAAATTCACCCAATATAGTCCACCATGGGGTGATATATAGAAAATAACCACAAGTCTCATGTCAAACTGAAGAAACATCAAATTACAACATGGAGTCAAGAAAGAAATACATATCCACGAGACATATAGAGATAAGACACACCAACCAAATTATAAAGTTAAATTTGGGTAAAATAAACAAGTCTCCATGTGACCATCCATCACCACCAATACATCCCACTACAAAGGTGACATACGACAAGAAAATACGGTGTCCTACATGATTCCCTTACCTTTCCCCAAGTCTTGGAAAACAAGATCTATAACCACCCAAATAAAAGAGTGGAGTGTGAGAAAAAATCCTAGTATGATATCACCAAATAATCTATTCAATTTCTAATATCAAGAATGAAAAATTTATATCTTTATAAAAAAATCCAGTTTATAATGAATTTTCAAAAATAAAATCATTTTTAAACACTATTTTTTCCATAAATTTATACCATATTCACCAAATATAGTAACATATCATATATAAAAGAAAAATAGGTAAAATAAACATATCATAAAATATACATAAAATAAACCATCATACAGTAAACTATATATAAAATAAAAAGCACACAATTTGGGATCTATCCTATGTGAATACGTACTTGACATAAAATAATCCTAAACCAGGCATATGTTGTTTCCAATCTATATCGAGTCTTACCAAAGTACATTGATATCAAAAAAGTAAACCATAGTGGTCTGACACATACTAAGTCTACCTATGTCCATTTATCGACACACCCAAGGTTCCCAATGTGCTAAGTTCGTCCAAAACCATTTTCAAAATCCATGCTCACATTTAGTAAAAATCCTTTTTACACCAAAGAAAAACCATTTCAATGAACAATCTAAAGACATTAATAAGAACATATAACAATTCATGAATTTGAAACACTTATATAGATACACCTACCTAAAGAACTATGGAAACCTATTTTCTTATGACAATGAAGATTGAAAAACCATAGACCAACCTTCGACAAAAAAGGAGCGATAAGAAATGAAAAAGAGTTGATATAAATAACCAATCGATCATGAATCTGAAACACAAACACATACAATTCCACTTCCATTACCAAAATTATTAAATAAGCATAAAGAATTCTTACTAGGGATATACAGTGAAACCACCATAGGATTAAAACACCAAACAAAGTGATCCAGAAGGAGGGAGATCACCAAAAATCATCAAAAGTCACCGTAGGGTTCGAGAGAGAATCCTACACACTGAATGACAAACAATTCAGGTGTGCAACACGTTTTAAACTTATGTACATAAGGAATTTACCTCCTGAATTTTCTTCATGGCATTAAATCCCACAAATGAAATATATGTTGAAAAAGGTGTTGTATCAGATTAAATTAATACCTAATAGATGTTTTCACATTGTGTAATGGTTTCATGACCTATAAAATTTTTATTCCCTACACATATTCCCTATTGTAGATTCACATCATGTAAACCATCCACAATGTGACTGTGTCTAGAGGGTAGTGCTCAACCCAGTTTTCTATGGAAAACCTCAGAATGAAAAATTAATACCCTCTAGTCTCAAATATCACCTTATAAATCCATTTACCCATTTATAACCATACTCCATTAATCCAAAAAATCATACATCCCCGCACTTTAGGTCATTTTCCCTAGAAAATGATCTCTATTCCTAAGAAGCTCACAATGCATCCATAAAAAAAAGGGAAAACAAAATCAAAATTCAAGACATACCTGAAGGTAGGTAACAAGGTGATAAAATCTCCCCACCATAAATGATTTATTTCCCCAGAAAGTTCTCAAGATAATGAAATCACAAAAAGTGAAGTCCACTACTGCCTCATCAACAATTATTTCTCCCACATATCATGGCCATACAATATTTACTACCACCGTACACATACCAAAGGAATAATTTTACCCTACAACACCTTCTATCAACGATCCATAATCTAAACTGGTTTCTTAACTAGAATAATATTAGGATCAATATTGACATCCTCCCATTCAATCGCATGGGAAGGATTTGGTCGATACCTCATCATCTGGGAAACATGAAACACATAATTGATAGAAGTTAAATAATATGGTAAGTACAACCAATAGAAAACCTTTACTATTCTTCCAATGATCTCAAAGGGGCCCAAAAACCTTGATGCCAACTTACCCTACGGACCCAACTTATGATGTACCAAGAAAGGTTATGCTCCAAGAAAAATATGACTACAAACCTCAAACTCTAGCAGTGGGAAATGACATCTTGCATAAGATTTATGATGAATATGAACCTTGATTAATTTATTCCAAATCAAATAAAAAATCCCAATCATATCCTGAACAAGACTCATCCCAACCAAGGACCACTCTCCCAACTCTTCACAACAAAAGGAATATTTACATGTATGTTCATACAAAGCCTCAAAGAGCGATGTTTTGACCAAGGACTGATAACTATTGTTATAAGAAAAATCAACTAAAGGAAAATGATCATCCCAAGAACCATCAAAATCATGCCAACAAACCAAGAGTATATCCTCAAGAACCTAGATAGCTCTCTCATTTGTCTATCCATCTACGAATGATATGCTCTTCTCAATTTCAACTGGAAAACCATCGCCCCATATAATAATTTCCAAAACTTGGATGTGAACCTTAGGTCTTTGTTAGAAACAACTATAGAGGTAACTCCATAATGTCTTATAATCTATTAGATATTAAATTCCCTAATATGTTCCACCCTTTTCATATCCTTAATAGGTAGGAAATGTGATGATTTCATGATTCAATTAATGATCACCAAAATTTTATCCTTCCCACTAGGATTATATGGTAAACCAACAACTATATCCCTTGAAATATCATTCCATTTCCATATCATAATGGTTAATGGATGAAAAAAACCAGTAGGTCTCTATGTTCCACCTTAATTCTATGACAAGCAAGACACCATGATAAAAAATACACAACTGACCATCTCATCCCCAGACACAAATAATGATGTCCAAAATCATGATACATCTTGGTAGAACTTGGGTGTACATAAAAAAAGATTGGTATCCACCATACATCAACTCCTACCTTAGAGAAAAAGGAACAACCGAACTATTTAGAAAACATGAAGCCCCACTGGGAGACTGAGACCACTCACCCAAGGTTTTCCCACCATAAAAGATTTCCCTAAAGCTTTTAAACTTAGGGTATGACATTTACTTATTCTAAAACTTCTAATTAAATGAAGATTCAACCATCATCAAAGCCAAAAATATCCACCCACTAGATTCTTCAATTACCATAATCATCTTAGTAAAAAAAACTCATCAAATACCAATATTCCATTGATTCACTCACTACTTGTGTTTGAAATTTATTACTCAGTGTGTCAATGACCATATTTCCTTTTCCAGGAGTATATGAAATACCAAAATAAAAATTCTATATATACAACAACCAGAGTCCCCATCTCAAGTTCAAGTACCTATGAGTGAAAATATACCTTATGATTTTATGATTAGAATATACCAGCAACCATTCTACAAAGAGGTAGTGATTCCACAATTTGAGTTCATGCATAATCTCTTCCAACTCAAGATTGTGGGTAGGGTAGTTCTTTTCATTAGGTCATAACTATTGAGAGCCATAAGTAACCACTAGTATCCCCTGCATCAACACACACCCAAGACCTGTAATAGAAGCATAGAAGAAAACATCATAACCCGAATCTGGTTTTCGAAGAATCAAAACTAGAGAAGAAGTCAAACTAACCTTTATTTCCTCAAAAGATCTATGACACTTGTTATTCCACTCAAAATTTACACCCTTATGGGTTAAAGATGTCGTCAAAGATGCAAGAATGGATAATTCATAAAAAAATGTTGTAATAACCATACAACCCCAAGAAGCTTTTGGATATCAAATTTTTTTTGGGCCACTCCGAGGAAATAACTACCCAAACCTTTCCAAGATCCAATGAGACAACCCTCTCAGATATAAAATACCCCAAAAAATTTATCTCTTAAATCCAAAACTCACATTTATAAAGATTAATATATAGACGATCTTCCCTCAAATTTATAATAATTATATCTAAATTTTCCATGTGATCCTCCTATGTATTGGAGTAAACCCAAATATTATCTATGAACAACACAACAAAAGAATCCATGAACTGATGAAAGGCCCAGTTCATCAAATCCATAAACACCACAAGAGAATTAGTGAGACCAAATGACATAACCAGAAACTCAGAATTCTCATACTAAATTCTAAATATTTTATTAGGTATATACTATTCTTAGAATCTCAATTAGTGGTAACCTAACCATAGTTCAATATTTTAAAACTAGTGAGAACCTATAAGCTGATCAAAGAGATCATCAATCATGGACAAGAGATATTTGTTCTTGAAGGTCACATAATTTAACTTCTGATAGTAAATAAAAAGTATAAGGCTATTGTATTCCTTCTCAATAAAGAAGATAGGTGAAGCCCATGGTGATAAGATAGGATGAATAAATCCCATATCCTCTAGATTTGAAACCTTGACCTTAAGTTCTACCAAATCAGAATGCACCATATGGTGAGATGACATAGAAATAGTTATCGTACTAGGTAGCAGGTCTATGGTAAACTTGACCTCTATCCAGGGTAGTAAACTAGAAAAATAATCTAGAAATACCTCAGGGTATGCACTCACCACCATAGGTATCTAACTACCCAAAAAAGGGTAAAAAAAAATCAAGAAACAACTCTGACAACTAGCATGAGATTGTCCCAACATAAGGAACAATAGGCACCATCCTTCCTGATCTAGAGTCCCACTCACCCTAAAAAACACGAGTGAACCCATAGATAGATAAGAAATGGACCCAATGGTGATAATAGTATATTTTTCCCTAATAGTGATCATCTAATCAATTTTTATAATCTAGTCAAATATGTAAAGATCTAGTACTAATAAGTACCACTCCACCTTATAGTCTTCTATCATCACTCAATATGCTAAGAAATTGAAAACTTATTCAGAACTCTTTACCAAAGGTGTGGAAAGATCCAAAAATGAAATAATAAGATCCAAATGTAATCCCAAAACATAAATTAGATTTGACAATATAAAAGAATGAGTATCACCTATATCAAAAAAAGATAGCACTATAGAATAATAAATGAATACCGTACCTCTAACCATGGATATCCCTACTTGAGATTCCCCCTAGTGCATACTACATTGTATAAAAAAGTTCGGTATTAGATCCTCCATAAGATTTATTATCAACATGAACACCCCCATTATCCCAAGGATACGATCCATCACCCTTGGGAGCATTGGTAGGAACTTGATAACCCTTGGTGAATGTGGATCTAGCCTTAATACCTTGGGAAATACTATCACAAAAAATATATTAGATAGAAATACTAGCCACAAAAATGAAAAGTCTTGGGATCCTCCATACATTTTTGGTTTGGTATGACCAAACCACACACACTGATAGAAATCAATGATATACTGTCTAGAAAAAGCCCCCAAAACTAGTCATGAATAAAATTTTCTACCTTATGCTTCATTTTATGGCCATAAGATACACCCTGGATAACGATATTACTAACTAAAATTCATACCAAACCCATTTTTATAACTATGTCAGCCTCTAAAAACTCTTACTTATCAATTACCCCCACAAATGTTATAAGGTACATGATAATCAAAATTGATCGAATATTGGACATCAACCTCAACTCAGACCTTTGGGCCTTCAGGTAATCATTGGTGACCAACTCTAATGCCAAGTGAACAAAGTCTTAAAAATGGGTGGAATACTCTAGAAAGATATGATTTACTTACTATAAGGTTAAAAACTCCTAGGTATTTTCCCTATATAATTTCTCAGGATAAAACAGCTAGTGAAATATTTTATTAAAATAATTCCAGGTAAGATCATCATGAAACTTAGCTTTCATAATAGAGTCACACCATATCCTTTTAGTTCCTTCAATCATATACATGAAAAAACCACCTTAGAGTCCTCAGGAGTCTTTAAAAAGTTAAATATCCTTTCAATATTCTCAATACCTTATTCATATTCTTGCGATCCTTTTTCATTACAGAAGGTAGGTGGATACTTCTTTGTAAATTCTGAGTCATGATCCATGCTCATCCCAGGTTATCAACAACTTCTTGACTCAGAGTTTCAATAGTTTTTATTATAGATTCTACTAAAGAATGGACCATAGAAGGATTTTACCATAGAACCTATCTCGCAACTTCATCACTCATATTTGGAAGATCACTTCTAGGAGGCATTGTTTGATAATCATAAGATAAAAATTATTCAACCATGAGAATATTCCAAAAATCATAAGACCAACTTTATGTATCGATATCAATAATTTAAAATAATAATAATTTAATGAAATATGAATCCTATCGATTAAACTAAACAATTTAAAAAGTAATAGGTTCATTTAAATAAACCCCCATATAGTTTATTCAAATGACCTCAAAATCCAAGTTTCAAACTTGGTAAAAATACATGACCACCCATGGTAACTCAGATTCAGTATTGGAAGTGTGCTAACGAGGACCCTTTTCTACACTTACAATTTGTATTAAAAAGTTCATAATAACTATCTACAAAGACACCAAACCAAACACAGGTAGTGTTAATAATACTTCAGGATGGGTATCCCCTCTAATAATAATTTGTAATGAACTAGTTCGTGTCAAATAAAAAATTCACCCAAGATGGTCCTCCATGGGACAAGATACATAAAAAAACCACAACTATCATGTAAAATAGAATAAATATCAAAGTATAATGCATTATAAATAAATAAATACATATCCATGATACATATATAGATAATGAACATAAGAAAAATTAGAAAAATAAATCATACTAAACTAAACAAGTCTCTATGTGACCATCCATCACCACCAATCCATCCCACTATGAAGGTGACAGATGAAAAAATAACATAACCTGATACATGATTCACTTAACTTTCCACAAGTCCTGTATAAAAAGATCTAAAATCACCCTAAGGAAAAAGTAGGGTGTGAGTATAAAGACCACTAGGATATCACCAAATAATATAAACAAGTTTTAATATCAAGAACTCATAAGTTCTATCTTTATATTAAAATAAAGTTTATAAATAATTTTCACAAATCAAACCATTTTTATACATTCCTTTATTTTCTATAAATGCATACCATATTCACCAAATCCATTAATATATCAGGCATAAAAGAAAAATTGGTAAACTAAAAATGTATGAAGATATCCATGAAATAAACAATCATGAGATAAATAAGATATAAAATACAAAACACACCATTTGGGATATAGAATATGGGAATATATACTAGAAAAATAATAATACTAAACTATGAATATGTTGGTTGTAACCAATATTAAGTCCTTCCATAGTCTTTCAATTTCAAAAAAGTAATCCCTAGTAGTTCCACACACACTAGGGTTACCTATGTCCATTTCCTAATGAACACAAGGTTCCCAATGTGCCAAGTTCGTCTTAAAATATTTTAAAAATCCATTATCACATTTAGTAAAAACTGTTTTTACTCCAAAGAAAAACTATTTCAATGAACAACCTAAAGGGATAAAAATATATATTGAAATTCATGAATTAGAAACACTTTCATGGATACACCTACCTCAAGAATGATGGAAAACTATCCACCTTCAGAAATGAAGATTGAGAAACCATGGATTGACCTTCGATATACAAGGAATAAAAAGAAATGGAAAATTATAAATAGAAAGCACCAATCTATTATGAATATGAAACACAAACAAAACCAATGCCGCCTCCATGATCAAAGGAAACAAAGATGCTAAAAGGCTACTTACTAGGGATATGTGGTGCAACCACCATAGGAGTGAAATACCGAATGGAGTGATTTGGAAGGAGGGATATCACCCAAAATCACCAAAAGTCACCATAGGGTTTGAGAGGGAATATTGCACACCAAATGACAAATTATTCAGGCATGAAACATGTTTTAAACCAATTTACATGAGGAACTCATATCATGAATCCCTTTCATGGGGTGAAATCCCATGAATTAAAGATACAATGAAAAAGGTGCCGTCTCAGATTAAATTAAATCCCAATAAAATTTTCAAAAAATGTAATAGTTTCATGACATATAAACTTTTCACACCCTACACAAGACTCATGAAATCTTCCCTACTATATATTCACGTCGTGTAAACCATTCACAATGTGAATGTGTTTAGTAGCAGTTTTACCATTGTTTTCTGAGAAAAAACTATGAACCAAAACATAATCCTCTCTAGTCTAAATGATAACCTTATAAATACATTTACACATTTATACTTAATCACTATTAATCCAAAAAAATATATATCCCCATACTTTAGGTCATTTCCCCTCAGAAAAGGATACCCATTCCTGAGAATCCTCCAATACACCTAGACAAAAAGGGAAACAAAAAAAGTGAAGGCATACTTAAAGGAAGGTAACGAGGTGTTACACATCCACCACAAAAGGTGATTCATTTTGAACCATTTAGCTTCACCCGTTTTTGATTTGAGGTAGGCGTTTCTATGCAATTGTTTCATTTTGGAATTAAAAGTGTGCTTATTCTTTCTAAATTCCACTTTTATGAAAGTATGAATATATGTGATATTATTATGATGACTTGAAATAGTTTTATTGTGTTTTGATCTTGGAATAAAGGTTTTATTTTATAAATTCCACGTTTTAATGTTTGAAATGGAATGTATTTAGGTTCTAAGCTTTTATAAAATACCTAAGAGGCCTTTTGAAATGGTTTTAAAATTATTCATTTTATTTTAATCCTATCTTGGTTTTCAATGGGTGAAAACTATATTTTAAAGAGGGTTTTGTTTTAAATAGAGGTGTTGACCTCAAAATGATTTATAAAAGGTTTTATTTATTATATTTAAAATGTTAATTTAAAATTCATGTGGGATTTACCCATTGTGATAAATTCCTTAATGTATATTTTAAAATTAATTTTATGTAAATGATTTTCCTTTAGAGTTATTTTTGGATTTCAAAGAATAAGAACCTTATTTTAGGTAAAATTTAATAATTTTTAAAGGGAGCGTGTGATTTACATCATTTTCTATGAATATTTAAATTGGTTTTTAATGAAATGTGAAAGAGGCTTGAATTTATGAACCATGTTAAGCCCATTTATCACCTTGGATTTAAATGGTGGATGTGGAAGACACCCCTTGATTTTCCCCTTTGATTCTTTACACTTTTTGTGGGTTTTATATCTCTATGTGATGCTTATTTCTCCCTTTTGTGGGAATTTTTTTATACCATGGTGTATGATATATTTGTTAGGATATTCATTGTTAGGGTGTTGGGATAAGGGTTTTCCATTTCTTATGACTTTCTTTAAATATTGGATTGCATGTTATTTCACCTCTCTTATTTATTAGACATGGGAACCTAAGTAGCTAAGTGGGAGTCTAGGTTTATTCTACACTAGGGATTTTCAAACAACTAGTATTACCTATATCATGAAATAGGGCTAGATGGGGTGTGTAACTCCAATGAGGCTAGATGTAGGCTAGTCAGGTGGTAGTTATAGGATTAAATGTAGGATGAAAGGTTGATCTATAGAGTTAATTTTAAGAAGGTCTCATGTTAGTACCTAGGGTAGATCCTATGACACATTTGATTTCTTAATCAATTATTGATATGGGGGATTTTGATCTAGTGATTTTTGTATCATTTCCCCTATTTGAATTACAGTAGATCCATTTCTTTCTTATGTTTGTTTTATTCCTTAAGATATATGGTGCTTTATTTTTTTCACTTGACCCATGTGTGTTGGATAGATTCCTTTGAATTTTTAAAATATTTTAGGAAAAATATGTTTGGAATTTAAAGACTCTTGTGTGTGATTTTAAAATTGATTTCAAAATGTGTTTTCTGGTTTAAATATAGATCCGGCTGATTAAATTTTTATAAAGTGACTATTTTCATTTAAATAATATGAATGAGTTATTTCAAGAAATGTTAACAAGTGGTTTTTTTGAAATGTCTTGGGCTAGTAGAAATGTTTTCCAAGTATGTGTTTTTGGTTTGGGAAAATAAAGTGAAATATTATGAAAAGTGATTATGATATTGTTTTGTTTTTTCATAATCCATATCAGTAAAATACTACTTTCTAGTTTACTTTCAAACAAGAATTTATGAATTTCCTTATGAAACAAATTTCATAGATTCATTGAGTTGTGGTGACCTACTAAGTGATTATGTGATCCCGCCTATAATATTATCTCAATTATAGGTTCTTGTTTCTTCTTAGGACTGATCATTGAGGATTAATGTATTGAGTTTAGTCTTCATATTATTGAATTTATCCAATGTTACTATTACCTATTTTGGTAGGACCTACCTTTACATTTCATATAATTTCCAACAAGTTTCCTTTTATATGATTTTATTTGGAAAAGTAAGATTTTAATGATTTCATGAATTGAGGGTAACTATAGTTTCTAGAGGGTGAAGCAAATCCATTGGAGTTGGGTGTCTTTTCCTTATAGGAGAGGGTTTTTAGAGGGAGAGGGAGGTTTAGGTGCTTGTTGCTATTTCACTGCTTTCCTAGTTTTGATATTAGGTTTCTATTTTATTTAATTTTCTCTTACATGGACATTTGACGTATGTATGGGTCATTTAAAATTTTTATGATATTATTGATCATGTATTTAACTCTAATAATTGTGATAAACCATTCCCAAGTGTGTTTCTATGATTCCCCAAAAATATTTACTAGCATTTGAGGATCAATAATGCTCTTCAGGCCAGTGGTGGGTTAGTTAGGGCATCCATCAAAGGGATGACCCATACTGGTTTATTACAAATAATATCAGAGATTATTTTCTTTTCCAAAGTAAACCAAGCCTTTAGTACTCACTTTTTTTTATTTGGGATGTTAGGGTAAGACTGAGTTAGAGTTTTTCATTGGAACTCGAGTGGTAGGTGCAAGGAGATTCTATTTAGATTTTCCATTCCTTGATCTTTATGTTTCATTGGGAGGTGGGTTTTAATTTTGAATTTTTATTTATTTGGATACAATGTTGATCATGTGTTGATCCTAATTAGAATATTTGAGTTTCCTTGGAGGTCATATTAAACTTTAGGATGGTGGACAAAAAGGAATTCAAGATGCGAGGTTGGATCATTGGGTCTGACAAACAATCCAACAAAAAAAATTCTTGATTATGGAGAAGTTATATGGATGAATGAAAAATTGGTATGTATCCATAATCCATGTGTATAAGTTAGGAGTAGTTCTAAATCCTGATTACTTTGTTACTTAGATCGCTTGACTCTTGGATTTCCATAGTTATTTGGGTAGGGAGATAGGTTTCATGGTTGGTCTTATGATATGTTGGCATTTTTTGATTGTTTTTTTGTTAAGGATTTTGTTATGAATTTGTTTATGTTTTGTGTATGTGATGTGAAATTCATTTTTGTGGTTGAAAATTATATTTCATAAGAAAAATTATTTTGGTTTTTAAATAAATTCCTTACCTATTTTTTTTAAAATGAGGTTGGTTTTATTTTTTAAATAGTTGATCTCATTTTTGAATTTAGAAAATTTTCTACATGTGATTGGGTTTTAAACAAATTGAACATGGTTTTTTAAAATATGGGTTTATTATTTTAGGGGAAACCAAAGATTTCCAAATTGTTCTTTGTGGAATTTTTGGATTTTAACCTTGGTGGGTGTGTTTGAAAAAGGATACTGATTTGAAAACTATTTCAAAAGGATATCATTTGATAAATTTTGAAACTTAGACAACTATTTTGGTTTTAAAACTACCTAGTGTTGTTTTGAAACTGGTTTTTGAAATGTTTAAAATTTACCAATTCAGGTTAGAAATTTGAGTTTAAATTTTTAAAATGGTTTCCATTTGGTTTTGAAATAAGTATGGCCAATTTTAATGGTGCCTTGGTTTTCAAAATGGGATTTTAGAAAGGTATTATTTTCTTATGTAAATACTGTGTTATGTTTTTCCATTTTGTATTTTTGGACAATTTGGTGTGATTTTAGAGACATGACCATGCAATGTTCTATCATCAGATTGTTTTATGTGACCCCCATTCCCCCCAAAAGGTCTAATATAAAAGTGGTGTGTTTTCTTTAGTGATCCTCCATATTTTTATTAAATTTACTGGACTCCAAATGGAGTGGCATGTGTGGTTTCCTCCTTAGAGTATTGTGCTTGGGTTTTATATAAAGCAACATTTCTTTAATAGTACCATTGGATATTTTTGGGTATAGTGATTTGGACTCATGATCTTTGGTTTGTTGGTTGGATCAGTAAGGACAATTTTTATTAGAGATCCTCATGTGAGCTCCAGTTTGGGGCATTTGATGTTTGATGGGTGAGTGGACATTTTTTGGTGTAACATTTGGATTCTTGGTTGTGTATATTTTCAAATGAATTACCATTTTAGTGGTTTATTCTCATTGTGTTTAGATTGGTGTGGCCTGATGAATCCTTTCCTAGTGATTTCTTTGGTTTCCCAATATAGGCGATGTTCCATTTATAAGTTTTTTCATTACTCATCTCTTCATGGTGTCATTGTTTCCCTTTTTTAGTGTAGAATATGGGTTGGCTTATGCTTTATCCTTTGGATTCTGGTATGACCTAGGGTGCATACTTGGATAATTAGGGTATAATATTTTTTGGTTAGGCTGTGGATGCCATCATGATATGTTTTCCTTTGGAACTTTTATGGGATAATATTTTTATAAGTTTGATATAAACACCATTATATACTAAATGTGACCCTTAGGTCAGATCCATGTTATTTATTATTGAGGCAAGTTTTCCATTGAGAGATCGTTGTGAGGATGTCAAGTTTTGGGTGATCCAGTTTTGTGATTCTTTGGGACTTTTCTTAGAGTATTTACCTATTTTTGTTTTTGAATCGGTTTCTTGTGGTTGGATTTAGTTGGTGGAGTTTTGTGAATTCACTTTGAATTTTTTGGGAATTTGGTTGCTCGGTGTTGTTTTATCTTTTTTGGTAAGAGGTTTTTGGTTGTTCTAATATTTTAGTTCATTTATAAATGGTGGGGATAATGATGCTCAGTTTCCATTTATTTAGAGTTTCACCATGAATTTTTTTGATCAAATGTGGTTTGGGTTTGTTGAAAAATATTAGTTGATCTTGGATTATTATTTTTGTATCTTGTATTAGAATTTTTTCTCCTTTTGACATCTAGTTAGACCTAAGACTTTTTGGTGGAAGAAAGTGGTATAGTGGAGGGTTTTTGACACACACCGTGTTACTATGTAATTGATTAATAAATTAAATTAATCTTGGGCTATATAATTTTTTTAAACCCCCATGATGAAATTTTTATTTTTTGGATTTTTTTATATTGCGCATAGGTTGCATACAGTTAGTAGAAACCATGTATAAACCATATGATGATCCTAGAGAGTTGAGATTATGGAACATAGCTTTCACATAACTAGGTAAATTATACACATAAACTATTTCATGTGGTATTTCCAATTCGAATGGTTAGAGCATGGTTTTTCCAAATTTTTTGTTCTTAGGAGAAATCTTGAAGGGAGAATTTTGGATAGGTAGTGCATTGTGCATTGTTAGGAAAACCATTCATCTTAACTATGCGACTTACCCGAGTTTCTAAAAATTTTGGGTTTTTTTAATTATCTTTTTTAAATACCTAAAATCAAAATATCTTATCCTCACCCCTCCTCTCCATCATATAATAACCACCAATCCTCCCTCCATGGAAACCCGATGCACCCCCCACTTGAAGCCACCTCCTTTTTGCGTGATGCTTCACCCCCCTACGTTAGCCTCCTCATTGTGCTATACCACCACCCACTCCTCTTTTTTTATCTCCCTCACATCGCCCCTCCCTTCCTATGGTATCCTTCCTTCTATCCTCCCCTATAAACCATGTGTGACACCCTTAGGCAGAAACCCATAGTGCACACCCAACCTTCCATTCATCCTGTTACAGAGTCATCATTCTTGGTTTTCTCCATGATTCACAATTTTCTCTCCATGGTAAGGAACCTTCCTTCTATTTATTGTTTTCTCTCGATTTCATCCTCCCCCTCTACCATGATTTTATTTATTCAAACCCAATATTAAATGGATTGACTCTATTTTTATGTTTATTTGAATTTTATGGGGTGAGATGGGTCTTATATGTTGCCTTCTTGTGTGTTTAGGCATCTACCACTGAAGGCGATACATTTCAGACTATTCCAATTCACCTTCCATCGATTTGAGGTAGGTGTTTCTATGTGATTGTTTTATTTTGGAATTCAATATGTGCTTGTGATTTCTAAATTAAATTCTTACAAATGTATTAATATATTTGATATTCTTATGATGATTTAAAATTTTTTCATTATATTTGAATATTGGCATAAAGAGATTATTTTATAAATTCCATGTTTTCATGTTTTAAATGGAATGTATTCAGGTGATAATATTTTATAAAATGCCTAATAGGCCTTTTGAAATGGTTTTATAACTATAAAATTTATTTTAATCATGTTTTGGTTTTTAATGCGTGAAAACTATATTTTAAAGAGGTTTTTGATTTAAAGAGAGGTATTGAACTCCAAATGAATTATAAAAAAGGTTTCTTTATCATATTTCTAATGTTTATTTGAAATGTGTGTGGGATTTACCCCTTGTGAGAAATTCCTTAATGGATCCTTGAAAATTTATTTGATGGAAATGGTTGGCCTTTGGTATTTTTTGGATTTCAAAGAAGAAGAAACTTGTTTAAGGGAATATTTGAAATGTTTTAAAGGGTGTGTGTGATTTGCATAATTTTCTAAAAATATTTAAAGCATAATTTGATGAAATGTGAATTTGGATTGGATTTTTGAGCTATGTTTTAGTGTTAAAGTCCTATTTGGAACCATGTATTTAAATGGTGGATTTGTAAGGCACCCCCTTGACTCCCTTTTGATTTATTTACACCTTGTATGGGTTTTATATCACCGTGCGATACTTGTTTCTTCCCTTATGTGGGAATTTTTTGTTTATTTTGTGGCATATGAGATATTTTTGGGGATATTCATTATTAGGGTGTTGGGGTGAGGGTTAAATATTTCTTGTTCCATGTGTGTTTATCATGGGTTGCATGTTCTTTCACGTCACTTATTTATTGGTTATGGTAACCCATATAGCTATGTGGGAGTATAGGATTAAGCTACACTAGGGATTCACACACTAATAGTGTCCCATTTAGAATGAAATAGGTCTAGATGGGGTGTTCCACTCTGAAACAACTGGGTGCAGGCTATTCAAGTGGCGGTGATAGGATAAAATGTAGGATGGAAGGTTAGTCCATTGAGTGAAGTCCAAGACATGATCACATTAGGATGTAGAGTAGAGACCATGACACATTCAATTGCTTGATCAATTATTAATATGAGGGGTTTTGATCAAGTAATTTTTTGTATCATTTAACTTATTTTCATTGCCGTGGAACCATTTCATGATTATTTTTGTTTTCTTCCTTGTGATATATGGTGCCTAATTTTTTGTTCCTTACCCATGTGGGTTGGGTCAATTCATTTGAAAAAAAACGTTTTCAAATATTTTTGAAAAAATGTATTTTGACTTTATAGAATCTTGTGTGGGTTTTTAAAGTGGATTTTAAAATGAGTGTTTTGGTTTAAAGATGTATTCAGCATGTTAAATTTTTATAAAGTGACCATTTTCATTTAAATAAGAAAAATTCGTTGTTTTGAGAAATGTTAATGGGTGAATGGTTTTAAAATGCCTTTGGTCAGTGGAAATGTTTTCTAAGCATGTGTTTTCAGTTTTAGAAAATAAGTTGAAATGTTTTGAAAAGTGATTATGGTATTGTTTTGGTTTTTAATAAGCCATATTGGTAAAATGATACTTTTTAGTTTACTTTAATACTAGAATTTATGAATTTCCTTATGAAACGAATTACATAGACTCAGTTAGTTGTGGTGGGATACTCAGTTCTTATGTACTCACACCTATATTATTATCTTAGTTATAAGTTCTTGGTTCTTCTTCAGATTGCACATTAGGCATTGATTTATTGAGGCTATTCTTTATTTTATTTCATTTGGCTAGTGTAACTATTACATGTTTTGGTAGGACCTTACTTTAATTTTCATTGAATGTATGAAAAGTTTCTCATCATATGATTTTCTTTCGATAGGTAGGATTTTACTCTTTTATAGGGATAAAAGGTAACTATAATTAATGGGGGGATAATCCGAGCCATTGTAGGTGGAAATATTTACCTTATAGGAGAGGGTGTTCAGAGGGTTAGGTAGGTTATTGGTTCTCATAGCTATTTCAGCGATTTCATAGTTTTGATATTAGGTTGATTTTTTTACTTTTATGTTGCATAGACATTTGATGTACAAGAGGGTCATGAAGAATTTTTATTACATTCCTACAATTTTATTTAACTCTGATTATTTTTAGAAACCATTCCCAAGTGTGTTCCTATGATTCCTATACACTAGTTTCTAGTTTGTGGGGATCAGGAATTCCCTTCAGGCATGTGGTGGGGTGGTTCGAGCATATGTTGGAGGGATAGACCAGGCCGATTCATTATAAAAACATATAATTTCCAGTAAATAACAATTTAGGATTTTCCTAATAGAAAATTCATAACAATAGATTGATTTCAACACTTTCATTAAAAAATACATATTATTTTCAAAACCCTATTTCTTCCTAAACTTAATAAAACAAGATTTATTCTTTGAAATTTCAAAACTTTACTTTTGATAATAATATCTCTTTATGTAATTTAATGATACTCGATAAAATTTAAGGAAAAAAATTTCTACTAGGAATATTGGAGGGCTAGAAATAACTTTTTGAAGAAATTTCCCTTGAGGTTATGGGTTTACTCCCCATTCCTCATCATCATACACAATACCCAAGTACCGAATCTTAAATAAAACACTTTTTTAAAGCCTTACTTTCTCATTATTAATTCATTAAAAATAAAAATTTTAAATTATCCACACCTATATAATTTATTTTCAAAGTGTAAAATTATTCCATATCTAATAAACTTAACAAAAGTTTCCTTAAAGGAAAATCCATACTATCATAAAGATTATAAGTAATTTAAAAATTCATAAAAAACTTATAAATAATTATTAGAAATTAAAATTAAGAAAATAATTTTCATAAGATATATGAAATGTTAATGATAAATATACTGTATGTATATACAATAAATATTTTCATAAATGACATCCATATATTTTAAAGAAAATCTGACACATAAAATAATAATTTTAAAACTTTATAAAAATGTTTTATGAAATTAGAAAACCTTTCAAATTGAATTCATAAAAAAACTCATTTATAAGTGATTTTAGAAAATTTAGAAATATATTTTTTAAAAAAAATCCTCTTACAGATAAGAGTTTAGAAATAAATAATTTTGAAAAAAAATTCCCTGATAAGAAAGGGGTTTAGATAACATTAAAATAGAATTTTATATCAAAAAATTTCTATATCCTTGACATCACATCTTAATAAATTTATCCCTAATGATTACCATATAATTATTATATAGATTCCATTATTTGATTATAATTTCATATTAATTCATACTTTTCCTCTAAAATGAATTTTTTAACATGGAATGAATGATTCCAACAAATAGGGAGTGGTTCCCTATTTATAACCTAACCTTAAAAAATATTTAGATAAAAATTAAGGTAATTATATACATTTTAGGAACTATTTTTACATTTTAAATATTTGGATATATCTTAACTTATTAAGACACTTTGTTTTGGTTATAATATATTTTTGTAAAATTTTAACCATTTCATTTACCAGGACACATATACTTTACAATGAAGGGAATTGATGTTTTTTATCGTCTTTTTATGATTTTCATCCAACCAAGTCTATTATACTAATTTATTCTTATACATTATACCCTAGTAATAGATTTTGAAATTTATTTTTTCCCTCTCTAGAATCAAATTCTCTGAATAGAGTCTTACACACACACATATAAGTGTGACATTAATTAATAACTTTGTCTATATTGTGTGTAGCCAGCATTAAAATAGAAACTCCATGAGTTTAATATATATATATATATATATATATATTTGTTTATGTAGCTGGACCAATTAGAGATGAAAAAACATTCACTAGATTATATATATATATATATATATATATATCATCCTTTAATCCCATGTTCTTTGTGAAGGACCTGATTTTTTGAATAGGAATAACCATATGCATATGTACATATGTTTTTACACACACACTCTCATATATTTAATTAAGATGTAAATCTGAAAAAGAGAGTGGGTAGAATTACATGACAATGATAAAACCATTTTTATGGTTCGAAGAGTGTCTTTAGTTCATGCATCACACAAGACTACTAACTGGACACTTTGTTTTTATTCATTTATAATTATATATATAAGTAGTGTTGAAAAAATTAAGAATAATGTGATAAAAGATTTTGGTTAAACATGTGAGGAAGAAGATGATCAATTATGTTGACTAGACATCTTAGATTGATTAGACAGAAAAACCCATCGACTAGCCTTCTGAGGCTGACTAGATCTTTCTTCAGATTTAAGGGCTTGTTGACTACAAATATTTTTTTACAGTAAAAAATTAAGCTAATTTTCTTAATAAGAATATACCTAAAATAAAAACTATGTTTCTTATAATAATAATAAAAATATTTTTTTATCTAACCTTATCATTCATACATTATATATATATATATCTTAAACACACACAAATATATATATATATACATATATCCATTTAATATAATCTCCCTATAAATATCTTTTATATTTTTAGAAATTAAAATATTAATTTAAAATTAATATATTTAATTCAACCTACTTATTATTATATTCAGTTAGCATTAATGTCTAATTTTATTTATATTTACTACAACACTATATATTTATTCCTAATAAAATATTTTTCTAACCTTAGTATTCATAATTTAATTATTATTAAATTATTATATCCCTTTTAAAATAATAAGAATTAATTAAAATACATTTTACTTATAAAAAATCAGTTTAAAAAGTAAAAAGATTATATTTACTAAATATCTAGATATTACAATTTACCCCTAAAAGAAATTGCGTCCTCATACTATTAATTATACAAATAAAATAATAAATTCCTAACTAAATTCATAAAATTTATTATTATTATCATTATAATCACTTAGGAGTTTGGTATAGATAAATTTAATTGGAAAATAACAAGAATTTAATCCATTAAAACTTTTACTTCTAAAAGACTACTCATTCCTTACTTAAATAAATGAAATTGTTAGATAATCTATATAATTATTTCCTTAAAACTTAAGTTCTTTTTAAAATAATATCCATATAATATACGTTCATTAACTTAAAATATAACCTCATAATATTTTAAAAAAAGTTTCTACAACTAACTTATCCTCAAATGACATCATCCTTATCTCAAAAGTTTTATAAACCTTTCCTTTTATACCAAATATAACACCCCAAGACCCGTGCACCCAAGTCTGGTGTTAAAAGACAATATATTTTTTTCTTAAAAAAATATTAAACATCACATGAAAATATAAAGTATAAGTATAGTTTACATCTATGATCTTGGAGGATTAAGAAATCTAAATACATATCATAGTTTATACTAATAATAAAAAATTATACGAACACTTTTCCAGCTTCACTCAAGCTTGACTCTTAATAGAGTCCATTCACCATTGATCTTATACTAATTATTATACCTATGAATCTCTTATTAAAACATATAGAGAGAACAAAATGGATCAGTAAGGGATTTTAAAACAAGGGGTGAATCTCTTTCTCTTTTAAAATTCAATAAAAATTATTTTGAAAACATTTCCTTTTATATTAAATATTTTCGAATAAATAAAACATTCAAAATAACACATAATTTTTCCCTAAATAAAAATGCCAGATTTTAATAATAAAAAAATCATAATAAGAGTTTCTTTTCAAAACTCTCATTAAAAAATACATATTATTTTCAAATCCCTTTTTATTTCTAAACTCACTCAAACATGGTTTATCCTTTAAAATTTCAAAATTTTATTGTTGAGAATAATATATCTTTATAGAATTTAATGATACTCCACAAAATTTAAGAAAACCTGATGGAAACTAGGAATATTATATGACTATATATCACTTTGAGGAAAAATTCCCTTTGTCATTATGGTTTCACTCCCCATTCGTCATCATCACATACAATACTCAATTTCCAAATTTTAAATAAAACATGTTTTTATGAATCTTTCATTTATCATTATAAATCCATTAAAAATTAATTTTAAAAATCTTCTTATCTATGTAATTTATTTTCAAAGAGAAAAATAATTTCATATCTAATAAACTTAAAAATTATTCCTTAAAGAAAAATCTGTAATTTCATAAAGATTATAAGTAATCAAAAAATTAATGAACAACACTTATAAATAATTCTTCGAAATTAAACTTAAGAATTTTTTTTCATATCATATATGGAATATAAATGGTAGATATAGTTCATGGACATATAATACATATAATCAATAATTGCATCCATGGATTTTCAAGAAAATTTCACCTGTAAAATAATAATTTTAAAACTCTAAAATACCATTTCTTAAAATTAGAAAACCTTTAAAATAGAATTTATAAAACAAAATACTTTACAAAGTGGTTTTAAAAATTATATAAATATAAATTAAAAAATATTTTCCCTTATAAATAATAGTTTAGAAATAAATAATTTGAAAAACATTTTTCCCTTATAAATAAGAGTTCATAAATAAAAATTTTGAAAACATTTTTCCCTGAAAAGAAATGGATTTAGAGAAAATTAAAATAGTAGTTTATAGAGAACAAAATTATCTTACCTTAATATCACAAATTAGTTTATTTCTCCCTATGGATTACCCTAGAATTATTTTTTAGCTTCCCATATTTGATGATAATTTACTTTGAATTCATTTTCACCCTCTAAAATGAATTTTTTAACATGGAATGTACCATTCCAACAAAATGGGAATGCTTTTCTGTTTATAGCATAACATTAAAAAATATTTAGATAAAAATTAAGTAAATTATATAAATTTTAGGGTATGTTTTCACATTTTGAATATTTGGTTATATCTTTACTAATTAAGAAACATTGTTTTGGTTATAGTATATTTTATTAAAATAACAATCATTTCATTGACAAGGATACCTATACATTACAATGAAGTAAGTTTATAGTTTTTGTTATCATTTTTGTCATTTCCATCCAACTAAGTATATTGTATTACTCTATTCTTATCTATTATACCCTAACAATGCGTTATAAAATTTATTTATTCACCCACTTGATATCATGCTTATAATCAAATTATATATATAAGTCAAAAATTCATTAATAACTTTTTTTTATAATGAAATAAACCACAATTGAAATAATGAATTCTTGATATATATATATATATATATATATATATTAATCCATTTATACAGTTGAACCAAGTGAATAAGAAGATGTATTCATAGGTTTATATATATATATATATATGTGTGTATTTTATCCCCACATTTTCATGTTCTTTACGAAGGACCCAATGCGCCAAAGTGGAATAACCATATACATATATAAGTTTATATATATATATATATAATTAGGATGAAAATGTAACAAGGAGAGCGGGGAGAAGAAGTGGACATTGATAAAACCATTTTTATGGTTCCTTTATTATTCTTAGGTCATGTATCATGCATGAATACTTCTCAAACAATTTGTATTTATATATTTATAATTATATATATCACTTTTTTTGAAAAAATGAATAAAAAGGTGATGAAATTTTTAGGTCAAATATAAGAGTAAGAAAACGAGCACTTAGATTGATTAGATGGCCAAGATTGATCAGATTTAATGACTCATGTTATTTATGTCTATTTTTAAGCATAGTTATAGTGCCTAGATAATAAGATTACCACATCAAAATGGTAGTTCATCATGTGTTCGACAATAAAATTAGACAGTTTACATATGCTACATTTACGAGTATCGAGGTCCTCTCCTAGCTTCCTTGATGTTCCCGCCCCGTGACATATACCATTTTACCCTATATATGCACACCTACCCACATGTATCTATTCATATATGTATACTACATGTGTCTCATTCACACACTGGTCACTAGACCTACCTTAGGTTAATGGATCAAATAACCTTCTTAAGAGGGCATAATCGTTTGTAGGATTTAAGGGATCACTGACTGTAGATATTTTTTTACACTAAAAAAGTTAAACTATTCTTCTTTAGAAGAATATATGTAAAATAAAACTATTTTTCTTATAAAAATTATTTTTTATCTAACCTTATAATTCATACCTTTTATGCATATATTAAACAAATTAAATATATCTATATATTTATATATATCTATTTAATATAATCTCTATATAATTATCTTATATATTTAAAGACATTAAACATATTTATTTAAAATTAATATATTTTCTTTAACATACTTATTATTATATTTACTTATAATTTTATTTATCATAATTTCAAATTTTATTTATATTTATTATACTACTATATATTTATTAAAAATTAAATATTTTACAAACCATAGAATTTATACTTACATTATTATTAAATTATTATACCCCTTCAAAAAAAAATATTTTATTAACTTACATTTTACCAATAAACAATTATTTTAAAGGTAAAAATATTATATTTACTAAAACTTAAGATATTACACCGGCGGTTTAAAGGTAGAAAAGATTTTTAATCTCAGTATTCGAGTGTTTCAAGGGAAAGAGATTGAATTTTCATGGATATTTGAGATAAATCTTATTCTAAATAAAGTTTTTAGTTTTCAAGGATTGGAATTTTTGTTTAATGAAAAGAACTTGATTGTAGCTTTCAATAATGAAATTAAAGAGATTGATGATAATTTTAATTTTCATTCTCGGTAGTCTAATGATAAAATTGCTTCCAAGATAAATTTTAAGGAATTTATGGCTTGTTATATTGATATGAAAGATTCATTACAATGTCCTCACATAGTAAATTTCTCTTTTTAGTCAATATATCATAGAGATAAATCTTTTGTTGCACCCAAAGGTTATGCAGTACTCCCCTTAGATTCACGATATGTGTAAGATAAAAAATTTTCATTTAAGTAAAAATCATTTTAATTTATATAAAACCTCTCATTTTTCTTTTAAATGGAAGTTACCAAGGTATTAAAAGAAGTTCTAAGAGAATTTGAAAGGGTTTAGAGGCCTAGAGTTAAGGTTTTTGGGGAAAAACAATGTGGCGCATGATAATCACATGATTTGGCTAATTGTGCACCTCAACCATGTATCCTAAAAAGGGAGGTTCATGGTTTGAAGGGGGACTATAAATTGTGAAATTTCTATGATTTATTACAAGTCAATCTCACATAGTTTAGGATTTTTTTTCTAACCATGTGCCTCAATCGTGAGAGGTGTGTTTCACTTGGAAAGTAGTTATGTACAGTTAGTGCATGGTTTGGAAAACCATATGGTAGAACCGTTCACCCTATTAAAAATATTGAAATTACTATTTTTAAATATTTAATAATAAGTATAATTCCTCTATTATAATTCTCTTTTATGAAAAAAACAACCTTATGAGACTCTCCCTCTTCCCCTCTTCTTAGGTTTGGTAGACCTCCCTCATACGACATCCAATTCCTTCACATTTGGTTGCATTGTATCACCGTAAGTATGTATAAAAATTAATTATCTTATTTATTCAGTTTTATTCACTATATTTAGTGTTATCTAAATGGATGCAAATATATCTTATTTTCATTAATTTTAACTGCTTTTTATTTTTCTCTCATTCTAGACCAAATCTGAGGCTGATAGTAGACAAAGAGTCTTCTATAAGGATAAGATTGGTGGTATACTACTTTTCTATAAAAGTATAGATGTTTATGACATGTTTTATTTTGATTAATTCCATTTTTTCTACACATTACACATAAAATGTTTAACTTATTTAATTAATGACCTAGACCTAGACCTTGATGACCCATGGTAATTTTTGACACCGATGGAGGTTGATGATCTCAACTTGAACCACCCCTTAGGATTATTCTAATTAAATGGCCCTGAAAACCTTTCCTTACTTATAACCAAAACATCCCTAAGGTGTATTTGGTTTAATTATTATACAAGGTATGACTATAATTAATGAATTAATTTGATAAAGGGAATGGATACTTTACATGGACCTTTGATCACTTGTTATATTATGCTTGATTCCTATATGGTCCTAGATCACTATAAAGGCATGGAATTCCTTGAGTAAGACTTGGATTCATGACTTGGAATTCCTTGGATAAAATAATAGGATGGAAACTAATTCATTTATGTTTCTTTTATGGTGAGACACTAAACTTGGATTCAATCAATGTAATAGATTCATGAATTCCTCAGCTAAACACTAAAGATTCACTTACATACACTAGAAATTTTGAATGCTTGGGATGAGCTCAAAGGATTCATCTTGATGTCCCCAGAAATGAACAACCTTGGATGATCTCCTTGGAATACAATAAGGTATATCCCAATATTACCTTTTAATTTTCCTCAGTATTAGTTAGAAACTTTTAGGGTGGAATACTAAGGGTTCATCCCTTGGATTAAACTTATAATCCATAGCCTAATATCTCAAATGTTCATTGAGAGTGTGATAAAATTTATAAAGTCATGGATTCATTAGGTCACTTGTGGTGTTAGGAACAAGTTGTTTTTTATTTTTATTTATTTTCAATAGATCAATAAGAGTAATATGTTACTGGAGGAGATTAAAGTGTGTAAATAACTTGATTATTGAGAAGTTTTTAGAAAATTTAATGATGAATTTTTGAAAAATTGTTAATAAAACCCCCCATTATATACAGAAGAATATTTTCATCAGATATCAACCATTAGAATGAGATTTTGATGGAAATTTAGAAGCATCTTGAAATTTTTATTAGAAAAAATTGGTCTCAGATGTTTTTGATTCATGATTCTTTTTGAAAGTTGGTGATTGGAAGTCATGAAAATTCCACAATAAGTATAAAAATTCTTTAATGATATATCAAAATTTTAAAAATCTCGAATAATTCCTGATACAATTTATAGCGAGTTAAAGAAAACAAGAATATACTAAGTTCAAAGGATTTAAAAAGTGCTGATTGGGCTGATCCATTGGTACGAGATAACTTTTGAGCAATCAGACGAGCCAATAAATATGATGATATCCAAATCCTGATCGATCGGTATGACATAGATGAAGATTTATCATATAAGAAAAAAATATCATCACATTGGGATAATACTAAAACCAATCTGATAGAAGAGTTGCTGACACTGATCTACTATACTTGAGCAAAGGCAAAGGGGGAGATCAAGTTCCATCAGACTCTATCCTCCATAAAAACAATATCAGAAGATGAGTGAACATATGCAGATGAGTTTACATAGTCTTTATATAAATAAGTATTCATAAATTTAGAGTGACTATAAAAGTGTTTTTAATAAACTGAAATCTTTAGATGTTTTAATGATGTAATTGAAATAATGCAGTCAATCATTTTCAATTTACCTAGAGCATCAAAGTGAGAAATTACATTCTTTCATTAGTTGAAGTTTTTTTATTCTTCAATTGGATCAAGGGAAATGGATGAATAGTTCAAATTATTGAAGTATAGATCCATAAAAAAATATTTTTATAAGAAAGTTCTTCATATGCATTTTTTGTATGAAAGTCCATCAGACTGAGACTAAGGTCAAAAAATCAATCGGAGTCAAAAAAAGAATAATCATAATCATATATTCGTATTAAAGATTTTTTTGTAAATTCAATTAAGTATAATGTTTGGAGAAGATTAAAGAATATTATATAATTGTAAAGTCCCAATTCTGGGTTCCACCCAGAGGCGCCCTGTACCCGGTTGGTCACATGGACTCAAGCGCATTTCCTCAAATGCCAGAGGCTTCCAACTAGCAATGAGAGCCTTGGGTGTGATAGTGGGGAAACTATTCTCTCATTGGCAGAGTAATATAGTAGAAGTAAAACAGATAACAATACCGGAAGTATTAATAATACCATACAACCATAAACAAAAGAAGACCGAAGAAATAAACAACTAAAGCACATATATAAATGATGCATGATATGTATTTCTAGGAAAGTAGCCAAACAAGTCACAATGATGGAATATAGTGCTAAAATCAAAGTATGAATAAGAAAAATAACTCCAGCAGCATCATAAGCCTCAGCTTGGTCCCATGCTCTCCAGCTCCCCAGCAATCAAGTACCTAAAAGTAGAAGGTCACTTTCCCTTATCTAGACCTGCAACAATATAATCTATTTGGGCCCAAAAGCATGACCCAAACATGGTGTGAGACGAATCCAAATAATAAACCATCCAAATATCTATGCCTAACAATCAGTGAATATATATACAGACAATAAACAAAAGTAGCAGTAAACAAGGAAGTACTCAAAAGTAAACAATCCTACAGTCTCAATTGCATTCATTTTAACATATCAAGTAAGTTGCTAAACACAAATAGGTAACCCTCTGGGAAGTACTCATAGCCTAACCCCTATGGTTCAACCAAACAACACAAGCAACCCTCTAAAAATTACACACAGTCTAACCCCTATAGTTTAGCTTTAGCAAAGGAACTCTAAGGAAGCACTCACCGTCAATTCCCCCTGTGGTCTCGTATCAGTAACTATAGACACTTTGGGAAGCACTCAATGTCCAATTCCCCCTGTGGTCTCGTAATGAGGAAACTACAAACACTCTGAGGGGGCACAAAGTTCACCCTCTATTGTCTCGAAATGTAAAAGTAAACAGACACTCTGGAGAATACCTCAACATCCATTCTCCCTATGGTCTACTACACCAGGTTCTCACAGCCTTGTGTAAGTCAGTCATGCACAAAAATACATGGCAACCAAAGTAAACCTCAAGAAATACTTGGATAAACAATATAAAGCATATCACAACATGTCAGATAAAATCACTCCATCCTAACAGTACCAGGCATGGAAAACAAAGTAGACTTATAGGAAAGCTAGACTAAACCGTCAAAACAAGCAACATGGGAAAAAATACATAGTAGGGAAAAGTTAACCCTATTCACAAACAATTATCCTCTATCCAAACTAATAAGTCATAATAGGCAATAATAGGGCTAACAACCATAAAAACGCAATACCCCGAACAAGGGTATTGGGAAATTTTTCACATATAACTCAAAGAATAACTATAGAAAGGAACAAAACAACTACCTCAGCATCGTAAGATCAATATATGTGAGCCTCAGGCCCTGAATCTCCCTAGAACTATGTAGATCGATGCAATTTTAATGAAACTGATGGAGGTAAAATAGGAGAATGGACAAAGAGTCGGGGGCTCAGCGAAGATTCGAGGACATACAGATGCTCCTGGACAAGATAGGTCGAGAAAAAGATGGTTCTATCCATTAGACGCGACCCCGATCTGTTTAATGAAATAAAATGAAATTACACGGTGTGTTATTTAAAAGTACATGTCGTGTACTTGACTTATCCTGTCTCTGCTTTAGGTAGTCTCCAGGTCACCACACACGGCCATGTACTCGGTTGTTACATGACTAACACACGACCAACACACAACTACCCATAAAAACCGAGTACACGATGTGTAATTATAAGTACACGACATGTACTCCTAAAATTTACAAAAAACTCCTCGTTTTTAAAAAAACAACCAGAAAAGAAAGACATACCTAAAAAGAAGATCCAGGTTCTTAAAAACTTCCCCCCATAAAGAAATTAGTCCAAGAATTTCCCTAGAAAGGAGGTGTAGAAGAAGAATCCTCGAATAGCTCCAGCCACTGTGATTGTACATAAACCTCTCTCTCCCAAGTCTCATCTTGCACTCGCCCATGCTACCACAACACTCATACTAGAGGAATAGACCGGCCATGAAGAACCCTCTCACTTTGATCAAAAATTTGGATAGGATACTCATTGAATGAGACGTCCACCTCTAACTTATCCTCCTCGGGTTGGAAAATATGAGACAGATCTGAGAAGTAATGTCGGAGTTGAGAAACATGGAAGACATCATGCATAGCCCTATACCTCTGAGGTAACTGCAACTGATAGAAAACCGGCCCGACTCTCTCCAACACCTCAAATGGCCTGATATACCTCAGTGAAAGCTTACACTGTCTCTTAATCCTCCTGTGTCCCAACCTCAGTGTGACATGTAGGAAAACCTGATCTCCGACCTCAAACTCTAGAGGTAATCTCCATCGATCATCATAAGACTTCTTTCTTGACTGTGCAGTAGCCATCCTCTTCTAAATCAACTATATCTACTCTATGGTCTCCTGAACAATATGAGGTCCTAGCATAGCTGCCTCTCCTGCCTCCAGCCAACATAAAGGTGATCAACATAGCTTACCGTACAAGTCCTCATAAGGTTCCATCTAAATAGTTTCTTGAAAAATATTATTGTAGGAAAACTCCACATGAGGTATGTGATTTTCCCAAGAACCTCCAAAATCTAGGATGTATTCTTGAAGCATGTCCTCAGGCACCAGAATCGTACGCTCAGACTGGCTATCTTTCTGGGGATGGTAAGCTGTACTCATAAGTACCTGTGTACCCAAATCCCTCTGTAGCCCCTGTCAAACTCGAGAAGTAAAACATGTGTCCATATCTGAGACAATGGAGCGTGGAACCCCATGTAGTCATACAATATCTCGGATGTAAAACCTTCCCAGCTCATCAACACTGAAGGTCACCTTGATCGGCATGAAGTGTGAAACCTTTGTGAGTCTGTCAATGACAACCCATACTGCATCATTCCCTCAAGGTGACCTCATCAAACCTATCACAAAGTCCATCGTGACATCATTCCACTTCCACTCAGAAATGGGTAACTGCTGCAAAAGCTCCACTAGTCACCGATGCTCCGCCTTCACCTTATAACAGGAGGAACAACTCATAATAAACCTAGAAACATCTCTCTTCATACCCGACCACCAATACTAACAGTGTAGATCTTGATACATCTTGGTGACACCATGATGAACTGTCCAAACTGAGGAATGAAAGTACCACATCAGTTCCCCACGTATTTCTGCTGACACCCATATGCGCCCATGAAAACACAAGATGTCATCCTCGCCTATGGTCCATTCCAGAAGAGGGTCCTATCCTGACACACTCTCCCATAGGACTAGGCATTTTAAATTTGATAGCTGCCTCATTCACACTCGATCAAGAAGAGTAGAGGTAACAACTATAGAAGAAAGAAACGTTTTCCCCTATCTATCGTGCACCTAAAAATTTATTTCAGAGAACAGAGCCATAAGATGAAACTCACAACTATCCTTGTGAACTACCTATAACTTCGTCCTCCTACTCAACGCATCAACTAATGCATTTCCTTTCATAGGCGTGTAGGAAAGTTCAAAGTCATAGGACTGAAGGTACTCAACCCACCTTCATTGTCTCAAATTTAGATCGCACTGAGTGAAGATATAATTGAGACTTTTATGGTCGGTAAAAACCACAAATTCTCTCCCAACAGATAATGTATCCAATAGTGTAAATCATGAACAACTGCATCCAGATCGAGATCGTGTGTCAGGTAATTCCTCTCATGTGGCCTCAATAGCTGACTGAGACCTGTACACAATGACTTCTTCTTCCTGCATAAGCACTACTCCCAGCCCGATACCTGATGTATCACAGTAAACAATATATCTCTTTCCTGGATCTAGAAAAACTAGTATTGGTACTAATGTCAACCTCCCTTTCCACTTCTGAAAGGCTAACTCACAAGAATCTAACCATAAGAATGTATCACCTTTCTTAGTCAGGCCCGTCAGTGGTGCTGCTAAGCATGAAAAGTCCTGTATAAAACATCTTTAGTATCCAGCCAGCCCTAGAAAACTTCTTACCTAAAATATGTTCTTATGATTCTCCCCTGAAACTACTGCTCTCACTTTATCTAGGTCTACTAATACTCCTGTCTCTAAGATAACATGACCCAAGAAGTGAATTTGGCCCATCCAAAAGTAGCATTTTGAGAGGTTAGCATATAACTGATGTTCTCTTAGTGTACTCAAGACGATCTCAAGATGGGTGGAATGGTCATGTTTAGTATGAGAGTACACCAAAATATCATCCATGAAGACTACCATGAAAAAAATCCAAGTATGTATGGAACACTTGGTTCATCAGTTCCATGAAGATTGTTGGCACATTCGTGAGACCAAACGACATAACCACATACTCGTATAGACCATACCTTGTTCGGAAGGCTGTAAGAGGTACATCTGATGGTATAATGTGGAACTGATGGTAACTAGATCTCAATTCAATCTTCGATAACACCCAGGATCCTCAAATATAATCAAAGAGATCATCAATACTCATAAAGGGATATTGATTCTTGATCATCAACAGATTCAAATTCCGATAATCCATGCAATGTTTGATGGTACTACATGCCTTCTTCGCAAACAGGATAGGCGAACCCCAAGTAGAAGTACTAGGTTGGATGAAACCCTTAGCCTATAACTCCTCTAGTTGCTTCTTGAGCTTCTGTAACTCTAGTGTAGCCATCCTATAAGGAGGAATGGACACCGGTTCCACTCCTAACACAAGATCAATAGAAAAGTATACCTCTCGCTCCAGAGGAAAACCTAAAAAGTATTCTGGAATGACATCCCTGAAATGATCCACCATTGGAGTAAAGTCCAACTATGGAGTCACCTGGTTGTCTAGATATAGACTAGAAATATGAGCAGTAACTCCTCCCAACCCATGATGCTCGGGTCCCACTCTGCCTGCCTGGACATCCCATTCGCCCTTATGTAAAAAGGATCCACCTTCTGGTGACGTGAAAATCACCCTACAATGATAGGAATCAACAACTACATGGAAGGGAACTAACCAATCCATTCCGAGAAAGACGTCATAGCCCATCATATCTAAGATGTATAGGTCCCATAAGAAGTGACACCCACCAACTTCAAGAGGTAACTCCTTGCACTGACGTTCACTAGCCATTATTATCCCCAAAAGAGTGTCTAAAATCAAGATATCAATAGAAGAAAAGATACATAGCCCCAGGATCTCCACAACAAAAACATATATAAAGATATGGGAATCCCCTGTATCAAAAAGTGAAGAAGCTAAAACTTAGAAAACTAGGATCGTACCTCGAACTGTAGAGGGTATAGGATCCTTCTCCTACTTGGTCTGCTCCACTTAAAAGTCTGGCCTGTACTGTGGCCCTATGACCCTGCCTAACCACCCTGAACTGATCCACCCTACTTTCACTGCCTAGTGACTAGCTACCATGACTGCGATCTCCACCTCGGCCTAAATGGCCGAAAGAACTCCAGTTCCCTGACTGATGAGAAACTGGTGGTGTTTCTCCTGAACGCAAAGTTATAGAATAACTCCTATCACCATCTACTGGTGAGAATAACTGACAGAAATTTTGAAGATGAACCATATTTCGACAAGATCGGCACTCGACTGGGTCTCTTGGGCCATGTGGCCTCGTATTCTCGACCTTTCCAAACTGGTAGCATACCACCTGGCTAACTGAAGAAGTATCCTGCTTCCTTGGATCCCCATGTCTAGACTCCATACGATGCTTCCTACTATCAGTAGGAGGGGTACCAACTCCGGATGCCGAGATGCCCTGGCTCACAGCTCCAGAATCCTTCAGATTGAGCTCTGTGATCAGTGCCTAGTTGACTATTAAAGTGATGGAAGTCAACCTGAAGATGTTCACCTGATATCAGATTTTGTGCCTAAGACCATCTTCAAACTTTCTCACCAGGAATAACTCATCACCTCCTGGGATAGGCATGAAGCACTGAAACTCTATGAAGTGAGAAGAATACTCCATAAATGAAAGAGTACCTTGCTCTAAAATCATGAACTCTCGGGCTCGATCGGCCCTCAAAGTCTCCAGGTAAAAGTAGTTGTAGAAGGCACACTGGAACTCGTCCCAAGACATAACCTGATGGCATCCCACCTGTGAGATCACATCCCACCATCTCTTGGCGGAGTCCCGTAGCATGTACGTAGTGATCTTCAACCTCCTCTTTGGAGGCATCTCTAAATTATCGAAGATAGAAAGCATGTATTCTAGCCTTGAATCTACAACCTGAGGTCCTCCTTTCCCTATGAAAGTGGGAGGATGCTACTGCTGAAAGACCTGCATCAAATCTACCATCTATGGGGAAGGAGGCGGTACTCTTTGGAAGGTCTAGATGAACCTCATAAAGCCCTCTCAGAACTGTGCGTCAGCACCTACGTCTGGAATAATAGCTGGTACCAAGACTGGAACAACTAGAGGATCTACTGGTAGTCCCTAATCAGCCATATCCGGTGTCTGATCACTTCCTTGAATCTGGCATACAACTGGAGGACGTCTCGGTGGCATGACTCTGAAAGGTCAATCACACACCTTAGATCAAGATTATCAAGGACTGAAAACTAGAAGTGTAAGAAGGGAACAAGAGAAGGAAACCATTCAAGTTTTTTTTTCAAAACATGGATACACAATGTGTATAATTCCTACACGGTGTGTTCCCTTAAGCCTTCACATGGGCATGTACTTTTGCCAACTCAGGTCATGTAACACCCCATACACACGGCGTGCTGTCCTAACACACGACGTGTACTTGAATCCTCTTCCCCTACCCGAGTTCTTATATATGGATAAGCCACAAGGTTTCCCTAGAACAATACTACACAATATGTTTGTGCCAGACACAGTGTGTACTAGACGAACTTCAACAACCCTTGTTGATAGTCACATGACCAGTTACACGGCTGACTCTATACGGTGTGTTTGTGACAGACATGACGTGTACTAACTACCCATTATCCACCCATGTTATTGGTCACACGACTGGACACATAGTCTAAACACACGACATGTACGTCCGGTACATGGCATGTTCCACCAAGGATTTACCAACCCCGTGTCTCTGCCCACACAATTAGTGAAACCGTTATAGACTACACGACATGTACATACAGTACACAATGTGTACTTAATAAAAACATTTCCTTCCTGAAAAGAAGGTCACATGGCGTGTATTCATCACTACATGCCGTGTATTCAAGTTTTTTTCTGGACAGTAAGTCTCAGAAACTACTCCGGAACCCCAGAAAAATACTAAAACAACATTAAATTTCCAAATTCTGATCTTTGAGGGCCCATACTCCCCAAAAATAAAAGCTTGTAATCTTATACATGTCATATACAAGGAATAACAAAGAAATGATCCACCAACTTCTGATCTATAAGGTCCCATAACACCTTAAGAACCAAAGTTTGGCATTCATTCAAATAAAATGTTACACAATTCAATACCCTATCAAAATCAGGTATTCTATCAAGGCATCTATCACAACAGCATACATATCTAGCACAATATCTATCACAACAATATGTAATCACTAATGCACCCTAAATGGAATGAAATAAATTCATGACATGTGATTTATAACAAGTTCCTATATGATGCATGAGATGGAATACCCTCATATCATTGGGTTGCAACAGAAATATAACCTCAATTTTATCAACAATAATATCATAAAGCATGTGAATCACCCAAAGGTAAAACCAAATCAACTGTAAAATTTCTAAACTAGAAAATTGAAATAACTGAGGTAAATTGGATTTTCCCTATACACGGGTTAGCTACTCCCAGGAACAACTTATTACTAACTACCTATTCATTCCTATCCCTGGCTATAGGTTCCAAATAGTAAGTTAAGAAGAAAATAATTCCTCTGATACCACTTTGTAACGTACCAGTTCCAGGTGCCACCCAGAGGAGCCCCGTACTCGATTGGTCACATGGCCTCAAGTGCATTTCCCCAAATGCCAGAGACTTTTGACTAGCAGCGAGGGCCTTGGGTGTGATAGTGGGGAAACTATTCCCTCATTGGTAGAGTAACACAATAGAAGTAAAACATATAATAATAGTAGAAGTAGTAATAATACCATATAACCATAAACAATGAAAGACTGAAGAAATAAACAACTGAAGAAAATATATAAATGATGGATGATATGTATGTCTAAGGAAAGCATCTAAACAAGTCACAATGCTGGAATACAATGCTAAACCTAAAGTAAAAAAGAAGAAAAATAACTCTAGCAGCATTGCAAACCTCAGCTTGGTCCCATGCTCTCCATCTCCGCAACAATAAAGTACCTGAAGTAGAAGGGTTCTTGCCCTTATCTAGACCTACAACAATATAATCTATTTGGGCCCAAAATCATGACCCAAATAAGGTGTGAGACGAATCCCAGTAGGAAAATACCCAAAGATATGTTTCTAATAGTTAGTGAATATATATGGAAGGTAATAAAAAAAAGTAGCAGTAAACAAGGAAGTACTCAAAAGTAAAAAATCCTACAGTTTCAATGGAATTCATTTTAACATATCAAGTAAGATTCTAAACAAAAACAGGTAACCTTCTGGGAAGTACTCACATATTAACCCCTCTGGTTCAACCAAACAACACAAGCAACCCTCTGGGAAGTACATACAGTCTAACCCCTCTGGTTTAGCTTTATCAAAGAAACTCTGAGGAAGAACTCATGGTCAATTCCCCCTGTGGTCTCGTATCAGTAACTATAGACAATCTGGGGAAGTACTCAATGTCCAATTCCCCCTATGGTCTTGTAACGATGAAACTATAGACACTATGAGGGAGAACAAATTCAATCACCCCTATAGCCTTGCAACGTAAAAGTAAAAAAACACTCTAGAGAAGCCCTCAATGTCCATTCTCCCTATGACATACTACACCAAGTTCTCATGGCCCTGTATAAGTCAGTCGCGCACAACAATACATGGAAACCAAAGTAAACCTCATGGACTACTTGGATAAATAGTCTACAACATATCACAACATGTCAAATAAAATCACTCCATCCTAACAATACTAGGCGTGGAAAACAAATCAGCCTAATAAGAAAGCTATACCAAATGGTCAAAACATGAGACATGGTAAAAACATCCATAACAAGGAAATGTTAACCCTATTAACAAAAAAATATCCTATATCCAAACTAACAAGGCATTGTAGGCAATAACAAGGCTAAAAACCATAAACACGCAATACCCCAAACAAGGGTAATGGACACTTTTGTACATATAACTCAAAGACTAACTACGGAAAGGCGTAAACCACCTACCTCAGCATAGTGAGATCGATATAAGTGAACCTCAGGCCCTGAATCGCCCTAGAATGCCATAGATCGATGCGATTACAATGCAACCGATGGAGGTCGAATTGGAGAACAGAAGGCGAGTTGGGGGCTCAGTGAAGATTCACGGCCATATGGATGCTCTTGGATGATATAGATCAAGAAGAAGATGGTTCTGTCCATTAGACGCGACCCCGATCCATTTAATGAGATAAAAAGAAAGTACATGGTGTGTTATTTAAAAGTACATGGCGTATAATTTCCTTATTCGGCCTTCGCTTTAGGAGGTCTCTTGGTCACCACAAACAACCATGTACTCGGTCGTTACACGACTATTACACATCCAACACACAGCTACCTGCAGCAACCGAGTACACAGTGTGTACTTATAAGTACACGGTCTGTACTTCTGAAATTTCCATAAACTCCTAATTTTCTCGAAAACAACTAGGAATGAAATACATAACTGAAAAGAAGATCTGTTTTCTTATAATAACGATCCATAAATATTGTTATGATTTTAATTAATCAAATATGAAGACTCAAATGAATGTGAAATTTTAGATTTTTGAATTTCATTGAGCAAGAAGTAAAAGTGGTTTTCCCATCTTTACTATTCTTGGGTGCCTATAAATAGAGAGCACAATATATTCATACTTGAAACTTTTCATGTGCGTTGAAAGATAAAGCTATGACATTTTTTTGATAGGTATTGAGATCCCAACTTGAGTTTTGTTTTAGATTGAATTTGAGAACATTAAAGCAACTCCCATCAGAGTGAGCCTATCTGAGCATGGTCCACTAGATCAAGTTAAAGTATCACTAGAGTGAGATCCACCAGAGTGAGATCCACTAGGGTGAGATCAATCAGATTGAAGTCCCATTGGATGGAGTTCCATCAGATGAAGTAGTTTTGAGTTTTCGATTGAGTTCTTTACTTAGTTCAAGAAGGAAGGGAAGAAGTAGAATTAGACAGAGCATATTGGATGGGAACCATCAAAAAGAGGTTACTAGGTGGAGGTTGATCAGAATAATTTTTTTAAGTAAGTTTTATGAATATAATTTATAGAAATATTGAGTTTGAGTATATTCATATTTGTTGAATATCTAGATATAGTTTCAAGATCAACAAGTTTTTAAGATAAATTTTTACATTCTTAAATATTGTACACAAGTGAATTTAATCTAGATTACTTGTTGAGGAAGTGATGAAATTTCTAAAGTGGATAAGAAAATAAGTGAAAAGTGAATCCTGTATATGTGGGTTCTTACCAGTTACTAAAAATTATTATTTTCTAGGGTGTATAACCAGCTGTGGAAAACTGGATATGAAAAGGATAGTTGGGGGGGGGGTATAATAACCTATGCCAGAAAATATGAATACTAGGTTGTAGAACTATTTTATACTTGTTCCTTTGTATTATAGAAATAATATTGTAAAGGAATCCATGTTGGTTGGACTATACAACATGGAAAGAATTATGTCTTTGTACCGAACCTTGTAAATATCATGTGCTGCTCCATATTTATATTTGATTCATGCAAAAGGTGATGTTGATAAATTTTGTTGGGTGGATGATAACTCTAAAAAGTTATAGAGGTTAATAATGTTTTCCAAATGGTTATGAAAATTTCATATAAAAATAGAAAAGGGAACCAATAATTCACTCCCCTCTCACTAGTCTCGATCCAACTTGGGAACTTCAATTGGTATTAGAGTGTAGGTTCCTTTGAATGATCCATCTCTAATAATGAAGAATTTCAATTCAATGAAAAATAGGGGGGTTAATATTTTTGAGGGAATAAACTATCATATTTGGATAAATAGGATGTTACCTTATCTTCTATCACTTGTACTTGAAGTTAGTGATGCAACAACAATGGGATTTCCTCAAATCAATAAAGTTGTTATGAAAACTATCAATAAGAGGAGTGTAAAAGTTGATGGAAAAGCTCAAAATTCTTTATTTCCGGATCTTACTTATAATTTTTATACAAAGATTATGAGATTTAAAATAATTAAGAAAATGTGGGAAAAGTTTAGATGTAGCTATAGAGAAAATGAGAAAGTTAAATAATCCAATTTAAAAATATGGATAAATATATTTGAATATGTAAAAATAGTCGATGAAGAAAGCATTAATAATTACTTTACAAGAGATTATGAAATTTTGAGCGATATCATAGGTTTTGATGAGAAGCTGGAAGATTCTATAATTGTTAGGAAACTGATGATAAACTTTCCAGATAGATTTTATTTTAAAGTTTTAGCTTTAGATGATTGTGAAGATTTATCTTTGAATGAACATCAGAATACACTTGTGGCATATGAAATGATAAAAGCTCCTATTTTCTAGAAAAATGATGATATAGAAGTTGCATTTAAAGTTTTTTAATGGGAGAAAAAGATAAAAGAGTTTAATAAGAATCAAGTGATTTAGATCCTGAGAAATAATCTTAGGATTTCAACAAAATCATTTCCCCCTTTCTAGAAAACACAATAAGTGAAGTTGGAAGGGAAAAGGTAAAAACTATCTCAAGTGTTGGAATTTTGAAGAGAAAGGAAATTTGGCACAAAATTGACCTAGGAAGAAAATTGAAGAGTGCAAGTTAGAAGAAGAGGATAAGTAATATAAAAAACAAAAGTGGAAGAAACATAAGGAAAGAGTTCCTTATTACAAGAAGAATAAAATTTATCTAAGAAGATGAAAGAAAGATGATTCTTCATCCAGTTATTAATCTGATCATCAAATCAAATTCCATTATAAAGTTAGAAATTGAAGTATTTGATTAGGAAATAATGATTATGGTGAAGAAATTACAAAATTTTTGTAGATTCTTAATTTTTTTTAGAAAAATCAATTAAAAAAAATACTCAACTCAATAAAGAAAGAATGAAGCTGAAGAAATATGTTGAAAGTCTAACTTTTGAGAATGGTGATTGGATAAAGAATGGGGAGACAAATCTCAATTTGATAAGAGTAAAAAAATGAGTATTGGTGATCTTGAATGAAAAATAAAAGTTTATAAAGAAAAATTATTTGGAAAAGATAATATCAAGATGATAGAATCCACACTTGTTGAAGAAATTAAGCAGAAAAAGTTAAATATAGCTGAATTCGAAAAGATGATAGATATTTTGAAAAATATTTTGGTTGAGAAAGAATAAGATTTGTTAGAAACAAAATCAATGCTTCTTAAAACACAAAGTCATATGAGAAAGATGAGAGATAATATCACTAAAGTAGTTTATGTAAAATATGAAACTTCTAAAGATGGTGAAAATAAGGGCCTAGAGAAGAAGAATAGTAAGAAAACATATTTGACTAAGAAAGAAAGGGATTTTTCAATAAAGTATCTTCCCAAGAAAAGTGGTCCATGATTTATGAATAAACAACAACAATAAGATCTAATTTCCCCAAAAGACCCAGGATCGCATACAGGTAGGGATGAATTTCTGGGGGACTGGTGTAATACTATAATAAAGAACTGTAGTATTACTATAGTAGTGGAAGAACTATAGAATTTGTGACACTATAGCGGTGGAGGCACTATAATAGGAATTGTAGTGGTAGCAACACTGTAGTAGCCCATGTATTGTAGTAGTACTATTCACCAAAGGGCCCTTTAGGCCAAAAAATGGGCTTTTAGGACTTGTATTTGAGATTTCAAGCCCTGGGCCTGTGAGCTATGTAATAGGTCCCCCTCTACCCAATTAGAAAAATAGGTCTTTGATTTAATAATAAAAATGAGGCTTCGAACCCAAACTTTTTTTTTAAAAAGACCAAATTTCCCCAAAACATTTATAGAATTGAAAAAGGAAAATTAGAAGGTAAACAATGTTGAATTCTAAATAAAGAAAATTAAAAACTGAAGAAAATGGAGTATTTTAAAAAATTTGAGAAAATTAAACATGGTGAGTTTGAAAAAAAATAGTTTTTAGTTATTTGTGAAGAATAATTTTCCTACTAGAAAGTTATAAAAAGCACAAAATTCTGCTGAAGAAAAAGGGAAGAAAAAGGTTTCTAAAGATGAGAACAAAGATAATAAAAATACTTGAATAGATATTGATTGAAATATTCATAAAAGGTGTAAGATATAAAAGTTACAAGGGTATGATACTATTAGTTATATGACTATCTTACTAGATCAATAAGAAAACATGATGAAGATGTTATAAAATCATTGTAAAAAAATGTTAATAAAGTTGAGTAGAATTTGAAACCCTCATCAGAAGATCCTTTAAATGAGAAGAAACTTGTTACAAAATATGAGAAGGATGAACAAAAGGAAGAAAACACATCCAATTAAAACTCCAAGAATAATAATAATAATTCAAGATCGAGATAAGACTCTCAGTCTGAATATTGATTCTTATAAACTATTGAGGTTCCTCCTCATTCCTATTTTTTTTATATTTTTAATAACTTGAAGGGAATTAAAAGAGTTGAAGTAAGGAACCTGATATATGAGTCTATTAATTTTCTTAAAAAAAGAATTTAATGAGGTTAAGAAATATGAGTTTTTGAAAGTTCTGTTTATACACCTCAACATTTTCATATATTTGGTGAGATGAGTGTAGTTTGTTTTTATCTTAACAATTTTTTCTCAGATTATCCTAGATATGAGAATGATAAAAGGATCATGAGGAAGGTATTACATGAGTGTTGTGTTATGGAAAACATTGATCACCTTAACTATTAACTCTTGTTTTCTACCCAAGTTCACCCATGTAGACTTAGAGTTGTTTAGTAAAAGGATATTTATTAAGAAACTCATGCGATACTTTTGTTCTCTTTAAGAATAATTTCAAGACTTTGAAATGAAGAAGAATATTCATGATTGGACCCTTTTAATTTGATTTTCAACAAGGGGGAGAAGAAATGTAAGAGGGGATAATACATTTAGGGTTAGAAATATATTGAAATTATTATTTTTTAAATGGGAATTGAACAAAACTCAAAGGAGGTTTTGGTTAGGACCAAGTTGGGGTTTGGTTGTATTTTTTGTTAATATATCAATATAAAGAATTTGCTGCTAGAGGTAAGTAAAGTGTGTAATCAACTTTATTATCAAAAATTTTCAAGAAAAATGGATAAAGGAAGAATTTTTGAAAAGTTTTTAATCATAACCCTCATAAAAAAAGAATAAGTTGTTTATTGGATCCAGACTATTAGAATGAAGTTTTGATGGAAAGTTAGAAAATATTAGAAACCATTCTTAGAAAGAATTGGTCTTAGAAGTTGTTAAGTTATGATTCAATATTAATGTTATTGATTGGAAGTCATAGAACATTCAAAATAAGTCTAATAATTCTTTAATGATCTCTCAAAGTTTCAAAAATTATGAATAATTAATTATAAAAATAGGAGTGAGTTAAAGGAAATAGGAATATACTAAGTTCAAAGGATTTAAAAAGTCTTGATTAGGCTGATCCATCAATGTGAGATTACTTCTAATCCATTGAGTAGCTCGATAAATGGGATTAACTCCAAATCCTTATCCATTTATAAGATATAGATTCTGATCTATTAGAAAATAAATAAACAATAGTACATCATACTAGAACTAATATCGATCTAACATAAGAGTTTCTCTAACTAATCTATTGTACCTGAGCAAAGACAAAGGGGGATATCAAGTTTCATCAGACTCAATACTCATGGAAAAAAGATTGAAAGATGAGTGATCATATGTAGATGAGTTGAATGAGTCTTCATACAAAGAATTTTTCCAAAATTTTTAGTGTCTACTAAAGTGGTTGCAAGTAACTAGAATATTTGGAATTTGAGATGATGTAATTGAAACTACGTGGTCAAGCATTTTCAATTGACTCAAAGCATTAAAGTAAAAAATTACTTGTTTTTAGTATATGAAGTGGTTTTATTTTTCTTAAATTTGGTCACAAGAAAAAGAGGAAGATTTTAAAGTTATGAAGTATAGATCCATCAGATAATATTTTCATAAGAAGTTTCCTCAGACACATTTTATGTACGAAAGTCCATCGGGCTGATATTGAGGTCGAAACATAAATCAGATTCACAAAATAAAGAATGATCAGACAAAGATAATCAGAGAGAATAATTGATTATAAATTAAAAGAAGTATGAAGTTTGTAGAAAATTAAATAAGATTCAATAAGGCTCTATAAATATTGATAAGATTTGAAATAGAAAAATTTGAAGACTCAAATGTATGTGAAATTAAAGATTAGTGATTTTTTTGAGTGGAAAGTATAATTGTTTTCCCCAAATTTTCTATTCTGGTATGACTATAAATTGAGAAAATATTACATTCATATTTATAGATATCCATGTGCTTTAAAAGATGAAGCTATGGATTTTTTTAATAGGTATTGTGATCCCAAACTGAGTTTTGTTTCAGGTTGAAGTTGAGAACATCAGAGAAACTCCCATCAGAGTGAGTCCACCAGAGTAAGGTCCATTAGATAAAGTTCCATTAAAGTGAGAATCATTAGAGTGAGATCCATAATAGTGACATCTACCAGGGTGAGATCCATTGGAGTGAAGTCCCATCAGATGGAGTTCTATTGGATAAAGAAGTTTTGAATTTTTGATTTATTTCTTTACTCATTTGAAGCAGGAAGGGAATAAGCAGAATCAGATGGAGCAAAATAGATGGAGACCATACGAAAGAGGTTACCAAATAGAGGTTGATCAGAATGAATTTTTCTAACTATGTTTTCTAAATAGAATTTTTTGAAATATTGAGTTTGAGTACACTTAGATTTTTTAAAGATCCGAAGGAAGTTTTGAGACAAACATGTTATTAAGAGAATTTTTGAAGTTTATGAAGATTTTACACATGTGAAGTTGATCTAGATTACATATTGAGGAAGTGAATAAATTTTATACGTGTATTATAAAATAAGTGAAAAGTGAGGCTTGTAGCACTGGGTTCTTACTAGTTACTAAAAAATCTAGTTTTCTAGGGTGTATAACTAGCTGTGGGAAAGTGGATAAACAAAGGAAAGTTAGGATGTATAACCAACTATAATAGAAAAGTTTAAAACTAGGTTGTCGAACTATTTTTTTCTTATACCTTTGTATTGTATAAAAAATACAGTAAAAGAATCCATGTTGGCAGGACTATCTAACTTGGTAAGGAGAAGGTATTTATACCAAACCTTGTAAATATCACATACTGCTCCATATTTATAGTTGTTTAATGAGAAATGTGAGGTTGGGAAAATTTATTAAGTGGATTGTAACTCTAACAAGTTTTAGAGGTTAATAAAGTTTTGTAAAGGGTTGACAAAATTTATTATAAAAATAGAAAAGGGAACCACTAATTCACCCCTCATATCAGTATTATCAATCGAACTTGATAATTTCAATTGGTATCAGAGTGTAGGTTCATATGAAATATCCATATCTAAGAATGAAGTATTTGAATTTAGTGAAAAATAGGGGTGTTATTATTTTTTTATGGAAAAAACTATCATAATTGGAGAAATAGGATGCTATATTATCTTTTATCACATGGCCTTGAAGTTAGAGATAAAGAAACAATGACATTTCCTCTGATCAATAAAGTTTTTATGGAAAATACTAATAATAAGAGTTTATAAGATGATGGAAAATATCAGAATTATTTATTGACGTCTCTTAATAATAATTTTTATACAAAGATAATGGGATTCCAAACAACTAAGAAAATGTGGGATAAGTTGAGAAGTAGCTATAAAAGAAATGAGAAATTTAAATAATATAATTTACAAATATGGAGAAGTAGATTTAAAGATGTAAAAATTACTGATGAAGAAATTATTGATAATTACTTTACAAGAGTTAATGAAATTGTTACCAATATCAGTGGTTTTGGTGAGAGTCTATAAGATTCTACAATTGTTAAAAAACTAATGAGAAATTTTTTAGATTTATTTGATGAAAAAGTTTCATCTTTATAATATCATGAATATTTATCTTTGGATGAACTTTAGAATAATATTGTGAAATATAAAATAATAAAATCTCATATTTTTAATAAAAAGGTTTATATAGAAGTTTCATTAAAAGTTTTGTTAAAAGGGGAAAACAAAGTTAAAGGAGTTGAAGAAGAATCAAGTGATTTTAAGGTAGAAAAATAATCTGAAGATTTTAACCAAATCATTTCCCTACTTTTTTGAAAATAAAATTAGGGAAGTTAGAAGGGAAAAGGTAAAAACTCTCTCAATTGTTAGAATTGTGAAGGGAAAATACTTTTTTTAAAAAAGTTTCCTAAGAAGAAAATTGAAGAGTGTGAGTCCAAAGAAGAGGATGAGAACTCTTGGAAAAAATTATAAGAAACATAAGGAAGGATTTACTTATGACAATTAGAAGAAAAGTTATTTGAGAAAAGGAAAGAGGGATGATTCTTCATCCAATAATGAATCTTATAATCAAATCAACTTCCTTGATAAAGTTATAAATGAAATTATTTCATCAATCAATGATGATGATGGTGAATAAATTACAGAATTTGAGTGTATTATTAAAAAAATTTATAAAATTAAATTAAGTAGAATACTCATTCAAGAAATAAATATGGAAGTTGAAGAAAGATGTTGAAACTATAACTTTTTAGAATGATGATCAGATGAAGAAATAGGGGAAAAATATCAATTTGATTAGATCACAAAAAAATGAATACCAGTGAACTTGAGAGAAAATTGAAAGTTTATGAAGAAAAATTAATTGGAAAAGAGAATCTTAACATGATATAATCTACAATTATTGAAGAAAGTAAGTAGAACATGTTGAAGATAGATGAATATTAAAAGATGATATATTTTCTAAAAAATAGTCTGGATGAGAAATCAGAAGAGTTATTAGAAACATAGTCAATGAATCTTACAACATAAATTGAGATGGGAAATATGAGAGACAACTTCACCAAAGCAGTTGATGCTAAATATGAAACTTATAAAGATGGAGAAAATAAGGGCCTACAGAAGCATATTAGTGAGAAAACATCTTTCACCAAGAAATAAAGGAATTATTTAGTAAAGTATCTTCTTGAGAAGAGTGGTTCATTATTTATGAAGAGAAAAAAAATTTATGAGAAATTTTACGATCATTCCAAAAAATCAAGATTCATAGGTCATTATTGGTGTTGTGGAATTTTTGGATGTAGATATTATTCATGTCGGTACAACATGTCTCTACCAAGAAATATGAATGAATCAAGGGGCATATTTGATGAAAAAAAAGATAAATGTTTCTTTAAAAATATGTGTAACCAAAAAAGGATATTTAGAAGGTAAATAAAAGTTTTAAGCCTTAATAAAGAAAAATAAAGAACTGAAGAAAGTGGATTATTTTAAGAAATTTGAGAAAATTAAACATGCTGATTTCGAAAAGAAAGAGTTATTAGTTATTTGGATAGAACAATTCTCCATGGAAACACATTTAGAAAAAGTACAAAATTCAGCTGAAGAAATGGGGAAGAAAGAGGTTTCTAAATATGAGAGAAAATATAACAAAAAAACATCAACATATAATGAAGTGAATATTCAGAAAAGGTGTAAGTGATGTGATCAAGAAGGTAATTCTACTAAGACTTATTTGACTATATTTCTCGCCAAATAGAAACAAATGGTGAATATGTTACAAAATAATTATAACAAAAATGTTAATAAATTTTAAGAGACATTTACATCCTAGTTACCAGATCCTACAAATGAGAAGAAAATTGTTACAAAATCTTATAAGTATAAAAAAAAGGAAAAAAACAAACAATGAAAACTCTAAGAAGAAGAATAAAAAGTTCTCTGTCTAAATGTTTCTTATGATAAACTATTGAGGTTCCTCATTATTCCTAGAATATTTGTATATTTTTACTAACTTGTAGGGAATTAAATTAGTTTAAGTAAGGAAGATGAGATCTAAGTCTCTTACTTGTATTTTAATAATAAAGTAACGGGGTTACGAAATATGAGTTTTTGAACTTTGTGTTTATACACCTAGATTTTTTGATATATTTGGTGAGATGGGTGAAGGTTGTTTTTATCTTAACATTTCTTTTCAGATTTCCCAAGATATGATAATTATAAAAGGAGTGTGAGAAAGGTATTACATGAAAGTTGTGTTATGGAAAACATTGGTCACCTTAACTTTTCACTATTGTTTTCTACACTTTGTTTTCCCATGAAGACCTAGAGTTATTTAGTAAAAGGAATTTTTTTAAGAAACTCATGTGATACTTATGTTATATTGAATAATAATTTCATGAATTTGAAATGAATAAGAATATTCATGAGTGGAACCTTTGAATTAGATTGTCAATAATGGGGAGAAGACATGAAAAGGGGAGATTACATGTAAGGGGGAGAATACATGTAGGAAGAGAAATAGACTATGAGTGTTATTTTTAAATGGGTATTGACAAAAAATAAAAAGGGGGAGAATTTTAGGACCATGTTTATTTTGATTGTATTTTTTGTCAATAGATCAATATTAAGAATATGTTGTTGGAGGTGAGTAATGTGTGTAAACAAATTTCTTATTGAGAATTTGTTGGAAAACTGGATGAATGAAGTATTTTTGAAAAGTTATCAATTAGACCCCCCATCAAACACAAAGAATTTTTTTCATCATATCCAGACCAATGGAATGATATTTTGATGGAAAGTTAGAAACTACTAGAAATCAGTCTAAAAAAGAATTGGTCTCAGAAGTTGTTGAGTCAGGATTCATTATGAAAGTTCTTTATGGGAATTCATCAAACTTACACAATAAGTATGGCAAGGACTTTATTTCCACTCAAAGTTTCAAAAATTATTTAGAATTCATAATAAAAGCAAGAGTGAGTTAAAAGAAACAAGAATATGCTTAATTCAATGGATTTAAAATGTCCTAATCGGGCCAATCTATCAGTGTGATATATCTTACAATACATTGGACGATCCAATAATTGGTACGGGCTCCAAATAATGATCCATCGATATGAAATATATTCTGATATATTGGATAAGAAACATGCATCTGTATATTAGACTATAACTAACACTGATCCAATAGAAGAGTTTCTCATACCAATCTACTATAACTAAGTGAAGAAAAAGTGGGAGATGATGTTCCATAGAACACTATTCTATGGAAAGAAAAGATTGGAATCTGAGTGATTTTTTATAAATGAGTTGATAGAGTCCCAAAATAAATAAGTTATCAGAAATTTTGAGTGACTACTAAAGTGGTTTCGAGAAACTGAAATGTTTAGAAATTACAATCCTGTAATTACAACAATGTAGTCAACCATTTTCAATTTACCCAAAGCATAAAAGTGAGAAATTACTTATTTTTAGTAGTTTAATTTGTTTTAAAATTCTTTAATTGGGTCAAGAGAAAAAGATTTAGAGTTATTTTTATTTAATTACATATCCATAAGATGATATTTTCATAAGAAACCTCATCAAATACATTTTCTATTTGAAAGTCTATCAGATTGAGACTGAGGTAGAAACATCAATCAAAGTCACAAAAAAAGAATTATTAGAATTATATAATTAGAGTGATTATTTTTTTTGTAAATTCTAAGAAGTTTTAAGTTTGGATAACATTCAATAAGATTTGAGAAGGATCCATAAATATTGAGAATATTTGAAATATTTATAGTTGAAGACTCAAATGAATGTGGAATTTAGGATTTATGAATTTAGTTAACCGGGAAGTAGAATTGGTTTTACTACATTTTCATTCTAGGATACTTATAAATAGTGAGAAAAATACATTCATACTTTCAACTTTTCATGTGAACTGAAAGATGAATATCGGAAATTATTGTGATAGGTATTGAGATCCCATCTTGAGTTTTGTTTTAGGTTAAAGTTGAGAGCATCAAAGAAACTCCCATTAGAGTGAGTTCACCGGTAAAAGGTTCACTAGATAAAGTTACATTAGAATGAGAATTATTGGAGTGATATCTACTATATTTAGATATAATAGGGTGAGATTCATTAGAGAAAAGTTTTGGGGGCAAGTTGGAAAGAAGTTGTTTTTGGAATCTGAAAGAAGTTTGTAAATAAAGTTTCGTCTTTTGTTGTCAAAGAGAAAAGAAATAAATTAATTTTTTAAGAGTTGAATAATTGGACTCACCGCCATAATCATAAGATAAAAATCAAAATGTTTAAGAATTTCCATCGGATTGGTAATATTTTTTCTGGAAGGAAAGGTTCATCAGACTCACCTCAGGTATGGAATGAATGGATGAAAGGGTTTTGTCGCACATGCTCTCAAAAATATTTATTTGTGATTTTATTAAGTGCAACACAGTCGATGACCTAGGTTATTATCTAAATGAGGAAGTGAATTAAACAACTATTAATAGGATTGAAGTAAGTAATAAAATAATTCAAAACAAATGAAAATAAATATGGGGGTTGTTTTGTGACTTTTTGAATAGTAAACTAAACAAGAAGGTGAGAAGTAACAATCAAGAGGCAATTTCTTTTAAAAAACACTTATATGAGAAGACATAGTTGATATAATCTTCCCCATTCATCATTCGTTTATTTTTATCCCAAATGATTATAATTTATTCAACTGTAATCCCTTAACCTTGTAAACCCACAAACCCTACAGAAATTAACACGACAAAAAATATTGAAAAAATGAGCCTTCGGTCAACTTCGAGACTTCTAATCATAGCAACCTACCTTGATTGTGATCCAAAAGCCAACTTATGGTAAATGGACATTTATTTCAGTATATAATCTCTATATTTTAGAATTAATTGAGTTGGGGATGAGAATTAAACCCTACAATTCTATCCCAAGTTGATTAGATTTTGCGATTGAGGTTTCACCCACATGGTTTGCACAAGCCCGGCCACGTGGTCAAGTGAAAGTAGATTGAGTAAATTAGAAATTAGAACTCAATTAATTGATCACAATTTAATAATTATAGTATATTTATGGATTCAAAATAAATAAATGAAGGGAGTTTGGATTAGATCAACTACGAAAGAAATCACTCTTCCATGGGCAGAGTTGTCATTGTGGAGACATTTTGAATAAGCAATGGATTGAAAGGGGAACACCCAATCTCATATCCAATATTAGATTCCAGACCAAGAACAAAAATAAGAATTTTAAAATAGAATAACACAGAATATTTATTGAATAAAATTTACTTTACAATCATAAAAACAAAGAGATACAAAGAGGAGGTGGGAGATAAGATCCTTTTTGGAAGAGATATTTTCACAAGGACTTAATTCTTACAAGAGTTTTTAGGGGCTCCAAAGAAACACACTTTAGTAAAAACCTTTAAAATCACTCAAAAAACCATTCAAAATAGTGAAAAAACCAATTTATAGAGTGGTGGGGAAGCTAGTTTCAAAGTTGTTTCAAGTGTGAATGGGGAATCTCGGCCAAATAATTTAATCCAAATGGAACCACCCATTTTACATTCAAAAAGCGTGAAACAGATGTTCTTACAGAATAATTATTTGTTCTAAATTGGGTTGTAGAGATCCTATAAAAATTTGGGCTCCATCCAAGCTTTGATGAAGGATTTATAGCCCAAATACAGAACCAATGTCCAATCTGGAGAGTCCAGCCCAAATTTGACTTCATGGACCATTTTCACCAACCAAATGCATGATTTAGATCCAATGTACTAAATGAAAGTTGTAGAATATTATGTCAGGAACACATTTGAAAAATATTAAGTTCAAATAATTCAAATAAAATTACTTATGTTTGAAATACTACAGTGAATGTTTAAAGGGTAAAACTTGAATTTTCATCAAATTTTTAAAATGAATGATCTAATTCCAAATATTTTATAAATAAACATATTTAACACAATGTGAGGAAATTTTTTCATTTATTATCAATAAAATATTAAATAAAATTATGTTTTATCAACTCCCGCACACTTACCCTTTTGCACTCCTAGGAAAAACCTCATATCAAGTAAACATCAATATCAAATCAAAACAAATTTTAAAACAAAAAACCCTGAGATCCAATAATTCCACACCAAGAAACAAAAGATATAATGACTCATAAAAAACCATTAATTCAAGTTCTATATTTATACCATTCAATATATTTCCACTTCATTTATCCTCCCATGCACACAAAACACTTACCTCACTTGAATTTTCTCTTATCACACAAATGTCAATTTTTCAGCAATGTCTTTCTCATCCAAACTCATACAAGGGTTACCATAGGCTTGATAAATTCCTACATCACCAATCTATTTGAGTCAAGAACATATTTTTATCATGAGAACTTTCCAAGGTTGTTCTGTGGCTTTCAGTTGGTAAGATTTAGATGTGAAAAACTCTGAGGCTGAATGAGGAGGGCTTGACTCTTTTTGAAGAAAAATTGAATTAATCTAATTTTCAATTTAAAATGGTCTCCTCATTAATCCCCATAACATCGATTCATGTTCATCATCATGAAAAATAATGGAATGTGCACACCCTTCAACATTTCAGTAGTAAAAATGTCAATCTTCTCAAACATGATTTTCTTGAAAGTTCCAGATAGGCACAACTTTCTCCCTCTATTAGAAGCTCTAGAAAGGACAACTTCACTTATCATGAAATCTATAGAAAAGGCACAAATTTCAATATAATGATTTTCTTGAACAACAAACACATCTCTTCAGAATTTAATTTTCCACCCAAATTATCACAGAATGTGGTAGCACAACACAAGACAGCTTCCCCCACACATAATTTCAACAAGATTTTACAATTTTCACTTCATGATTTGGTTGGATAGGGAAAATTGGCTTATAATGTGGCTAACCTAACAAACTGTTCATGGATTCTAAGGGCTACACGGATTAAATGTTCAAGGTAGGCCATTATAAAAAGGATTCTTTAAAAAAGGGTCTTTAATACCAAACAAATGCCTCAATCATTTAAAACATAATTACCTCAAACCCTCAAGTTTTGACAGGAATAAATCAAATTCTAGTTAAATTAAGCATGGTTTAGTTCTCTCAAGAAATTTGGTAAATGTAAATAATATGAAAAGAATAGTTTAGAAGCCTCATTGGAAAGTGATTTCAAATATAAAGGCAGTGAGATGTGACATGGGATTCAAAATTCAGAGTAATTTTCAAGAAATTACTAAAGATTTGAACGTGAAAAAAAGTCATTTTCAACATTTATTTAAGCTCAGTTTCAAGGGATAAATTGTTTCACTGATTGATATGTATTTCAAAATGGTGATGAGAATCATTTTAGCTCAAAAGTTTCAAAAACACACAAAAAATTAAAAAATAAACACACAAAATTTTAAAAACACACATTTTTTTGAAAATCATTGAAAAGCAGGAAAACAGTTTAAATTACTAAACTAAAAGGTTCCCTACCCCACACTTAAAATATTGAATTGTCCTCAATGTAAACCCGTGAGATGATATATGCACCTGAAATGTATAATTTTGAATAAGACAAAAAATAAAAAAGTGAAAGGGTTAAGAACAACCTGATATGCTCAATTGATGATGGGGTTATGTAGTGTGATGAAATCCACTGCATCAGTAGGAAGTCCATCAATGTATTATTTAAACATTTCCCATTGACTATAAAGCTTCTTCTTGCGTCGTCTTGTGTGATCTCCACTGCACCATAAAGAAATACATTAGATACAATATAAGAACCTAACCATCTGGAATGCAACTTACCCGACATCAGCTTCAGTATTGAACTGTAGAGAAGGAATTTCTCTCCAAAATGAAAATCCCTTTGTTAGATCATTCTATCATGAGCTGCTTTTGATCTTTCCTTGTAGAGCCTTGAGTTCTCATATGAAGACAATCGAATCTCCTCAAGCTCTTGAATTTTCATCTTCCTTTGGATTCCATCTTGGGCCAAATCCATGTTGCATTTCTTTATAGCCCAATAAGCTCGATGCTCAACTTCCTTGGGGAGATGACATGCTTTCCCAAAAACAATCTGAAATGGGGGAATACTAATGGGTGTCTTGTATGCTATCCTATAAGCCCACAATGCATCATCCAATATCTTGCTACAATACTTCCTATTTGGCTGCATGGTTTTCTCCAAAATTTGTTTCAACTCAAATTTGAAACCTCAGTCTGACCATTTTTTTGGGGGTGGTATGGTGTGGATGTTTTCTGTGTCACCCCATACTTCTGAATCAAGGAATCCAAATTACGATTGCAAAATTGTGTCTCTTGGTCACTGATGATGGCCTTCAGTACTCCAAACCTGCAAAAAATATGTGCTTTATCAAAGTCCACAACAACATGGGAATCATTAGTCTTGGTGGCCTTAGACTCCACCCATTTATTGAAATAATCAAAATTAACCAAAATATAAAAAAACCAAAGGAACTAAGAAAATGACCTATAAAATCGATGCCACATACATAACAAAGCTCATAGAATAGTATGGGTTGTTGGGGAATCTCATGTCTCCTAGAAATATTCCCAGTGTGTTGGAAATGAGAGCATGACTTACAAAACACATGGGCATCATGGAATAAGCTAGGTCAATATAATCCAGAGTCCAAAACCTTCCTAGCTGTCCATTGGGGTCGAAAGTTCCCACCACAAGAAAGTGTATGACAAAAATTTAAAACATAATCCAACTCATGATTAGGAACACACCTCCTAATAACTTGGTCAGTACACATGCACCATAGGTATGAATCATCCCAAACATAAAATCTTAACTAAATCTTTAACTTTTGGACTTGATGTTTCTTTAATTTTGTAGGGATTTCAGAGGCAACAAGGTAGTAAACTAAATCAACATACCAAGGATGTGTACCTGAGATGGAATAAATATGCTCATTGAGGAAAGTGTCCCGAACTGGTACTTGGTCCAAGGTGTCATCCTCTAGTGCGTGAGTAAGCCAACTCATGTGGTCCGCAACCAAGTTTTCTGACCCCTTATTTTCCTTTATCTCAACATCAAATTCTTGAAGAAGGAGCATCCATTGGATAAGCCTCGACATTGCGTCTGGATTCTTCAAGAGGTACCTCATAGCTACATGGTCAGAAAAAACAACTACTTTAGAGCCTGATAAATATGAATGAAATTTATCTAAAGAAAATATGACAACAAGAAACTTATTTTATGTGGTTTTGTAGTTTTATTGGGCTGAATCCAGTGTCCTCGATGCATAGGAAATCACATGTGAATGTCCCTCCACCCTCTGAGATAAGACAGCTCCAACTGCAAAGTTGGAGGCATCACACATAACCTCAAAAGAAATCTACCACCATGGGGGCTGTATGATTGGTGGAGTGGTCAGAAACTTATCAAAGGAAGTCCTACAAGAATGATCAAACACAAAATCAGAATCCTTTTGAAGTAATCGTGACATAGGAAGAGAAATCTTACTAAAATCTTTAATGAAGCGATGATAAAATCCTACATACCCTAGGAAAGATCTAACATCACGCACACATGAAGGATATGGTAAGGATGATATAATATCTACCTTAGATTTATCAATATCTATCCCATGTTTTGACACTACATGCCCTAAGACAATGCCACGCTCTACCATGAAATGTCACTTTTCAAAGTTCAAGACCAGATTCCTCTCAATATAATGATTCAACAGCTTTCCCATACTACTTAGACATTCATAAAATGAGGATCTATACACTGTAAAATCATCCATAAATACCTCCATGCAGGTCTCAATAAAATCATAAAAAACACTCACCATGCATCTCTGGAAGATACCTGGGGCGTTACAAAGTCCAAATGGAATCCTTCAGTAGGAAAATGTTCCAAAGGGATAGGTGAATGTAGTCTTCTCCTAATCCTTCAGAGCTATAGGGACCTAAAAATATCCAGAAAATCCATACAAGAAACAATAATGTGTCTTCCCAGCTAGTCTCTCAAGTATTTGATAAATATATGGGAGGGGAAAATAGTCCTTACGAGTAGACCAATTTAGTTTCCTATAATTAATACACACACGCCAACTATTTTTCACCCTCATTGGAACTAAATCATCTTTCTCATTTTTAACAACAGTAACACCAATTTTCTTTGGCACAACCTAAATTGGACTCACCCACTGGGAATCTGAAATGGGATAGATTATACCTACCTCGAGCAATTTTTCAACCTCTTTTTTAACAACCTCTAAAAGTGTTGGATTGAGTCTCCTTTGTGGCTGCCTAACCGGGTTATCCCAATCCTCCAAAAGAATCCTATGCATGAAAATGGAGGGGATAATACCTGATATGTTAGCCAAGGTCCACCCGATTGCCCTGATGTTCTCCCTCAAAAGATTCAAAAGTTTTTCTTCATGTTAAAAAGGGAGATTGTTAGCTATGATAACAGGTAATTTCTCACCACTCAACAAGTATGAGTATTTGAGATTTGGTGGAAATGGATTGAGTTCCAGTGTAGGGGGTGGTGTATAGATGGAGACATAGAAGGAATTGAAATATGTGCACAAAGAGCATCAATAACAAATATACATCATCAAAATTAGAGAATAAAGCATCAAATGCATCAGCATACTCAACAACCATGTCATAATTAGAGTTCACATGATCAAAATCAGAATATGAATCCATTTACAAATCAAATATAAGAGAGTTTTTTTTTCATTAGAAATAGGTGTGGAAGTAATCTTATACATCAAACTAGAACCAATACTCATAATCTCACTAAGCATAGAAAAATCAAAATCCATGGGGTTTTTATTTGGTGGTTTAAAATGAGAGATAACAAAAGTAGAATGGTCCTCAGAGTGGTACTTCATGGAGTCCATAACATTAAATATAACAACTTAATCTCCAAACTCTATGGAAAGTGTACCCTCATTGACATTTATGATAGTTTTTGAAGTTTTGAGGAAGGTTCTACCTAAGATAATGGGTGTGTGAGAACTTACCTGATTTTTTCCATGTTAAGCATGTATAAATCTACTGGAAAGATCATGTCTCTTACCCGAACAAGTACATCCTCAAGGAATCCCATTGGATATTCTATAGCTCTATTCACCAACTACACCACTACTCTCGTTTGTTTCATCTCACCAACCTGCAAAGAAGAGAATACAGAGTGAGGGATCACATTTATGGAAGCTCCCAAATCACAAAGAGCATCAGAAAAGTGAAACTACCCTATGGTTCATGGAATGGGGAATGTCCCTAGATCCTTACACTTTTTTGGCATTGCTAGAGTTGGTGTAATGAGTGATGACACATTCCTTCCAAGATTGATCCTCGCATTTCCCTTGAGCCCTATTCGATTGGTACAAAGTTCTTTTAAGAATTTGGAATACCTTGGTATTTGTTTAACGGATTCAAGTAAAGGGATATTGATCTCCACATGCTTGAATGTATCCAAAATTTCTTTTTTTTCATCACCTCCTGAGCCATCTACTTGGTTTGTACAACCCTGTTTGGAAATGGAAGGGGTTGAGGGGGAGGATCATCAATCTTTTTCTTACCTTTATCTTTCTCCTTCGGTTTCTCTTAATCTGGTCTTGAATGGGGATTCTTCGAATTTGAGGTGAATCCCAGTGGAATGGTAGGTATAGATGTATCATTCATTTACTTCCCACTTCTCAATGTGATGTCACTAACATTCCCCTTGAAATTTGGAGTAGGTTGGGAAGGTAGATTTACAGAATTATTACTTACTAGATCATGGAGGGAAGTGGAAATCTGGCTCATTTGAGTCTTCAACTCCCTCAGTTCAGAACCTTGACTCTTCATCTCATTATGTTGATTAAGAACAATTTGATTCAAAAGGTCATCAGTGTTTGAATCTACCTTGGGTGGGGAATTACCTTGTTGTTGGATTATTGATGCTTGAGATTAAAATCTCCTTTGGGGTTGTTGGAAACCCTGCTGGTAAAGTGGAGGCTGCTAGAAGTTTTGTTGAAAAGGGGGCCTTTGTTGTTTTCTAGAGCCATAACTCATGTCTGATTGATCTTTACACCCTTTGTTGTTGTCTAGAGCCATAAAATTATTGCACAATCTTCTGTATCTTGCAGTTGTGGGAAACCGTCAGTTGGGTGGCTTGTCTCATTGAAAATTCCACAAGGCCTTGAAGGAGGGGGTTGGGATGTATTTTGTGCCAAAGTAATATGCCTCACCATAGTTGTCATCCAACTTGGTATCAATCAAATGACTTTCCAAATAATATGGACTTACCTGATGTACTCCCCTGACATGTGGTGTACTTCGATCACCAAATCGTTGGGAGTTTTGGGACATTATGTCAATCAACACATGTACAACTACTGGTGTCTTGTCCACCAATGATCCTCCAACTATAGCATCCACCATTCTCCTTTCCATAGGTGTGATTCCTTCATAGAAGTATTGTATGAGGAGTTACTCACTGATTTGGTGATGTGGGAAGCTTGCACAAAACTTATTGAATTGCTCCCAGTAATCATAAATTGACTCCCCATGGGATTTCTTGATCCCTGAGATCTCCTCTCGAATGGATGTGTTCCTTGAAGCTGTAAAAAATCTCTGAAAGAAACTATGTTTCATATCATTCCAACAAGTTATATCTTAAGGTTGTAAATAATACATCCAATCTTTCACAGCTTCATTAAGTGACAATGTGAATGCTCTTAGTTTGATTTTATCTTCAGAAACATTTATAGTTTTAAGGGTTGAGAAAACCACATTAAATTCTTTCAATTTTTTGTTTGGATCCTCACCAGATAATCCATGAAACTTTGGAAGAAGATGAATTAACCCAGATTTCAGTTTAAAGTCAGTTTCGAGATTCAGGTATACAATACAATTTGGTTGATAGTTAATATCAAGTGAAACCAATTCTGGAATAGTTCCATTAAGTTAATTTCCATTATTTTCATCCATTGGTTCTTGTTTTATTTTGGAATTATAAGTATTTCCAATTTCAATGTTCCTGGAGTGGAGATATTATCTAACTATTTGAATGTTGAAACTTACCATAGACTGAGAATGTCTAATTCAATCACTAAGGATGCGTTCAATCTTAGGGTCAAGATCTAAGATATATTTAGGATTAGTTCATGTTATAAATCAAATAAAAATGAAAATAAGGAAAGTTGACCATAGTAAAATAAAAATGAGAATTATGAGTTGATGGTCCAAAAAGAAGTAGAAGAAAATAAAATAAGAAGAAAAAATTCAGATTGGGTAAAGAAGGAAGAAATAAGAGAGGAAGAGAATAAAATTTAAAATAAAATAAATACCTCTAATTGGTTGAAATAATTACTTACCTCCCTGAAAACAGTGCTAATTTTAAAGGGCGTTGTCGCACATGCTCTAAAAAATATTTATTTGGGATTTTACTTAGTGCAGCACACTGGATGACCAAGGTTGTTCTCTTAAAGAGGAAGTGAATTAAACAACTATTAATCGGATTAAAGTAAGTAATAAAATATTTAGAAACAAATTAAAAGAAATATGGGGGGTTGTTTTGTGACTTTTCAAATAGTAAACTAAACAAGAAGACGAGAAGTAACAATCAAGAGGCAATTTCTTTAAAAAAACACTTATATGAGAAGACATAGTTGATCTAATCTTCCCCATTCATCATTTATTAATCATTATTCCATATGATTATAATTCATTAAATTTTAATCCCCTAACCTTGTCAACCCCCTAACCCTACAGAAATTTACACGACCAAAAATATTGGAAAAATGAGACTTCGGTCAACTTCGGGACTTCCAATCGTAGCACCCTACCTTGATTGTGATCCAAAATACAACTTATGGTAAATGGTCAATTAGTAAAGTATATACTCCCAATATTTTAGAACTAATTGGGTTGGGGATGAGAATTTAACCCTACAATTCTATCCCAAGTTGATTAGATTTTGCGATTGAGGTTTCACTCACATGGTCTGCACAAGCCTGATCATGCGGTCAAGTGCATGTCGATCGAGTAAATTAGAAATTAGAACTCAATTAATTGATCACAATTTAATAATTAAATTATTTTTATGGATTCAAAATAAATAAATTAATGGAGTGGGGATTAGATCAACTAAGAAATAAATCACTCTTCCATGGGCGGAGTCGTCATTGTAGAGACGTTCTGCATAAGCAATGGATTGAAAGGGGAACACCCAATCTCATATCCAATCTTATATTACATCCCAATAATAAAAATAAGAAGACGAAAAGAGAATAGCATAGAATATTTATTGAATAAAATTTACGTTACAAGCATAAAAACAAAGAGATACAAAGAGGAGGTGGGAGATGAGAGCCTTTTTTGAAGAGATATTTCCACAAGGCCTTACTTCTTCCAAGAGTTGAGAGGGGCTCCCAAGAGATACTATTTCGTCCAAACCTTCCCAATCCCTCATCCAACCATTAAAAAGAGTGAAAACCCAATTTATAGACTGGTGGGGAGTCTAGGTTCAAACTAGTTTCAAGTGTGAATGGGGAATCTCATCCAAATAATTTAATCCAACTTAAACCGTGCATTTGACCTTTAAAACACATGAACCAGATGTTATTACAGAATAATTATTTTTTCCAAATTGGGTTGGAGAGCTCCTATAAAAATTTGGGCCCAATCCAAGATCTTATTCAGGAGTTATAGCCCAAATATATAACCAATGTCTAATGTGGCGAGTCCAACCCAACTTTGACTTCATGGACAATTTTAACCAACCAAATACATGATTTAGATCCAATGTAATGAATGAAAGTTGTAGAATATTATGTCAGGAACACATTTTTAAAATATTAAGTTCAAGAAATTCAAATAATATTACTTATGTTTGAAATAATTCAGTGAATGTTTAAAGGGTAAAACTGGAATTTTCATCAAATTTTGAAATGAATGTTCTAATCCCAAATATTTTATAAATAAACATATTTAACACAATGTTAGGAAATTTTTTCATTTATTATCAATAAAATATTCAGTAAAATTTTGTTTTATCAATGGATGATTATAATAATATACTGTATCAGAGTCTTCTGTATTTTGAAGTAAATCTGACCCTAATTTTCTGTTTTTTAATTAACAAAAGTTATGATTTTTTTGGGAAACTTGTGATGAAAGGATTATGAAATAAAGGGGGAGAACCAGTACTGCCAATCGAATTGAGGGAAATAAGTACTAAAAGGATGAAAAGTTACAATACTTCCGAATGATAGTCAGATGATCCTAAAACTGATCTTAAAAGCTATTAAAGTCATGAGAAAGTATTTCTTACAAGAATAAGTTTTTAGAAGAATTAAGATTGTGATGTTAAGGATTTTCGGTCTCGAATAATCAGAGTGAGAATATCAGATGAAAAATTGTTTAAAGGATATAAAGTTTTTCTCAGAATGTGAGAAGATGAAGATGTTGGTTTTTAGTTAGACCATTAATTCACGAGATACAAATATTTGGAGAAAGAAGTTGATATGGATCGTAACTGGTCTATCAGAATTGGTTTTTCATAGATCATCAGAGTAATAATGAAACCGATCATCAGATTCAGTGATGATTGTAAAAGGGAATTAGAGGAAAAAAAGTTAGCTGAAGAAGAATTGTTTTGATTAAAAGTTGTTGGGACCTTTAAAGAAGAAAAGAAGTAAGGTTTGTTGGGAATGATGTGTGGAATAAAGTCAGAGACCAACAAAAAATATAGTCAACCATTTTCATCAAATTAAAACTTTCGAATCATTTTGTGTATCAATTGGGTCAAGACTACCAGACTGAAGTTATCACTAATAAATTAGAGTAAAATAGAGACTGATCAATTTGGAGCTGACACCAATAACTTTATCATAAGTAGGATCATATGTATAAGGATGATAATAAAATAAGAACTATTTAAGGTAGATACAAAAGTGAAGTCAAGGGGAGCTTGAAGTTTGAAGAACATATATTTATGAAGTTGATGATAAAGTGACGAAATCTTTAGATTTTGTGACTATATTTATAGAAAATGAAAAGTAACATAAGTCTAATGAAGTTTCAAATTTTTTTATTGAATAATGTTTACAATGTTTTATCATTTGGTGCAGAGAATCAGAATGAGTAGTTTATTTTGATTTGGTTTCAAGAATAATAATGAGAAGAAATTTTCTTTTCATATCTTATAATTTTTGTGGAGTAAAATAATCAAGAATATGTTTTCTTAATTATAATAAAGAAATAAAAATGGAAATCATAATTCGAATAAAGAATAGTTTAGAAAGTCTAAAGAAATATGAAGCTGTGAGAAGATTAGAGAAGGTTTGAGAATAAATTAGAAGATTTAAGAAGTGCTGAAGAATTCAAATTTAGAGCCAAGATTTGAAGGAAATCTGAAGGATTGGAAAATTTGGTTAAGAAGGAAGTTTTTCATAATCCCGCCTAAACCACTTTTGGAAAACCTATAAATAGAGGGAAGTACTTTGTACTTTTTTGACACTTGTATTGTTCAAAAGGTATAGAGAGAAATCATATCAATTAATTTTTGAAGAGATAAGGAATTTCCTGATCGAGATTTACCAAGGAAGTTTTCTAGATAGAAGTATAATAAAAATATTGTAATTGGATTTTCGGAATCAGAATAAACAATCATATTGGGATTTACAGACTAAGAAAAAAGTGTTTATGTTTTGTTTTAGTGGTATTCTAGTAAATTTGTTTTATCAGAATAAATAATCAGAATAGGAATCATACTAGGTATCAGAATGAGTATTATTATGAATTAAAAAAGAATTTATTACCTACTAATGGGTAGGAAATTGAAGAATTTTTTTTAAGATCATATTTTTGAAAGTTGACATGGAATAATAGTAACATGTTCTGAAGCAACTGGTGAAATTTTATTAAATTGTTACACAAACTATATTACATCATTTCATGCTACTTTAATCATAAGCACTATTGTATTGATCTTATTACTACAGAAGTGTAAGGGTATATCCTACTTGTTTTATCCACATAAAAGAATTGTTTTCTAGTGTATTGTGTGGTATTAGATTGTTTTTAATCTATAACAAGGATGTAGCTACTATTATTAAGTAATGAACCTTGTAAATTGTTTTGTTTCTGTGCATGTGTGATTATTTTGTTTTTAGAAAATTCATAACTCTTTAATAAGTGGAGTAGGTTTTTTAAAAAGGAAATAAACTTAAAAGAAAAAGATATCATTGATAAACCTTCTCCCCCTGTCAGTGATACTTAGATTCTGGTTGGGTAATATTAATTGGTATTAGAGTTAAGGTTCCCTTCGTTTACTCTTTTCCGAAGTTTTTTTAAAGAGAAGTTGTTATGAAGAATTTGAATCGTGCAAACAATAAGGGGATTTTAGTCTTTAATGATAATAACTATCACATCTAGAAAGATAGAATATTTCCTTATCTTATGTCTCTTGGGTATGATGTTTTCAAAGGTAAAATAGATGGATTTCCTCCTATTTAGGAAAAAATTACTCTCACATCTATTAACAAGAAGAATATTTTGAATGATGGAAGAGATACGAATGATTTACTCTCATCACTTCCATAAAGTGTGTTTTTAATAGTGAAGTGTGTTTCCACTACTAAAGGTATATGAGATAAGTTAAAAAACATTTATTAAGGCAATAAAAAGGTGAAGAAGTTGAAGTTACAAATATGGATTCTGAAGTATGAAGATCTCAATATGGGTGAGTAATAATTTATTGTTGAATTATTTACCAAGGAAAATTTAATTTTTTTAACTATTATATGTCTTGCTAAAATGTTATAATATTCCACAATTGTTGAAAATATCTTGAGAATTATTCCTGAAAATTTTGATTCCAAAGTTTCCTTAATCGAAGATAGAGATCCAAAAACATTATCTATGGATGATTTTAATAATATTCATATCACTTATGAAATGATAATTGAGAAAGATATGAGAGGAAGAATAAAATTTGATATAGAAATTTAATTCAAAGATACCTAGAAAGGAAATTCTAAGAATGTTCTTGAAGAAGATAAAGTTGATGATTCTGATTCAAAAAAATGAGGTTTATAAAAATCTTGATGAATTTTTATAATTTTTTTCTAAAAATATGAAAAGTGGTACATGAAAGTATAAAGGGAAAATTTCCTTAATTTTTTTTGAATGTGGAGACATTGGTCACTTTGTGGCTAATTTTCCTTGATGAAATAAAGAAGAGGATAGTGATGAAGATGATAGAAGGAAGAGGATACCATGGAAAAAACAAGGTGATAACGCTAAATCATATTCTTGAGGGAAAGATATAAGGTTCCCCAAATACAAAAGGAGAAGTTTTTTGTCTAAAGACAATGAATAAGAAGTCAATGAAGATGAATATGAAAATTCTACTGAAAAGTATAGAGAGAGAACTTTCATTTTAATAGTTGATAATGAATATTTTGGAAGTATTAGTTTTAAATAAGAAGAAATTGAATTAGAATTTTATCTGAAAGAATAATTGAACTAACGTATGAGAAATATTGAGAGGTTTGAAAAATAAATTAGGAATCTAAAAAATGAAATTTCTTCAAAAAAAAATAAATTATGTTTTCCTGATGAGAATGTTAAGATGTTGGAAGAGATTGGTGATTTTAAGAAATCCATTAATAAAGAAAAGAATCACAATGAACATCTTTAAGTTAAGTTAAAAGAAAAATAAGAAGAGTTGGAAGTTTTCCAACAAAAAAATTTCTAAAGATAAAAAGAGGGTTACCAGTTTCTATAACTCTAACTCTAAAGTTGGTGAAATATATGGAAAGGGTAAACCTGAGAAGGATCAAATGTTATCTTCAAAGGATGAGAATAAATTTAAAAATTTTCTTGATAAGAAGAAATCTGGGAATGCTATTTATGTGGCCAAAACCAAAAAATTGAAGAAGTAAAAAATTTCTAAAGTATGAAAAAGTTTTAATTACATATGATTATGATAAGTATGATAATGAAATCGATATGAAAAGGAATATTCTAGTTGATAATAGAAATTTTAGTGGTCAAAAAAGTTCTGATAAGAACTATAATAAGGTTGTTGAGAAACATGCTCACAACTCCAAACAATATGGAAGTTTCAGAGGAAAATATTCTTTCTATGAATACTGCTATTTTTATGGTGGATTTAGACATAAAGAAAAAATGTATTGGTTTAATTAATAATATTAAAACTACTTCACATGTTATATAAGGAATCTTTTTGGGGGGAGTCCACCCTCTTAAAGTATGAAGTCTGAGAAGGATGTTTTGAAGAAACCTAATAAGGTTGGTGTAAAAGTTGAAAATAGATTCTAACCTTTGGAAACTATTTGTGAAAATGTGAAAAACTAGACATCTTGTAAAAGGTTGTCTTGTTTTGTTACCGAAACAAAAAAATATTCATAACAATTCTTAGAAGCTGAATGTGAAGAAAGACAAAGGGAAATAAAAAGATCTTGTTATAGAAATCTCTCTCAAACCTACAAAAGGAGAATGACCTTGGATCTTAGATAGTGGGTGTTTTTCTCATATAAAAGGTGACTTAATTTTTTTGAAGAATGTAATATAATTCAAAAAATTAATAGTGAATTTTGGAAATACTGAATCCCTTAGAATTAAAGGTGTTGGATATGATATTATTGGGGAAGAAAAGCTGAAGCCCAAGAAAGCTTTGTTTGTTGATGGGATGAAACAAAACCTGTAATGACCTAACTTTTGACCAAGGTGTGGATCCTTAGTTTTTAATTTTTGATGTCTTGAATGGTCTTAAGGAAGTTTTATAATCATGGTAAGGAGGTCACAAAAGAATCCAAGTCTCATCCAGAACTTGGATCTTTGAAATGGGGAAAACAGACAGGGCCACATGGTTTTTCAACAATGTGTGACTAAGGAGCATAGCTGTGCAGTCGTTGTAGTAAAGGTATCAGAGCCCATATGCACGGTCTATGCATGGTTAGAAAAAACATGCACATAAGATATGAAATATTCCTAGTAAGGCAGTGGGTTATGCACTATTTTCACACATTTTGGCCAAACCCTGTGCTGAAACCGTGAACAGTGGTTTTTAGGGAAAAATTACCATTTCCCCTCCCTTCTTTTAAGTTCTAATTCCTCCTTTTCTCTCCTACTCTGGATAAGACCTCCACCCTTCCTTCAATTTAAAGCTCAAACCCTTATCCTCATTGAATTAATTTCTACTCCTCCATCCAGTGACGAATTCTTGATTCGAGAGAAGAATTGGATAGAACTAGGTAAGACTAACCCTACACACTACTATTTACTTAGTGAATCTCACCATCTATTTTTCCATTTAGATGTAGTCTCATTCACCCTATTTTCAAGGTGTTGTATTGAAACTCATATCTACTCCAACCTTTTCCAAATATGAGGTTGATATCAAGCGAAGTATCATCTATGGACCTAAGGTAGGTTGTCTCATAGTTTTCTGTTTGAGTTTTGGCTGTTTTGTATTGAATCTCGTCATGCTGGGGGCCGACCTTTTCTGAGCTCCTTTATTATGTCAGTTACTTCATGTATAAATGACCATAGAGCCTTGATATAGGTGAAATGGGTTTGTTTTAAGGGTTTAGAGATTAACCTTTATTTATATGGACTCACAAGGGGTGTTCCATCCAAATTGTCCATTTTAGGCCAATTTCCAAAAATATCAATTTATGGTTTGTAACTCACAGTTTAAGTTTATATTTAAATTACCCATGACTCATGTGTTTTTAAGGGAACCCAAGACACCCCATGGGTGTTTGGACCTCCTAGGCTTGTAAATTCCAACCTTCCTCCATGACTATTTGATATGACCTTTGTGAAGGTTTGTACCCTTGGAAATGAATTGTCCATGTTAGGAAAATGAGATGGTTAACTTATATAGGTTGTATAGTATGAGATAGCTTAAACCTTTAAAATGAAATTCCTTAAATAGAATAGTTTCAAGGGGTGGCATTTCCATACACATGTTTTGAGTTTACTATAAATTCATTTCATATTTAATTCATTTTCTTAATTTGAAATGATGTTAGATGGTTTTCCTTACATTATATAATATGTGAATGCCTATTTCATTGCTATGCTAGTGAGATTATGGAAGGTTTAGATGGGTGGAATTCATACCCCATGCCAACCAATGATATTTATGGGTGGGAGGCATGCTTACCCCATGCTAGTGACAACCTATATATATGTATGGACGTGAGGAATGATTACCCTGGGCTAGTTATAATCTCTGTATGAATGGGAGGAATTCTTACCCCATGATAGTATCTTATATGGGTGGGAGGAATTCTTACCTCATGCCAGCTATGGTATGTATTTATAGATGAGAGGCATTCTTACCTCGTACTAGTAATAACCTCTCTCTCTCTCTCTCTATATATATATATATATATATATCTATACATATTTATGTATGGATGAGAGGAATGATTACCTCGTTCTAGTGATAAACTCTCTCTCTCTCTCTCTATATATATATATATATACATATATACATGGTGACTTGATCAGATATACCAACATTGAGATGAAGCAGGTACACCAATTAGGTGTCCTTTAAGAACTTGAGCGGGAGGTTGATTGTTTATTCTACATTGCTTACTTTCTTGCTGTTAGCTACACACTATTTACTTACGAGTGCCGCTTAGATTACACATAGACACAGTTGGTGGTGGTCTAATGAGATTTATCTCACACCCTACTTGGTCTTCATTTGGCACTTGAGAAGACTTTTTTCTTGTAAGTATGGATAGAGGCAAGAACCAATATTCTTGCTATTGATTCTTCTTATTTAGTTGGATCTTAAGAGCAGAGCACCGGGATTGGGCTTGAGATGCAATATAGAAAATTTTGGATTTTTTTTCTATTTTGTACTTTTTTATTGGTATGTATGCTTCCTATTTTCTATTCCCATTTTGAACTGGCATGTCATGCATGCATATGTATATTATACACTGCATATGATGCTTTTTTTATATTATTCATTCTTCTGCTGTATATGTTTACGTTTCAACTATTTATTGCAACTTTTTATTTTGTTATGATTCCACTACTTTATGTTGTTGCTACATCCATTTTGTACTCTTAAATGGGGGGTATAGTCTCCCTACTATTTTACCTTTCACACCCCTCCTACTAGTCGGTATCCCCTGACATATGGGTAGACACTCTAGGGGTCATTTTGCCAACTGGGTTCGGGGCATAGTTTAAGTGCCAGTCAGGTCCGGGACATCACAAGTGGTATCCAACGAGTTCCTTTATTGATTTTATATTTAGAGACAATAGATTGATGATTAATAATGCTTGATACTTAGTCACAATCCATGCTTGGGCATTGCGAACCCATGTATGGGTCGAGGTCCAAGTTGGTTGAATTATTGTTGTTATTGGTCCTACTATTATTATTGATATCATTTCACCATTGGGTGATTCAGATGTTTTGTGATTTTATTGATATTGATGATATTGGAATTTCAATTTAATTTTTCAACTCGATGAAATGAGAGTTATGTGTTAGAACATGCATCACGATAGGCATAACATGAATAGGCCATGCATTTTTCCATGTCACGTTTAAAAGTTTCAGCAAGAATTGCCTGTTTCATATTGTTGTGCCTTGTTTCATATATACAATTGTGCTAACAAATTTTTGCAGGATATGGATCATTCTGTGCTATGAGTTTAGTGGGTTCCACTCTTTGGTTTATAAGGTGTATAGGACCTTATGGATCAGAAAATAGTATTCTTTCAACTCAACCATTTGATAAAAGATATATTCATTGGATAAGAAAAATCTAAATGAAAATGACACTCAAGTGTATTTTATCTCTTGGATCATAAGGTGTATGGGCCCTTATGGACTGAAAAATGACATATCATTGGATTCAACCATTTAAAATAAGTTTAACCTCAGAAAAAACATATGTAACATTCTTAACATAATAACTTGACCCGAACTTATCCTTAGTAGTGGGTAGTGGGCGTTCTCCATTATTATGGCCCGTGATGGTATGTTTTAACATTTAGTATAGGATTTTGAATTAGATAGAGAGGCATGTTCATTATTATAATAATGATTTATTAACTATTATAGTTTATTAAATACAATCCTCTAAATTAATTTAATCCCTTTTGATACATTCATTTGAAATTTTAGTAATATGCTTCCACGATGTCCTCGAGTTGCATGCCCGGAAGGTGGTGATGATCATGTCCTTGAAGTGGCGGGCCTAGAACTGACAATCATTCTTCCAGTCGAGACACATGTGGATCTTCATCCTATATCTAAGTTGGGTTTTGAAGCTTAGTTTTGAGAGGTTTTCTTGAGTATGATGTAGAATATGTAAGTTTTAGTGCGACCTTCCCCAAGCATGGTAGATTTGACTCACAAGTTTTAGCAGCAACATCCTCTTACTTTCTTGAGAAAGGGAACACCACTTACTACAAAGTCTTGGATCTTGGAGATCCTATCTATCCTAGAGAAACTAAGGATGCCTCCAGAGCAGAGGGTCAAGATAGCTGGTGACATGCTACATGATTCAACCAAAAGGGGGTTGGATTTCATCACCCAAGAAGCCAACATAGGGGTATGGTCTGGGCTAATTTTCAGACTATATTCTACAACTACTTCTTTCCTTAGACTGTTAGGGATGGAAGAGATAGAGAGTTTATGAATCGGAAGTAGGGGACCATGTCAGTTATGGATTACTCATCCTATTTCACCGAGCAATAGAATTTTTCTCCTACTCTTGATGCTGACAATCTAATAGATGCTAGGTGATTTGAGGTTGGGCTATGTTATGTCATCTGGTTGCAAGTCAATGTGTTCTAGTTGACAACTATTTTAGAAATTGTCAACCGCGCCCTAATTGAAAAGATAAATATAAGAGATTTTGATGGTGAAATACATGGAGGTTCATCACCCAAGGCTTCTAGTGGATCTTCTTTTAGGTGAAAATGGAGTTTCAATGAATCTTGTGGAGGTATTAGTGGCCATGATTCTTTTATAGGTAGTTCTCCTATCTATCACTAGTGCAGGGTGATAGAAAACTTCAAGAGGAAATGTATAAAGAATCCAGTGGAGTGCAGAGGATGTGGTAGGATGGGCCATCTCCACCATTTTTTTTCGAAATTTTCCTCTAGTTCCTAGATAGTAGGAATCTGTACTTGCTCATTAATCGGGAGTGGGGTTAGCAGGATCACAACCGTTAGGTAGTTGGAATACCATTGGTCAGTCAAGACAAGGTGGCAGTCGAGGCAGAGACAACCAGGATTATGATTCTTAGCACCAGTAGAGAGGGATTTCTTAGGGTATCCAGGTAGTGGCTCAGGGCCACAATACAACCAAGTTACATGTAGTCCAACCTATACCACATGAGTAGAGTACCAGACTATCTACTTCATGAGGTACTATTATAGTAGTCTCCACGTTAGTGTCTATTTTGTTTGATACATGCATGTATCACTCATTCATATATGAGGAAATCAATGAGAGTATGGTCCTCAAAATTGTGTTCTTTTATGGAGTCATTATGCTAGATACACCCTTAGGTATCCGTTCATAGTGCGTTCGCCACTGTCAAAATTTACCCCTTTAGATAGGAAGCTACCTTTTCGAATAAAACCTGTATGTTCTCGACATGATGAGTTTTCATGTAATCATTGGGATGGACTAGTTAGTTCCCAATAGATCCCTCATTGACTTATATTATTTAAGGGTGATATTTACATCTCCATAGGGTGTTATGCACATTCTTAAGGGAGAATGGGATCTCAGTGTGACACAAACATGAACGAGTAGCAGGGGAAGGGTAGTGTTACAGTATTGGTTACCAGCCTTTACCTTGATGACCAAGGGTTAAAACCCATTATTTTAGTACTTGTATTAGATAATTTTAGAGATATTTTTTCTAATGAATTCTATAGTATATCTCTAATGCGATAGGTACAAATTACTATTGAACTTATTCTAGGAGCATTAGCTATGACCATTCCTCCTTATAGGATGGAACCTAAAGAGATTATTGAGATCAAGACTCAGTTTGAGGATCTAGAGGTGAAAGGATTTATACACCCAAAAACTTCTACTTAGGGTTCAACCATCCTCTTTTCCAAGAAGGCACATGATACCCTTAGGATTTGGGTCGATTATCATCAGTTAAATTAGCTGACCATCAAGAATCAATATCTGTTTCCTTGGATAGACGACCTCTTTTATTAGCTTTGTGGAGCGAAGGTGTTTTCAAAGATAGATACGAGGTTGGTCTATCATAAGGTGTGTTTCATGACTTTAGACATTCCTTGCACAACTTTTAAGGGTAGTTTTGTTCTATATGAGTACTTAGTTATGCTATTTAGACTCACCAAGGAACCTATTGTCTTCATGTCTCTTATGAACCGAGTCTTCCACCCATATCTAGATTCATTTTTGGTTGCCTTTGTTAATGATATATTAGTGTATTCATGCTTTATAAATGACCATGAAACCCATCTTGAAATGATTCTGAATACACTGAGATAGCATAAACTATATTCTAAGATCATTATATGACACTTCTAGATCGATAAGGTTTACTTCCTGGGTCATATAATCTCAGTGTCAGGAGTTTTAGTTAACCCATAAAAAGTGAGGGTTGTGATTTATTTGGAGTATCATAAGAATATATTTGATATTTGATGTTTCTTGGGACTTACCAGATACTACATATGATTTATTTAGGATTTCTCACACCTTGTAGTGCCACTTATGGGTTTGATGAAAAAGGGTGTGAAATTAGAATGGTCAGAAGCTTATGACGCAGTCTTTTAGGAGTTGAAGGGAAGAAATACTTTAGTGCCGATACTAATTCATATTGATCAAGTCATGGCTTATAAAATCTACTATGAAACATCACATATAAGGCTTGGATCCATTCAAATTCAGGATGAGTGAGTCATTGCGTATGGTTTTTGTTAGTTGAGGCCTCATAAGAAGAATTACTTAACGCATGACCTCAAGCTCACTGCTGTTATTCATGCCTTACGCTGTTGGATACATTATTTACTGGGAGATTGTTTTTTGGTGTTCATAGACCACAAGAGCCTCAAATAAATCTTCACTCATTGGGATCTGAATCTCAAGTAGTGTAGGTGGGTTTTGTACATGCAATATTTTGATTTTGAACTTGACTACACTCTAGGTAAAGGGAATTTATTAGCCGATGATCGGAGCTGAAATAATCAAACACAAGAATTTTAGGAGTCCAGTGATGAATGGAAGATTATATCCCTATTATCTAAGATGAACATTGAGGTTTAGGAGGACCATAGTCAAAATATCCTCTTAGACTTAATGGTGACATCTACTCTTCTAGAATGAGTATGGTTGAGACAAATATTTGATCTTGAAGGCATTTTACTATGAAAAAGTGTCTCAGATGATGATACATGTTATGGTTGGACAGTTGATAGAGATGTCACTCTTTTATTCTATGGGCGTGTATGGGTCCTAGAATACAATAGAGAGGAGCTGATGAGGGATTTACAAGCTTCAACATGGGTAGTGCACCCCGGGGTCACCAACTTTTTTTGATATCTACGAAGTCAATATTGGTGGCCTATTATGAAACATGAGATAGCCGGTTTCATCACTCTATGTTCCATATTTTAGTAGGTGAAGGCAGAACATCAGTGTCCGATGGGGATTCTTCAAGCGTTTTCCATTCCTGAGTGAAAATGAGATGATGTTTCGATGGAATTTATAACTGGAATACCTAGATCACCTCATAGAAATGACACAATGTGGGTTGTCATTGATCATTTGAAAAAATTCACACACTTCTTACCTATGTGAGATACCTTTTATATAGACGATATGGGAAGAATGTACATCAAATAGGTGGTACATCTTCATGTAGCACCTCATTCTATTATTTATGATAGAGATACCCATTTCACATAACAGTTTTTGAAGGGGTTGCAGAAGACCTTGGGTAAGTAGGTATTTTTGAGGATGGCCAACCCCCCTTAGACAGATGGACAGACGAAGCGTACAATAAATGTGCTTGAGGATATGCATTGTCTGTGCATTCTTAACTTTGGGGGTTTATAGGAGAAACATATTCCCCTCATCGAGTCTGCTTATAACAATAGATTATATGATACCTTTGAGATAGATCCCTATGAATACTTGTATGGTAGGCCTTGTCACTCTACTCTATATTGGATAGAAGTAGGGGAAGCATCTGTGCTTGGGCCTCATCTCATGTAGGAGACTTCAGAGAAGGTCCAACTGATTTGGAATTACATGTTGATAGCTCAGTCCTGATAGTAGTCTTATGCCAATAGGCTCCAATGAACTCTTGAGTTCAAGGTCAGAGACTGGATTTTCTTGAAAGTCTCACTCAGGTTGGGGAATATATGTGTTTAGAAGTAGGGTAAGCTATCACCGAGATTCGTTGGACCATTCGAGGTTGTGAATCAGATCAGAAAATTAGCTTACAAGTTGGAACTTCTTCTGAAATACCAGTCCATGCATGATGTCTTTCATGTATCTCATATTCACCGATATTATCCAGACCCGTCTCATGTATTTCAGCCTGATGAGGTTGAGATGGATATGGATGTTTCCTTCGAGGATTATCCAGTTCTTATTATTGATCAGAGTGTGAAGACACTCTGAGGTAGGTTTGTTCCTCTAGTATAGGTGCTATGGTATCACGACCAAGTACAAGACATGACTTGGGAGAAGGAAATGATGTATGATCTCAGTGTTTGGAACTCTTTATAGACTGTACCTCATTACCCTCAGAAAGATAACACAAGGACGAGTTTCTATAAAGAGGGGAGGTTGTAAAGATCTGACTTTTGACCAAGGTGAATATCATTAGTTTTTCATTTTGGATGTCTTAAATTTTCTTAATGAAGTCTTATAATCAAACTAAGGTGGTCACAGGAGATTCCATGGCTCATTCGGAGCTTGGAGCTTCGAAATAGAGAAAATAGATTGGGACACACGGTTTGTCTGTAACTGTGCGACCCAGGTGAAAGACCATGTGTCTGTTGCAGTAAAGGCATCAAATCCCATCTATACATTCTAAACATGGTTAGAAAAATTGTGTGCATAATCTGTATAATGTGACTAGTAAAAAAGTGGGTTACACATGGTTTGTACATGGTTTTGCCAAGACATGTGCAGAAACCGTGCACAGTGGTTTTTGGAAAAAAAATACCATTTTTACCTCCCTTATTTTAAGTTCTAATTCCTCTTTTACTCTCTTCATGTGGAAATAACCTCCTCCCTTCCTTCCCTTTGAAGCTTAAACCCTTATCCTACTTGGATCACTTTCCACTCCTCCATACAATGAATGATTCTTGATCCGAGAGAAGCTTTGGATAGGCCAAGGTAAGGATAACCCTTTATACTCCTCTTTCCTCAGTGAATATCCACATCTATTGTACTACTTAGATGTAGGCTCATTAGACCTATTTTTAGGGAATTGTATAGAAACTCAGATCTACTCCAACCTGATCCAAATATGAGGTTGATATCATGCAAGTCATCATCTATGACCCTATGGTAAGTGGTCACATAGTTTTCCATTTGAGTTTTGGCCGTTTTGTGTTTAATATTGACATGCCGTGGGCTGGCATTTTCTAAGATCTTTTATTATGTTAGTTCCATCACTTATAAATGAACCTAGAGACATGAAATTAGTGAATTGGGTTTGGGTTAGGGGTTTAGAGACCACCCTTTCTTTATATGGATACCCAAGGGGAGTTTCATCCAAAATGGACATTTTAGGACAATTTCCCAAAATGTCAAATTATGATTTTAACTCCTAGTTTGAGTTTATATTGAAATGGCCCATGAATCATGTAAATTTCAGTGAATCGAAGACACCCCATGGGCATTTGGACCTCTTAGGCTTGGAATTTCAAACTTGACCCTACGACTATTTGATATGAACTTTGTGAAGGTTTGTGCCCTTGTATATGAATTGGCCATGTTAGGAAAATGAGATGGTTATCTTGTATAGGCTGGATAGGATGAGATAGATTAAACCTTTAAAATGAAATTCATTATGTGGAATGGTTTCAAGGGGTGGAACTTCCATGCCCATGTTTTGGGTTTATTATAAATTCATTGATTATTTGTTTCATTTACTTAATTTGAAATGATGTGATATGGTTTTCCTTACATTATATAATATGAGAATGCATATGTAATTGCTATTCTAGTGATCTTATGGAAGGTTTAGATGTGAGGTATTTATACCCCATGTCAAACTATGATATCTATGGGTGGGAGGCATGCTTACCCCATCCTAGTGACAACCTATATATATGTATGGATGGGAGGCATGCATTCTCCAGGCCAGTTATAACCTCTATATATATGGGAGGAATTCTTACCCCATTACAATATCTTTTATGGGTGGGAGACATTATTACCCCACACCAGCTATGATATGTATGTCTGGATGAGAGTCATGCTTACCTCATGCCAGTGATAGACTATATATATATGTATGTATGGAAGAGAGGCATTCATACATCATGCCAGTGATAACCTATATATATATCTATATAACTATATACATACAAAATTAATTGATCAAACATAACAGTATTGAGCTAAAGTATGTAGACCCACTAGTTGTCCTTTAGAAACCTGAGCGGGAGGTTGATTATTTATTCTACCTTGCTTAATTTCCTTTTGTTAGATGCACACTATTTACTTACAATTTCCAATTATATTACATGTAGACACCGTTGGTGGTGGAATACTGAGATTTACCTCACACCCTACCCAGGTCACCTTTGGCACCTGAGAAGAATTTTTTCTTGCAGGTATGGATAGAGGAAAGTACCACTATTATGGCTGTTGATTCTTACTATATATTTGGAGTTTAGGAGCATAGGACTGGTTTTAGGCTTGAGATACTATGGAGCAGCTTTTGGATTTTGTTCTATTTTGTACTTTTTTATCTATATCTATGCTTCTAATTTTTTCCCATTTTGTACTTGAATTCCATGCATGCATATTTATATCAGACACTACCTATGAGGCTTTTTTTATATTATTCTATCTTCCACTATATTTGTTTAGGTTTTCACTATTTATTGTGACTTTTTGTTTGGTTATGCTTCCGATACTGTATGTTTTTGTTACATCTGCTGTGTACTCTGATATGGGGGTATAGTCTCCCTGCTGTTTTACGTTCCCACCCCCACTACTAGTCGGAAGCCCCTGGAATATGGGGATACTCTCTAGGGGCCATGTGGCTAAATGGGATTGGGGAATAAGTTAAGTGTTATCCATGTCTAGGACTTCACACAACCTTATAAGGGTTTCAAAACTATGTGATGACAGAATTTTTTTTCTTCAGAAAACATGGGTTTTTTGTGAAAAGAGAGGAAGATGAAAATATTATTATAAGAGTCCAACATACAAAAGGGAACTTGTTCCCAGTTGGTGAGGTTCAAAACTCTTGTTACTTAGGCATGGTGGAAGAAAATAATTTGTGGCATAAAAGGATGGGGAACACGTTTCAGAGAAACATGAGTAAGTTATTAAATAAAGTGAGCATCCACAGAATTATTGATATGACAAGAATAAGATATTGGTACTGCACAATTTTCTCGAAAGGAAAGATTACAATCACTATGCATAATAAAGTTTACATTTGTTAAAAATGACCCCTAGAACTTATTCATTCTGATATATTTTTTCCAATGATAAAACAATAAAATCATGAAGATAAGTACTTAATTACTTTCATTAATGAATTTAATCACATTACTTGTGTCATGTATATGAAACAAAAGTCAGATGCTTTGAAAATTCTTAAAAGTTTTAGAAGGAAAGATGAGACAGAATGAGCATATTCAGTGAAGAAGTTGAGAATAGACAATGGTGGGGAATACAAAAATGAATAATTTTAATGTTTTTTTTGAAAATAATGGAATTCCGCATGATTTCAGTACACTTTACACTCATAAAAAAATGGTGTTTCTGAAAAGAAAAATATAAGTTTGGTTGAAATGGGGTTGACTATATTACTTGAACATGGTCTCTCTTATTGCCTTTAGAGGAAATCCATGATCAATACTGTTTATATTCAAAACCAATGTTTTATCAGCCATGTTCCGATATGAATCCTTATGAAATGTTTTATGATAAAACTCCAAGTTTGAAACACTTAAGAGTTTTTGGGAGTCCGTGTATCATAAATAAGAACGGTTGAAACCATAGAAAGTTTTATCAGAGTGGTGAATATGAAAATTTTCTTGGTTATGATCCAGAAGTAAGATGATATATATGTTTCAACAAATATATTTGAATATTAGTTGAATATGTTGATGTGAAGGTTATTAAAAAGGTTTATGAATATTTTTAAAAAACTTATACTTATAAAGAATATTAATAGGACATAAAAACTTTTTTTTTTAAAGAATTTTGATAAGGATACAAGAAATTTTAATCATACTCAAGAATAAGAATCAGACTCAGTTATTTCTAGTGATGAGGATGAATCTAAAAAATATCATCACCAGATAAGGACTAAATTGAAATCTTAAAACATAATTGGTGATCAACATCAAAAGGCTCAAATAATAAGAACATAAAAATATATTACACACACTTCCTTTTATTCATAATTTGATCCAAAATATGTAACTGAAGCTTTTGAGCATTTAGAATGGGTTTAGGCTATGAATGAAGAGCTAGATCAGATAGAAAATAATAATACTTGGGAACTCGTACCTAAACCAAATGAAAAAATGGTTTCAGTACAAAGTGTGTTTTCTGATACAGGATGAAATAATATGGTAAAGTGATAAGAAACAAAGAAATATTAGTGTTCAAAGGTTACTCATAGATTGAAGGCATTGATTTTGATGAGACTTTTGATCTGTTGGAAATGTTAGAAGTAATAAGAATATTTCTTGCTATTACTGCACATAAAATTTATACAATATTTCAGATGGATGTGAATTCTAAATTTCTGAATGGGGATCCTAATGAAGAAGTGTATATTGAACAACCATGTGGCTTTATTATTGGGAAGGATGAAAGTTATACGTGAAGGTTGGATAAATACATGTATGGTCTTAAACAAGCTCTAGAGGCATGGTATTATTAATTGGATACTTGATTTAGGAAGATGAGTTTTAGTAAAGGAAGAATCGATAGTAACTTGTACATCAAAGAATGTTAGGAGTTTTCCCTCATTTTAATTATCTATGTTGATGATATAATCTTTTTTGGGAATTATGAAATAACATTTTAAATATTTTATAAAGATATGAAAAAGTTGTTTCAGGTTTCCATGTTGGGTGAAATGAAATAATTTCTTGGGTTACAAATCTCATAGAAGAAGAAACACATTTTCTTTCTCAAGAAAATTATGCTAAGTAACTTATTAAGAAGTTCAACATGGAAAATTTGAAACTAGTTTCCACACTGATCTTAGTGGGAACCAAGTTGACTAAATATGGATAAGACAAGAAAGTTTAATCTAAAGAGTTTTGAAAACTAATTAGAAGTTTTTTGTACTTGAATTCCTCAATAATAGAATTTTTTATGATGTTACCTTATGTAAAATATTTCAGAGTGATTCAAAATAATCACATATATTTGTTGGAAAAATAATTCTCAGATATATCAATGGCACAAAAAATTTCAAAATTATATATGATAGCTCAGAAAGTATTGACTTGTTTGGGTATTCAGATGCTGATTGGGTAGGAAATGTTGATGATAGAAGATCCACATGTAGATGAGTTTTCGTTCTATAAAAACGTTGTGTTATTTGTCATGAAAATAAAAAACAATCAGTAACTATTAGTAGAAATTATGATGAGTATATTGCTGTCAGTCAAGACACTGCCCAACTTATGTGGATGAAGACTTAGTTGGAAGACTTACTTGTTGAAGTGAAGTTACCATTACTCTTAAGTTGTGATAATTAAAGTGCCATCAACCTTACTAGAAATTTGGTGCAACATTATCATTCAAAACAAATTGATATCAAATATCACTTCATCAAAGATAATGTGGATAATAATGAATTGAATATGAAGTATGTTCATACATTAGAACAAGTTTCTAAAATTTTCAAAAAACCTCTACCGAAGGAAGATTTTTATGAGATGAGGATGAAAATGGGTGTACAACCTATTTCTAATAAAGGTTGGGGTATGTGTCATTGTACCATCCCTCATCTAGTCATTGGATAGTGTTTTCAAGGGGGATAATTTTTTCATAAATCTATCCATTGAATATGTGATAAACCTTTTATGAAAGCATGTATGTAGGGGGAGTTATGGGTAAGCTGTGAATCTAGCCTGTAAGTGTGTGAAATATTCTAATAATTTTTTGGAGTAGTTATAGAAAACATTTTTTGATAGAAAAGTTGACAAAGTGAATAAATATGTAAAAAATATATGAAGAAGTTTAACGAGTCACTATTTTTAGACATTATGGTTTTGATGTTAATAATTCTTGTTTCCTACAATGAGATATCTTATTTAGGATTATAATTATTGATAAGTAATCCATTTATTTAGGTTACAAATTTCAATTATTTATAAAAATTGGTTGATAACAAAATCCAAAGGGGTAGCTCCTTGAAACCATGTTAGCAATAAGTTGTTTCTGGAAGTTGGAAGAAGTTTGTAAAGAAAGTGTTGTATTTTTTTCCAAGAGAAAAGAAATAAATTCACTTTGTAATAGTTGAATCATAGGAATCACCATCATAATCAGATGATCAGACTCAGAATGTTTAAGATTTTCCATCAGATTGGGAAGATGTTTTCTGGAAGGAAAGGTTCATTAGACTCACCTTAGGTCCAGAATGAATAAAATATTGTAATAAGAATATGTATTAGAGTCTTCCTAGATTTGATGTAAATTTGAAAATGATTTTCTATTTTGAAATTCAAAAAATTCATGAGTTTTTTGGAAACATGTGATGAAAGACTTATGAAATAAAGGGGGATAACACGTGATTCAAATCATATTGAGTGAAATAAGTGATGAAAGGATGGGAAGTTACAATACTTCCCAATGAAATTCAGATGATACTAAAGATGATCATAAAAGTTCTTAAACTCATGATGAAATCATGCTTATAAGATTTTTTTTGGAAGAATTAATTTTTTGATATCAAATCTTTTTTGGTATAAGCTCATTGGTGTGAGAATACAAAACACAAAATTGTTTAAAGGTTATGAATATTTTTTTCATAATGTTAGAAGAAAAAGATGATGGTTTTAAGTTAGTCCATTAAGCCATGAGATACAAATATTCAGAGAAATAAGTTGATATGGGTCATAATCAGTCCATTTAACTTGGTGTTTCACTTATCATTGGAGTAATACTGACACCAATCATCTGATGCATTGATGGTTGCAAAATGGAATTAGAGGAAGAAAATTTTGTTGAAGAAGAATTATTTTTATTTAACATTGTTTGGACCTTTGAAGAAGAAAAGAAGTAATGTTCTTTGGGATTGATCTATGGATGAATCTTAGAGACCAATAACTACTGTATTCAACCATTTTCATCAAGTTGAAATTGTTGAATTATCTTTTATATCAATTGGGTCAAGCCTATAGGAAGAAGGATGACACTGATAAATAAGAGTGAAGTAGAGATGAATTAATCTGGTGCTGATAATGATAACTTCATCAAACATAGGATCATCAGTATAAGGATGAGAAGAAAATAAGAACTATTTAAGGCATATAAAAAGGTGAAGTCAAGGATATCATGAAGTTTAAATAACATGTTTTTTCTAAATATGATACTAAAGTTCTGGAATCTTTAGAAGTTGTGACCATGTTTCTAGAAAAATAAAAGTAGCAGAAGTCTAATGAAGTTTCAATAATGTTTATGGAAGAATGTTTACAAAATTCTATCAGTCATTACAGAGAATCAGTATGATCATTTTGGTTTTAGTTGGTTTCGAGAATCATAATGATAATAAATTTACTTTTTATATCTTATAATTATTGCAGATAAACTGAATGAAGAATCCATTATCTTCATCATAATGAAGAAATCAGAATCAGACTGAAGAAAATTTTATAAAGTTTGAAGCAAGCTAAAGTTGTGATAAGATTTGAGAAGTTTTGAGAATAAATGAGATGAGATAATAAGAATTGAAGAAGTAAAATATGGAGCTGATAATTATGAAAAATTTAATGATTTAGGAAACTAGGTTAACTGGTAAAGTTTTTCAGAATCCTTCCAAATTCACATTTTGAACACATATAATTAGAGGGAAGTAATTTTTACTTTTTTTTGACACTTGTAATGTTCATAAGGTGTATAGAGAAGACATAGCACCAAAAGATCTAGAGATAAGGAGTTTACAGATCAAGATTTCCTAAGGAAGTTTTCCAGATAGAAGGAGAAGATAGAAGATCATAATCATAGTTTCCGAATTGGACCGATAAATCATATTGGGATTTAGGGACTATGATAGAAGTACTTCTGATTTGTTTCGTTAGTATTTTGGAAAATTTATTTTATCAGAATGAAAAATTGGACTGGGTATCATATTGATAATTATTATAAAATCCATATAAGTTCTTACCTGCTGATGGGTAGGAAAGTGAATAATTTTTTTGAAGATCATATTTTTGAAAGTTGACAAGGTTGTACAATACCATGTTTAAAAGTAACTGGTGAAATTTTCTTAACTTTTTAATTTTTTTATTATATTATTTTGTACTAATTGAAGTACAAGAAATATTGTATTGATCATAGTTCTACACAAGTGTAAGGTTATATCCTACATGTTGTATCCACACAAAAAGACTGTGTCTAGTGGATTGTGTGGTATTGGATTGTTTCTAAGCTATACCAAGGACTTAGATACTCTTGTTGTGTAGTGAACCATGTAAATTGTTGTGTTCTAGTGGACGTGTGATTGTTTTGTTTTTATCAAATTCACAACTCTTTAATGGGTGGTGAAGGTTATTTTAAAAGAAAGAAAATTAAAATTAAAATATATCATTGATTCACCCCTCCCACTCTCATTGATACTTAGATCCTAGATGGGTAATCTCATAAATTATCATCAGATAGAGTTCTAAGTTTCCGACGGATTTCTTTACTCATTTGAAGTAGGAAGTACAGAATATGATTTGGACAAAGTAGACTGGATAGATACCATCATAAAAGGTTACTAGATGGAGGATAATCAGACTAAATTATTCTAAGTAGGTTTTTTAAACAGAATTTCTAGAATGATAGAGTTTTGAGTATATTTAGATTTATCAAATATTTGGAGGATGTTTTGATACCAATAAGTTATTATGATAATTATTAAAGTAATTGAATATTATACATAGGTGAACTTGATCCATATTTCTTATGAAGGAAGTGAATAACTTTCTAAATTTGAAGAAAAGAAGTGAAAAGTGAAGCCTATAGTTGTGGGTTATTACCAGTTACTGAAAAGGATTGTTTTATGGGGTGTATAACTATATGTGGGAAAGTGGATATGAAAAGGATAGTTAGGGGGTATAAAAAAATTAGTAGACAAGTTGACTACAAGGTTGTAGGACTTTTTTCTACTTGTGCCTTTTTATTATAGAAAGAAGATAGTAAATGAATCCATGTTTTTGGGACTATCCAACATGGTCAACAATAGGTATTTTTATCGAAACTTGTAAAAAACTTGTGATACTCAATCTCTATATTTTTTTTTCATAAAAATGATATGTTTGAGAAATTTTATTGAGTGAATCATAACTATAAAAAGTTTTATAGGTTAATATGGTTTTCTAAAGGGTTAAGAAACATTCTTATAAAAAAAGGGAACCACTGAATCAATCCCCTCTTAGTAGTCTCGATACCACTTGGGAACTTCATGTGGAACCTTTATGATTATTATGAATGGATTAATTAGCTATGTTTCTTGGGTCCCTATCTAAATAATGGCCATATAATCAGAGACATTCAATTTAGGACAAAGTAGGTAGGGTTTCCCTAAGATCCCATGAGAATCCTGAGCTTGTCATGGTTTATATTCACATTACTACTTTACATTTATTATATATACACACTATTATATTTTATATTCATAGATTAGATTTGAATTAGAAACTGTTGGTGGTGACCTACTGTGTTTTACTCACACCCTGTTTGGGCCACCATTCATACCCGAGAAGACTTCATTGATGCATGTCATGATAAAGGGAAATACCCAACTCTAGATTCTTGATTTATTTTTAGGATGGGATCTTGGGAGAAGTAGATCAAACTAGTTCTTGGGATACTCATTGAGATAGTTTGTTTTGGTCTTTTATTTCCTTTTTAACTATTACTACATGTCATCGTATTTTATATTTTGTATATCCATAAAATCATATTTTTATAGTGTCAATTATTTCTTCATGTATGTTTATTGTTATATGGATGCTATACTTATGACATCTCATTATATCCATTGATTTATATTACCATTTTGAAACAATATGATAAGGATATTCTAGTCTCCCTACCATGTCACCATAAACCTTAGCTTCTAGTTTGAAAGATTTTGGTATATGGGGAGGCGTGCTTGAGGACTCGTGGACAACCAGACCAGTCACTTATCTATGAACTGGTCCTAGGATTTCACAAAGTGGTATTAGAGGGTTTATTTTCCTTTATCTTACTATTTAGGGATAGTGAATAAGATACTTCGAAGTGTCAGAATTTGGAAATAAGTCATACCTAATAGTAGATGACACACATACAGGGGAAAATCCACGTTTCTATGGATGTGACTTGTTATTCTAGACTTCACATATTACTATTGTACTATTTTCACCATTGGGTGATGAACATGCTTTATGATGTTGTGATTTATGGATTTTTACCCTTTATCTAGTATGTAAAGGGAGAATTAGCTCATACATCATCAATGGAACATAAAGATTTAAATTCCAAGCCCATTTAATTTCTTAATTTAATGTTACTTATTGTATGTGTATTGATTTATATGATTGTATTTTATAGAATTTCTTGTAGAAAAATAAGAAACAAATTGGTTACTTAAAGTGTCAACATAAAACTAAACAGTGTTTTCCCACATAGCTTGATTATGGAGCCTTATCTAACCAATTTTTTCATAGTTTAATCTATGGAACCTTGGTTACATAGCTAAAAATTTTAGGTGGATTTGGTTATATGGGATACCAATTCAATTCATATTGTTATGCTAATATAAATTGGGAATGAAAACCCATAAAACCAAACCATCATATATTATCTTGTTACATTCTAAGACCACATTTAAAAGGATGATTTTAGTTAAATAAAATTATAATTTAACTTATAAATTTTATGTCTTTATAACATGAGAATGTAAAACCCATATAACTAAACCTTTGTATGAAGAATTAAAAAATTTAAAATTTAAATGTTCAAAAAAATGGTTTCTATTAAATTGGGATATCAATTGAAACTCAAAGAGTTTTTTACTCTATAATATGTATTTTTTACTCCATATAATAAAACCCTCATTACTAAGGCTTGATACCATTCCTTTAGAGACAAATTTATAAGTGGCTAGCGGGTTAGTGTGTATCTTGTAATAATAATACCTTATACTTGTCTTGTTTTCTAATTTGTAATATATTCTTCTCTATATCTTGTTTTTATGTGTGTTCTTGGAATTATAGATTCATGCACCCCTAATGGACTTAGGTTGAGGGCCAGGAGGGTGGTGATAACCATGCTCTTGAAGTGATGGGACCAGAACCACTGGCGGTGACACCTATGAAACCTCACATAGTACCACCTATTATTTATGTATTGGGTATTAATTCTAATATTTGAGAGGATTTTCTCCATCTAATAGAGTCTATAAAGGTAGATCCACAACCAGAACCAACTATGTATGAGTTTTCATAGGAATTCCACCAGCATCACCCACCGATTTTTTCAAGGGAAGATGGTCCTCATGCTATAGAATCTCATTTCAAAGATATGATTACAATATTTTAGAATCTAGAGATGCCTCTAAAAAGGAGGGTGAACCTCACAACATATATTCTTCATTGATATTCTAAATGATGATGGTTCGTCTTTACATAGGAAGATAAGAATTGGGGAATGGTCTAGATGGACTTCTATGATACTTTATACTACTAATTATTCAAAAAAATGATGAGAGATGATTGAGAAAGGTAGTTCATGAATATAGAAAAATAAACTATATCCTCCATGAATTATTCGACTAATTTCATGCAACTCTAGTTCTTTGTACTTACTTTTTCTAGTGATGAACTATCCAGGGTGAGATGTTTTGAGGATGGGCTCAGGTATACCATCTGATCTCAGGTGAACATCATCCAACTAAATACCATATCTAAAATGGTGAACTAGGCCCATATAAGGGAATATGCGAGTATGGAACATGGTAGTTCAACTCCTAGATAACGAAGTGGTTCATCCAATGAAAGGAAGAATCATTTTGAGACTCCTCTTAAGAGAAGTGGCATTCAGAGTATACACATAAAATATTATATGGTATGCCATCAGTGTAAAAGGTAATGTCACATGGAGATATCATATACAAGGGACCCAATAGAGTGTCAATACTATGGAATAATGGGACATGCCTAGAGATTTTGGAGAAACTTTCCACCAGTTATCAATGAGAGAGGATCTACACTAACTCTGAATTCTGGAATGGGATCGATGGAACCACTCTAGGTAAGAAGCTAGAGTACCATAGGTCATTAAAACTAAGGAAATGGTTATGGTTGAGGAATCCAGATACAATTTGTGTAGTTCCAATAGAGAATTCCTACTTAGTAAAGTTAGGTTGTAGATCAGGTCTGTGTATTTGGATAACTGTATGTAAAAAAATGTACACCTAAGAAGAAGAGTTCCAGAACATCTAAAATACGAGTTATAAGTTTACTAGACTTGATTTGGTATCTGCATATTTTAACATATATTCTTCATACTTATTCATATATGTGCCTTTAATGAGTATTGTTGTTCTCAATATTAAATAACTATATGGGGTGATATCCCCTAACACACTATTGAGAATGAAATCAAAGAGTTTTCATAGATGAAAGGATTTTCCTCTTAAGATATCCATCTACCATTTCTTTTAGAACATTATTATCTTTAATATGAAAGGATTCAACATAATTCTTGGGATAGACTGGTTAGTACCTTTCCAATCCCATATTGATCATTATCCCTGGATGGTGTATTTATAATCACCCAAAGGTGGTATCCATGTTTTCAAGGTAGAATGGGATGACTAAGAAACTCAATATGGACCTGATCATCATGAGTTAGGTAGAGTGTCATCCCAAATTTATAGCCTTTATCTTGATGATAAAAAATTATGATAGACTGTCTTTCCTAAAGTGGTGGACTAATTCAGATATGTATTTCTTGATGAATTTTTTGGGATACCACCTATGAGAGAGGTAGAGTTCACCATCAAGATTATTTAAGGAGAAGAATCAATGTCTATTCCACCATTCAGGATAGATCCTACAGAGCTTTAGGAACTCAAGATTTAGTTAGAGTACTTGGAATCCAAAGGGTTTATACAACCTAGTACTTCTCCTTCGGGTTCACCCATGCTTTTTTACAAGAAGGAAAATGGTACCCTGAGGCTATGTATGGATTATCCGCAATTGAATCAGCTTAACATTAAGAACTAGTACCCAATTCCTCATATAGATAATCACTTTGACTAGATTTGAGGATCCATGTTCTTATCAAATATTGATTTGAGATCAAACTATCATCATATGATATTTATGCCTTCATATACACCATGTACAACATTAAAAAGAAAATATGGCTTGTAAAAGTATCCAGTTATTCTATTTAGTCTAACCAATGCACCTTTTATTTTCATGGATTTGATGAATTGGGTTTTCCACCCATACCTGGATGCCTTGGTGGTAGTTTTTTTTGAATGATATATTGTTTTACTATCAGACTCGATAAGATCATTCCAAACACCTTGACATCATACTAAGTACACTAAGAGAGTATAGTCACTATTTCATGATCACTAAATGCCAATTTTGGATAAAAAGTTTCACTTCCTGGGATACATTATATCATAAGAAGAATTATTAGTAGATATAGATAAGTCGAGATCCATTTTTTCTTGGGATCTACCCAAGAATGTTTTTTATATTCAAAGATTCTTGGGACTAGCCAGTTATGATTAGTGCTTCATCCACAATTTATCACCCCTTACCTCACTTATTATGGTCTTGAATAAGAAGGGTGTAAGGTTCACATGGTCTGAATATTATGATAAGTAACTTAAAATTTTGAAAGGATGGTTTAAATCGATACTGATCTTGATTATTTTTGATCCTAGAAGTGTCTACATTGTTCATTGTGACACATCAGGCATCGAGATGGGTGCTATTGTTATGTAAGGGGAACAATTCATAGCTTAAAATTCTCTTCATTTAAGGCCTCATGATAAAAATTATCCGAAACATGATCACAATTTATCAATTGTTGTACATGACTTTTGTTGTTGGAGACATTATCTACCATAGGAATAGTTATTGGTATACACGGACCATAAAATCCTCAAATAAAAATTTTATTAGTGTAAATTGATCCTCCAGAAAATGATATGAGTTAAATATATTTAGTCATTTGACTTTGATCTTTCTTACACTCTAGGTAAAGGCAATTCAGCTACTGAAACTATAATCCAAAAGTCTCAAAATTAGGCTGTTTAGGAGGCTAGTAGTGAATGAAAGTTGATAGATCTTATTTCAAAAATTCATTTAAAAGTACATGAATGTCAGTTGGAATGGCCCAAAGGCCTTCATTTTATTATTATTTTGATAATCCACCTTTCAATGGATGAGGTGGAACCCTTACAAGGCCCAAAGGCTCAGATACAATTACATGACCCGTAGGACTTAGAGGGAATCACCCAGACAAGACAACTTGGAACTGCTCCTCCCCAGCATGTGTCATGATATCAGCACTCCACCTTCACAGGTTTGGTCCTAAGGGGAGATAATTTTTTGATCTTGAAGGTTTGGTCCTAAGAGAAAGTATTTATAGTAAGGAATCACCACCTTCATGGGTTGTTGATAATGATGAGATCTTTCATATCCATGGTTTTGACTAGGTTTCCGAATACATTCAAGATAAACTAACACAAGAGTCTCATGCTTCTAAATGGAAAGTACGTCTCAGGCATCATAGAGTGGTATTGTGATATACACCTCCAATATTGGTGGGTGAGGATGAAAAATGAAATTGTAGGATTTGTTACTAAGTATCCTAATTATTAGAAGGTGAAAGTAAAACAACAGTGGCTGGTTGGACTTTTAAAACCATCACTTATCCCAGAATAAAAATGTGATGATGTCAGCATAGATTTGATGACAGGGTTACCAAATTCACCTAAAGGTAGTGGGGATTTATGTATAATTATGTACATGATGATGAAGTTCATCGAATGTTTACCTATATGGGAGACATTCTTAGTAGATGAGTTTGGAGGGATATATTTTTTAGAGATCATACAAATTCATGGGATTCCACATATCATTGTATCATATTGGGATGATTGGTTTAGTTTTTGGTTTTATTAGGTACTGTAGAAGGATATTGGTTCAGAGTTACTTTGGGGTACAACATACTACCCTCATACCAACAATCAGTCTGAGTGCACTATACTAGTTATGGAGGAAATTATCTATGCTTGTGTCCTTGATTTTGGAGGCTCTTGGGAAAATAACTTACCTCTTAATGAGTTCACTTATAATAATAGTTTTTAAGAGACTATCTAGATGGATCCTTATGAGGGAATCAATGGTAGGCCATTTCATTCACACTTATGTTGGTTAGATGGAGGAGAGGTAGTGTTACTAGGACCATGTCTCATTCAAGAGATATTGAAACATGTAAAACTAATTAATAAATGTATGGCTAGGTTTTAGTCTATGAAGAAGTCATATGCTGATCGTCATTGCTGACCTCTTGAGTTTGAGGTAGGGGATTAAGTTTTCTTGAGAGTCTCACCTAGATTGGGTCATTGATGGGTTATTAGATAGGGAAAGATGACACCAAGATATATTGGGCTTTTAGAGACCTTGGAGAGGGTTGGGTCAGTAGTATATTAGACAACTCTTCCTCTATGATACAAGGCTATTCATGATGTTTTTTCATTTTTCTTAGGTCCCTCACTATTAAGCTAACCCATCTCATGTCTTTGATTCTGATGAAGTTGAGTAGGAGGTTTATGCTTACTTTGAAAAGTATCAAGTTCATATTATTGATCATAGAATAAAGACTATCTGAGGTAGGATGATTTCTCTGGTTTAGGTGCAATAGTATCATAATTGTATATAGGAGTAGATGTGGGAATGTGAGTTTGATATATGCACTCAGTGATTCAAATTTTTCTTAGATATAGATCAACCACACTTGGAAGGGAAAACTAGGGATGATTTGTCTCAAGGAGGGTAGGTTGTAAGATCCCAATTTTTCATTGAGGTATGAATTCATTTATTTTTTTTATCAAACCTATAATATTTCTTTAAATAAAAGCTCCCAAGGGATTATTTGAGGTTCTAGGAGCATTTGGAAGGGTTCTGAGGTCTGGAGTAAAGGTTTTTGGGGAAATAGAATGAGGTGCATGGTTAGCGCATGGTTTGGATAACCGTGCACCTCAAATGTGTGGCCTAGAAAGGGGGGATCATAATTTTTTTAACCATGAAGAGGGGTATTATAAAATTTTAAAAATATTCAATTTATTATAGGTCCATATTTCATGGTTTCCATATGGTTTTTCTAACCGCACACCTCAACCATGTGAGGTGTGGTGCACCTGGAAAATAGTTGTGCATATTTGGAATATGGTTTGGAAAATAGTGTGGCCAAACCATGAACTATATTAAAAATCTAGAAATTACTATTTTCCCAGCTTCTTCTTACATTTTTTTCATATAGAATCCATTAGAGACTTTCCCACTTCCCCTCTTATTGGTTTTAATATATCTCCCTCAACCCACATCCAATTCCATCACCATCAGCTATGTTGATTCACCTTACTTTTTCTAACACTATGTTTCCTTATTTATTTAATTTTATTCCTTGTATTTTATGTTATCTCCATAAAAGTTAATATACCCATTTTTTAGGGATTTTGTCTAATTTTCTATTTTCTCTCATTCCAACCCAAATCTAAGGTAGTTACTGGATGAGGAGTATTATACAGGGCTAAGGTTGGTGTTTTATTAATTTTCCACAAAATTATAGATGTTTATGACATGGTCCATTATGCCGCATGTTGTACTTTCCAGATGTGTCCCCTAAAATATGTAATTCATTTAATTAGTTATCTAGACCATGACCTAGATGTTCTATGAGACCTTTTGACAACATTGGAGGTTAATGACCACATATTGAACCGTACATTAGTGTAACAACCTATGAAATGATAGAATAAATATTTTTTATATTTATTAGTATTCATTAATTAAATAGTTATATTCAGTATAAAAATATTAAGTAATTTATAAATAAAAAGGAAATAGTTCTATTCATATAATTTCATATAAGGTTTTATCTAGAAATTTAATTTCTAAATTTTAGAATATTTATTTGAAAAAATGAACTTAATTTATGAAATTATAATATCAATATTATATTAGGGTGAAATTTTGGTATTTTTTTATGAAAATATTGACTTTTCAATTAATAGTGAAAAATATCGATTTTTATTGAAAACTTCATTTTCTTTTAATGTGTTTACAAAGTCATATTATATTTTGGATTATTTTTAAAATAAATTTAATTACCTTTGACTAAAATTAATTAAATTATATTACTTTTAATGAATTTTATACTTGAATTTGGTATAATTTTTTTATACTTAAAATACATTTTTATGAAAAACTGCATTTCATTGTGTTTTGCATGTTAAATTTTAAATTAGATTCTATAAATTATGTGAACTGAATCATGAAAAATGAATTTAATATTTGGAATTAGGGGGTTCAAAATTTTTAAATAGTTCCATATTATTTTTGGTCATTATGAATAGTAACCTTAGAAATTTTTTTGTATCCATTGTAAGGGTAAATAAGGTAAATAAGGTTACAAATATTTTGATAATGTATAATAAATGACTCTAAAACTTGAAATAATCATATTTTATGAGTGTATTAACCTTTATAGTATTTAAGTAAAAGATATTTACAAAAATGAAATTTTCTTGATTTAAATTTCTATAATATTTTGTAATAGGGATTAAAAACTTATGTTTTGTTATAAATAGTAATTTTTAAGATAAATGATTTGTTTTTACCAGGAATTTTTTTTCTAATTTTTTAGTTATGAAATAATTATCATAAATTCTTACATAAAACCGACATGATATTTATTCAATTAATACAACAATGAAATAAATGATTTTAAAAATATTAAAAGAAACAAAATTTGACTAAATTATCATGATCATTTTTTCAATAAATATAAAATTTTATCATTTTTAATGTATTATATTCTAATTTATTTGGTTTCATATTTGTTTCAAAGTCAAATTAAATAAATAGTTCCAACAATGGAATTAATGATATTTTATAATAGATAAAATTTTATTAAATGATTTAAAAGTAATAAAAAACCTATATTATTAAAAGTTTTTGAGATATGGTTGAAAGTATAAAAAATGGTCCATTTATGGACCAATTTATATTTTATAGTAACTATCTTAACCCATAAAGATTAAAAAAACTTGTTATCACGGTAATCATCAAAAGGGTTAACGGTGGTTTAAAAAAAATGTTAAGGGTGAAAACATCACCTAAAATTATAAATTTTTTATTATATGATAGTATGTAGATCCATACACATACTATAATATAATTATATCAATTTTTGTTCATTTTTACATCAAAAGTAATTTATATTAATTTAATATTATAAATAATTCCAAGAGCACTCCTCCCCTCACTTGTAAAAGGGAATCTCCCATCCTCTTTTAGTCACACTCAAAAAAGATTTTTTTTAATAACTTCCCATATAACTTTCTTACATCTAATCATATTTCTTATATGCCTTGGGTTGATAATAAAACCAACCTAGGAATGATTTTGGGGTAAACCTTAAAAGGTTTTCCGAAGAAGTGGTATAGTTTTTAACAATGAATTTTTTATTCTTATAAATCTTTAAAAACTTCTTAAAACATGATTAAATAATAAAGCCAATAACTTAAATATACTTATATGTTGTTATGCTGATGTAATTACTAATATCTATCTTCTATTCCATGAAATAAGAAACTAAACTATTATACGTGTGTACGGCGGATTACCACCTCTTGAACTGATGTAATTCATTTTCCACCACCACATTTCAAAAATGTTTATAATGATAAATTTAATGTAAATATAATATATTAATGAAATATTAATCATTCAAGGAAAGTAATATATCATATATTATCTTATCATTCCATTCATTAAAAAATTATAATGTTGTTCGTGTGTACGTGTGGATGGTATATGTAAGTGTATTTAAGAAAATAATATGGTTTTTATGATATAATTATCATTATTTAAATATAAATAATACTTACCATAATTCCATAAGGATCATTTAAAAGTAGAAATGTTACTCATGCGTACGTACAACCTACCGTATCCATGATTGTAACATAGTTCATTTTTCATAACCAAATTTCATGGTTAGTTTTAAAAGTATTATTATTGTATAAAATGATAATTATATCATTTTTATTAATCTTGATATGATGGATTAATGAATCCATTGACCACAATCAACCTATTAAAGTCATTTTGGTCATATGAGCTGAATATCACTAAAACATCTGACATGAGGTTAATTTCTTAAGTAATTTATTATAACATGAAAATAAAAGAAATAATTAACTTAAAAAAGGTTATTAATCAATTAAATAATTTATATAAGTTTATTTTTCTAAAATACAAAGAATTTACATGACAATTTAGACTCTAGGTAATAGACACTTTAACTTAAAACACCATTTTAAATGTTTTAAAGATTTATTTTCTAAATATTTTTCTTCCATGTTCATATTCTAAAAATTATTTTAAGGATGTATTTATATGGAAATAAAAAAATTATAAAGGAAATTTTATGTCACTTTTTTCATTATTTAATTTTTTTTCAAAAGGAATATTTTTATGGGATGTTTTATCTTTATTTATAAAAAGGAAAAATGAATGTTCTATTTTAACATAGACTGAGATAAGTACTTTTAACTCAGTTATATCCATTATTTTATTTTGGGATTCCTTTAAAAGATTACAATTTTTTCTTTAAAGAAAAAACCTATTTCCCCTTTTATGGGTATTTAAGTTTTGAAAATGAGTTTTTAAAAGGAAAGTTTATTTTAATATCCAAAAGTGTTTTTCATATAGGTTTAAAATATTTTTCCAAATGTTTTGTGATAAAAATTTGAAGAATAAAACTTTTATCTCATGATTTGGCACTTTATAATTATATATGTTGAATGGGATATCTCAATAATGTTTATTTAATGAGTGAGCTTGATACATCTTATACGATGGGTGATCCCAATATATCTTACATGAAGGGTGAACCCAATACAACTTATATGATGGGTGAGCCCCATTATATATCTCCAATGAATAGGGTAATGTACATTATATTATAAGAAAAGGAGGGAGTAAACCAGTGTGGATTTTTTTGTGGATTTAACTAAGCTCAAATTATTTCTAACATTGTTTATGAATATAATTCTCTAAGACACTTAAAAGGAATTTCTATTTTCTTACAATGTGTTTTAAATGTTTTATTTTAGTAAAAAGGTGTACGTTTTTTCATATGGATATGATTTATTTCACATGATCAATGAATATTGTGATAAAGGTAAACATTTTAGGGGTTTTCATGTTTTTATTTAGACTAATGGATTTTTTCCTTTTTATGTCTATTAATGAAAATTTTTGTGTTCATCCCATTATTTTAAACTGTTTTTCAAAGGGTTTAAGCATTATTAAAAACAAAGAAGAATTCAAGTTGAAAGTCATGAATATATTTCATAAAAACAAAACATGTTTCATTTTAAAAGGTTTATATCATGGGAAAAATATAACTGAGTGGAAGTATCCTCTTCGTAATATATGGGTTTACTTTGAAAGAGTTATGGATTAATTCTGTAAAACACTAAATCATAAATATCCTTAAATGTAATAAAAATATTTATTTATATAAAACTCAAGATTATGTAATGTTTTAAGGTTGATACCTTATAGTTGGTATCAAATAAAATGTATAGATAACTTTAGAGTTTAAGATAATGATAGTAGAATACCCTTGAAAGATTATAATTTATAGTTAAGTTGAAAAGAGATAGAATTTAGAGATTACCATGTTGATTCATATAATTTATGCCCATTTAGAATGTTTTTTCATAGAGGAAACATGAAATCTGAAATATGATGGTATTAAGAGGAAAATATCCTTCCAAATAAATATCCCAGAATAGTTGGATTTGTAACTAAGCAATTTGTTATAGCAATGGATCAATTTAATAAGGCTATAAATGGTTTTGGTATCCATATTAGAGAGAAAATATATTTACCAAAAAGGAAAATGTCAATAGTTGAGAATTTCATGAAACAAAACCCACTATATTTTTGTGGAACTTCAGATCTGGTGGTAGCCGAATGATGGGTCCATGCTTTAGAAAATATATTTAAAGTCTTTGGATGTTTGGAACATCAAAAGGTAATTTTTTCCATTTATCATTTTGAAGTTGAAGATGATCGTTGGTGGTATTTGGTTAAGAATACTAGAGAGAAATATGATATTCATGATATGGAATGGGACAAATTTAAGAACATTTTTTAGAGAAATATTTACCTAAGGTTGTTCAGATTAGGATGGAGAAATAATTACTAGAATTGAAGCAGAAATATGAAGATACTGTAGCCGCTTATGAAGAAAATTTTACAAGATTGTCCATGTATGCACCAAATTTTGTTTGGGACCCTAATATAACTACTAAAAAAGAGGCCATTAAGAGCGTTAAAATATGACTTTATTAGTGCTAAAAAAGAACTGACTACCATAATGCATTTTTAAGGCCTAGGTTTTTATCAGTTCTAGAAAATAAATGATAATGGGGTGATTTATCACCACTATTTTTTTGATAAGAACGCTTTTATTAGCATGTTTATTTAGCACTGATAAAGGGACCCTTTATCAGTGCTACTAAATGCACTGATAAAGGGAAACAATGCAGTGTGATGTTACAAAACACTACAACATAATAAAATAGGGTATACTATAGTGTACTATAACAAAACACTACCAAACCAAAAAAATACTAAAAATTATAAAAAATAGAAAAAAATATAGAATTTAAATTAAATTAAATTTCCTACACAAATACAAGGAAAAAAACTATTATAATGAAAATAAACACACCTATATATAATAATAATCCACACCTTCTTGAGAAAAGAACACCCCAATATAATAAAAAAATTCATAGATTTTAATAATATAAAAAAATAAATAAAAAATAAATTATTAATTTTAAACTAAAATTTTAGTCATACTAGAAACACTGTGTATCAGATTGTGTTGCGGTTTATTTTTTCACATCACATGCCATTTATTGTTCATCTCAAGCATTATCTCTATGAAAATTAACTAAAAAAGTATAACATAAAAATGATAATGAAATTAATTAAGTAATAGCAAATAAAATGATGAGAAAATAATATTATATTTTTTTCTCGGTTATAGTGATGTGATACATGTTTTAAACTAAAACGATGCTTATATATTAAAAAAAAACACTTTGAGTCATAAGGGTCACACCGTGTGTTATATTGGGGTTCAAATGATTCCTAAATTTCCAAAACGACTTATTCATTATTTTCCTAAAGTATCAAAACAATCCGAATGAGTTTCCTTGATTTTGAATAAACCACATGTTCTTTTTTACTAAAATGTAATTTTAAACTAGAAACACACATTTAATTCATATAGGCCACATCATGTGTAGGTTTTATGAGAGACTAATTTTTAAACATCATAAAAGAATTATAAATCTTTTTACAAAATTATCAAGACAATATGAGTATGTTTTCTCATTTTTTAGCGAGTGAAACCTTTTTGTATTAAAATGCAAATTTTAAACTGATAACATACAATTTTAGTCTTACTGGGAAAATCATGTATTATATTGAGGTGTTTATGATTACTTAACATAAAAAATAACTTATGGAACATTTTCATAAAGTAACAAATTAATATTAATGAATTTTCTCCATTTTGAGTATGTTAGTTTTATCTTTTACTAAAATTAATGTCAATTTTGAATAAAAGGACACACTTAAAGTCATACCGATCACACCATGTGTTAGAGTGAGGTGAAGCTGATTCCTAAACATCCCAAATTACTGATGGATCATTTTAATTTATTATCAAAACTATATGAATGCGGTTAATTGGTTTTGAGTACACAACCTTTTTTTTTACTAAAATTCCATTTTAAACTAGAAACACATACTTTGAGTCATACAGGTTGCATCGTGTGTGGGTTAGACATGATACTAATTCATATAAATAAAAAATAACTTATAAATTTTTGTACTAAATTATAAATAAAATCTGAGTGTGTTTTCTTAGTTTTTAGTGAGTAATTTTTTTTGTAATAAAATGTCAATTTTAAACTGATAATAGACACTTTGAGTCATACTGGTAACATCGTTTATCATATTGAGGTGAGTTAGTTCAATGCGGTGGCGTCCTGTAATCAAGGTTTCGTGTTCGAGTCCTCACAAAGGCAACGTGCACTATTTGCCAGCGATCCTCTCGTCCACTTGACTCTGCGGGAACTGGCCCAAGCCCAAGGGTTAGCCACCTTGGGCCTAGCTGGGGAGGTGTGGTGCACGGGTGGTGTAAGGCTGCACCTATACACGTGTTAAACATTAAACACTTTAGCCCGCAGGGGCTGGGTGAGTTGGTTCAAGGTAGTGGCTATTGGAGTTGGTGGTCTAGAACCAACTACTTTGTACTTTATTCATTAATAAAAGCCTTATCACATCTTGATTGTTCTTCTGTGTAATGATGCATGTGATAATGTTCTAAGGACAACTATTGCATTAATGGGTCATAGAGGAACCTTGCTATGATGAGAACCTGGAAGTGCCATAACACTGTTCTTGAATATATGTTTTATGGACAGATGATATTATTTGAGAGACACAAATAATACAGGTCATTAGGGGTGAGGACTCATAAAACTTGGAGTCACCTTCTCATGGTGTGCTCCCTTGGTAATATCCAGGAGGATATTATGAGAATGAGACCCACCAGTAGGAAATCCACATTTCATAGTGTCATTGTATGTTCCTATCTGCGGACTTGTGTATTGGTCCTTAGACTTTAAGATTATTATTAATGGGTATTATAACTCGCACAGTTAAATGTATTGACGAAAACTGTGATGACACACTGTTCGTAGTGAGGTAGGATACGTTGGGTGCCTCACGAGTAATACTACATTAATAGATAATGCGAGAAAGGATTTGTCCCTTCTGTTCCATAACGGAAGTAGATATATCAGGCCCTTTTATGGAATTGATATGGCCTAAATAAATCCATGGCCATGGTAAGGTATGGGCGAGTTCAATTCCGGGAAGTCAAAGAAAGAATAATCGAGCACACGGGTTGATGGCACTAGCATGCAACCCACTTGATTAGAGATATCGATACAAAGAGATTATATTACATGGTAAGCGTTCGTAGGAGGTGACACGTCATTGCGGCGTTAACTTCTTTCTCTATGGGTGCCTTGGCGTGTTTCTAGACGCTAACCTTGGACTTTAGGCAGGCTCTGCCTAATGCCACTGAGAAAGAGGCCTAGAGGGTCACACACTATGTGTGTCCATGTATCTTAGTTAAATATTAATTTAACAAGTTAAATAAATATTATTCCCGACTATGGTTTAATAATTATTTAAGGATGCCTAATCACATTTATTTCAACACTAGTTATTCGAGAGGATATATTGTGGGTGAAATAATATATATATTTATTAGTGAGTAATGCAGTTACATTTATTTGAGAAATAAATAACCATTACTCAAGGTCTAATAAATATGGTGGAGGAAATAAATAAAATGAAAAATAAAAGTACATGCCGTGTATGTTTATATACACGCCGTGTAGTTTGTTTTTCAGGATTCGTGAGAAAATATTGTATATTTAATTAAATGATATTAAATGTAATATGTTGGATGCATATCAAGTAATAATGATGGTCAAATGTCATTATTAAGACATGGGGTATTACTAAGAATTAAATGAAATGATTAAATTCTTTCGGGATATTAATTCATTTTATTATTCTGAGTATTATAATCCCAATTACATTATTCTCATATAATGAGAGCCATTGTTGTGCACAACAGATTTGGAAATACTCTCAAGCCAAGAGAGAATTCCCTTTCCACCCAGAACGCTTTCAAGTTACGAGAGCGAGATCATCCACCAGATCAAGGCAGTAGAAGGCGGACATCGCAAGCGAAGGTTCTTCCATGCTAGCACCCGGAGATCCCTTCAGAAACGTCCAGAGATACGTGGAGCACATGTGGATCACCACTAGAGGAATCCTATACTTGGATTCTACGACGCAACGATGGATCACATGATTGTGACCGGAGACTCCAACGAAGAAATAATTCCATCGAGGTAATTCTTATGAATTAATTAAATTAATTATAACCAACATATGATGATCCTATCTCAAGGGTTCCGGTACTCTTCTTTTCTTTTTCATTCTTTGTTTTATTCCAAATATTCATCATTTTAAATCATGATGAATCTCGGATTGAATGTTGTTTTCGTTGGTGATTTACGCATTTAATAATTTAGTTATTTTAATTCATGTTTAATTGTTCTGGAAATCTGAATCTCGAGATCTGTTCCTCCTCCCTTGTTTCTCGTTCACCTCACAGAAACAAATTTTTCTTTTAATTTTGATTAAAATAAAGTAGAGGAACTCATCCGGAGGAGCCAAACGTTTCTGTACGTACAACACCAGAATACAAGGTGTGTATTCGGAAGTACATGCCGTGTAGTCTAGGTTCAATGCATTAACTGATCCGCCAAATCAGGCCGTGTATTGGATTATTTCTAAGAATTTAAGACACCGTGTGTTGACCAGAAACATGTGGAACATAGTTTCCAGATTACACGCCATGTGGTCCAATGAACACGGCGTGTAGTCCCTTCGGGTTAGGGTTGGGCTGTGTACCCCGTACATGGCTTGCCCAGCTGGAAACCGTATAACGCGGAAACTACACGGCGTGTGTCCCACAGAACACGCCGTGTATTCTGAAAATTTCCGAAGTACATTAACACGCCCTGTCCCCAGGTGTGTACTTCGGATGGACGGTGAAGAAAAAGTACACACCGTTTTGTCGGAACTACACGCCGTGTACTCACCCAAATTACACAGATTTATTAAAATTTATTATTATATTATACAAACCCTTAAGACGTGTACCATGGTGTAGGCGTAAAGCTGAGGCACAACACGTGATAGGTGTTTTATATATATGTGTTTAATTTAACATCTACGTAATGAACGAGAATTAAACGGGTTGCCTCCAAGGTACAAGTTACGTACAAGGATAATTTTAAATGAATTTATTTGTTTAAAATTATGATGGTTTAGAATCTCAAGGAAATTCAGAAAAGGGTTTTAAGATAAAAGGATTGATTAATTAAAGATAATTAATTAATTCGAGCATGATTTATCTTAAAAAAGAACGATTAAAGAATTGAATGCTAGTTTTATTTATGTGTAAATATCGTTGCATGTATGGATGATCATGAGCTAGACCAAGACCTTTGTATTTGAATGGTTTTTTTAATTTATTTATTTAAATTAAATTTTTTGGCCTGTGATCCATCTCCTCATTAATATGCAGGGTCTGCGTGCCCAAGGATTCTTTTTTGTAAAAACCCCTTTTTACCCCTCACCTGTGTGTGAGATAAATGCATATGTAATGGATGGAGCTCCCAAGCTAGTGGAGGCGTCTCAAGTCAGGAGCCAAGGTGAAACCAATCCAATGAGATACAAAGGTGGACAAGTTGAAAGCTGTAATCACGAACCCGAAAGGTTCAAGGTGTTTCTCCCCTAGGTCTTGGGTTAGTTTATCAACCGCTGGATAAACTAACCAATAGAAAAAGATCACGGTCATACCATTTATTTTATTTCTGTCAGTTGCATGGTTTAATTATTGTGGGTGTGTTGTCACGATCACACAATTAATGAATTAAATGAGCATGCAAGATGGAACTAAAATAAAACCAGCTTATACGTAAATATTATCTTAGACATGGTTAATCACTTAAGTATATCCCACTTAATATTAAAAAGAATGTAATCAAAGATAATAAAATGGAAATTTACGTATAAGGATAAAATCCCTCAAAAAGAAATATTTAGTCAGTATAGCCTTCCATAATCTTGGTTAGAATCGAACCATAATTCAAAGTGCTTGACCAAACCTAGTTGGGGTGCTTTCATTATCAGGGAATTATAATTCAAGGTTTTGGGTTGGCTTGACTTGGTTCACATCAAGGGTTGACTGCCACAGTAGGACTTGGTGTGACCAAGAGGCAAAGGTTGAGGAAATCCAAAATAAAAGGATTTTAGGATTGGGGAGTCCACTCAGCGGATCAAGGAGCTGCGAGTTAATGCAGTTGGCATTTGGAATGCCTACCTAAAACCCTTCAAGTTTCTTTACCAACCCTAGTTGGGGTAATGCGAAGGGAAATATGGATCCTTGCCAATAGAATATTCACACAATAGAATATTCTGAAGTCAATGGTGAGGGCTATTGGATTTCGATAAAATAATGGGAGACCAATAAGTATTAATTTATTTATTTGTCTCAATTTTGTAATAAAGTACTAAACCTTTGCTCATCTTAATTTGTAGAAACAACAAGAAAATTACTTCAAACATATCATTGCGCACCATACTCGAGAATGAAAACCTTCTCACCGACACCAATTTCCAAGAGTGGCAGAGGCGTTTACACGTCGTCCTTCTCCACGAATGGAAATTGTATGTGCTGGAAGAGCCTATTCCCGTTGCTCTTGGGAAAGAGGCTAGTGATGAGGATTTATGTCTCTACATGAAACACATGGTTGATTCCATAGATGTCCAGTGTTTCATGCTATCATCCATGTCTAATGATCTCTTGAAGTAACATGAAAACATGGACGCGTATAGCATGATGTCTCACCTTAAAGATCTCTACCAAGAGAAGGCGATACAGGAGAGGTATGAGATCTACAATGCTTTGTTTACCACGAAGATTGGAGAGTCTGCGCTAGCTGGGCCTCATGTATTCAAGCTTATTGGCTACATTGAACGCCTGGACATCTTAGGTATTAAATTCCCAGATGAGTTGCATAAAGATCTCATCCTATCATCACTTCCCAAGACCCTCTCTAGCTTCATTGTCAACTATAATATGAGCGGCAATGAGAAGAGTCTATTGGAGTTTCTGACCTTGATTCTCCAGGTAGATAAGGACATGGGGCGTGACAAACCCATGGTCCTTATGGTGAACAAGAAAAGGAAGGACAAGGCAAAGGGGCCAAAGACTTATAAATGGTCTGAAGCCCCCGAGCACCATCCCTCCAAGAAGGGGACGATCCAGAGGCAGGGCAAGGAATGGGAGGTGGTGTGTTTTTCATGTGGAAACAATGGCCATCGGAAAAGGAACTGCACCCAGAAGCGTGGGGATGCTAAAGGTGTGTTCATTATCGAGTGTAATCATTCTATTTCTACACATTGGGTATTATATACAGCTTTTGGGGCTCACATCTGTATTCAAATGCAGGAACCAAGTAGATTTAAAAAGATCGCTAGAGGAGAGGTGGATCTTTGAGCTGCCAATGACACAAGGCTGGATTAGTTGGCTATTGGCGACTACCACCTCTCATTGACAACTGGCATGATTTTGGTTTTACAAAACTTTTATTTTGTGCCTAGTGTTACCAAGAACATAATTTCTATATCTTGTTTGGATATGGATGGATTTGTTTTAAAGTTTGGAAATAAGGGTTGTCTCTTTTATAAGAACAACATATGTTATGGTATGGCACATTTGAATAATGGTTTGTACGTATTAAATTATGAAAACCAAGTGTTGGCAATCGATAACGAAAAAGAATCACATGACTCATACATCACCCAGTTGTGGCATCACCGCCTTGGTCATGTGAACGAGAAGCGCTTGACGAAGCTCTGCCAAGATGGCTATTTAGACTCAATTGAGATAAAACCACTTGATAGATGTCACGCTTGTTTACAAGGTAAAATAACCAAGCTGTCTTTTGGTGGATAGGGTGAAAGGACCACATAGATTCTAGGATTGGTACACACGGATGTATGTGGACCATTTCCAGTAGAAGCTAGAGGCGGATATTCTTACTTCATTACTTTTACTAATGATTTGAGTAGATACGAGTTTGTCTACTTAATGAGGTATAAGTTATAAGACTTAGAGAAATTTAAGGAATTCAATAATGAAGTAGAGAATCATCTTGGTAAGAAGATAAAGAAGCTTCGATTAGATCGAGGTAGAGAATATCTGAACCAAGAGTTCACCGATCTTCTACGGGAGTCTTGGATTCTATCTCAGCTCACTTCTCCTTATACACCACAGTGGAATGGTGTTAGTGAAAAGAGGAATCACACCTTGTTTTACATGGTGAGGTCTATGATGAGTCATGCGGATCTTCCATTATCCTTTTGGGGATATGCATTACAAACCGCATCATACACATTAAACCGAGCACAACTAAGGCGACAAATGGAATTCCATCTGAGTTATGGAATGGAAGGAAACCCAATTTGTCTCACACACGTGTATGGGAATGTGAGGCATTTGTTAAGGCCTTATCAGGAAACAAAATAGCATCCCGGGGCATGAAGTGTATCTTTATAGGATATCCCAAGGAAACGAAAGGATATTACCTATATAACCCTCAAGATAAGAAAGTGACTGTCACCAGACAAGCCGTCTTTCTTGAGAGGGAGCACATTGTCAAGAAGGATAGTGGGATCAAGATTGACTTAGATGAATTTGATGCTCAAGATACACAAGAGTTGGTATAGGAACAAGTTCCACAGGACCCTGTGGAAGAGGTTCTAGAAACACAAGTACTTCGTAGGAGCTCAAGAGAGGTAAGGGAACTAGAGATATTTGGTTTCCTAGTCACCAAGGATGGTGAATCATTATTGTTGGACAATGATGAACCTCTCTCCTAAAAGGAAGCAGTAGAAAGCTCAGAAGCTGCAAGATGGATAGAAGCTATGAATTTTGAGATGGATTCCATGTATCAGAACCATGTTTGGGTTCTGGTTGATGATCCAGTTGATGTAAATCTTGTTGGATGAAAATGAGTATTCAAGAGAAAGCTGGACATGGAAGGTCAAGTTAGCACCTATAAAGCAAGGCTAGTGGCTAAAGGATTCAAACAACATCAAGGAATTGACTATGATGAAACCTTCTTGCCAATTTCCATGTTAAATCCATAAGAATCATACTTGCCATAGCAGCTTACCATGACTATGAGATTTGGCAGATGGATGTCAAAATGGAATTCCTTAACGGGAACCTTCAGGAAGATGTCTATATGACACAACCATAAGGGTTTGTGACACCAGGTGAAGAAAAACGAGTTTTAAAGTTTCAAAAATCTATTTATGGATTGAAGCAAGCATCCAGGTCATGGAACATTCGATTTGATGAATCCATTAAGGAATTTGGTTTCATTAAGAACGAATGTGATCCATGTGTTTATAAGCGGTTTAATGGGAATGCAGTCGTTATCCTAGTAGTATATGTTGATGACATATTTATTATTGGAAATGACGTACCAGCCTTATAGTCAGTTAAGGACTGGTTGAACAAATGCTTCTCTATGAAAGATTTAGGTGAAGCAGCCTACATTCTAGGGATCAAGATCATTCGTGATACATCCAAGAGACTGCTTGGACTAAGTCAGGGTACGTACATTGACTAGATACTAAAGAGATTTAGTATGGAACAATCCAAGAGAGGATTGGTTCCAGTGTCACATGGCTTACATCTTTCTAAGAAAATGTGTCCTCAGACACAACAAGAGAAAGATATGATGAGAAAGATCCCATACGCCTCACCTATATGATCCATCATGTATGCAATGTTATGTACCAGGCTTGATGTTGCCTATGAACTGAGCATGGTAGGCAGATATCAAGATGATCCAGGAGAACAACATTGGACTGCTGTTAAGACTATCCTTAAGTATCTGAGAAGAACTAAGGATATGTTCCTGGTGTATGGAGGAGACGAGGAGCTTGTCATCAGAGGGTATGCTGATGCTGGTTTTCAAACAGATCAGAATGATATGAAGTTGCAATCTGGATATGTTTTCTGTCTGAATGGAGGAGCTATGAGCTGGAAGAGTTCAAAGCAGCCAGTTGTCTCTGATTCTACAGTGGAGTCTGAGTATATAGCGGCTTCTGATGCAGCCAAGGAAGTCGTATGGATTTAGAACTTTGTCCAGGAGCTTGATGTGGTGCCTAGTAGTAAAGACACCATTACAGTGTATTGTGATAATACTATAGCGGTGGCTCTTGCCAAAGAACCAAGGTCACATCAATAGACAAAGCACATATTCCAGAAGTATCACCTCTTGAAATATTTCTATAAAAGGGGTGAAGTTGCAGTGAGCAGAGTGTCTACAGAAGAGAACGTGGTGGACCCCATGACTAAAGGCCTATCTCAGCCGAAGCATGAATATCATGTGAGAGCTAGCGGGTTAAAGGTTGTTAGCAGTTGGCTCTAGTCCCAGTGGGAGTCTGTTGGAGTTGGTGGTCTAGAACCAACTACTTTGTACTTTATTCATTAATAAAATCCTTATCACATCTTGATTGTTCTTCTGCATGACAATGTATGTGATAATATCCTAAGGATAGCTATTTCATTAATGGGTCATAGTGGATCCATGCTATGATGAGAACCCGGAAGTACCATAACACTGTTCTTGAATATATGTTCTATGTCCGGATGATATTATTTGAGGGACACAAATAATACAGGTCATTAGGGGTGAGGACTCATAAAACTTTGAGGCACCTTCTCATGGTGTGCGCCCATGGTAATATCCAGGATGATATTATGAGAACAAGACCCGCCAGCAGGAAATCCACATTTCATAGTGTCATTGGATGTTCCTATCTGCGGATGTGTGTATTGGTCCTTAGACTTTAAGATTATTATTAATGGGTATTACAACTCACACACTTATATGTATTTATGAAAATTGTGACGACACACTGTTCGTAGCGAGGTAGGATATGTTGGGTGCGTCACGAGTAATACTGCATTAATAGATAATGCGAGAAAATATTTGTCCCTTCTGTTCCATAACAGAAGGAGATATCACATGCCATTTGATGGAATTGATATGGCCTAAATAAATCCATGTCCATGGTATGGTATGGGCGAGTTCAATTTAGAGAAGTCAAAGAAATAATAATCGAGCACATGGGTTGATGGCACTAGCATGCAACCCGCTTGATTAGAGATATCGAGACAAAGGGATTATATTAGATGGTAAGCGTTCGTAGGAGGTGACACGTCATTGCGGCATTAACTTCTTTCCCTATGGGTGCCTTAGCATGTTTCTAGACGCTAACCTTGTACTTTAGGCAGGGTCTGCCTAATGCCACTGAGAAAGAGGCCTAGAGGGTCACACACTAAGTGTGTCCATGTATCTCAGTTAAATATTAATTTAACAAGTTAAATAAATATTATTCCCAACTGTGGTTTAATAATTATTTAAGGATGCCTGATCATATTTATTTCAACACTAGTCATTCGAGAGGAAATATTGTGGGTGAAATAATATATATATTTATTAGAGAGTAATGCAGTTACATTTTTTAAGAAATAAATATCCATTACTCAAGGTCTAATAAATATGGTGGAAGAAATAAATAAAATGAAAAATAAAAGTACACATCGTGTATATTTATATACACGCCGTGTAGTTTGTTTTTTTGGGATTCGTGAGAAAATATTGTTTATTTAATTAAATGATATTAAATATAATAAGTTGGACGTATGTCAAGTATTAATGATGGTCAACTGTCATTATTAAGACATGGGGTATTACTAATAATTAAATGAAATGATTAAATGCTTTCAGGAAATTAATTCATTTTATTATTCTAAGTATTATCATCCCAATTACATTATTCTCAGAGAATGAGAGCCGTTGTTGTGCACAATGGATTTGGAAATACTCTCAAGCCAAGAGAGAATTCCCTTTCCACCAAGAACACTTTTAAGTTATGAGAGCGAGATCCTTCACCGGATCAAGGCGGTAGAAGGCGGACATCGCAAGCGAAGGTTCTTCCGTGCTAGAACCCGGAGATCCCTTTGGCGACATCCAGAGATACGTGGAGCACGTGTGGATCACCACTAGAGGAATCCTGTACTTGGATTCTACGATGCAACGACGAATCACATGATCATGACCGGAGACTCCAACGAATAAAGAATTCCATCGAGATAATTCTTATGAATTAATTAAATTAATTATAACCAACATATGATGATCCTATCTCAAGGGTTCCAGGACTCTTCATTTCTTTTTCGTTCTTCGTTCTATTCCGAAGATTCAGCGTTTTAAATCGTGACAGATCTCAGATTGAACGTTGTTTAACATTAAGTTAAAGTTGGGAAAACCCACCAACACGCTTCCACTGTGCCCGGAACCTACAGTGGCATCCCTTCGTCAAGGTTCCAGGTTCGAGTCCTTGCAAAGGCAACGTTCACCATTTTCCAGCAATCCTCTTGTCCCCTCGACTCTGCGGGAACTGGCCTAAGCCCAAGGGTTGGCCACCTTGGGCTTAGCTGGGGAGGTGTGGCACGCGGGTGGTGTAAGGCCACACCTATACACGCATTAACTGTTAAACACTTTTCCCCATGGGGGCTGGGTGAGTTGGTTCAAGGCGGTGGCGTCCCGTCGTTGAGGTTCTGGGTTCAAGTCCTCACAAAGGAAACATGCAGCATTTTTCAGCGATCCTCTTGTCCCCTCGACTCCGTGAGAACTGGCCCAAGCCCAAGGGTTGGCCACCTTGGTCCTAGCTAGGGAGGTGTAGCACGTGGGTGGTGTAAGGCCACACCTATACACATGTTAAAAATTAAAAACTTTTGCCCGTGGGGGCTGGGTGAGTTGATTCAAGGAAATGGCATCCCGTCGTCGAGGTTCCGGGTTTGAGTCCTCGAAAAGGAAACACGCACCATTTTCCAGCAATCCTCTCGTCCCCTTGACTCCGCGGGAACTGGACTAAGCCCAAGGGTTGGCCACCTTGGGCCTAGCTGGGGAGGTGTGGTGCACGGGTGGTGTAAGGCTGCACCTATACACGCGTTAACCATTAAAAACTTCTATGCCCGTGGGGGCTGGGTGAGTTGGTTCAAGGTTGTGGCATCCCATCGTTGAGGTTCCAGGTTGGAGTCCTTGAAAAGGCGACGTGCACCATTTTCCAGCGATCCTCTCATCCCCTCGACTCCGCGGGAACTGGCCCAAGCCCAAGGGTTGGCCACCTTGGGCCTAGCTGGGGAGGTGTGGTGCGCGAGTGGTGTAAGGCTACACCTATACACTCATTAACTGTTAAACACTTTTAGCCCGTAGGGGTTGGGTGAGTTGGTTCAAGGAGGTGGCGTCCCGTCGTCGAGGTTCCGGGTTTGAGTCCTCGTAAAGGCAACATGAAACATTTGCCACCGAACCTCTCATCCCCTCGACTCCGAGGGAACTGTTAGCCACCTTGGGCCTAGCTGGGGAGGTGTGGCACGTGGTTGGTGTAAGGACGCACCTATACACACGTTAACCGTTAAACAATTTCGCCCGTGGGGGCTGGGTGAGTTGGTTCAAGGCGGCGGCGTCCCGTCGTTGAGGTTCCGGGTTCAAGTCCTCGCAAAGGCAAGGTGCACCATTTGCCAGCAATCCTCTCGTCCCCTCGACTTGCCGGAACTGCCCCAAGCCCAAGGGTTGGCCACCTTGGGCCTATCTGGGGAGGTGTGGTGTGCGGGTGGTGTAAGGCCACACCTATACAAGCATTAACCGTTAAACACTTTTTTCCCGTGAGGGCTGGGTGAGTTGGTTCAAGGCAGTGGCGTCCCATCGTCGAGGTTCTGGGTTTGAGTCCTCGCAAAGGTAATGTGCACCATTTTCCAGCAATCCTCTCGTCCCCTTGACTCTACGGGAATTGGCCCAAGCCCGAGGGTTGGCCACCTTGGGCCTTGCTGGGGAGGTGTGGCGCACGGGTGGTGTAAGGCCTCACCTATACACGCGTTAACCGTTAAACACTTTTGCCCATGAGGGTTGGGTGAGTTGGTTCAAGGCGGTGGAATCCTATCGTCAAGGTTCCAGGTTCGAGTCCTCACAAAGGCAATGTGCACCATTTTCCCGCGATCCTCTCATCCCCTTGACTCCTTGGGAACTGGCCCAAGCCCAAGGGTTGGACACCTTGGGCCTAGCTGGGGAGGTGTGGCGCGCAGGTGGTGTAAGGCCGCACCTATACTTGCATTAACCGTTAAACTCTTTTTGACTGTTTTGTGGAGCTGCTTATACACTCGGAAGAAGAAATTGTTGAATCAGTTTTGACAATTAAGGATACTAAAGAAGATGCTGACAAGATGATGGAAAGGTCAAAAAGGGTGGCTAACAATGAGGATAAAAGTAATTGTATTGACAAGAAAGATCTAATATTGATCAGGGGATTCAATGCTGGGAGGATCAGTCAAGAGGAGTACATCCAGTCTTGGGACAAACTGGCGTATCGGTTTGAAGATCTTTTGAGGGACGATCCAAATTCTCAGGTTAGTACTATTTCTTGACAATTATACAGGGAGATGAAATCTAATAGACTTAATTTTTCCTTTAATGGTTCCGTTATTTCCTTTAGTGCTTGAACTATGGTTTCTCACTTTTCCCTTAAAAGTGTTTTCTATAATAAAAAAATTAATTTTCAGTCAGTAGTCTTTTTTATTAAAATTAATGTAAATATTGAATAAAAAGATGCAATTAGAGTCATATCGGTCACACCATGTTCCAGATTGAGGTGAAGTTGATTCATACATGTCCCAAATGACTTATGGATAATTTTCCTAAAGTATTAAAAAAATATGAATGCATTTACTTGGTTTTGAGTGTTTAACTTTTGTTTTTTACTAATATGTCATTTTAAACGGAAACACACACTTTGAGTCATACAGGTCGCATCATGTGTATGTTTTATGTGAGACTAATTCCTTCACGTGAAAAATTAATTATGAATCATATTAATAAATTATCAAAAACAATATGAGAAAATTTTCTCTATTTTCAGTGTGTGGCACTTTTTTGAATTAAAATGTCAATTTTAAATTGATAACAGACACTTTGAGTCATACTAGACAAATCATGTATCATTTTGAGGTGTGTATAATTGCTAAAAGTCAAAAATGACTTCTAGATCATTTTCCAAAATTACCAAAATAATATAAATGAGTTTTATTAGTTTTGAGTATGTCAGTTGTATTTTTGTCTCAGTTTTTAATAAAAAGATATACTTGGAGTCATACCTTTAACAATGTGCATAATATTGAGGTGAGGATGATTTATAAACATCCCAAATGACTTATAGATTTTTTTCCTAAAGTATCAAAACAATATGAATTAATTTCCTTGGTTTTAAGTACACCACTTGTATTTTTTTACTAAAATGTCATTTTAAACTGAAAGCACACACTTAGATCCATATGGGCCACATCATGTGTGGGTTTGATATGATAATGTTTCATATGCATAAAAAATGAATTATGAATCATTTTACTAAATTATTAATACAATCCAAGTGCATCATCTCAGTTTTTAGTGAGTGATTTTTTTTATTAAAATACAAATTTTAAACTGTTAATAGACACTTTGAATCATATTAGGAACATCGTATATCATATTGATGGGTAGATAATTACTACACATCAAAAATGACCTATGGATTATTTTCCTAAAGTATTAGAATAATATGAATGTGTTTTATTGGTTTTGATTATGCCAATTGTCTTTTTTACTAAAATTAATGTCAATTTCAAAATAATTTGACTGCATTTTTGGGTGATGATAAAATCTAAAATAACATCATAATCATTTTTTTCATCAAAATGGGAATATCCCTATTCTCATGTATTTTTTATTGATAATGATGATGAATTTTTTTATTAATGATCTTGTGAACATGGACCATTTTTCATAATTAATGTGAACATTCATAATGAATGTTAATTTATGGATTTCACTAGAATTTGTGGTATTTTATCATGCATCTAATTTATGATTGAATCGACCAAATAATTACACCACCCACCAAAGTGAAACTATTGTATTGTTTTTATCTGAAAATTAATGATTCGGTCAATGGAATTTTGCATTTAATTTTTTAGAGGGTTTGGATCAAGCTAATAGATTATTTTTCAAAGGGGTGTTCATTTGGATTTTTAGTGCTTACTGATTTCATTTGAGGAAGAGTTTTTCATTTTAAGTGATTTATTTATAAGACTCTTTCTTTTCATTTGATGTCATGTTTCCTTTAACACAATCCCTCCTCAATGACCAAAGTCTCTCAATGATGGTTGTCCTCAAATAGTTTTATCATACACCTACTGGATTCGGTGGTTGATTACACACATATTTATTCAAACATTTAAGTTGGATTTTATACCTATTTGATGATTGGATTGGTGTTTTATGACTCTAAAGTGACTATTGGTACCACTACTAAGACCCTTTCTTTGTAGTGTGGAGAAGTCATGTGTAAGAAACTACATCTGTTTTTTATTATTGTTTAGTTTTTTTAGTGAGGGGCTGTTTTCACATTTAAATAATATTTAGTGGTAATTGGAATATGCTAATAGAAATTTTATCCTATAATAATCAGTTTTAAAAAATAAGTGGTGTTTGTTTTGTTTCTGAAAAAATTCCTCCACTTGGATTCATGTATAAAATCACTTAAACAAGTGGGAAAGAATTTTTTCAACAAGCCAACTGAAACACTTACACAATGAATCTTATATTAAGTGACAAGTATAGTGCACACTTTTCAATAACTGTTCTAAAACAAAATATTGGTATGATCCTCATTTTACTATATTACCCAACAATTTTATTGTTTTTATGAAAATGCTTCGTCTCCTCGTCAGCCTCAGTCTCCGACTTGATCTCCGCCTCCTCCTCCTCTTCCACCTTGGTCTTTGACTCTAAATATGTCTCTGCCTCTACATATTCCTCCATAATTTCTCAATAATTTTATTGTTTTTAGGCCAACACTTCTAAAAAAATTTATTTTTTCTATTATACTTCTCCTTGAAAAACATATCAAAAATAATATATAAGCATTATGACACTAATGTTTTGCACCCTAAATATATTTCTAAGTTCATAACTTGAACTAGATCACAAACATAGCATGTAATCACCTAAATTTTTTATCGTCATACATTCTAACAACATGTACACTTCCCACTCATCTCTAAACAAATTCAACTATTCTTTTGGGTATGAAGGTTGTCAGTTTTTTTGATAAAACTAAGAAAATATAGAACGAAAATTATTATAAAATATATTTAATGAAATTGTAATTACCTTCATAAATTACCTATTATGGGATTATGGTCTTTTCATGATTTATGATCTATCTCATAAATTTTCAAAAATAATATCCATAATCGATGCCATTATCTGAATTCAAACACTGTAGAAACATTTACCAAAATAAGTAAATTATTTTGAAATGTTTTTCTTGTTAAAAATTTATATATATACCATAATATTTTCCATTTGTAGTAATCCATATGATTTATCTATTCAAACACCAACTTCATGCCATAATTTAGCCTATATTTACCGGTTGTCCTATCATAACAAAATTCTTGTTAAAACACAGATTGAAACATATAATTAAAAGTTTATCTATAAAATTCTGATTATAGTGTATTAAAAATTCACAATACACATCACATGTTGTTGGTTGGTCGGATATCCATGCATTGGATCCAAAAAATAAATATTTGGGGTATCCAAGTTAAATGCGATCAATATCCAATGCTTCCTAAAAAACAAAAAGAAAAAAGTAATACAAAAATTAAAATTAAAATTTACATGATTAGAGTGTAGAGTTTTACTTATGCATTGTAGGTATTAAAAAGAGTCTTTTGTTTGATGTTTTTTGATCAAAATATTTGAGTAAATCATCTTTTTTCTTCTCAATTTATTCTCTATCCAAAGAATGTTTTTCCAAAAAAATGATACAAGGATTATTGAATTCAAATAATAATTCCCACAATTTTCCCTTTATATTGTAGTAATATAAATTCCTATATAAAATTTGAATATTTATTAACTTTATAAACATATTATCTCATTATTTGGGCAGATATATTATGAAAATGTACCTCATGTTTGTATTCACAACTGAGGTGCCCAACCATTCATGATTGAGAATCTCATTTATAGTCTTGAGACCAATTATGTATGTCATGGAAGATCCACATATTTATTTTTCATATGGAATGTAATACATATTTTTATCTTTAAACATGGTCTCTACATGATATTTTAATGATAGTAAATATTTCTCTAGAACTGGAGGGGAGAAGGTACTCTCATAATGTTGTTTTGATTTCTTGGTCGATTCAATAGATTTTCTTGATCCAACCTTATGTTTCCCCATTTATTTAACCATATGTAATATCATACCTCATTTAAATCCATTTATCATCAACTATTATTTGTTTTTTATGTGAAAAGATTTGTTAAATACATACCCTATGTATCTTTATAAGATTATATGACCATGCTATAAAAAATATAATAACATCATTGACCATTGTAATATCTGGATCATCAAGTGGAGCAGGAAACTCAGTAGTTAGATCATGTGATATCTCAACCCCCACTCTCATGTGATCTTTTGGGAGGTCTTTATAGTGTTGCTTATCTCCCAATATATTATACACCATACCCATTGTAACAAGGTGGTGCATGGGTGTTGATAGATTCAAATCACATAAAACTATACCCTATATAATTTTAGTAATATAAAGTCATTGGAAGTTGTTTGATTCATATTTTATAGAAAGATTAATTAAAAAATTAATTACATAGAGTAAGGTATTGTATTAGGGGGAATGACTAGCCTCAAAGATAGTGGGATCATTTGGTTCATCTGTAGATCTTTGTTCCACTACTGGTTTGCTTTGACTCTTTCTCATCCATTGGTCTAACAAACCAAAATGAACAATAATATATTATAGTGAGTCTATTTGTGTCTTAAATCATCTCAATATATCATATTTATCTTCATGTGGTTTTATTTTCTCAAAATATGTTTGAGGAGAGACACCAAAACCTAATCCTCTAATGTGACCATATTGTTCTGGCCACTTCAAAGATATTGAAGGTATATTTTCTTCTGGTAAGGTCATTGTTGATTTATATGTCTAAAAACTATAAAACAAATATGAACACAAATAGATATTTTTATGTAATACTATTATAAATAATAAATAAATAAAATCATGTCATACTTACACATGTTTCCCATACTATTTTTATGTTTTCATCAACTACTTTTCCCTCCTTATTTACAAGATCCACCTTTCAAAGCACATGATGTGGTATGGAAGTGGATTTATATTTAGATTCATCAATATTCATATAGAAAAAGAATATATGTTGATTTATATTTTACAATTAAACTTTTATTTTTGATTTAAAATACATAATAATTTCTTCTCTAATAAATCATACCTCATCCTTAATTTTCGATAGTGGTACATTGGTTTTAATGCACATTATTTATTTTCAGCACTTTTTTTATATTTAATAAATTAATTTTTTTGAATCAAGTTAGATAAAATAAATAATTTCAAATAATATATTATCAACTGAAATTCAACTGAAATGATTTCTCATTGTGACGATTGAAGAAAGTAGTCAATGCTTCCTACTTTATAATGTGTGCATAACTAACTAGTGGGTGGAAATTTATGTTACCCTAAACATCCCTAATATGTAACTTCATAAGAAGAGTCCATAAGCCTCTATTAGATTTTATAGTGTAAATTAAGAAAAATTTCTTATGTAAATCTACTTAAATAAATAAAATCTGCAAGGAATAATGAAAATTAAATCAACATTTCATTATATATTTTTTTAGTAAAATAAAGAAAGTATATCATAACATTACCATTATATCTTTCCAAAGGATTTCCTTTATTACAGGTTGGATGTGGTTCCATAAATAAATATCAATCGACACATTTATCCTCATTGTGACCCTAATATTACTAATAAACATTGACTTATTGGGGTCAATAGGTTGGCCGCGTTGATTCCAACCAACCTCAAATTTTATACCCTGACTTCTTGCCTCGATAATTTTATTGAACACTTTGATGCAGTGTCGTTATTTTTTTTTCATCAAAACACTATTGATCCCCTAATAATTCAATAGTTTCATCATTAATAGTCTATTCATCCTTGGGAATGGTAACATAATCATGTACAAATTTTTTTTTTTGATTAGTCAAACATTTAATTTTTCTTGAATAAAAATAATATAAACACAAAGAAATTATTTAAGAAGGGTCACATTCATGCTCTATAGAAAACTTGATGAACTATTTAACTCCATCTTCATAATCTTTTGTCAAATGATTAGAATTCATCCATTTTTAAGGAAATTGGTAATTACATTAAAGAAAATAATTAGCCTACTATGTTAGGTGTTATACTATGAATTCATCCAAAGGTGAAATTTATAGTCAATTTTCACCCTCATCAGCTTCATATCATGAATATTTTTTATTGATTTTGTTGCTTGATACTCATCCCCCATCTCATATGGACATCCACCTATGTTTCTTAAACTACTATAACAAAAATTCATCCCATATTGGGTATTGGTGATCAATTTTGATGACTACTACTTAGAGTAGTTCAAAAAAATAGAAGAGACTATGGATGAGTCTCAAGAAACAAAATATAATAATAACTATTTGGGAGATGAAGTTTGTGAGAATGATCATTGTCTCCTGAAAACTTTTTAAATTACCACATATTAATTTAAAAATTTCAAATATCATCTCAAAATTCTACATGATACTTGACACTATAATGAGAACATAAACTCATACCCACTAATATGTACCAAATATAATCTATGTTACTAGTATTTTTCCCTCACCTGTATCTCAAATATAAGAGATCTATATTCACTGAGGTTCATGTGTAGGGTGTGAGTATAAAAATAAACAAGTAAATATTATTAGGGCCCCTAAAATATACAACAACTATATTTGAGTATATGTTTAAAGTATTAACACTCAGAATACACATGTAAGTAAATTCATTATGTACTAACTAGGAATCCATGATAATAAAATGTACCGAATTCATTTAATATCAGTGAATTATACTTATCATACCATAATTTTATACCATGGTTGTTCCATGACATTCAAATAATTTTATTAATAAGAGGTTAACATTTTAATCATATGAGGAGAAAAAATTATTTATCTCCCTATGGAAATTACCAAATCATAGGTACCATGAGATTCAACCTCATACCCATAGCATCTAAGAATATCCCTTAGGGGTAACCATCACATGTACTTATTTCATCCAAATCAATAAATGGGTATAACATATCCATTTTTATTTAGAAGTTAATTTGAAATATTGGTAAGTCTTAACATAACTGGTTCCCTTAGGAAATAACCACACAATGGGAACCACAATACATTAGTTAAACCTAACTTCTAAAAAACCATAAATAAGAACAAAAAAACACAAATTTCACATCACCCTCACCCTAGGCCTCGATGATTCACTAACATGTCTATAGTAACTCACATTCTAACATACCATACCTAGACCCCAAATAAAACCTATAAATTATTATTTTTATAACCCATTTATACTCTAAACCCACTCATATTCAAAAATAACTTAAATGAAATTTGAATTATGGATTTTAGCATATTATATTTCAAAATTTACGGAATGAACATTCAAATACAAATTGAAATAAATTATAATTCCTATAATATATAAAATTGGTTATTCCCTAATCTATACATTTTTCTAAATAAATTTTTTTTCTCTATAAACATAGCCTAAATTATAGCTTTTATTATCCTTTCTTGAAACCCTATTCATCTGACTGTATGTCCACATGACTTCCACTTGTAGTTATTTACTTCCACTCACAAGCATTTACTGTTTTCCACTTCCTCTGAAATGTTTTTTTGAATTTTGTTTAAATTTCAAGAGTTATAACATGTTTAAACTGTTTTATAGGAATTTAATTTCTATAAATAGATGTTTTTTAAGAAAAAATGCATCGTGTTGCCTTTTCAAAATGTTTTAAGAAATTATTTTCAATAATTGGGATCTTTGGAGGAAAAGAAATCTGATGAAAGGTTAGATAGTATTTTTTCTTTAGAGTGTCAATTTTTTTTTGTATTTATTTGATCAAATTTTAATCTTGTATATTATTTATAGAGGGAAAAGGATAGGATTATCAATATAATAATTCAACTAGAAACAAAACTTGACAGAAATCAGACATTGGATTTAGAAATCGAGGGGTTAAACGGGGCATTAAAATTCATAAAGCACATGGAATTTTAAGGTGATGTGTACGTTATGAAAAATATGGAGGAAATCATAGAGGTGTTTAGATAAAATAATTAATCCCTTGATGGCCTAGAAAATAAGGGCTTCCTTCTTTTTTTACAACATCTCTAGGATTACCTTAATCTTTTTTCATAACTTCTAAGTCACCTTCATCTTCCATGTGCTTCACGAATTTTAATATCCAATTTAACCTTTCAATTTACAAACCCAATGCATATTTTATATCATGTTGTGTTTATAGTGGAATTATTATATAGATAATACTATCCTTATTCCTCTAGAAACAATATAAAAGGGTAAAATCTGAAAAAAGTAATAAAAAAAATTAACACTCGAAAAAAAATACTATCCAACCTTATGATATTTAGGTAATTTGAATACATTTTCATCAGCTTTCTTTTTATCCAAATATTCAAATTGCAGTGAAAAATCTCTTAAAACATTATAAAAATTCAACACAATGATTTTTTTCTTACAAAAAATATATTGATAGAAATCAAATCTCGCTAAAATAGTTCAAACATGTCATTTAAATATATAATCATTATTCAAGGATTGGTAAATGTAATTTTATTTAACTTATAACTTTTTATGTTTTAGACTACCCTTATATCCACTAAGTCTTTTACTCTGTTTGAAGTGTCTTCGGATCTATTTATACTATGTAGGGCTTAGAATAGATACAAACTTGTGGTGGTATTGGTGTGGGGTGGATTGAAGATCTTGACAAGCATCCATTTCTTCAAGGTTCCAAGAGAAAGTATCCTGAAGATTAATTTGAAATTAGGTCTGGATAGATATGCTCATTATGGGAGGAATGCCTTCTAGAGTTATATTTTCACACATTTAAATTTATCAAGGTTGAAGGGGAAGAGAATCCAAAGGTTCTTTTGGTGTGTTTTTTCATAAAAAATGTGCAACCCAAGTATTTTCATGAGATCACCCATCATAGTAGTTTTCTCATCCAAGTATTCTTAACTGCATAATTATAATAGGATCCAATGTGACTTCACCCAAATTAAAAGTAAATTTTCATGAAGTGTTATCAAAAGTAACTGATTGAGTCACATAATAAAATTCATATCAATAAACCAAATAAATTTATTCATTACATTTTGATTAAATTTTAGGTGTTCTCTAGAAGTAGTAAATGAGATGGATGAAAAGATGAAAGAGTTAAAGAATGGGGTGGGAGATGTAGTATTTAAAACCATGATAATGGATTTGATGGAGATTAATGAATACAATTTGAGTAGGAGGTATGTAATCAAGGAACTTTGGAACCACAATGATGGGAGGAAGGCAAGTTTGAAAGAGGGAGTCCAATACATCATCAATATATAGAAGGAAATCAAGCATTTGAGGGTAGATTAAATAAAGGTAGTGAATGTTAGTTGTACTAGAGTACTAAAGTATTATATATCTATTCAAGATAGTAATAATTTTTATGTAATATGCTTGTAAATGTGTAATTTTATGAATGAAGTGTATTGTACTATATGTCTATCTTTCCAAAATTAATCCTTATTTACACAACCTTATTTGTGAAACCTAGGGTCCTTTGTAGAAATAATAATGATTATGAATTATTAATCTATAATCATAATCAAAGAATAATATGAAACAACACATCACTTCTACTCACGTTGCAAGAGTTGTATGACCTCCATCATAAATATAATTCACTTTATATCACAACATACCACCAACCACAATGTAATCCTAGAAAACACTTTTTGATTTTACCATATTGAATTTATTAGTTCATTTATGCTAAAAATTACCGCAATCATAAATATAATATAATAGTGCTAAGAAACACTAAATTTTATATTATTTCACACAAGTTTAACTTAACACCTTTAATAAACATTTCATGTGGTATATCATCATCTCATTATTCAATAATATATTCATCATGTGAAATTATATTCAGATTTATATTCAAATTGTTTATGAATAATAAAAAATAATCAAATGAATTAAATATATAGGAACCACCATAAAGTTATATCATTTTATGAAATAGGAATAAACTTCATTTATTCATTATACTACATCACCTATGTGATACTAATCATCAAATATAAATTAAGTGAAAATAGGTACCTATCATTCTACAAAATTTTATGAAGATGATTTAAAAAATTGATATATATGAATTCATAATTCTTATTATTGTATTAAACTTTTTTTCATCTTTATGTGCATGCCATACTATAGAAACAAGATTCAAAAAATGAAAATCCATACTATATAAAAGGTAATAAGATATAATATAATAGAAACATTAAAAAAATCAACATCAGTTGCAACAACGGATGGAGATGCCGTACATAGTGGTCTCGTACGAAGATGGATTGAGTTTATAGAGTAGGGGTGGTGTTGCGTTGGTATATGTAAGTGAGAGAGAGATAGAGATGAGATGTTGGAGTTTTCATGGTTATGAATAGCACAAAAACACAAATCGTAGAACCCAAAAATATCAAACAATGAGAGAGGAAAAGGTGAAAATAACATACCTTGGATTTTAGTCTTGATTTGTTTAAGAGAACATAGAGGAGTAACATTGAAAACATGGGAGTTCATGAGAGCATGAGAATCATGACTGAATAAGTCACAGTTAGGGTTCTTTTGAATAGACCAAGGATACTTTTATCAACACATTCAAACAAATGCTGATAAAGAGCCCTTTCATTAGCATAAATTGATAAGTGCTAAAAAGGCATCTTTATTAGTTCTAAAAAAACATTGATAAAATGAAACATTTTCACCACTAAAATTTTAGCAGTGATAAATGATTTATAATTACAATTATGAATAAACTAATTTATAAAAAGTTTAAATAATTATATATTTTTCTATTATAATTTTATAATTATTTAAATATACAATTATTTATTTATAATTGTATTAATATTTTTTTTAAAAAATTATATTTTTTATTTATAATTATAAATATATAATTATATAAATAGAGTAAATATACATTTATAAATATATTTATAATTATGTATTTATAATTATAAATATATATATATCATTATATATATTTATATAAGTATATATATTTATATAATTATATATATATTTAATAATTATATATATATAAATATAGTAAATATATTCATTATTTAAATATATTTATTATAAATTTATAATTATAAGTATATTTATATAATTATGTATACTTATATAATTAAATATATATACATATACATATTTAATAATTATATATAAATATAAATATATTCATTATTTAAATATATTTGTTATAATTTTATAATTATTTAAATATATAATTATTTATTTATAAATATATGAACTTTACTTTAAAAATTATATATATATATATATTGCTCTCAGGGTGCAGTTCAGTGGTAGATGCCCCTATGGGTCTTGGTGAGGTCTCATGTTTGAGTCTCGCCAAGTACATCCTTGCATTCTATGTTGTCCAATTTTCAATATAATATAGCGTATTTCTTCGAATAAACCGAGGCTTTGAACTCAACTTATATATATATATATATTATAAATATAAATATAAATATAAATATAAATATAGTATATTCATTATTTAAATAAATTTATTATAATTTATAATTGTTTAAATATATATAATTATTTATTTTTAATTATATAAAAACTTTTTAAAAATAATATTTATTTTTTCATAATAATTATAAATATATAAATTTATAAATATAGTAAATATACATTTATAAATATATTTATTTATAAATATTTATTTACAAATATATTTTTAACATTATTAATGAATATATAATCTTAAATACATGCATTTAAAAATGAGTAAAATTGAATAATTAAAAATGGGTACACTTTAAAAATATTGAAAAAGGATAATTTTTATTAAATAAATAGAAATCATTAATATATATATATATATATATTAAATTAAAGATGAATGCATATTAAAAATACCAAAACATAGTAAATAAATAAATATAAATAAATAATAGAAAATGATTAAATTCAAAAAAAGTCTAAAAATATCAAAAAAAGTGAATAAATAATACCCAACTGTATTAATATTAAAATTAAATAAATAAAATTGACCAATTAAAAACATAATATATCAAATTTATCATGTTATAATGAAATTCTAAAGTATGCTAAAATTTGAATAAATTACTTCAATATTATGTGTATGTGTCTCTATATAGTATTTCATTAATTGCTTAAATATTTGTGTGTGTGTGTGTATTGTATATAAAAATGCATTAATTATGTATATGTATTTGAAATCAATGTAACACATGTTTGATATATTTTAAATTGAAAAATTAAACAACATTAAAAATGAGTAAGACATTAATATGTTTTTAATTATTTCATTTTATTCACTATATATATATTATATATATATATATTATTTATTACTATTTATAATTAATATATATATTATACTTATTCATTTTTTATTAATTTTTTCATTAATAAATTTTTATATAATTTTTTAATTGATTCATTTTTAATTTTTTTACTTAATTATTACAATTTATTCATTTTATAGATATATATATTTAATATATACTATTTATTAATATTTATAATCTATATATATGTACATTAAATTTATTCATTTTTATCAATAATTATTTAATTAATAATTTGTTTAATATTTTTCTTAATTTAATCTTTTTTAATTTTTATTTGTTTATTTCAGTTTATTCATTTTACATATCTACATATTTAATATATACTATTCATTATTTTTTATAATTTATATATATGTATATTTAATTTATTCATTTTTATCAATATTTATTTAAATAATAAAATAGTTAATATTTTTTAATTTTTATTTATTTAATTATTTCTTTTTATTCTGGACCTTTATTAGTATTAAAAACGCACCTATAAAGTCAACCCTTTATCAGTGCTAAAAATAAAGTGCTAATAAAGTGTTCTCTTTATCAGTGCTAAAAATAAATCACTGATAAATGACACCTTTTATCAGCGCTATATAAAAGCGATGATAAAGGGTACCCTTTATCAGTGTTTTTTTTCTAGAGATGATAAACTGCAATGCTGTTAAAGTTCTATTTTGTAGTAGTGTAGTAAAGTTAATAGATTTTAATCACTATTAAAACAAATTTTACATAGATATTTGACTACATGAGAATTTAAAAGTTATCTTAATTTTTTTCATTATGATGAGAAAGTTGAGATGGAGTTTTCTGACACTTATGTGCCTCAAGATGATAAGAGTAAGAAATACTCAAGGTAGTAGGAAATAAAGAAGAATCTAGCTATGAAGTATGGATGTAGGCCCCCAACATGTTCCAAGTTAAGTAAAAAACATTCCATATAATTTATTTCAAGATCTGGAAAATGGTACCGGTGTGGTAAGATTGGTCATAGGTCTCATGAAATAAAGGAAAAGAGCATTGAACAATCCAATAATGGGGTAATAGATAGATATCCAATAGTTATATGTTTTAATTACAATGAGTTTTGGTATTATGAAAACATGTGTCTGATGTTAGTTACTCAGGGTGGAAATCATTAAGATTGAAAGTAGAAAGGTGTGGAAAAATCATTTGCTAATACTACACTTGATGTTGGGCTATCTAATGAAGTCGTTGTAGGTATGTTACTTGCGTATTAGAATAATGTAAATTCTTTTTTTGACTCTAGATATTTCCATTCCTTCATTTATGATAAATTTTGAAGAAAAATAAAAATATCACCTCATAAAAAGGATATATAACTTTTGGTTAAAAATCCAGATAGAAATTTTAAATAAACCAAAATTTATATGAATCTTCCTATAGTTATTAGTGGGATGATCCTTCCTAAAAATCCTGTTGAACTATCCATAGTTTAGTTTTATATTATTTTTTGGGTATGGATTGGATTTAAGTTTATAATTATACGATAGATTGAAAATCTAAGAAAGTTATATAAAATTATTTTATACCTTTGATAACATACAAAAAATATGATAAATTGATTATATATGGTAGTGAAAATTACCTAGCTCCTGTTATTGAAAAGAAATAAACTATTCAAATTAGTGATGCACCACTAGTAAGTAAATATGTGGATATATTTTTTAAATATTTTCCTAGTTTTATTCATCACATGGATGTTGAGTTTACAGTTTACTTAGTTCCAAATACTAAGCCTATTAAAAAACCCAAAATATTGAATGTCTCATGTAGAACCCTCGGAATTGAAAAAGTAGTTAAAATATTTTCTAGAAAAAGGTTTCATTAATAATATCACTTCACCATGGGGTGATTCTATTTTATTTTTTTTAAAAATAAATACTGTTTAATGAGATTTTACATTGATTATAGATCCTAGAATAACATCACTATTAATAACAAGTATCTTTTACGTCATATTGATGATTTGTTTAACCATATATAAGGAGTGGTATTTTTTGAAGATTGATCTTAGGTCAGGGTATCATTCATTAAAGTTTAAGGAGGAATATATTTTTAAGATAATGTTTTAGAATAGATACGAGCATTATGAGTTAGTAGTTATGTCCTTTGGGTTGTCTAGTACACCATATGTATTCATGGATCTTATGAATAGAGTTTTCCATGACTATTTAGATAATTTTTTGGTTGTGTTATTTGATGATATATTTATATATTCTAAAAATTATGAGGATCATGAAATAAAACTAAGGATTTTTTTTCAAATATAAAAAGAAAAGAAACTACATTGAAAATTTAGTAAGTGTGAATTTTGGTTGTATAGAATTTCTTACTATGGGAATATTGCTTCTAAATATAGAATAACTGTTGAGCCTACTAAAACTAAAGTTGTTAAAGAATAGAAAAGACCTAAAAATTTCACATATATTCATATTTTTCTTGGATTAGAGGGTTACAACCAGAGGTTTGTTGAAAAATTTTCTTGGTCATGGTTCCCACTAACTAAGTTAACTCTAAAATGAGTTAAATTCATCTAGAAGAAAGGGTGTGATGATTTTTTTGAAGAACTAAAAATAATATTAGAAAATGATCTACTTTTGTACCTTCTATATAGAAATGGTGAATTTTTCATCTATAGTGATGCTTCATTGAAGGTACATGACTGTGTTCTGATGAAAAAAATCTGGTAAGTGCTTATGATTCATGGAAACCGAAACCTCATGAGTTAAATTATCCTACACCTAATATATAATTATCATCTATGGTTTTTGATTTAAAAATTTAGTGGCATCATTTATATGGTGTAAAGTGTAAAATATACATTAATCATAAAATTTTAAATCATATATTAACTCATAAATGTGTTGAACATGAACCAGATAATATGGTTGGAATTTATTAAGGATAATGATGACACGATTCATTACCATCATTGAAAATAAAACAATGTAGTTAATGATTTGAGTTGGAAAAATAATGATACATTAACCATGTTATGTTTGGAACATAACCCTTTAGTTAATTATTTTATGAATTTTGGCCTGGAAATTATGTATATAATAACTTCCTATATTTTGTATTAGGTGTCAATACAATCATCTCTATCAGAAATAATTAATAAATATTACAAGGAATATTATGTTTTATAGGAAAATATTGAATCTATTAAGAATGGTAAGTTTATAGATTTTAATATTGATAAGGAAGGTGTTATCTGATTTGAAAAATATCATGTGTTCCTTATGATTATAATTTTAAGAGATAATTATCGAGTGATTCCCATAGTTTCCTATTTTCCATTAATCCTAGCAGCACTAATATGTACAGAGACTTTCGGGAGTATTACTACTAGGAATTAATGAAAAGAGATATTTCTAAATTTACCATGAAATGTTTAACTTGTTAATTGGTTAAAGTAGAATTATAATTACTGAAAGAGATGATTCATCCTTTTCTAGTGTTGGAGTGAAAGTGGAAAAATATATCCATGGATTTCATGATGGTATAACAAAATAATTATTGAAGTAATAATTCAATTTGGTTTATTGTTTTTTAACTAACTAAATCTGAACATTTCCTACCCATTATAGATACTCTATTATTAGATCAAATTTGTCTAGTGTACCTTAAGGTGATATTTATTTTACATGGAATTCCTCTATCCATTGAATCTGACCATGACTCTATGTTAACTTTTAATTTTCTAAAGGACTTAAAAAGTTGTTGTGTATTGAATTAAATTTCAGTACAACTCTTTATCCTCAATATGATAGACATTTGGAGTAAACAATTAAGACCTTGGACGAAATTATTCATTATTATTCAACGAATTATAATTGAAGTTAGTATAATCATATTTAACTAGTCGAGTTTTTTATAACAACAATTTTCAATTTAGTATACAGATGACTCATTTTGAGGAATTATATAGAAAGTGATTTCATACTCCAATTTTTTAGGATAAACTAGGATAAATGAATTTTATAGGACCATATTTGGTAGGAGAAATGGTTGAGAAGGTGAATATGATTCAACAATATAGAATGATGATTTAGATTTGGCATGAAAACTATATAGATAACCAGAGGAATGATCTTTCTTTCGAGGTAGGTGATCATGTTTTTTAAAAGTATCTCCATGGAAAAGTGTTATGTGTTTAAAAAAAGGGAGGCTAAGTTTATGGTTCATTGGACCATATGAAATCCAAGATAATTTTTTATAATTTTTCTAACATGTTGTTATTCCTATGAGTTTATCCTAGGTACATAACATATTTCATGCTTCTATATTAAGAAAATATGTGCCATATTAATATCATGTTTTGAGCTCTGAAGTATTTCATTTTGAAGATTACCTTTCTTATGAGGAACAAATAGTTAAAATTATTGATCATAGGGAGAAATTATTTTGGAATAAGTGGATTCACCTGGTTATAGTTTTGTGGAAAAACCATATGATTGAAGAAGAAACATGGAAATATGAAATTCTATGAGTGAAAGATATCCCTACTTAATTAAGAGATGAATACAATTACAAGGTTAAAATTTCGAAAGGGTGGGGGAAGAATATAAAAAACCAAGTAATGATAGAATAAATCATTATAAGGTTTATTAGTATTCATCAATTAGATAGTTATATTCATTATGAAAATATTAAGTAATTTTTAAATAAAAAAGAAAATAGTTTTATTAAACTCTTTTCTAATAAGGTTTTATTTAAAAATTTAATTTCCAAATTTTAGAATATAAATTTGAAAAAATGTACTTCATTTTTTAAATAAGCATATAAATATTATCTTAGGATGAAGTTTTGGTAATTTTTTCCTAAAATTATTAATTTTTTAATGAATAGTAAAAAATATTGATTTTTATTAAAATCTATATTTTCTTTTAAAGTATTTACAAAGTCATATTATATTTTAAATTATTTTTAAAATTTAATTAGCTTATTATTATTAAAAATAATCCAATTATATTCCTTATAATTAATTTTATACTTAAATTTGGTATAAAAACCTTTCTATAAATAAAAGCTATTTTTTCTAAAAAACTGTTTTTCATCGCATTTTGTGGGTTTAATTTTTAATTAAATACTTATAATTATGTGAATTGAATCTTGAAAAATGAATTAAATATTTGTAATCATTAGGTCCAAATTAATTAAATAAATCCCTTCTATTTTTGGTCCTTATAAATAGTAATCTAAGTAATTTTTTGTCACCACGATACGGGAAAATCTGGTAATTAATATTTAAAATAAATAAATAATGACTAAAAAATGACTAAAATTTTAATTCATCATATTGGAAGAGTTTAATTTATCAATTTCCATTAATTTTTCAACTATATAGAATCTTGGTGCCATATGTCTTTGATTTTTACCTTTATAATATTCACATAAATGATAATATAAAAATATAACTTTATTGATTTTAATATCTATAATAGTATGTGATTGGGATAAAAAACTTATGTTCAGTTATAAATAGTAATTTTAAATATAAATGATTTATTCATGTAAATTTATTTAAAAAATTTCATTAACGAAACAATTAACATTAATTATTATGCAACGCCAACACAATATTTATTAAATTAATAGAAAAATAAAGTAAATTATATTAAAAATATTAAAAGTAACACAATTTTATTGAATTATTGTGTTACAAAAATTTAATAGATAAATTTCAAATATAAGGTATGTTTTAGAGGATTATATTCGAATTTATTTTTTACAATGTTGTTTTCGAATTCAAATTAAATGCATAGTTCCAAAAATTATTTTAACTATATTTTATAGTAAATAAGGTTTTATTAGATGATTTAAAATTCCCAAAAATCCTATATTTGGCCAATTTATTTGGACATGGTTGAAAAAAACAACCATGGTAAATTTATGGGTCAATATTCCTTTTATAGTGACTATGTTGAAACCCAAATAATAAAAAACCTTTTTATCATAGTAATCTTAAAAAAGGATTAACGTGGGTTTAAAAAAATGATAAGGGTGAAAAAATCACCTAAACTCGTATAAGTTTTATCATATGATATTATTTATATAAATAATAATCCTATCTTCAAATTATATCAATTTTGATCTATTTTATCAATATAATTAATTTCCATTAATTTAATATTTTAAATAATTCCAAGAGTGCCCTTCCCCTCACATATAAAAGGGAACCTACTCTTCTCTTTTTTAACACTTAAAAAGATGTTTGGTTTAGAAAATACCTACCCAAATACCTTACATAAAAAAACACATCCTAGAGTTTTTGTTTTGATTAGAAAACTAACCTAGTAATGCTTTTATTGTAAACCTTAAGAGGTTTTCTAAAGAAGAGGTTTAATTATTAACCAAGCATTTTCATTTTATTTATTTTTATAACTCATTAAAAACTTTAAAAAAAAGATTAAATAATAAAAATTGTATCTTCCATATACTTATATTTTTTTTATTTATTTAATCTCCTACATCCACCTCCTATTTCATCATATTGGAAATGAAACCATGGTTAGTGTGTACATTGAAGTATTTCCCCACAAACCGATGTAATTCGTTTCCACCACCATATTTCACCAATGTTTATAATGATGGATTTAATCTAAATATATAATATTCATGAAATATTTATCATTATGTTAAAGTAATATTTCACATATTTCTTTACCATTCCATTCATTTAAAAATGATAACGTCATTCATGTATACATGTGGATTACCACCTCCAGGAAGCGATGTGATTTGTTTCACATGAATGATATATATAAGTGTATTTAAAGTAAAAGTATAGTATTTATGATATAATTATAATTATATTAATATAAATAATACCTATATTCTTTATATAATTATCATTGAAAAATGGAAACATTACTCACGCATACGTATGACTTATCATCTCCATGATTGTGACGTAGTTCATTTTTCAAAACAATCCTTCTTGGTTGGTTTGAAAAGTGTAGTTATTGAATAAAATGATAATTATGTTATTATTTTTATTGTGTATATGATGTATTAATTACCCCATTTCCCATAATATTACTACCAATGTTATTTTGGATATACATATTGTTGATATGTCTAATAATCTATAGGATTATTTTCTTAAAACTTAAGGAATTTCTAAATTTTTTTTAATGAAATATAAAATCATTCAATTAAAATATAACTTCACAATACTTAAAAAATGTTTATACTACTAAATTATCCCTAAACTGTATCATCATAATCTATATTTTTTTCTAAAACCCTCCTTTTATACCAACCATAACACCCCAAGACCTATGCTCCTGAGTCTGGAGTGAAAACACTATATATATTTTTTCTTAAAAAAATATTAAGTATCAATTAAAAAATATACTACTCGAGGATAATTTAACTCTATAGTTTTATAGGACCAGGAAATCTAAATACAAATTATCATTCATTCTAACAATAAAAATTCTATGAACACCTATCCTATTTCACTTGCGCTTGACTCTTAATCAAGGTCATTCACTATTGATTTACAACTCATCACTATATAAATAAAAATACTTTATTTAAAACATGGGGTGAGAAAAAAACTAAGTAGTAAAGGGTTTTAAAATAATATGAGAATCCCTTTCTCTTTTAAAATTCTATAAAAATTATTTTGAAAACGTGTCCTTTTATATTAAATATTTTGGGCTAATTAAAACTTTTTATATAACACATAATTTCCCCTAAATATACATTTAAGGATTTCATATCAAAAAATTCTTAATAATATATTATTTTCAAAACATTCGTTATAAAATATATAATATTTTCAAAACCCTTTTTATTTCTAAACTTACTAAAAAAATTTCTACTTTGAAATTAAAAAAAATTGGTTTTGAGAATAATATATTCTCATAGGATTTGATGAAACTCAGAAAAATTTAAGAGTAACTTATGGACACTAGGATTACTAGATGGATAGATACCACTTTGTGGGAAACATCTCCTTGACGTTATGGGTTCACTACACATTTCTGATCATAATATATAATAACCAAGTTCGAAATTTTATATAATTTTTTTACTTTTTACATTTATCATTATAAATACATTAAAAATAAATTTTATAAGTATTTAAATCTATGTAATTTATTTTTTAAGAGGAAAATAATTGAATATATAACAAAATTAACAAAATCTTTCTTAAAGGAAAATTTGTACATTCATAAAGATTAGAAGAAATCTAAAAATTCATGGAAAACACTTATAAATATTTTTTTTGAAATTAAACATAAGAAAATGATTTTCATATCATATATGTAATATTAATGGGAAATACAATGCATGGACATACAATACCTATAATCATGAATGGAATCCATGGATTTTAAATAACATTTCACACATAAAATAATAATTTTAAAACTCTATCATACCATTTCTTAATATTAGATAACTTTTAAAATAGAATTCATAAAATAAAATTATTTATAAAGACGTTTTATAAAATATATAAATAAAAAAAAACATTTCCCTTACAAATATGTGTTCTAAAATAAATAATATTGAAAAAATTTTCCCCTTACAAATAAGATCTTAGATATAAAAAATTTTGAAAACATTTTTACCTTACAAGAAATGGATTTAGAGAATAGTAAAATATAAGTTTATAGAAGACAAATTTCTCTTACCTTTATATAAAAACATATTTTATTTATCCCTAAGGATTACCCTATAATTCTTTTACAACTTCCCTTATTTCATGATAATTTCCTTTGAATTCATTCTCTCCCTCCAAAATGATTTTTTGACATAGAATGTATGATTCCAATGAAATAGGAGTGCCTAACTTTTTATACCCTAACCTTAAAAAATAATTACATTAAAATTAATTTAATTATATATATTTTAGGATATGTTTTCCCATTTTTAAGATTCAAATATATCTTCACCAGTTAATAAATTTTTGATAAGATATTTTATTAAAATATTAAACATTTCATTTAAAATAAAACCTATAATTTTCAAGAAAGGATGTTTTCAAATTTTTTCATCATTTTTGTGGTTTTCATACAACTAAGTCTATTATATTACTCTATTATTACCCATTATTCCTCACAAACACGTTATAAAATTTATTTATTCACAATATAGGATATCATTCTCAAAAAAAATTCATATATATATAAGTCCAAAACTTCTTTATAAATTCATCTATATTTCAAGAAAAACCCATTGAAATGATGACTCCATGAGTTAAAATATATATATTTAGCTGTTTATGTAGCTGAAACAAGTGGAGAAGATGAAAAATTTACTAGTTTTGTTATATATATATCATCATCGCATCCCACATTCATTTAGAAGGATCTAAGGTGTCTAAGAGGAAAAACCATATACATAAATAAATTTGTTCATATATATATAATTTGGATTAAAATCATACAATGGGAGTTTGCAGAAGAAGAGGATATTTATAAAACCTTTTTCATAGTTTCTAGACTATTTTTATGTCATGCATAATGGAATACTACTACTTGAACATGTTGTTTTTATGTGTTTATAATTATATATATCCCTAGTTTATAAAAAATGAAGAAGAAGGAGATGAAAGTTTTAGGATAAGTGCATGAGGAAAAAGACAACCAATTAGGTTGATGAGATAGTAAAGATCAATCATATCAAACCACCCATGTTATTTATTTCCATTTTTAAGTGAATCTATTATTACCACATAATAAGAGAACAACATAAGAATATTAGTTAATCTATTACTCCTTAATAAACTTTAATAGTTCACATATGCTTCAGTTTTGAGTATTGGGGTCCACTCCCTGCTTCCTCTAAGCCACCTCCCTATGACGTAGACCACTATTTCCCCTATGTGTGCATTCCTACTTCCATGCACCCACTTGTTTGTGCATGATACACATGAATGATGCACATACCAGTCACCAGATCTACATTAGGATAATGGACCAGATAACCTTTTTAGGAGGGCCTAATCCTTTGTTGGATTTAAGGGCTGGATGACTACTAATATTATTTGACACTAAAAAAATAAATCTATTTTTCTTAATAAGAATATACCAAAAATAAAAACTATTTAGATTATAATAATAATTTTTTATCTAACTTTATCATTTATTTTTTTATACCTTAAACTTATGTATGTATATCCATTTAATATAGTATTTATATAATTATCTTTTATATTCATAGACATTAAACAGATTCATTTAAGATTAATATATTCACTTCAACTTACTTATTATTTTATTCACTTAGCATTTTATTTATCATAATGTCTAATTTTATTTATATTTATTATACTATATATATATATTTATTTTTAATTAAATATTTTTCTAATCACATAATTTATAATTTAATTATTATTAAATTATTATATCCATTATAAATCAATAGTAATTAATTAACTTACATTTAACTATAAAAAATACTTTAAAAGAAAAAATATAATATTTACTAAATATCAGGATATTAAACCAGGGGTTCGAGGAGAGAAAAGATTTTAAATCCAGGTCATTTAGTGTTTCATGGGGAAGATATTGATTTTTAATGGCTATTTTAGATGAATCTTATTATGAAGCAAGTTATTAGTTTACAAGGATTAGACTTTTTGTTCAATTAAAAGAACATGATTATATTATTAGATAATGATTTAAAAGAGATTTATGAGAATGAAAAGTTTTTTTCTTGGTAGTCTAATGATAAAATTGTTTCCAAGATAAATAGTAAGGAGTTTTTGGTTTATTATGTTGATATTTTAGATGCATTTCATGTCCCCATATAGGAAATTTCTTTTTTTAGTCAAGATATCCTAGAGATAAACCGTTTGTTTCACCCAAAGGTTTTTCCGTACTCCCCTTAGATTCACGGTTGGCATAAGATCCTAATTTTAATTTGAGATAAGGATGATTTTAATTGATACAAAACTTCTCTTTTTTTATTTAAATTGAAGTTTCTAATGAATTAATAGAGGTTTCAAGATCATTTGGAAGGGTTTAGAGGCTCAGAGTTAAGTTTTCTTTTTCTGGAAACAAATCGAGGTGCATAGTTAGCGCATGGTTTGGATAACCATGCACCTCAACCATATAGTCTATGTCACGAACAAACCCAGTTCAACCCTGAACTCATCACCCGATCCGATCCTTGGCATGGATTGAAGAGAATTCCTGATCACCATGGGAAGGAAACTAGTGTCAGGAATCAACAGAGTACACAAATAAAGGACTTCGGATAATAAAAATTAGACAACCAAAAAATGGGAATATCCACAAGAAGTCAAATATATATAAATAAAATTGAACTGGATATCTTTTATACATGAAACTAAATGGTACACCAACTATACAAATAAACCAACTGAACCAGATGAACACACTAAATCCATGTAACCCCATGGGTCACTCTCCAACACAATGATCACTTATCACCCAGGGATATCAAACTCAAGATGAAATTGCACAAGGGTTAAAAATAGAAAATAACTATTAGAATGAATATTAAAACTCAGTAGTCTATCACGATAATATATTTCCCAATGAACTTCCTTTAAAATAAAAGAAACATCAATTTTTAATTTTGAACTAAAATATATGAAAGTACGTTATTCTACATGTTTTTCTCAAAATCAAAGTACGACCGATTTCCCTCATTCATTTCAAAACCAAACACATTCCATTATTGGGACATTAATATTCTCAGCAGGAAAGTGATGTTAATATTTTCAAATTACACAAAGAGAATAATTTTTTTTATAAAACCTTTTTTAAACCAAAACATCACTTTCAAAAAGGGAGGCGACACGAGAAGGCACCATGATGATCATATAACAAGGGAAATGTAAATAAACATACAAGTATCATATTCATCACTGCAAACAACTAAGATCTAATATACATAGGTGAAATCTAGAGATCTAGAACAATAAAAGACATACTAATATATAATGAATCATCCCTTAAATCATGCCTCACTTGATGAGGTCAAATCACCCAATACGCTCGGCCACACCCCACATGGCACAGACCAAGGGGCCTAATCCCATAGCAATAAGACTCAATATATCCTCGTGCTATGGGCCACTAGATAGTATGTAATATAATTAGTGAATCAATCATTATCAGAAACTTCTATCACTATTATAGGTTCCCATGTCTCTTTTATAAAGGGTGTGAGCCAACCAATGCTAGCCAAACATCCAATCACAGGCATATAATAATAATAGTCCAACAACAAGCCTCACTCCATGTCACCCTAAGGACTGATCTCATGCAATAGGATAAATAGAACAAAAAGAGTCCCAACTAAGGAACTCTAATAATGGATATATAGGATTCCACAGTGAGGACACCCCATCCATTATACATGGACAAGGCATGAGAAATATCCAACAGATGTTTTCATAATAAACACTTTCATCATTTTCACAAAGTCCCCAAACAAGCCTTTAATCATTTCAAAAAACCAACATTTATCAATGATAGAAAATCCACTTTTCATAAATGGGTGTAAACACACCACTTTCCATTTCAAAATAATTTATAAAATACTCTTAAAACATTTACACCACACTTTCAAGGAAAACCATTTCTTATAAAAGTGCCAAATGAGCCATTCATCGACAACACATGCTAAAACACCAAAAAAGTAATTCCTAATTTCTTTATAAACTCTAAAACCACTTGTAAAACCCATATAAGGAACCCAAGATATCATATCTCATAATACCAATATATTCAAAAAACCAAAACATGCTTCTTACATCACAAATTACTCACAAAATCCAATTGGACATTTAATCGAGCACTTGGTGTGAGTTATTTAACACAACAATTACATTTATCATAAACCAAGGAATAAAACACCACTTTTCATACCAAATAATTAAACCAAGGATCATATATCAATATTTATAAATCAAATAAAGTGTGGGAAGTATGAAATTAATGATTCTTAAATTAAAAAGCAAGTGTATGGGAAAACCTACCTTGGATCTATAGCGTAAGGACAACGCACCACAAAAGGCACTCCATGAGGGTTAAAAAACCAAGATCTATGAAGAGAAATCCTAATGAGAAACCCAAAAACATAATCGAAGGAAAAACAAAACCCTAGGTCAATGTGACCATGGGAGAAGAGAAAACTAAGAAGGATTGAGAGAAGAAGGAAGAGGGATAAGAGAGGAGGGGTTTACCGTGGGAGATCCAATAAAACCCTTGAATATTTCCAATTAAAATCATCCCTATAAGAAGGTGTGGGGATTTAAGAATAGGAGAGAGACCTTCTTGGGTTGAACGAGTCACATGTGGGAGGATAAGAGTTATTTGGGTTAAAAACCCAGAAGGGGTAAACTTGGAAAACCTTAGAATTTTAAGTCTGGGAAAGGCGCATGGTTAGGACACACAATTTACCTTGTCGTGCACCAAATATGTGATAGAAACTGCCCATGGATAGATCTACTACATGGTTACTTGGGATTGACCACAAGACCCTGTGCTAACCATGTAGTAGGTTATGTACCTGTTGCATGACTACCTTAGTTTGGTCACACAATTTATCAAACTATGCGTCAACCATGTGAAGGGTACTACCAAGCCAAATGTTTTTCCAAAGTTATCCAAAAAATCCCTAAAAAACCAAGAAAAAAAACATAGGAAAAAATCTATACAGAGCAACACTTCAAATCTCAAAATCCTTCACACCTAAAACTAGAGAAAAAGGCTGGGATTCCCATTAAACCAAATCATAAGCCAAAACATAAAACAATGGGTATGACAGTCTAGAAAGGGAGGAGCATAGTTATTTTAACCAAGTTAAGGGTTCCTATAAACCATGAAAATTATACAATTTATTTTAGTTCTATCTCACATGGTTTGCATATATTTTTTCTAACTATTCATCATAACTGTGTGAGGTGTGGTGCACTTGGAAAATATATGTGAACTATTGTAGGATGGTTTAGAGAACCATGTGGCCAAAATATGAATCCTTTTAAATGTTTAGAATTACCATTCCCACCTTATTTCCCTTTATGTCAAATACCTCCCTTTTTTTACCTTTTGTATGCACACAATGCCCTAGGAGGATCTCCCTCTTCCCTTATTCTTGGTTTTGGTAGTTCTCCATCATCTGAAATCTGATTCCTTTAATGTAGATTGTGTTGGATAACCCTTGGTGTGTCTAATAATAGTTTTTATTCTTTATTCTGTTTTCTTCACCATATTTGGTGTTATATCTTTGCATGATAATGTACCCTATTTTTAGGTATTTTTTCTGATTTACTATATTCTATCATTGTATCCCAAATTTGAGGCTGATACTAGATGTGGAGTCTTATACATGTCTAAGGTTGGTGGTCTGTTACTTTTAATTAATATTTTATATGTTTATTACATGTGTTTTTGTGAAGCTTGAGAGGCTTTCCATGCATTATACCTAAAATGAGTAACTCCATTAATTAATTACCCAAAACTTGACCTTGATGTTGCATGAGACCATTTAACACAATTGGAGGTTTATGATCTTAACTTTAATAACACCTTATAGTGTGTCCAATTAGATGTCCTTGAAAAATATTCAGTACTTATAACTGAAACATCCATATGGTGTGTTTGGTTTGAATCTTATAAATGGTATGACTATAATGATTTAATTTAATTGATAAAGGGAATGGATACTTCAAATGGACCTTTAATACCTTCTTATATTAGGCTTGACTCCTGTAGGAACCTAGATCACCATAAAGGCATGCCCTGCCCTGAGTAAGAGTTGGATTCTCTACATGGAATGCCTTAGGTGAACTCATAGGATGCTATAAGATTCATTGATACATCTTCCATAGCGAGAATCCACACTTGTATTTAGTCATTGTATTAGATTCATGAATTCCTTTGCTAAAAACCAATGATTCACCTACATACTCTAGAAAATATGAATTCCATAAATGAGCTTCTAGGATTCGACTTGATTTATTTGAACAAAGACTTCCTTATATGATCTCCTCAGGCTTCAATCAATTCTATCCCATTATTACCTTAGACATGTCATTATGATTGGTTAGAAAATTTTAGGGTGGATTGCCATGGGTTTATCTCTTGGATTACACTTATAACCCATATCCCAACATCTTTAGTTTTCTTAACCATCTATGGTGTTATCTTCATATTATCTAATATACCATATTTCTAAGTCTTTTGTTTGGTTTTACATTTTCTCTCATTTCAGCCCAAATCTAAGGATGATATTGGATGAGGAGTATTCTATAGGGTTAAGGTATGTGGTATATTACATTTCCAAAAAAATTTATATTTTTATGACATAATTCGTTGTTCCATACACTAAAATTTCAATGCATTTCCACTAAAATGTGTAACTCCATTAATTAATCACCAAAACCTCAACCTTGATGTTCCATGAGACCCGTTGACACCGTTCGAGGTTGATGACCTCAACTTGAACCACCCTTAATATAAGAACCTTGGTAATAATAGAATAAATCATTTTTAATTTTTATTAGTATTAATTAATTGTTTAATTATATTCATTATAAAAGTATTATATAATTTCTAAATTAAAAAGAAAATATTTTTATTAAACTCTTTCCCCAAAATATTTTATTTAAAAAATTAATTTCTAATTTTTATAATATCAATTTTAAAAATTTAATTTAATTTATGGAATCATCATTTCAATATTATCTTAGGTTTAAATTTTTATTTTTCTAAAATATTGATTTTTCAATGGAAATTAAAAAAATAACGAGTTTTATTGAAAATTGTATTTTATTTTAAAGTATTTACAAAGTCATATTCTATTTTGGATTAGTTTTAAAATTTAATCAGTTCATTTTGATTAAAAAAAGTATAATTACATTACTTTCAATGAATTTTATACTTGAATTTGGTATAAATTGTTTTTTATACTTAAAAGGATTTTTTTTGGAAAAGTTGGTTTTCATCATGTTTTACGGGTTTAATTTTAAATTAAATTGTACAACTTGTATGAATTTAATATTATAAAATGAATTAAATATTTTTAATTAGGTGATACAAATAATTTAAATAGTTTCTTTTTATTTTTGGTCATTATGAATAGTAACTTTAGTTATTTTTTTTATCCCCACGGTAAGTTTAATTAGGCAATTAAAGTTAAAAATAAATCGATAAGGACTAAACAATGATTATAACACTTTAATTGTAACACCCTAGGTAAATAAAGAATATGACATTTTCATATTTATCCATATTTATTAATAAAATATTAATATGACTTTAAAGGGGATTCTATGCTCGATGGCGTACCCAACACACAACAACGAGTTTCTTGGGAATCTTACGTTGCACTCTAATAATAAAATAATATTATTTTAAATGGTAGTTAACATGTAGCCATTGTAATGGCGGGAATGGATATAAATAACTAAAATATGATTATATATGTTTTTAAATGTTTTTACATTTATCCAATAAAGGATAGAGGCTTAAAATACGGAAAGAATTCAATTTTAGGCGTATATGCCCTAGTTTTCACTAAAGGTTCACTTATCACCTTTTGATGTTGAACCATCATTAAATATAGTTTTGTTCACTCTTAAACATTATTTTGGACCAAATAAAACTCTTATTGAGAATCGGGACATCAAAATTTACTTTGTGTAAATTTTTGGTATCTTTCCGATAAAGTTCATTTTTTAATGAATAGTGTAAAATGTTGTATTTTAATTCAAAACATCTTTTTAATCTAATTTATTTATATGATTAGATTATCTTTTGAATTAGTTTTAAAGTGAAATTAGAATATATTTTTACCATCAAATCCAATAGTGGTCGTTGGAATTAATTTCACTTTGAAAACAGACTTAAACCAGTGTCAATCTTTTGATACTTATTGTTTCATAAAAACACGCTATTTGCTCTGACAGCGGGAATTAATTATTAAATTAATTAATGTGACTTATATGTTTTTAATTTTGTAAAATAGACTTCATTTTTGAATTTGGAATATCAAATATATCTTAGGGTGAATTTTTGGGATTTTTCTGAAAAACATCAATTTTTGATGAATAGTGACACCACTAAGTGGTACTTATAAAAACTGATTTTTCCGTTTAAATGCAATTTTGCCATATTTGTGTTTTGAATTTCAAAAATCCGACATACATGGTTTTCATTAAGAAGTAAAATGTGGTTCAATGGGATAAAAATAATTTTTTGGTGAATAGTAACTTATTAAGTTTGTAATCGCGATTAGAGGTAATTAGTGTAGTTTATGGTAACAATAATGTTTTAATAATATGAAATGAACTTGAAACATGTCCTAACATCATTGGATGTGTAATGGCCGACCAAGACAAGCCATGGGTCAACTTGAGGACCCCATGGAGCCAATTTGGTTGGGAAATGACATAAATAACTTTTTATTTAATGTAAAAGTAAAAATGAGACAAACATGATATGTTTTACTAAACAAATTTTTAAGTAGGGTTATACAAGTCAGATTTTTTATTATAAATAGTAATTGGAAAGATAAAAATATTTCCTACATCATAGTAATTTGTTTATAATTTTTAGACATTAAATAAATTAAATTATTTAGGACATCATAATGATGCAGCGATGACATCATTATCTGACGATTTAAATAAAATGAGAAGATAATGTAAACTCTATGACCTACACATGTCAAAAACTTATTGGATGGGTGGATTTCGAACCCTTATCACCTTATCCACGAATTATATCAATGTGGGAACTTTTAAAACCGAAACACATTTTCAAATAAAGTAATATTTCTTACTTTCCAAAAGTGCCCCTCCTCTCCTCTTATAAAAGGCCCCCACCTCTACCTCATTTCACACACTCCTCAAGCCTTTGGCTCAGCCAACCCCTGACCATTTACTCTCTCCACATCCCTGTCCTCATCCTAGAGGATTCCCTTTGGGCAGAATCCTTTAGGCTCAAATCAAAAGGAGTTACACTTTTAAAGGTAATTCATTCCCTCATGTTCGTTTGTTTTATTTTGCTTCTCCAACCCCCTAAAATCTTTTTATTTACTTATTTTGTAACAACACCAGTATCTTCAATATACTAGGATGTTTTTATAAGATTTATTCGAGCTACACTCTCACACAACTACATCAAATGGTTAAAGAACATATGGTTTCCGTGGATGGCGAAATTCTGCCTCCCGAAACGATGATTGTTCAATACTCATTTAACACCTTGAAAGGTGGCCATTATGATGTCACTATTTTTATATATGATATATAATATGTTTATGTCTTCCTTAAGATTCTGTTTTTTCATTTTGGGCATACCTTTATGGTTTCCATTATGGGTAAACGTGATATCTTCATTTAAGGAAGTGCGGACTACCGCCCCCTCAAAGTGATTTGATTCGTTAAATACCATATGTGGGACGTATAAAGGATGTAACTATGATATTATATATGATATTATACTGGAATTATAATATACCTTTATATCATTATTATTACATTCTATAAAATATGAAATAGAAATGAAAGTAGCGTTCATGCGTACGTACGGCTTACCGTGTCCATGAACGGTGCATTTCATTTCTTACCTCTAAATGATTATGTAATGTTATAAATGCATGAATGTACTGGATATATATTACATATAAGATATCTACATCATGAATACAATTCTTGATATAATAAACATTTGGCCACACGAACAACATGTAATTGTAAGAAGTCCACTTTCGACTTAAGAACCAAATATCGGCAAAACAAATATTATTAACTTAAATGATTACATAATGTTTATGACATGGTAATAAGTGATATAAAAGGAATAATGAACTTGAAAAAGGTTCTTAAGGAATTATAAATTAACTCAAGTTTATTATTCAGGAGATTAAAGAACGATCGAGTCAAGTCGGACCCGAGGTAAGGGATCCTACTCCTCTCTTTCTTTTTAAGTACACTCTTTTATGTCTTTCCTTCTAAGCTCATATTTCTTTTTATTGGGATGTTATTTTGTATTACTCTTACTGTAATTTTTATGTTCATGTGATGAGAGACCCTATTCTCTCTCATCAATCCATTTTGGAAGTTTTGAGTGGCGCTGTTAGGCTGCCGAACTTTCGTAAGAGATCTAACCTCTCTCTTTCTTTTTAAGTACTCTCCTTTATGTCACTTCTTTTAAGATCCTATTTGTTATGATGGGGGATGTTATTTTATATTCTTCTTTCTGTACATTTTATTATAATGTGATGAGATACCCTATTTGATCTCATCAATCCATATTCGGAAGTTTTATGTGGCACCGTTAGGCTGGCGAGTTTTCGTAAGTGATTTTTCATCTCACTTTCATTCCCGTGAGATTTATGCTACATTTGCCACAATTTCCTTTGAGTGGTGTATTTACTGCCCATTAATTTAATCATTGTGTAATATAATTTCTTTTATGAGTATTTACATCAACGTTGTATTTTCCTTCTTTCATGAGGTGTATGTTTTGAAAGATACCCAAGTCGGTAAGGGAACCTTTCACCCTCCTCTTTTTTAAAAGACTTCTTTTGTTGGGTATTTTAATTTACATATTGTTATGTTGGGATATGTTCTCATATATCCTTATTGATGTAAATTTTATGTCCAAGTGATGAGATACACTTTTTATCTCTCATCAACTCATTTTGATGTGATGCTGTTAGGCTGTCAAGGGAACTTTTTAACCCAATTTCTATTTCTTTGGGTTCAACATGTAGTTATTGAATATGTCATCCTTTGAATATGTGTGAATGACCTTTTATTGTTTTACACTCAATATCCACTTATATTGGGTGTATTTATATTTTTCACACATAATTTTGAGATTGATTTATCCTTAATTTAAGGATACCTTCTTTATAAGGGATTTCATCACATTTGACATCTCTATTGAGACTTCATTGTTGTTATGCACCAATTCGCTCTTATATGGTGTATATACTATCCTTTGGAATATTATATCATGAATCCTTTTATTCTCATGATATTATAAAGTTCTGATTAAATGTTATTCCTCAATTATTGTATTCAAGTGTCTCTAATTTTGGTAAAAACCCTTTAACCAAAATATCACTTTAAATGTTTTAATGATTTGTTCTTATTAATATATATATTTTAAAAATGGTTGTAAGGATTTATTTATATGGATATTAATGGTTTAAAATTTTAAAAGATTCAAGGTGGTATGGGACACTTTGATTCAAAAATCTCTTTATTAAATGTTTTAAATGGTTTTGAAAATGGTTTTTTAATGGATTCGTTATTTCAATATCCTAAAATGTTATATTGTGATTGAAATGTAGAAATGTTATGTTTAGTTTATGCATGTTTTATGTGATATGATTATGTTATGTTTCTTGGGCATTGTTATGAAGAACGGGTGGTTCCGTGATAGACTAAGGGCGGGTGAGCCCGATATAGCTCTCCAATGCATTGGGTAACGCGAAGGAGTGAAACATTGAGGTTTCTCCGAAGAGATTTAGGGAATATACTGTGATGGGTATTCCAAAACGTAACCAAGAGGGTTACTACCTACGTAAGAATGTTATGAATGCCTCAAGTTACCTTTCGTGTCTTATGATTTCTATGATTTATTCATGATTTGATATGCCTATGTTTTATGGGTAAAGTATGATTTCATTCTTATGTATACATGTACTCATGTTTCCTTTCCATATCTTTATATCCCTTACTGAGCTTTTTATGGTCATCCCAAGTTTTTGAAATGTTTTTCACAGGTCAAGGGAAGGGTACATGATGTGATGATAGTGTCAAGGATGTGTCAAGAAAGAATCCATGTTTTATTTTAAATATGTTTCCGTTGATGGGAAGAATGAATACTGTCTTTTATGTAACCACTTTGTTTAAATGTGGAATGTAATGCAAGTTTCATGATCTAATTCTCTGAAACTCTAAACCTGAAAAGATCCTCAATGTGTAATCTTGTAATAACTCAAGATTAAATAAGGTTTAAGGCTGGGGCCTTATAGTTGGTATCAAAGGTCGGTTTAGATAACTTTAGAGGTTAGGGTATTCTTTAAGCATAAGTGAAATTACCATAATGGTTAGGATTTCAGAAAGAGTCCTAGTTTTAGATAAAGTGAATGAGTAAGTATATCTTAGTGTTTATCTTACTCATTAGTACATGATGGTTTTGTTGATATACTCACACTGACCTTTTTGGTTTTAGTAAATGGCTGGATCTAGTAGGCACCAAAGTAACAGTGGATGTGAAGGAAACTGTGACAGTTTTTTGAGCAAGCAACTGAATGATATGGGAGATGCAATGAGAACTCTTGTGATTATCCTCAACCAACTATCTGGAGTCATGATTGACCACCTAAACCTTGGAGATTTCTCTAAGGCATCATATATGCAAGAAACAAATCCCTACGGATGTACAGGTAATAATCATAAAGGTAAGTGTGTTCAAAAACCTATGTGTCAAAGATGTGGAAAGAAACACCTAGGAAAATGTTTCAAAGGGACAGAAATATGCTATAGATGTGGAAATGAAGGTCATAAAGCAAGAACCTGCCATGGAAAAAGGAAGCATCCAGTTGACTCGAGGAAAGGGAAAGAAGTTCTTTCTGAGGGATCAATTGAATGTTTTAAATGTGGTGTGCATGGTCATTATGCAAACATATGTCCTATGAAGAAGTTTCGTGAATGGGGTCACCAAGAGCGTACCAATATTCGTTTACCAATACCTAATGCCATTCCGATTGAGGATGAAGAAACTGACAATGACCAATCAAAGGTATGTACTATTTCATGACTATTGTTTTCCTATTTTGGAATCTTAGGATATGATTCATGATTTTGTTTGTAGGAAAGAGGTATTTCGGAATAAGTTGGAAAGGAATGGATAATGGATCATGAAGAATGTTGAATGAGTAAGATGTCAACATATAAGGGCTTCAAGAGTTATGGTGAAATTCTTAAGAGTATTAAGTCTCTTTTGATGATGGGGTTACATTAGAAGACTTTTTATATTATGTGTAACCCTGATGTTTAATATAGGAAAATTTTATTCAAGTAATAGTTATCTTTTCTTTTGTGGACATAGTTATAAAGAACCATTTGGGTTTATATGATCCTTACTTTTGAGGTAAATATGGGTTACTATATTTTATGATTGAAGTGAAAGGCATGAGATAAAATTGAGGTTAAATTATGTTATGGTTATTTTTGATGATTTTATCCCTTTTTGGGGAATGATTTGAGAATTATATAGTTTTGGAAAAAGGACAACACGTAGACCATGTGATTACCCGTCGCGTCGGACAAAGCTGCGGGAATCGAACCCATAATCAAAGTGCAACTGGTATTTATCGCCTACCATTGGACTACGTGAAGTCCCTGGTTAGTTTGACTGATTCTTTTTTTTAATAGTAAGTTTATTTTGGGTTATTTATGAAAATGATTAACCTATCATATAGGATATGTGATTAGGTTAATTACTTTTCAATACGAGACTTTAGGAGCAACTGATGTTGTTTGGAGATAAATGTTACGATTTAACTTGGAAGACTATGTGACTAAATCCTTAAAATATTTGGGTTTCAATCTTATATTGGTTTACTTTGAAGAATTTTATGGACAAATTGTTTATCGGATGGTCCTCGTTGAACTTTGGGTTTTGTTAGACAAATTTTGGAGATTAAGCATGGATTTTCTTTTTAATGGGTTATCCTTTTCTGGATTATCTAACCTTGTACTAACCTTTTTGGTTTTGGTTTTGGTTAAAGCCTAAAGACATGGGATGTATATAGTTCTCTTTTGTGGATTAAGTGATTCTCTAGAAGTTGATTATAGTACTCTTAATGCGAACAAGTCTCCCTAAATACTCGTCTTTTGGAAAAAATATGAGTTTGATTAAGGAATCTAGTAAAAGTTGAAAGTCAACATGATAAGTGATTATGTTTCCTTATGAATAAATTCCTCAATAAAAAGTAACTTAAAACAAAAATGTTGTCTATTAGCTTTTCCTACTGGGGAATCGAATACCGTTTAACCCATCACAAGTTTGTGATTTTCTCATTGTTAACTTTCTCCTAGACATGTTTACTATCACTCTCCCTCAAGAACATGACCCTTTGCTTTTTCTTCCATGTCCATGTTTTTCTACATGGAATCCTAGTATGGGTTAACTCAGGTGACCTCTGTACTTATCTTCCTTTATTTTAAAGTGATTGTTTTACCGACTCTTGTTCCGATGTGGGACGTTCAAGGATGTTTCCAAGCTCAATTTTAAAAATTGCGAAGACGCAATTCCCAAAAGGGGGGAATGATGTAACACCCCAGGTAAATAAAGAATATGACATTTTCATATTTATCCATATTTATGAATAAAATATTAATATGACTTTAAAGGGGATTCTATGCTCGATGACGTACCCAACACGCAACAACGAGTTTCTTGGGAATCTTACGTTGCACTCTAATAATAAAATAATATTATTTTAAATAGTAGTTAACATGTAGCCGTTGTAATGGAAGGAATGGATAGAAATAACTAAAATATGATTATATATGTTTTTAAATGTTTTTACATTTATCCAATAAAGGATAGAGGCTTAAAATACGGAAAGAATTAAATTTTAGGCGTATATGCCCTAGTTTTCACTAAAGGTTCACTTATCACCTTTTGATGTTGAACCATCATTAAATATAGTTTTGTTCACTCTTAAACATTATTTTGGACCAAATAAAACTCTTATTAAGAATCAGGACATCAAAATTTAATTTGTGTAAATTTTTGGTATCTTTCCGATAAAGTTCATTTTTTAATGAATAGTGTAAAATGTTGTATTTTAATTCAAAACCTCCTTTTAATCTAATTTATTTATATGATTAGATTATCTTTGGAATTGGTTTTAAAGTGAAATTAGAATATATTTTTACCATCAAATCCAATAGTGGTCGTTGGAATTAATTTCACTTTGAAAACAGACTTAAACCAGTGTCAATCTTTTGATACTTATTGTTTCATAAAAACACGCTATTTGCTATGACAGCGGGAATTAATTATTAAATTAATTAATGTGACTTATATGTTTTTAATTTTTTAAAATAGACTTCATTTTTGAATTCGGAATATCAAATTTATCTTAGGGTGAATTTTTGGGATTTTTCTGAAAAACATCAATTTTTGATGAATAGTGACACCACTAAGTGGTACTTATAAAAACTGATTTTTCTGTTTAAATGAAATTTTGCCATATTTGTGTTTTGAATTTCAAAAATCCGACATACATGGTTTTCATTAAGAAGTAAAATGTGGTTCAATGGGATAAAAATAATTTTTTGGTGAATAGTAACTTATTAAGTTTTTAATCGCGATTAGAGGTAATTAGTGTAGTTTAGGGTAAAAATAATGTTTTAATAATATGAAATGAACTTGAAAAATGTCCTAACCTCATTTTATGTGTAATGGCCGACCAAGACAAGCCATTTGTCAACTTGGGGACCCCATGGAGCCACTTTGGTTGGGAAATGACATAAATAACTTTTTATTTAATGTAAAAGTAAAAATGACACAAACATGATATGTTTTACTAAAACAATTTTTAAGTAGGGTTATAGAAGTCAGATTTTTTATTATAAATAGTAATTGGAAAGATAAAACGATTTCATACATTATAGTAATTTTTTTATAATTTTTAGACATTAAATAAATTAAATTATTTATGACATCATAATGATACAACGATGACATCATTATCTGACGATTTAAATAAAATGAGAAGATAATGTAAACTCTATGCCCTACACATGTCAAAAACTTATTGGATGGGTGGATTTCGAACCCTTATCACCTTATACACGAATTATATCAATGTGGGACCTTTTAAAACCGAAACACATTTTCAAATAAAGTAATATTTCTTACTTTCCAAAAGTACCCCTCCTCTCCTCTTATAAAATGCCCCCACCTCTACCTCATTTCACACACTCCTCAAGCCTTTGAATCGGCCAACCCCTGCCCATTTACTCTCCCCACATCCCTGTCCTAATACTAGAGGATTCCCTTTGGGAAGAATCCTTTCAAAGGAAGCCTTTAGGCTCAAATCAAAAGGAGTTACACTTTTAAAGGTAATTCATTCCCTCATGTTCATTTGTTTTATTTTTCTTCTCCAACCCCCTAAAATCTTTTTATTTACTTCTTTTGTAACAAAACCAGTATCTTCAATATACTAGGATGTTGTTATAAGATTTATTCGAGCTACACTCTCACACAACTACTTCAAATGGTTAAAGAACATACGGTTTCCGTGGATGGCGAAATTCTGCCTCCCGAAACGATGATTGTTCAATACTCATTTAACACCTTGAAAGGTGGCCATTATGATGTCACTATTTTTATATATGATATATAATATGTTTATGTTTTCATTAAGCTTCTGTTTTTTCATTTTGGGCATACCTTTATGGTTTCCATTATGGGTAAACGCGATATCTTCATTTAAGGAAGTGCGGACTACCGCCCCCTCAAAGTGATTTGATTCGTTAAATACCATATGTGGGATATATAAAGGATGGAACTATGATATTATATATGATATTATACTGGAATTATAATATACCTTTATATCATTATTATTCCATTCTATAAAATACGAAATAGAAATGAAAGTAGCGTTCATGCGTACGTACGACTTACCGTCTCCATGAACGGTGCATTTCATTTCTTACCTCTAAATGATTATGTAATGTTATAAATGCATGAATGTACTGGATATATATGAAATATATGATATCTACATCATGAATACAATTCTGGGTATAATAAACATTTGGCCACACGAAGAACATGTAATTGTAAGAAGTCCACTTTCGACTTAAGAACCAAATATCGGCAAAACAAATATTATTAACTTAAATGATTACATAATGTTTATGACATGGTAATAAGTGATATAAAAGGAATAATGAACTTGAAAAAGGTTCTTAAGGAAGTATAAATTAACTCAAGTTTATTATTCAGGAGATTAATGAACGATCGAGTCAAGTCGGACCCGAGGTAAGGGATCCTACTCCTCTCTTTCTTTTTAAGTACACTCTTTTATGTCTTTCCTTATAAGAACATATTTCTTTTTATTGGGATGTTATTTTATATTACTCTTACTGTAATTTTTATGTTCATGTGATGAGAGACCCTATTCTCTCTCATCAATCCATTTTGGAAGTTTTGAGTGGCGCCGTTAGGCTGCCGAACTTTCGTAAGAGATCTAACCTCTCTCTTTCTTTTTAAGTACTCTCCTTTATGTCACTTCTTTTAAGCTCCTATTTGTTATGATGGGGGATGTTATTTTATATTCCTCTTTCTTTACATTTTATTGTAATGTGATGAGATACCCTATTTGATCTCATCAATCCATATTCGTAATTTTTATGTGGCACCGTTAGGCTGACGAGTTTTCGTAAGTGATTTTTCATCTCACTTTCATTCCCGTGAGATTAATGCAACATTTGCCACAATTTCCTTTGAGTGGTGTATGTACTGCCCATTAATTTAATCATTGTGTAATATACTTTCTTTTATGAGTATTTACATCAACGTTGTATTTTCCTTCTTTCATGAGGTGTATGTTTTGAAAGATACCCAATTCGATAAGGGAACCTTTCACCCTCCTCTTTTTTAAAAGACTTATTTTGTTGGGTATTTTAATTTACATATTGTTATGTTGGGATATGTTCTCATATATCCTTATTGATGTAAATTTTATGTCCAAGTGATGAGATCCACTTTTTATCTCTCATCAACTTATTTTTATGTGATGCCGTTAGGCTGTCAAGGGAACTTTTTAACCCAATTTCTATTTCTTTGGGTTCAACATGTAGTTATTGAATATATCATCCTTTGAATATGTGTGAATGACCTTTTATTTTTTTACACTTAATATCCACTTATATTGGGTGTATTTATATTTTTCACACATAATTTTGAGATTGATTTATCCTTAATTTAAGGATACCTTCTTTATAAGGGATTTCATCACATTTGACATCTCTATTGAGACTTCATTGTTGTTATGCACCAATTCTCTCTTATATGGTGTATATACTGTCCTTTAGAATATTATATCATGAATCCTTTTATTCTCATGATATTATAAAGTTCTGATTAAATGTTATTCCTCAATTACTGTATTCAAGTGTCTCTAATTTTGGTAAAAACCCTTTAACCAAAATATCGATTTAAATGTTTTAATGATTTGTTCTTATTAATATCCATATTTTCAAAATGGTTGTAAGGATTTATTTATATGGATATTAATGGTTTAAAATGTTAAAATATTCAAGGTGGTATGGGACACTTTGATTCAAAAATCTCTTTATTAAATGTTTTAAATGGTTTTGAAAATGGTTTTTTAATGGATTCGTTATTTCAATATCCTAAAATGTTATATTGTGATTGAAATGTAGAAATTTTATGTTTCGTTTATGCATGTTTTATGTGATACGATTATGTTATGGTTCTTGGGCATTTTTATGAAGAACGGGTGGTTCCGTGATAGACTAAGGGCGGGTGAGCCCGATATAGCTATCCAATGCATTGGGTAACGCGAAGGAGTGAAACATTGAGGTTTCTCCAAAGAGATTTAGGGAATATACTGTGATGGGTATTCCAAAACGTAACCAAGAGGGTTACTCCCTACGTAAGAATGTTATGAATGCCTCAAGTTACCTTTTGTGTCTTATGATTTCTATGATTTATTCATGATTTGATATGCCTATGTTTTATAGGTAAAGTATGATTTCATTCTTATGTATACATGTACTCATGTTTCCTTTCCATATCTTTATATCCCTTACTGAGCTTTTTATGCTCATCCCAAGTTTTTGAAATGTTTTTCACAGGTCAAGGGAAGGGTACATGATGTGATGATAGTGTCAAGGATGTGTCAAGAAAGAATCCATGTTTTATTCTAAATATGTTTCCATTGATGGGAAGAATGAATTCTGTCTTTTATGTAACCACTTTGTTTAAATGTGGAATGTAATGCAAGTTTCATGATCTAATTCTCTAAAACTCTAAACCTGAAAAGATCCTCAATGTGTAATCTTGTAATAACTCAAGATTAAGTAAGGTTCAAGGCTGGGGCCTTATATTAATTAACCCTATTTAATGAGAAGAGTTCATATATTTTCATTAGAGTTTCTAACATATGGAAACTTGGTGCCATATTTATTTGATTTAAACCTTTATAATATTTAAGTAAAAGATAATGTTAAAAAATTCCACCTTCTTGATTTTAATATCTATAATATTTTTTACAGAGATAAAAAAATTACATTCAGTTATAAACATTAATTTTAAATATAAATGATTTTATTTTATCTTGGTAATTTATTTCTATTTTTTAGTGATTAAATAATTACCATAAATGCCTACACAAAGCCAACAAAGTATTTATTCAATTAATAAAAAATTAAATAAATGATTTTAAAAATATTAAAAGTAATATAATTTTAATGAATTATTATGTTATAAAAATTTTATAGATAAATATAAAATTTTAGTTATGTTTTAAAGTATTAAATTTGAATTCATTTGCTATCACGTTGTTTTCAAAGTCGAATTAGATGAATAGTTCATAAAAATGACATTAAAAATATTTTATAATAAATAATGTTTTATTAAATGATTTAAAATTAATAAAAATCATATATTCATCAAAGTTATTTTTATTTGATTTAAAATATCAACCGTGGTCTATTTATTGTTCAATTTTCCTTTTATAGTAACTATCTTGACCTCTAAATAGTAAAAAACCTTATTATCACGATAATCATCAAAAGAGTTATTGGGGGTCTAAAACAATAAATTAACGGTGAAAAAATCTCCCAAACTTGTAAAAAATTTTTTATTTGAGAGGATTTTTACCAAAAATCATTATATATTATAAATATATAAATTTTGATCCATTTTAACATTAAAAATTAATTAATATTAATTTAATATTTTAAATAATTCCAAGAGTGCCCCTCCCCCCTTATTAAAGGGAACCTCCTCGCCTCATTTATTTATACTTAAAAATCTTTTTAGCTATGAAAATACCTACCCAAATACCTTAATTATATCCCAAAACACTTCTTATAGGCCTTAGTTTTGTCATAAAACCAACATAGGAATGATTTTGGTGTAAACCATAAGAGTTTTTCTAAAGAAGAGGTATAGTTCTAAACCAAGAATATTAATTTTATTTATGATTATAACTCATTGAAAAATGATTCAATAGAAACACCAAAATATTAAATATAATTAATTTTTATGATAATGTAATGACCATTATCAATATCTTATTCCATCGAATTTTAAAAAAAACCATTGTTTGTGTGTACAGTGGACTACCACCTCGCAAACCGATGTAATTTTTTCCACCACCTCTTTTCACAGCTATTTATAGTGATTAATTTATTGTAAATATATGATATTAATGATATATTTATAATTATTAAAAATTAATATATCACATATTTTTTATCTTTCCATTCATTGAAAGATGATAATGTCATTTGTGCGTATGTGTGGATTACCACCTCCAAGAAGCGATGTGATTAATTTTTCATCCCTGAATTACATGGATGGTATATATAAGTGTATTTAAATAAATAATATGGTATTTATGTTATAAATAAAATTATTAAAATATAAAATAATACTTATCTTCCTTTCATAATGATTGTTGAGAAATGGAAATGTTACTCATGTGTACATATGACCTACCGTCTCCATGACTGTAATGTAGTTCATTTTTCATTATCATCTTTCATGGTTAGTTTAAAAATTAAAATTTCAGTATAAAATGATAATTATATCATAATTATTTTGGAGATTATTATTAATTAACCCTTTTACCATAGTCAACCTATCAAGGTCATTTTGGACATATGAGCAAAGAATCGTCAAAATGTTCGATATGAGGTCAATTAATTAATTAATTGATCATGACATGTAAATAAAATGAATAATTAAATTAAAGAATATTATTAAACAAGTAAATAATTAACATAATTTTATTTTTTAGGAACATAGAAAATGTGCGTGATGAGTTAGACTCAAGGTAAGGTACTCTTTAACTTAAAACATAATTTTAAATGTTTTAAAAATTTATGTTCTAAATATTTTTCTTCCATGTCCATATTATAAAAATTATTTTATGTAATTATTTATATTAACATAAAAAAATTATAAATCAAATTTTATGCAACTTTTTTTTCTTTCTTTCAAAGTTTTTAAAAAGGAATATTTTATGGAAGGTTTTGATATTATTTACAAAATGGAAAAAAGAATGTTCTATTTTAATGTATATGGTGACAATTTTTTTTACCACTGATGTAAAAATTATTTTATTTTGGGATTCCTTTATAATATTACATGTTTTATTAAAATAAAAAACCAATTTACATTATTCTAGGTATTTAAGTTTTAAAAATGGGTTTTTAAAAGGAAAGGGAATTTTGATACTTGAAAGTGGTTTTCATATGAGTTTAAAAAAGTTTTCTATGGAGTTTTTGATGCAAAGGTGAAAAAATAAAATTTTTATCTAACAATTTAGTACTTGATCATTATATATGATGAATGGGTGATCCTGATACAACTTATAGGATGAGTGATCCCCATACATCTTATACAATGGGTGAGGCTGATACAATATATACAAAAGGTGATCCTGATACAAGTTATATGATGAGTGAGACCAATTATAACTCACCAATTAATTGGGTAAAGTTACTTGTCCTTAAATTCTATAAGGATGGATTTATCCAACTTTTTTTCTTCTACGGATTTAACTGGGCTCCATTTTTTTCTCATATGGGTTATGAATATAATTCTCTAATCCACCTAAAAAGGGTTTCTATTTGTTTTAAATGGGGTTTAAATGTTTTTTTATAAATAAAGGTTTTTGTTTTTTATATGGATATGATTTATTTTATACACACATATAATATTGTGATAAAGATAAAAATTTCACAGGTTTTCATGTATTTCTCTATACTAATGTATTTTTTTATGTCCCTTATTATGCTTTTTGTTATCATTCCTCACTTCTAAAATTATCTTCATAGGGTTTAAGCATGGGTAAAAATAAAGAATAAGTCAAGTTGAAAGCCATGATGTTTTTTCATGAAGATAAAATTTGTTTCATTTTAAAATATTTATATTGTGGTAAAATGGATACTGAGAATAAGTTTCCACTTTGTAATATATAGGTTTACTATGTAAGAGTTTAGGCCTAATTCTATAACCCTCTAAATCGTAAATATCCTCAAATATAATAAAACAATTTCTTAAATTAAAACTCAATATTATGTAATGTTATAAGGCTGAGTCCCTATAACAAGTATTAGAGTAATGATTTAGATAAATTTTTTTAGTTTAAGATAACGTTAATATCATGCCCTTAAAAGATTCTAATTTATGGGTAAGTTGAAGATATATAAAATTTAAATATTACCATTTTTATTAATCTAATTAATGTTTTTTCATAATGGTTTTCCACACTGGAAATAAAGAATAAGAAGTAAGATGCTATCAAGATGGAAATATCCTTACAAATCAGAATCATTTAATGGTTGGAATTGGAATTAATCATTTTTTTCCAGTAATGGATTAGTTTACATAGACTATAAATAGTGGTGTAATCTATATTAAGGAGTAATGATATTATCCACAGAGGAACTTGTTGATAGTTCAGGATTTTATGAGATATCCCCATTTCAATTCTAGTAGAACATAAAATTCAGTGTTATATTAAGGATGAATTAATTCTCTAAAAATTATATTTTATGTCACAGGATGATCAAAATGTTAGAAGGTAACTCTTGACATTTATCCTTTTAAATGTGAAGGTGACCAATGGTGTTTTTTAGTTAAAAATACCAGAGAGAAATATGATATTGATACTATTTAATGAGACTCATTTAAGAACCTTGTTTTTGAGAAATATTTCACTAAGGCTATTTAGCTTAGGATGGATAAAAAATTCATGGAATTTAAGAAAAAAGATAAATATTCCAAATCCTCTTATGAATTGGTTTTTGTAAGATTGGCTAGGTATGTTCCAATTTGTTTTGGGACATTGACATTAAAATTAATAGATTTTACTTTGGATTAAAATATGATTACAAAGATATTTATCTATATGATATTTAAAATGTTATGAGAATGATTTTCATTATTAAAAAAATATTTAGATAGAGTTTTATGACACTTATGTGACTTAGATGACAAGATTAAGAAATTATCAAGGTGGTAGGGAATGGAGAAACATCCAGATAATAAGTTTGGAGGTAAGACCCCAACATGTTCTATGTGTGGTAAAAAACTTTTTTGGGAATCAAAATTAGAAGTGGGGGTGTGAAGGTAAAACAATGGGGAGACTATAACACCATATAAGAGTACACAACAGATGTAACAAAAACATACAATAGAAAAATCGGAACTGAATAAAAAGTTACAATAAACAACCAAAATGTAATTAGACACAGAAAAAGAATGAATAATATAACAAAATCCTCATAGTCAGTTTCTGATACAGATATGAATGCATTTAATGCTGGTACAAAATAGGAATAGAAAATAGGAAGCATACATACAAATGTAAAAGTAAAAAATAGGATAAAAGCCAAAAGCTTCTCTATAGAATCTCAAGCATAATCCCTATCCTCTTCTTCTATGATCCAACTAAACAGTAACAATCAACAGCCATAAGAGTGGTTCTTGCCTCTATCTGTACTTATAGGAAAACAATATTCTTGGGAGTCAATGGCAGCCTGATAAGGGGGTGAGATAAATCTCAGTAGTCCACCACCAAGGATGTATATGTGTAATCCATGTGGCGATCACAAGTAAACAATGTACAAAAAACATCAGGAAAGTAATCAATACAGAATAAACAATAAACCTCCCACTTAGGTTCCTAAAGGACTCCTGACAAGTGTAACTGCTTCAGCTCAATGTTGGTATGTCTGATCAAGTCACCATGTATGTATATGGATATATATATATAGATTATCACTGAAACGAGGTAATAATGCCTCTCATTTATATGTATATATATATAGAGGTTATTATTGGAATGAGGTAAGAATGCCTCTCTTCCAAACATACATACCATAACTGTCATAGGGTAAGAGTTACTCCCACCCATAGAAGATACTAGTATGGGGTTATAATGCCTCCAATCCATATATAAATTACAAATGGCTCAGGGTAAGCATGCCTCCCACACATACATATCATAGGTGGGAATGAGGTATGAATTCCTCCCATCTAAACTTTCCATAATCTCACTAGCATCAGAATGAAATGGGAATTAAAATATTATATAATGTAAGGAAAGCCATCTCACATCATTTCAAATTAATCAATCAAACCAAATATGAAATGAATTTATAATAAACCCAACACACGAGAATGGAAATTCCAACACTTTAAGCCATTATATATATGTAATTTCATTTTAAAGGTTTAAGCTATCTCATCCTTTACAACCTATATAAGCTAGCCATCTCATTTTCCTAACATATCCAATTATTTTACAAGGGCATAACCCTTTATAAATGTCATATCAAATATTTATAGGGTAATGTTGGAAATTCCAAGCCTAAGAGGTCCAAACACCCATGGGGTGTCTTGGGTTTACAGAAATACACATGAGTCATGGGTCATTTCAATATAAACTCAAACTGGGAGTTACAAACCATAATTTGACTTTTTGGGAAATTGGTCTAAAATGGACAATTAGGATGGAACACCCCTTGGGTGTCCATATAAAGCAAGGGTGATATCTAAACCCCTAAACCAAACCTAAATCACCTATATCAAAGATCTAGGGTCATTTAGACATGAAGGAACTAACACAATAAAGGACCTCGATAAATTCTTGACCACGACATGGTGAGATTAAATATGAAATGAACAAAACTCAAATGGAAAACTACCTAGCCACATACCTTAGGGACGTAGATGATTCCTCACTTGATATCAACCTTAGGTTTGTAGCAGGTTTGAGTAGATCTGAGTTTTATTCCAACACCATAAAAATAGGGTAATTGAGCATGCATCTAAATATCGTAAAGGATGGTGAGATTCACTGAGGAAAGAGAAGTATGTGGGGTTAGCCTTACCTTGGCCTATCCAAATCTTCTCTCAGACCATGAATCAGTCTCCAAATGGTGGAGTGAAAAAATATCCAAGGATGATAAGGGATTGAGATTGAAATTAAAGTAAGGGAGGAGGTTCTATCTATAGGAGGAGAGGAAAAGAGGAATTATAACTTAAAATACGGGAGGTAAATATGGCAATTTTTCCTCAAAATCCACTACACCCAGTTTGGCCAAAATGTGTGAAAACTATACATAACCAACTGGCTTACTGGTTACATCAAATGGATTATGAACACAATTTATCTAACCATGTGTAGACCATGTTGATGGGCTCTAATCCCTAACTACTACAACTAAACGATCACGTTCTTGGGTTGCAAGGTTGTAGACAAACTGTGTGGCCTAGTCTGTTTTCTTCATTTCAGAGCTATAGGCTCTGGATGAGCCCCATATACTCCCATGACCTCCCTATATTTATTATAAAACTTAATTAATACAATTTATGTCATCCAAAAAAACTAATGATCAAAAACTTGGTTAAAAGTTAGGTCGTTACAACCTCTTCTCCTTATAGAAACTCATCCCCAAGTTTCCCTTATGAGGGTAAAGAGGAATAGTTAGAAAAGTCTACCAGAAACTGAGATCATACATCAGATTCCTGATGCTAGGTCTCATTATATACCTAACCATACTTCCATATAACCCATACAAGAGTAACATACCTATCTTAGTGTCTCTTCATGCTCCGATCAACAATACAAAATGGATACTACTTGAAAGAAGCATCCACATCTAGATCAACCTCATCAGTCTGAAAAACATGATACGAGTATAGATAATATTGATGAAGCTTAGATACATGAAATAAATCATGAATAAACCAATATTTATAAGGAATTTCTAACTGGTAATCCACTGGTTTGATTTTCTTCACAACCTCGAAGGGTTCAACGAACCTTGGTGAGAGATTACCTTGATTATGGATGCGTCTTTTCCCTAACCTAGGTGAGACATTTAAGAAAACCCGGTCTTTGACCTCAAACTCAAGAGGTCATCAATTCCTGTTGGATTAATACTTTTTTCAAGATTAAGCTATCAACACGTACTTCCTGATCAGCTAGACCAACTCTAAAGTCTTGTGCAGTAGACGATCCCCAAGAATAGATTCTTCCCCTAACCATATCCAATATATAGGAGAGTGAAAATGCCTACCATATAAGGATTTATAGGGATCCATCTCAATGGTATCTTGGAAGCTGTTTTTATAATAAAAATCATTGAGGAGAATATGTTTCTCATAGGAACCCCCCAAATTCATGAACGGACACACGAAGCATATCTTCAAGAACCTATATTGTACACTTTATCAATCCATCTCTTTGAGGGTGATAGGCCATGCTCAAAAGTATATATGTATCCAAGGCCTTCTAAAACCCCTTCCATAACCGTGAAATGAAACATACATATCTATTGGAAATAATAGAGCAATGTGCTCCATGAAGATATACCACCTCTTTGACATAAAATATTCCCAAATAGTCTATAGAAATGGTCTATTGTATAGGCAAGAAGTGTGAAACCTTCATCAAATGATCAATGAAAACCGACATTGAGTCATTTCCATGAGGTGATCTGGGTAGTTTGGTTAGAAAGTCCATTGAAACATCATCCCATTTCAACTCAAGAATGGAAAACATCTGAAGAAGCCCAACCAAACGCTGATGTTCCGCCTTCACCTACTGATAGTTGGAACATCGAGTGATGAAACCAATTATCTCACATTTCATACTAGGCCTCCAATATTGACAACATAGATCTCGGTAAATTTTTGTGACCCTGGGGTGCACCAGCCATGCTGATGTGTGAAAATCCCTCATCATTTCCTATTTGATGTATACTGGGACCCATACACTCCCATGAAATTGAAGAGTGTCATCTCTATCGACTGTCCAATCAAAATATGTTTCGTCATCTAAGACACATTCCCATAGGAAAAAGGCCATCGATATTAGATATCTGTCTTGAACTTACTACTTCCAGAAGAGTATATTTCACCACTATGGATGAGATGATATTTTGACCATGGTCCTTCTGAACCTCAACATGATTCTCTAAGAATAAGCCTATAAGCTTCCATTATTCACTAGACTTTTGAACTATCTGTGTCTGAATCTTTCAGATTAGAGCATCAGCTACTGAATTCCCTTTACTTGGAGTGTAGAAAAGTTTGAAATCAAAATATTTCAAATACTCGACCCACACACACTACCTGAGATTAAGATCCCGATGAGTGAAGATGTATTTGAGGATTTTGTGGTCTGTGAACACCACAAAATTCTCTCCTAATAAATAAGGTCTCCAACAACATAAGGCATGAACAATAGTAGTGATATCGAGGTTGTTCATTGGGTAATTATTCTCATGAGGCCTCAACTGATGAGAACTATATGTAATGACTTGCTCATCCTATATCAGAACAACTCCAAGACCAATACCTTATGCATCGTAGTAGACTGTATAAGCCCTAACTAGCTCTGGAAGAATTAATATTAGTTTTGAAGTAAGTCTACCCTTCAAATCCTGAAAGGATGTTTCAGAAGATTCTAACCATTAGAATTTCACACCCTTCTTCATGAAACCCATAAAAAGCACCGCAAGGTGTGATAAATCCTGAATAAATCATCTTTAGTATTTGGAAAATCTTAAGAAACTCTTAATATCAAAGAAATTCATAGGATTCTCCCAAGAAACCATAACCATCACATTTTTTGGGTTAGATAAAACTCTTGACTCTGAGATGATATGACCCATGAAGTGAACTTTAACGATTCAGAAGTGCCATTTACCGAGCTTAGTACAGAGATGATGCTCTCTCAGAGTATTCAGTAGGATCTAAAGATGTGATTCATGCTCATGTATTGAGAATGAATACACTAAGATATCTTCAACAAAGACAACAAAAAATTAATCCACATACAGGTGTAAGAATCGGTTTATAAGAGTCTTGAAGATAGCAGGTACATTAGTGAGTCCGAATCACATAACCGGGTACTCATATAGATCATACATGATCCTAAAAGCTATACGACGTATTTCTGAATTCATGACATGAACCTAATTATAGACTAATCTTAGATCTATCTTTGAAAAATTGTTCTCTCATTAGAGACGATCAAATAGGTCGTCTATCCTAGGAAACAGATACTAATTCTAGATGGTCAGTTTATTTAATTGATGATAATACACAAAAAACATAAGGGTATCATCCACCTTATTAGAAAAGAGTATGGGTGAACCCCAAGGAAAAGTGCCGAGGCATATAAATCCTTTCGCCTCCAGATCCTCCAACTGAGTCTTGATTTCAATAAGTTATTTAGGTTCCATCCCATAAGGAGGAATGGTCACAGGTACCTCTCCTGGAATAATATAAATAATAAACTCTACCAATTGTATTGGAGGTTGACTAGATAAGTGTTTAAAAAAAACATCTATAAAATTATCTACTATATTAAAAAAAATAGTGGGTTTTAATCTCTTGGTCATCAAGTTAAATACTTGTAACTAGTGATGTAACACTACCTAACCTCTGCTGCTCGAGTCTTTCTTGTGTCGCATTGAGATCTCATTCTACCTTATGCACATACATAATGCCCTCTGGTGATGTAAACATCACCCTTCAATGATAGCAGTCAATGTGGGATCTTTAGAGAACAAACTAGTCAATCCCTATGATTACATCAAAATATGTCATATAGAGAATGTATAGGTTCAATTAGAAAAGGTATCCACCTATCTCATGGGGGAAATTATGATAGCGGTGAACACCCTTTGAAAGGATACCTAAGGGTGTATCTAGCATCATGAAGCCATAAAATAATTCAGTATCATGGCCCAAACTCTTAGTGATTTCCTCAGATATGAATGAGTGAGATGTGACTGAATCAAAAAAAGTAGACAATAATGTGGAGGCCACAAGAATAGTAGCTCGTGATGTAGATGGTTCAGCGCTCTACTCTTATGACATAGGATGGACTGCTTGTAACTGGACTATACCACAACCCTAAGTCACTTCCTGACTACCCTAAGCAGCCCTGCTCTTCTAGCATTGAGAATCCTAAGTCTAGTTGCCTCTTCCTCAAGTTCCACCTTAGCCTAACTGACCGGTGGTATTACAGCTACCTGAATATCATGATCCTGCTGACCCTGATCCAAATCGAGGAGCAAGTGCAGATCCCTACTCACTAGGCACCATAATAAAATTAATTAGAAACGGTGGAGATGGACCATCCTAGCAAAACATCTGTAGTCCACTGAATTCCTCATAAACTGTATCTTGAAGTTTCCTAGCACCCCGAACTAGTGACAAATAGGATAAATAACTGTGAAAGGATCCTAGACACTGCTACCTCCACACGATTATTCAAAACACCATTTTCTTCCATAGGAAGATCCACTGGAAGCCTTAGGTGCCGAACCACCCTATCTTTACGCCTCATCATATATCATATTTATCTATATAATTAGGTCCTAGTTGATGATTTCTGAAATATGTTTCACCAGAAACATTGAATTGTGACTAGATTCCGTAACACAGTCCCTCCTCATATCTACCAATAGCCATTACATTAACAACAACTAGAGTAGGAGAGAAAAACTTCATCTCAGTGAAACAAGATGCATAATCCACAATTGAAATGGTCCCCTATAGCATATTCATGAACTATCTAGCTCTATTATCCCGTAGATTCTAGGGAAAGAAGTAATCTTAGAAGGCAGTCTGATAATTATCCCAGACCATACCCCTATGTTGGCCTGCCTGGGTAATGACATCCCACCACCTCTTGGATGAATCACGTAGCAAGTAAGCATCTAGCTTGAAACTCCACTCTAGATGTGTCTCTAGGTCCTCTATGATAGACATGATCAACTTGATCTAAGACTCCGCATCAAGTGGTTTTCCCTCTCTTGAGAAAGTAGGAGGATGATACTGCTGAAACTCATGCATCAACTTTTCCATGCTTGGGGTAGGTCACACTCTGCCTTTCTTATTCTTCATCATACACAAGAAACCCTCGCAAAACTATGTTTTATTGCCCAAATAAAGTATAAGAGGAGGATCCATAGGTGTCTCGACTAGAAGCTCTAGGCCTGTAACTTTAAGGACACGATCATCACCGCCTTTATGGTAAAAGACTCTAGGAATTCATAGAGGCAGAATGCTACAATGCAAAATGAACGAATCGGAAGGGATTACATTAATTTAGAGGATTTCATTAAAGAAACTAGGATATTTACTAAATCCATCCTATAATAATGAACATGCCTCTCATATTTCTTCAAAAGATTGTATTAGACATTAAAACAGACCACCACAGGCCATTAGAATGGATAACACCCACTACCCACTACTAAGGTTGGGTTCAGGTCAAGTTCCTATATTAGGCATGTTCTAGATGGTTATTATGAGGTTAAAAGTTATTTCAAATGGTTGAATCTAATGATATGTCCTTTTTCATCCCTAAGGTCCTATAAACCTTATGCACTAGAATATGACACACACTTGAATGTAGTTTTCATTTAAATTGTTCTTATATAGTGAATATATCTATTCTCAACAGGTTGAGCTAGATGGAATGCCATTTTTTGGTTCATAAGGGTCCATTCACCTTATGAACCAAAGAGTGACACCCACTAAACCCATACCACAGAATGATTCAGATCCTACAAAAAGGTTTCATCACAATTGTATATATGTAACAAGGCACAATAATATGCAACTTAAAAACTTGTTGAAATTTTAAACATGACATGGAAAAATCCATGGCCTATCTATATTGTTCCTATAATGATGCATGTTCTAACACATAACCCTCATTTCATCGGGTCGAAAAACAAAATCAAAATTCTAACATCATCAATATCAATAAAATCACAAAACATGTGAAGCACTTAATGGTGAAATGATATCAACAACAATAATAGGATCAATAATAACAATAATTCAAGAAACTTGATCCTTTCCCCGTATATGGGTTCGCGACACCCAGGAACGACTTGTGAACAAGTATCTAGACTTCCTAATATCTAATCTATTGTCACCAAATAGTAAAGTAAGAAAGGAACTCCATTGATACCACCTTGGGATGTCCTGGACCCGACTGCCACTTAACCTGTGCCCTAAGACTAGTTGGGCACATGATCCATAGCACATCTCCCTATATGATAAGGGATTCCAAATATTTGTGGGTGTATAAAGGTAAAACATCAGCGAGACTATACACCCAATTTAAAGTACACAACAGATATAACAACATACAGCAGTGGAAGCATAACCAAATAGAAAGTTACAATAAATATCAGAAACATAAAAATATACAGCGGAAGATTGAATAATATAAAAAAAATCCTCATAGGATGTGTCTGATACAGATATGCATGAATGAAATTAAAATACAAAATATGAATAGAAAACAGAAACCAAACATACAAATACAAAAGAAAAAAATATAACAAAAGCCAAAATATTCTCCATAGAATCTCGAGCCTAAGCCCTGTCTTTTGCGCCTAATCTCCAACTAAACAGTAAGAATCAATATCCAGAAGAATGTTGCTTGCGTCTATCCATAACTACATGAAAACAGTCTTATTGGGTGCCAAAGGTAGCATGAGTAGGGTATGAGATAAATTTTAGTAGGCCACCACCACCAGTGTCTACATGTAATCTGAGAGGCACTCATAAGTTAACAATGTGCAGCTAACAACAGGAAACTAAGAAATACAGAATAAATAATAAACCTCCCACTTAGGTTCCTAAAGGACACCTAATAGGTCTAACTACTTCATCTCAATGTTGGTATGTCTGATCAAGTCATCGTGTTTGTATATATATAGTTGTTATCACTGACATGGGGTATGCATGCCTCTCATCTATACATATATATATATAAAGGTTATCACTAGAACGAGGTAAGAATTCCTCTCATCCATACATACATACCGTATATAGTGTGAGGTAATAATTCCTCCCACCCATTGAAGAAATTGGCATGGGGTAGGAATTCCTCCCATCTATACAAAGATTATAATTGGCCTAGGGTAAGCATGAATCCCATCCATAAATATATATAGTTTTTCACTGGCGTGGGGTAAGTATGCCTCCCACCCATACATACCATAGGTTGGCATGGGGTATGAATTCCACCCATCCAAATATTCCATAACCTCACAAGCATAGAAATGACATAGGCATTCACATATTATTTAATGTAATAAAAACCATCACATAATTAAAAATTAATCAAATTAAACAAATATTCAATGCTTTTAAAATAAACCCAACACATGGGAATGAAAATTACAACCCTTAAACCCATTCTACTTAAGGCATTTAATTTTAAAAGATTAAGCTATCTCATCATAGAAAACACATACAAGCTAATTATATCATTTTCCTAACATGACCAATTCATTTACATGGGAAAAACCCTTTCATGAAGGTCATATCAAATAGTCGTATGGTCAAGTTGGAAATTCCAAGCCTAAGAGGTCCAAACACCCATGGGGTGTCTTGGGTTCACTGAAATACCCAAGATTCATGGGTCATTTCAATATAAACTCAAACTAGGGGTTAAAAACCCTAACTTAAATGTTTGGGAAGTTAGACTAAAATGTCCAATTTGGATGGAACTTCCCTTGGATATAGATATAAATCAAGGGTGATTTCTAAACCCCTAACCCAAACCCTATTCACCTATATCAATGCTCTAGGGTCATTTTGACATGAAGGAACTGACACAATGAAGGACCTCGGTAAAGATCGACCCAAGGTATGATGATATTAAATATGAAATAACGAAAAATAAAATTGAAAACTATGTGAAAACCTACCTTAGGATCGTAGATGATTCCTCACTTGATATCGAACTTAGATTTAGAGTAGGTATGATTATATTTTAGTTTCAATCCAATGAACTAAAAATTGGGTGAATGAGCATGTATTTAAATAGTGCAATAGATGGCGAGATTCACTGAGGAAAGAGGAGTATACAGGGTTAACCTTACCTTGGCATATCCAAAGCTTCTCTTGGATTAAGAATCAGTCACCGGGTAGAGGAGTGGTAAGAAATCCGAGGAGAAGAAGGTCTTTAGATTCAAAGGTATGGAAGGGAGGATGTTTTGTTTTCAGGAGGAGAGGAAAAGACAAATTAAAAGTTAAAAGAAGGGAGGGGAAAATTGTAATTTATCCCGAAAAACCACTGTACACGGTTTGGCAAAAATGTGCACAAACCATGAATAACCGACTACCTTAATAGGCACATCAAATGAATTATGCACACAGTTTTTCTAACCGTGCTTAGACTATGCAGATGGGATCTAATCCCTTAACTATAGTGGTTGCATGACTATGCATCTAGGTCGCATGGTTGCAGAAAGACTGTGCGACCCAGTCTGTTTTACCCATTTTGAAGCTTCGAGCTCTGGATGATCCCCAAACGCTCCCATGACCTCCTTATCTTGATTATAAAACTTGATTAATACAATTTAAGACATCCAAAATGAAAAACTAGCCATCTAAACCATGGTCAAAAGTCAGGTCATTACACCAAGGATTGTGTAGTATATCGAAAACCAATGGTGAACTATTTTAATTTCATCAAGTTGGGTAATTATGCTAATGTGTGTCAAAATATAGTTACTATATATGGAAACCATCTAAATAAAAAGAAAAAAGTTGTGAAAAAATCAATTTATACTACTACGTTTGATATTGGGACATCTAATGAAGTGGTGATAGTTACTTTACTTGTTTTTTGAATTATACAAATGCCTTGTTTGAATCTGGATCTTTTCATTCCTTTATTTTTGATAAATTTGAAAGAAAAATTGAAATTTCATATCATGAAAATTATATAGAGATTTTAGTGAAAACTCTGGGTGGAAATATTAAAGGAACCAAGATTTATAGGAATCTTCCTATAGTTATTAGTGGGATGGTATTTTCTAAAAATCTTGTTGAACTAGCCATAATAGAGTTTGATATTATTTTGGGTAGGTATTGGATTTTAATTTATCATGATAGGATATATTGAAAATATAATAAAGTTATATTAAATGATTTCATACCTTTGATAACCTACCAAGAAGCTGAGAAATTGATTAAATATGTGAGTGAAAGTTACCTAGATCATATTGTTGAAAAGAAAGAAACTATTCAAATTAATGGTGTTCCTATACTAAATGAATTTTTCGATGAATTTATTGATGATTTTCCTTGTTTTATTCAAGATCAGGGTATCATCAGTAGAAGGTAAAAGAGGAAGATATTATGAAGACTTTGTTTTAGAATAGATATAGGTATTTTGAGTTTTTAGTTATTCCACTTGGGTTGTCTAATGCACCAGCTATATTCATGAAACTTATTAGTAGAGTTTTCCATGACAATTTAGATAAGTTTGTGGTTTTGTTCACTACCGATATATTAGTATATTATGAAATTCATGAGAACCCTAAAATAAACATAATCATTTTTTTTGGAAAACCTTAAAGTAAAATAAACTATATGGAAAATTTAGTATGTGTGAATTTTGGTTTCAATGAATTTATTTCATTAGTAATATTGTTTCTTAAGATAGAATAACTATTGAACCAACTAAAACTAAACTTGTTAAAGAAATAATAAAAACTTAAAATATCCCATAGATTCCTATTTGTTTTATATTAGAGGGTGACTATCATTGGTATATTAAAAAATTTATCTGTTATCTAGATCCCTAACTAAGCCAACTTAAAAATAATTTAAATTCACATGGAATAAATAATGTGATGATTATTCTTAGGAAATAAAAATAATGTTAGTGAATGCTCCATTTTTTACCTTACCTATAAAAATGGTGAATTTTTTATCTATAGTGATTATTAATTGAAGGGACATGGTTGTGTTCTAATGTATAATGATCAGGTAATTACTTATACATTACAACAATAGAACCCTCATGAATGAAATTATACTACACATGTAACTTCTTTGAGCATGGTATGACAAGACATGTACCCTATTTTGGGCTTGTTATAACCACCAGTGTGCCTACTTAAGGATTGGAATGACCTATTGTGTACCCTCTTTCTGGATTAGGCTAACCACCCATGTACCCTCCCTTTCAGGCATGGGATAATCGTTGATTTTCCCTCCTTTTCAGTCTTGGTATGAACACCTATACACTCTTTGATCTCATAACACATTTATTATTACCCAATGAATTATAGGGAGATATAGGTCCCACTAATGACATAATGAAAATCATATTTACATGTACCAAAAGATCATAAGCACTAATCATTTCATACTCCATGAAATTAAATGGGTATCATAAACATTTCATTATATCATAACTTATGGAAAATACATAGGTTTGAAAATCATTTCATCATAGAATAACCCGTGAAAAAAGTGGGGTTCATAAGTATTTACACATGGTATTACTCATAGAAGAGAAATGGGTTTCAAAAACATCATGCATTTAAAACCTAAAACATTTAGAGAAAGAATATGAATGGTATACTATGATCATATCTCTATCAAGAAATAGGCAACACCAATAGATATAATATTAGATGGAAACTAATTTTGAAATATCAATTAAAATATTTCTTGAGGAAAATATCCTCTCTGATTTGAAAAAAGGTTTTTAAAACATAATTTTTTTTAAAAAACTTTTATTTTAAAATAACCTTGAAAACTTATAAAGGAATATTTAAAGAAATTATCAGTCATGATGTTAGAAAATTATATTCATTTTGTACATGTTAAAACAAATATTTATTTTACATTTTAATTATAATCCATACCTAAATTGTTTGAAAAAAATACATGAAGATTAGTTTCAAAATTTTCAATAAAAAGTAAAAAATGGGTAAAAATTTCTTTTAAAAATTATAAGGGAGTAATATTTTTTCTAAAACATGGTTTTTTAGTAAAATATATTTTCTATCGATAAGAGAAAATAAAATCATATTTTATTAAAAAAAATTTTCCAAATTATTTTAAGTTACAAAGAGTGAAAAATGGTATCATTAATTTAAGATATTATGAATAACTATAGGAGAATAAAATTAATGATAATTAATGATATGAATATCATGATGTTTCAATATTCGAGACTTAATCATAAATAATCCCAATAAATGATGAGATTGTAACATAAAATTTCTACCACTTTGGTAACATTGAATCATAAGAAAAGTGAAGGAATCACATAATATAAAAGTTAAAATATAATTAGGAGGAATATATTCATTATATTACATGTTAAATAGGTTGTATATACTCATCATGAAAGAGTATATATGCATAACATAATGTTCATCTAAAATATGGAAAATTGAGACAAAAATCCCTTACCAATTTATTAACTTTTGAACCGTAAACCCCATAAAAGAGAGATAATAAATTTTATATTTAAATTAAAATAATTTTATGTATAATAATCATAAAATATATTCATGGGAATTATATACACCACATAAAAAATATGTTGTTAACATAGTATGTGTCTCACAAAAAAATAAAGGTGCGATGAAAATCCCTTAACTGATGTATTGAATTGCATTGTATTCATTCGAAAATAATTTATAAAAAATATAAGTTTATTATAAATCTATTAAAGACACATATATAAATATATCATACCATATATTATTTACTTATTCCATTTTATCACCCTTTTATTAACAATTCCATGTCAATGTCATGTTTCGGGAAATAACTGCTTTGTTTTTCCTGTATGATTTGACTCATTATTTTTGTTCCTATTAATTATATCTTGTTTTAGTCATATATATAAAGTAAAAAATTACATAAATTAAATATATATTCATTATATATTTATTTATAATAATTCATAAAATTTAGTGATAGGAAATGAAATACACCATTCACGGAGATGGTAGGCCATACGTACGCAAGAATGCGGTTTCCATTTTTTCTCAGATTAAAAAAAGGAAAATTAAATGATATATATATATATATATATATTATCATCAAATAATAATTTTTTATGTCATATATGTCACATATATTTATTAAACCCATCCTTAATACATTCTTTGTAAAGCGTGAATGAATCACACTACTTTGTGAGGCGGTAGTCTGTTGTAAACACGAACAACATTATCGCATTCCTACCCAATAGAAAGTATGAAGGTATCTGTGAAATAATAATTACAGAATAATAATAAAATCATAAATATAATATATATACACAATAAATCTATAATTATAACCATACTTGATAGGTGGTAATGAAATAACGAATGAAATCAATTCACAAGGTGATAATCCTCCATACACACGAATAATGATTTCATAACCCATTTGATGGAAGTTGATATAGCTGTACATAAATACATTAAAATAAAAAAATTCTAAATATATAAAATATACTTAGGTTATTATATAATAATGTTATAATAATTAAATAATGTATAGGATGAAATAAAACAAAAATGGTCTTTGATGAATGTAACCTCTTCTTTGTGTATTCTCCTTAGAGTTGCACCAAGACCTTCCTAGGATAGATTTATGCCAAGAATAAGGATTATAGTATAATATTATGGAATTTGGGAAGTTATTTTGGTAATTTTTGGTTGATACAATGGGCTTGAAAGGTGTGAATAAGTGAGTTGAGTTAGTTCCCTTTTATAATTCAGGAGGGTGACATTTTTGAAAATACTCAAAAGTATTCACTATTGGGACGTCAATATTTCCTCTCATGGATACAAAATTGATAATTAAATGGGTTTAGGGATGATATGGTATATAAAAACCTATAAAACACAATAAAACACATTTCTTAACATTTTTTCCTTAACGTTTAAGTTTCCTTACTTCTACCATTTTTGTTTTCACTATGGTAACCAGTTTTCTAACCAAGGTAATTTATCCTTTAAGAATAAATTAAAGTGATCTATATTAGATAATTAAAAACCCAATGATTATAAATATTAAACCCAAATTATTAAATAAAAATCCTTCTTTTGTTGAAAATTTATTTAACACAAGCGCATAAACGTGAAAAAACACTATTTTAATTTAAAGTGAACTAACATAGTTTTTTACTATTTAGGGGTCAATATTTTCATTATAGTAGAAAAAATAGTCCATTAGATTTTTTTATTATGATTTAAAAATAACATTACAAAATATTGGGTTTTTATTAAATTTAAATCATTTTATAAAATATCATTTATTATAAAATAAAGTTAATGTCAATTTTGACATTATTCAGCAAATTTGAATTTAAAAATATCAAGAAAATGATGATATTTAAATCTATTATGATCAAACCATTATAAAAATATATATTCTTCTAAAAATTAATTTAACACAATAAATCAATAAATTTACTTCAATTTTCATATTTTTAGCATCATTTACTTTATTTAATTATTAACTTAATAATTCCTTCATTAGCATTTCTTAAGAATTCAAAGTAACTATTTCATCACTAAAAAATTAAAATAAATTATCATGATAAAAAATAATTTATATTTAAACATAATATTTATAACTGAACATATTTTGTTTTTTCTCTATCATAATGTTTTATATATTTTAAAAGCAAGGAAGGTTCTTTTTTTTCTTTTTCTTTACATAACTTATTATATAGGTCACATTCATGGAAACGTATCCCAAAAAGTAAAAACAATATATCATAAGGTAACAAGGATTAAATTATTTCTAGATAATTGGTGTTGGAAAAATTGGTAGTTTATTTTAACCCTTATATTCTTAGTTTATCCCTATAGTAAATCCATTTTAACCTTAACCACGATAAATAATTTTTTCTATTTTTTCTATTCATTTTGGTAAAATTTTACGTACAAATTATTATAAAATATAATTATTAATATTCCAAATATTGAATCCATTTTTATAAATTAAATTATGATAATTTAGAAAATTATTTCTAAAATTAGTCTCACAGTAGTGATGAGATATCGAGTTTTTAAAGTTCAAAAATGTCCAAAAGTTTACAAAGTTTTTATATAAAAATTCAATATGAAAATGATTCCATTGAACTAAATTAGATTAATTTATATATATTTGTGATAATTTTACTTTTTAACCCTTTAAAAATATAATTTAACATTATTAATAATTTAAATGAAAAGGGGGTTTTTAATTAAAATTCAGTATTTTTCACTATTCATCAAAAAATGAATTTTTTTTGAAAAATACCATAAATTCACCCGAAGATAATTTTAAAATTCATATTTCAAAAATTAAGTTTATTTTTTCAAATAATGTTTTCTTAAAGTGGTAAAAATTAATTTTAAACCATGTCCACCAAGCATGACTAAGCCTTCTTCTAGAACAAAATACAGTTTTTAGAATTTTTTTCTTTTAATTCATATTTATAAAATTTATAAAATAGATAACTAATAAAAATGTGTAAAATATATATTTTCATAATTTATTTAATCCTATTCATACCCTTCATTCCAATGGTTAGGTGATTACTATTATATTAAATAATAATATTAATAGTATATTGTTATTCGGTAAAACTCGACCATGGATGTAATGAAAGATTTTGAAGAAAAATTACATTTCATGTAGAATAAGATAAAATCATCATTACTTATAATGAAAGATAAAATTTATATTTTATATAGTGGAAAAAATATTGAAAAGATTAAATTTATTTGAAAAAATATTTCAAAAAATCTTGAGGTATTATATTCTTCTTCCCTTAAAATGAATTTTACCCTTGAAATTCATCTCTATCATCAAGGGTTTCATATTTGAAAATTCACAAATCATTAAAATGAATAATAAAATATCCCATAAAAAGGTGAATTTAAAAACATAAAGGATACCTAAAGTAAGTCATAATTAGGTTTTCATATAGGAGAACATATGTGGATAATGAATACGTGAACATGGAAGAAAAGCATAAATAATTATACAGAGAGATTAAGGTAATGAATCATAAGAAATTTATTAAAAAATATAATTTTAAGGGCCTAAAAATCAAAGATCAGTGATGATTTAAAATACCATCAGATTCATCATACATGAATGTAATAGGAAAAATGTTTTGTTTCAAGATCCTTTTCCTAAAGTTGAGGAATTATTTTACTCTTTAATAATTTAATAAAATATTCTTAATTGATATTTTTATATTTTATAAGAACAATTTCATCATTTATTTGAGATTTGATCAATTTATAATTCATTTTCTTAATCAATGTAATGAATATCAAAAAATTAATTTTTTACGCTTGAAGCACTAAAATTCACTTTTATTGGATTGTAAGATCCGTAAGAGAAGGTAATGTATTTACATATAGTGTCCCTATCCCTTTAAACATATTATTACATGATTTTAAGATTAATTATGCATTAAAAACAAATCAATTATTGAAACGACTAGTGTCTTTGGAGGTTTAGATACATAATTTGAAAACATGAAACTAAAATAAAACACATATTTTTTAATCTTCCATAATGATCTAAATTTTTTTTGATCTCCTATATTGACATAGGATAACCTGGTTAGTATATATAAAAAGTGACGAGCTAAAAATCCTAGTAAGGTAATACACATAGAAAAGAAGAACACCACATTAATCAAAGGATTAACTTTATAACATAATAGGTAAGACACATAGAAAAAACATGTAGAGTCATGTAATATAGATCTTGGAATCAAATTATCATGAAAATATATTATTATGGTATAAACACATAACATGATATAAACATGAGTTAATTTTAGCTTCCAATATAGCATCACAAGGTGGAAAAAATTCCTATAATGGATTAGGTTTACTTCCTAATTCAATACATGATGTCTCATGATACTAAACATTACCCAATGCATTGAAGCACTATCTGGGTTAACCCATTATAATATGTTCATGAATATGTGTTCCAAAATAATAAATCAAACACACTAAATAAACATAAAAGTTACCCATGGAATGAAATGGGAATCACAATCATGTCATACGATATAACTAAAAGGTGTATCTAAAATGGTATCCATGAAAAAAGGGATTAAATAATGTATAGAAAATAATAAAATAAAAATAATACTATATCATTAATAATGTTTTCCAACTTAAGTTAATATATGAAATATATTGTTTAAGAAACTTTAGAAATGATCCACTTTAGTACAGTTGAAGGGAAATGATTAAAGATACTTTTAAGAGGATGAAAGAATATTTTTTTGTATAAAACAAAAAATGAACAAAAATAGTTTTTAATGTTAAAATTAGAGATTTTAGAAAAATATTGTTTGATTAAAATAGTTCATTGAGTGTACTTAAAAATGGATAAGAAACGGAGGTGTTCCCTTTAACCGAGCTTTCTTATCGAGAGGAATTGCAAAGGGAACCTTTTAAAACATGTATTTCCCCATAAAAAAGATTAATTGATATATATAAACATGTGTGGAACATATAATCATAATTTAGGCGAATTATATAATAAAAATTAATAAATATATTAGGGTAACGATAGAGAAAGCATAGCTTAAAGGACAAATTAGAGGTTCTGAGAGATCTCTTACTTATGTATGAATGTGTTCTACAGCTGTACTTAATTTCCTAGTTAATCAAATAAAATTAATTTACAATTTAATTAAGAAACTATTAAATATATATTTTATTTATTATAATATAATTCATTTAACTTATGTCCATTTTTATGAGTTATAAAGTTTAATTCTGTTGTTCTGAGAGTGTTCGTTACATAGTTTCATGGTCGGTTAACTTGTGAATTTTTATAAATGTTCTTGTCAATTGGGAATAGTAATATAGAAGTGAAATTATATGTTATTAATATACATAAATAAGTTCAAATGGTCATATATATTATTTTTATTTCTAGTATGATGACGATTCATTTGATAACATGTTAATGATAATTTTTTAGTTTATTTTGGTAGGTTTTCCAACCATCACAAACTAGTTTAATTTTATTTAATATTATGAAAATATATTAAATCAAAAATTTGATACCATAATATATATATATATATATATAGGTTATTTTAAAAAATTGTAAGTGAATTTAATCCTTCTATGAAAGCGGTAATGGGAAATGAAAACTCATTATCTACAAAGGCGTTGAATCAACAAACCATGGACAATGTTTTCATTTTTAAGAATAAATGGACAAGAGAAGATATTTGATGATGGTTATTCCATTTAAATAAAATAAAATTATAGTATATATAAGATATTTTAGTTATCATGCAAATTTTTATGGGGGGAGAGTGAGAATAAGGTAGAATAATGAAATAATTTAAAATAAAAAGGAGGATTTTACCTCTTAAATATCATCTCCTTGAGAACCTCTTTAAGGAACTTGGAATTGGTATTTTGGTGATAATAGAAACACTAGGACATGGGTAAGAGTCTTTAGAGAGTAACTCTTTAGAATATTTTCATGATCAAAGGCCTTATAATGTGTGATGATAAGGGGTGGTATTTATTAGGGGAGGAGAAGAGTTATTTTGATTATTATATTCATTAGTTTATTATTTTGGCTCAAGAATATATATATCTTTTATTTATGTTACTATATATATTAAATAGTTCACGTGAGTTCAAATTAATGGGTTATTACAACATGAATGACTCAAAAAGTCATGTATTTATTTTATAATGTTAAATACTGTAAATTACAATATTTCACTATTCACAAAATTAAACTATTTTAGAAAAATCCGAAAAAATCACCGTAACCATTTTTTGACGCATAGACTTAAAAATTGGAATAAATTTTATAATTTTTTTTTCTAAATATGATAAATTTAATTTTTAAATAAAATCATAATTTATTTCTATTATACCGAATTTAATATTATAATCAATTTTATGGCCCTTTTAGAAATTATTTATTGGCTAGTAAATTATCTTATAATTATAATAAAAATTAATATTAAATTTTAAATAAATTTTATGTAACTAAAATTTATTTTATATCATTATATTTATTAGAAGTGTGATTAAAACATTTTTGTTTTATAAAATTATAAAAACTTAATTTATTATTTTTAAAACATTTATTTACTTGTACCATGATATAAATATATATTATTTTCATATATGAGACACCTAAACATTAACTTACACTTTCATAAGTGAGGCTACTATTAAAATGACCATATTACTATTTCTAATGTTCATATTATTATTCTAATAGTTAGGTTACTATTCCAATGATCATATTATTATTCCAATGGTCAAATTTATAATGATCATATAGGTTCTTTAATTTCTATTAATACCTCTTATTTAATTAATTATTTATTCAAATATATTTTCTATAAAGGTTATATATAATTTCATTTGAAAAATTAATGATTTATTATTAACATTATTTTTTATTTCTACTACAATGTTTCTGAGTGTTGTCATTATGGTGGATTGATAAGATCCACTTTTACATATTATTATTGTATTTTTTTATATTTATTTCCCTACTATAACATTTAGAATTATTATTGGTTTATTTCCTGAATAATTTATCATTCTTCATTTGTGATAATATTTTTTTGGTTTCTCTATTTTATGTATGTTCTTATACTATATGTCATAATTATAAGAAGGGAAATGACATTGATAAAATTTTAGGTCGTTACATTCTTCCCCCCTTATGAATTGTTTCCCTCAAAATTTTATTTTACATACTAAGTTGAAAATAGGTGAGATTACTTCTCCTCCATCACTTCCTCTAGTTCCCATGCCACCACTACAAATTTATGGTCTTTCCATAGTACTTTGACTAGATGAGTAGCCTTATTGTATAGAACATTATCTCTACTTTCCATGATCTTCAACATATTATCCTCATAAGAGAGATTATTTTCTAGATATACCACTTTTGAATTTATTAAATACGATGGATATTATATGTACTTCCTCAAGAGTGATACATAGAATAAATCATGTACTTGAGACATGGTTGGTGGAAGTGATAGTTGATAGGCCACAACTCTAATGCGATCAAGAATCTCAAAAGGGATAATGTACCTAGGACTTAGTTTTTCCTTCTTCCTAAGTCTCATTAATCTCTTCCATGGATATATACAAAGAAATATCATGTCTCTAACCTCAAACTCCAGGTCTCATTGATGATTATATGTATAACTATTCTACTGACTTTGAGAATCCTTGATGAGATGTTGAATGGTATTTACCTTTTCTATCATTTATTCGACCATTTCAAGTCCTATCATCTTATGTTCACCGTCTTTATCCCATCATATTAGTGTTCTATGTCATTTCCCATAATGGGTTTCATATTGATCCATTTGGATTCTGGAGTGGAAACTATTTTTATAAGAGAACTTGACTAGTGGAATATGTTTATCCCACCCTCATTTAAAGTCCACTGATCATGCTATCAACACATATTCCAATGTATTAATAGTAAGCTTAGACTGGACATCATTCTAGGGGTGATAGTCCGTAATGAAGTTCAGCTCAGTGTTTAGATAATATTGGACAGTTTTCTAGAACTTGGAGGTAAATATTGGATATCAATAAGATACAATATAAAATGGTTCTCCATTCATACTCAACACTTATTTTATGTATATCCATTCAAGTTCATCGAGTGATAAGTCCTATAAAATTGAAATAAATTTGGAAATATTTTTATGATGATCCACAATATCCCATATTACATTATTTTTTATGGATGTATTTAGAATTCTAGTGACAAAGTCCATGGTGACATTTTTTTCACATCCATGTATGTATGGGAAATGGTTTTATCATACCCTTATAATTGTTCCTTTCAACTTTCACTTGTTAACATACCAGGAAATTTGATGTATATTTAGTGATATTTTTCTTCATATTGTCCCAACAATAGTTCTCTAAGAGATCTCAATACATCTTTGCATTCCCTGGGTTGATTGATAAGGTCAAGCTATGTGAATCATTTCAAATATCCCTCTTTATCTTAGGATTTTATGATACACATAGTCATTACCCCAATCTTATGACTCATTCTTCATCAATTTTCAACTATGAGGATTTCCCATTTCTACTTCTTCCACCTCTTCTAAATTTCTATATCATCACTTTGACCACCCTTTTTTTCTCTAAAATGGATGTTTGAGAAATTATTTGATAAAATATTTATGATTTAACTACCTTTATGATCCCAATGTTCATCCATTTCAAGACTAAGAAGATAGGATCCATCTCAATTCTCACTATTGATAAAGTTGCTAGATCCTTTCTACTTAGATAATCTTCTACTTCATTTTCCTTACCAGGATGGTAGTGGATTCAGCAGGCATAATTCTTGATGATCTATAACCGTCTTCATTGGTGAATATTAATTTCCTTCTATGTGAATATATTTTTTAGGCTTTTAAGATCAGTATATATCTCACACTTCTACCCACAGAGACAATGCTACCATATTTTCAATGAAAAGATCACAACCACTAGCTCAAGATCATGCATGGGATAGTTTTTCTCATGAAATTTCTACTAAATTTAGGAATAGAAAATAACTTTATCATTTTTCATCAGTATATATCCCATTCCATTCTTTGATGCATTACTGTATAAAACAAAGAGTTCCCTACTTTTCGGTAGTGTAAGTACTATTGCAGTGATAATTCTATTTTTCAAATCTTTAAACTATTCATCACATTCAATTTCCTTGAAAGACTCTACTCCCTTCCAATTTGTCTTGGTTAGTGGGTTTTAAAATCCTGAGAAGTTCCTAAAAAATCATTGGTAATACCCACCAAGACCAAGGAAACTATATATCTCAATTACAGATGTTTTTCTAGGCCACTCTTCAGGTGCCTTTTTTAAGAAGGGTCTACTAATATCTCTTTTTGGTGAAAACATTCCCCAATAAAGATAATTCATTCAAACAAAAATTAACATTTACTTTACTTTGAATATAATTTATTCCCTTGAAAACTCTTTATCACATTATTCAAATAATCCTCATAATCCTCCTAACTCATGGAGTGCAACATGTTATCATCTATAAAGACTACCACAAATTTTTCGAGTTAATATCTAAATACTCTATTCATTCGGTCCACGAAAATTTCTGGATAATTAGTGAGTCCTAATGGAATAAATATGAACTCATAGTGTCCATACCTCATCCAAAATGCAGTATTGGGAATATCTTCCTTCTTCACCTTTAATTGGGGATATCCTGACCGAAGTTTAACCTGAGAGAAATACTTGGCCCCATGTAGTTGATCAAATAAGTCATATATCTTAGGAAGGGGATGATATTTTTATCAGGATTATTTTGAGATAAAAATAATAAATGAAGAGTTTCATTGATCCATCCCTCTTCTTGATTAAGAGGAATGATTCACCTCATGTTGAAACACTCAGGAGTATAAAACCCTTGTCCATATTCTATTGTAACTGCTTATTTATTTCTTATAACTCAATAGTGGACATCCTTTAGGGAGTATTAGATATTGGAAGAGATCTAGGTATAAGTTTCATTGGGAACTCAACCTCTCAACCAGGAGGAAGACAAAAGAAATATTTAGGGAACACATCATTGTAGTACCTCACAATGTGCATGACTTTGAGAATTATCCTCTCCTTTGACTCAATTATTTTATCCGGATATGAATATTCATAAAGAAATATTTTCCATGATTGAGAAGAATATATAAAATAATATCCATCCTCCTCCTTACATTTGCACAGAACTGGAGGATGTATCAGGATGTGAAGAGTGATCTCCCTTTATTGACAGTTAATGGTGGATTTATATAAAGATAGATAATCCATTCCCAATAGAGCATCAAAGTCCACAAAAGTAAGTAAGATGAGTTTTTTGGGAGGTTTAGTCCATAAAAATTGACTAAGTAGGAGTGATATACTTAGGATGAAATAATTTCTTCATTCGATGTTCTCATAGATAACTAAACATCGATATTTTGAGATGGTGTTTGATTAGTTCTAATAAACTTATAGGATCTAAAAGTATGCATAGAACTATAATAAAAAGTTACATTTGATATTATTTAATGAATAACTAGCATACCTATACCTACATCATTTTTGGGATCTACCTCTATAGTAGTGATTAAATATGCCTTTTCTTACCGCTATGGAGGTTATTGTTGTTTATTATCTCCAACAACCATTGGCTTTGGCCACTATCTCACATAATACCCATGTTCCTTGAAGTTGAAACACTGCACTAATGGTAGAGTTTTGATATGAACATTCCATTATTCTTCTAAATTTTTGGGATTCTTCATATCCATTCAGTAATGATTATCTGGATGCCCCTATTTTTTATATTTGAAACATCTCCCAATTCCCTTTATACAATTCCCATGATTCTTATTACCATAGTTTTGAGATGTGGAATGTTGGGTATTCTTGAATCCGTAGGATTTATCTATTGATTCTACCATATTGAACTCCAATTTACACTTTTTATCTCCAACCCCATGAGACCAATGAGATTCTCTAATCTCCATCGCAACTTGAAGGGAACATCAAACAATCTCCTCATAGATTTCAATGTCTAGAATCACTAATGGTTTTCATAGACTTTCTTTAATATAATAAAAAAGTGATCCAATTTTTTTCAAGGTTCTTGAAAAAACCAAAGGCATATCATGAAAGCATTGTAATGTTTTCCTCATACACACCGATAGACTCATCTTCATTTTTCTCCAGTTTTAGGAACTCCCTCTCTATCTTAATACAAAGAGTTTGGAGAAAATAATTATTGAAAAATATTTTCTTAAATGATTCCCATTACATTTAATAAATATACTCTTTAGTATTCATGTTCTTGATCAATAATGTACACCACTAATAAACTTCCTCATCAAAATGATAGACCACAACATAACTTTCTGTTCCTATGTGTACTAAAGGACATATAATATCTTTTAAATGGAGTTAATCCATTATTAAATTATGAGGGGATTAGAAGATACACTCAATATAGAATGCATTTTTCACATAAAGGAATAAACTGCAGATTTATATTTCTTAGGAGAAAGAGGGAATTCCATAATATTTAATTAATTATTTATAACTTGACCGAGTTGATCCAGTACTATCATAATGTTCTGATCTCCTATTCACATAAGGTTTGGAATATCATTAGTTAATTCATCATATGACCTATCACATTGGTTATTGGAATGGGTTATCCTATTTCTAGACATTAAAAAAAATATAAAATTAGAGGGCTTGAATAATTAGATATTAAGCATATAGAAAGTAAACTATGAACATAAAAGGATAAACATATAAATTAAAAGTATATCCTAACTTATGATTCACTATTTTAAATATAGCTTATCTATGGTGATAGAATTATCCCGATGGTTCTTACTAAAGTATTTTAGTCCCAATACCCCCAAAAAATAGACATTTGTCTCATAAAAACTATAAATACCCTATCCCTTTATACACATTATTACATGATTTTAGGCATAATTATACATTAAATCAAAATCAAGGATTAGAAATTGTAGTGTCTTTAGAAGACAAGGTACATAATTATAAAAAACATGAAACTAAAATAAAAGTTATTTTTATTAATCTTACATAATGAAATCCTAACTTATATTGCTATCCTAATTCTTCATAGGATAACCTAGGGAATACATAGAAAAAGGGATGAGTTAAAAATCCCAGTAAGGGAATAAGAATGGAAAATAAGAGTAGAACATTAGATAAAGGCATAACATGATAACCTAATAAGAATGGGACATAGAAAAAAATTAGAGGCATATCATATAGAACATGGAATCATATGATCATGGAAATATAAGAATCTGGTAGTAACACATAACATGACATAAACACGAGTCACGGATAACTGCCAATATTGTATCACATGGTAGAAAAAGTCTCATAATGGATTTGGTTTACTCCATAATCCCATACATGACATCTCATGAGAATAAAAATTTCCCATTGAGTTAGATTGATATATGGGAACACCCATCATACCATGTTAATTAATATGTGTAAAAAAATACTAAATCAAATATAAGTAATAAACATAAGAGTTACCCATGGAATAAAATGGGCATCATAATCATGTCACACGACACAACCAAAGGGTGTGTAAAAAATGGAATCCATGAAATAAGGGATTAAACAATTTTTGGACAATCATAAAGTAAAAATAATAAAAGATCAAGAATAATAATGTCCAACTAAATTTAATACCTGAAAAATAATGTTTAGGAAACTTTATAAATGAACCACTATAGTGCGGTTGAAGGGAAAAGATTAAAGAGTCTTTAAAGGGGAAGAAGGTATATTTGTTTCTATAAAACTAGAAATGAAATAAAATAGTTTTCCATGATAAAATTAAATATTTTATAAAAATATTTATTTCTCAAAAATATTTCATAGTGTAATTGAAAATGGGTATGAAACGGAGGTGTTCCCATTAACCAGGCTTTCTTATTGAGAGGAATTGAGAAGGGAACCTTTTAAAACATGTATTTCCCCAAAAAATATAGATGAATTAAGCTATATAAACATATTTTGAACATATAAACACAAGTTAATAGAATAATATAAGAATAATGAATAAATATCTAAGGGTAAAGAGAGAGAAAGCGTAGCACAATGGAAAAATTTGAGGTTCGGAGAGATCCTTTACCTTTTGTGCAATGTGTTCTACACCTGTACTTAATGTCCTAGATAATAAAATTAAATTCATTAATAATTAAATTTATAACCAATTCCCTATATATTTTATTTTTTATAATTTTATTAAGTTATTTATTTCTATTTCTATGTGTTATAAAGTTTAATTTTTTAGTTCCCAGAGCGTTCCTTTCAAAGTTTCATGGTTGATTAACTTGTGTATTTTTATAGATGTTATTTTTACTTGGGAATAGTAATCCAGAAGTAAAATTATATGTTATTAATATAATTAAAGAAGTTTAAATGGACCCATATATCATTTTTATTTCTGGTATGATGATGATTCATTTTACAACGCATTAATTATAATTATTTAGTTTATTTTGGTGGTTTTTCCAACCATCGTGAACTAGTTTCGTTTTATTTAATATTATAAACATATATTAATTCTAGAATATGAGAATATATATAATATATATATATATATATTTAATTTTAAAAAATTATAAATGGATTTAAAATATCCAATAAAATTTAATGGAAAACAAAAACACAACGTCCATAAAGGCGGTGAATTGACATACCATGGATGGTGTTTTCATTTTTAAGAATAAAAGGAGTAGAGAAGAGATTTGATGATGAATGTTAGATTAATAATATAAAATGATAGTATATATATATATTATAATATATTTATATTTAAAATTTTTATGTGAGGGGGTGGTGTGATGATAAGTTAGAAGAAAGAAATAATTTAAAAGAGAAAGAAAGAGGATTTTACCACTTGAATATCATCTCCCTGAGAACCTCTTTAAGGGAATTAGAATTAGTATTTTGGTGAGACCATAAATACTAAGACATGTGGAAGATTATTTAGAGATGATTTGGGAAGAGTATTGGTAAGATCTAAGGATTTAAAATATGTAAGAATAAGGGGTGGTGAGAGGTGGTATTTATAAGGGGAGGAGAGGGGTGTTTTTGATTATTATATTCATTAGTTAAATATTTTGGTATAAGAATATAAATAGTATAGATTCTTATGACTATATGAAGTAATTAGGGGAATTTATTTCTAGCTAATGTATTCTTACATCATTCATGGCTAAAAAATTTATTTATTTGGCTTATAATGATAAATAAAGTAAATTACCATATTTCAGTATTCACAAAAAAATAAACTATTTTAGAAAAATCTCAAAAATGTACCATAATTTTTTTTTTCAATATATATATTTTATAAATGGAATAAATTTTGTGAAAATAATTTTCTAAATATAAAAATTATAATTTTTAAATAAAATCATCATTTATTTGAAAAATACTATTTTTAATATTATAAAAAATTTTACGACCCTTTGAAAAATTATTTATGTTCTTGTAAGATTATAATATCATTATAATACATATTAATATTAATTTTTAAATCTATTTTATGTAAATAAATATTATTTTATACCATTAAATTTATTTAAAGCGTGATTAAAATATTTATGTTTTATAAAAATATAAACACTTAATTTATCATTTTAAAACATTTATTTACTTGTACAATGATAAAAATATATCTTATTTTAATTTATAAGACACCAAAATATTAATTTAGACTTTCATAAATGATGTTACTATTCTAATGACCAGATTACTATTCCTAACAGTATGATTACTATTCCAATGGTTAGGTTACTCTTCCATTGGTCAGATTAATATTCCAACAGTTATATTTATAATGGTCATGTAGGTTAATTAATTTCTATAAATACCCATTATTTAATTCATTATTCATTAAATTCTATTTTCTCAAAAGGTTATATATATTTTCATATTCAAAATAAATATTTTATTATTAACATTCTATTTTATTCCCAATGTTTTGTTTGTGAGTGCGGTCATTCTAGCGAATCGAGAAGATCCACATTTATCTATTATTATTATTATCTATTTTCTATTTATTTCCCCACTATAATATTTGGAATTATTATTGGTTTATTTTCTGAATAATGTTTCATTATTTATTTATGAGAATAATGTTCTGTTGGATAATCCATTTGATGCACATGAGCATGCACCCAGTTGGTGAGGACTCCTTAAGTGCATCCAGGAGACCCATGATCAAATCCAGGTAGAGGCATAATTTTTGGATTACTATAGTAGTATTGTAGCAGGTACTATAGCAAGAACTGTAGCAGGTACTGTTCGGCACTCTAGTAACCCAGACTATTCCCCCGTTTGGGCCTTTGGGCCACCAATTTGGTCCCTAATTCCTTTAAGGCCTTCAGGAAACCAAGGAATTCAGGTCAGTAAGTCCTTCGAGAAACCTCAAGGCCTTTGGGCCACCTCTTGGCCTTCGTGCCACCTTTAGTAAAGATGCAAACCAGACAACCTACAAAGGAACATGCTCTTGAAAGTGGATGAGAAAGGAGATTTCACCATAACAGAAGCTAAATGGATTGTAAGAATGGGAGGGTATGGCACCGGTCATTGGGACAAGCCTGTGCATGCATGATAAAGCCTATCTGAACAACCATGCAAAGGTGAAGAGATGATACCACAATGAAGATGCTAGGGAAGGAGGAGTTCTATGTAGCTAGTCTGGGTTGTATGTAATGTTTGAAGCCTATGGTAAATGAATTCCTATAAGGCCTATGGGCCATGTAATTATTATTCCTATGTGCCTTTTAAGGGTTACACCTCACCCCTTGAAAGGTGTTTTGTCAAAAATCAATAAAAAATGAAGGCCTTTAGGAAATTAGAGGATAGGTTTATCCATTTGATGTATGTGATTATACATTATGTCATAATTATAAGAAGGAAAGTTGAATTGATAAATTTTTGTGTCATTACAATCCATATATCTAAAACTATTTTATAAAACCTAGATGGTTAGCATAAGTTATCAATATGCATATATCTTTATACGGTGAAGTAATAAATTAATCTCTACAACCTCATATAAAGTTCAACTTAAACAATTTTATAAATGGTTAACCTTATGAATATTCCGAATAATTATGATCCAAAAATTTATAAAGAAGTTCACTAAATTTCCAAAATGAAAATACCATTAATCCTCTAAACAGCATGTAGCAGCTCTTAATTTTCATATACTAAACATTTTAATACCTTCATAATTTATTCTTTAGAAACACAGTTATAACCTGAATTCCCATAAAATCATATTCATAACATGCATGATTAATTATTACTTATATAAAACATATATTATTCTATATATTACAAAGATCCAATAAGGATGTAAAACCCATCAATGATAACATAAACCTATTTTTCTGAAAATCTTTAATCAATTCGAAGGTCTTCAATACTATATAATGTACTTTATCAAAATCAATCATATTTTAAACCAACATTATTATCTCAACATCAAAAACATATTACGGGTTATATTTCCCTTAATTGTGTATTTTCTATGAATATATCCTTTCCATTAAATCACTTTTCTAGGTCATCATTATCTTTTAACATATTCTTTGAAATCCTTAATTATTTTTTTAATAAACAATTCCTATATAATTCACAATTAATATAACATAATTATTGAATAGAAATACATAAATACTTCAATCCTTTCACTTAAATTATTGGAATGGAATAGGTCATTCCTTGGTCAAGAAGTTAATTCTTTGGCCAAAGCTCTGAGTTCGGTAATTCTAATGTTTCCCACACGTAAGACATTGAACTCCTTGACAATTTGTCACTATATGACATTATCTTCCTCACAGATAACATCTTCCCCTCCATTTAATATATTCCTATAATTTCTTATTCCCCTTTATTAACATTTAGTAAGATAAATATTATTTTCTATATGTTCTTTACCATATATAATTTAATAAAATTTCATCTTCTTATTATTTTATGTGTCAAGAATCCCACTGAAGTTCATGTTGTCAATTATATATTGCAATATATAATTAGGAATAATCAAAATATCTTTATCCCTAGTCATAATCCAATTTGGTTTCTCAAATTCACTAAATTTTTCATCATATTCAATTCTAAGATAGTTATTTCTTGTCCCATCCATTGAAAAAACCCAAAAATCATAGTGTGAGAAACAATAATAATGATACGTAACCACATGATCAAGAAAAGTCACTTATATGATGTCTAAATTATGAAAAATTATTTTAAATCTATGACACATTATGCTTAACCTAGGTTATTCATAGTAATCATTTATTTAAATCCTTTATTACGGTTTATAAAGAGTTTTTGAATTTCTAAATAATATCCCTAAGAATGTCAAACAATATGTGAAGCATGGACCATTATTGTACACCAGTTCCTAAGAGTATTGATCAATACAATATTTTCAAGGTTGTTGACTCCAGGTACATATGTGTTAGAGCCATATCCACTTGCAGTATCTTGACATGGATGTATTTTTATGAAACTACTAACTCTCTCCATTACCAAAATTATAGTATATTTTCATATACATTGACTCATCCTTAGGATTATCCTTAGACATTTCCTTAGAGAACTCACTAAGTTTTTCTCATCCTCATTTCTAAATGTTAACTATGAATTTAATTTGATACCAATTATAAAGAACCAAGCTTATCATACATAAATATTACATCCTTTTAGATGTATATTCATCACATTACACAAAAACATTATTGAGGATCATAATAGTTTAGTGAATTTGTAAACATGGAACACAATCATCTAATCTAGTTAATGATCCTCAATATTTACTAAAAAGATATTCCCATTTAGTACTCTTTATAGACATACCCTAAATAGAACCTTTCTCTATAACCTGGGGAAATGAAACATAAGAAATAGTCAGATTAGATGCTCAGTAAGGGTTAAACGAAGAGATATCAATATATGATCAAATGAAATAATAAGAAAAGCTGAAGGGTACATGATAATGAAAATAACTTACGATGTTCATAAACAACATTTCATAGATCATAAACACAAGTCATGGAATAAATATTGGAAGTTTTTTATACATGAATCACAAGAGAATAAAATAACATAATCCATCAAATCATAACATTGGTATAAGAAATAGTTTTGTTCCATAAACATAAACATAAAAAATATTATGTCAAGGAAAACCACCAAAAATTTCAGAAAATGTTTGTCTTTGGTTAATCCCTTATATACCTTATTCGGGCTTAAGATGTCCTTCTATGTACCCTCTTTGGGATTGAAATAACCACCAATGTACCTACATCAGGCTTTGGATAACCTCATATATACCCTCTTTTGGGCTTGGGATAACCACCTATGTACCCTTATTTTTGGGCTTAGGCTAACCACCTGTGTACCCTCCTTTTTAGGCTTGGTCTACCCATCCGTGTACCCTTTAAGATCATAGAAAATTTATTATTTCCCAATGCATTGGAGGGATATATAGGTCCCACATATCACATAATGAAAATTAAATTTATGTATTCCACAAGATCATAAAAATTCAACATATTATAACCCATGAAATGAAATGGGTATCATAAACATTTTATTATATCACATCCTTTGGAAAATATATATGTTTTATAATAATTCCATCATATAATTACTCATGAAAAGAAGCAGATTTCATAAGCATTTTCTCATGGTATAACCCATGGAAGAGAAACAATTTTCATAAAAATCATTACATAAAAAAATAAACCATTAAGAGAAAGAACATGAATGGTATCCTTGGATCATATCCCTAGTAAGGAATAATTAACAACAATAGATGTCATCTTAGATGGAAAATAATTACGTAAGATAATTTAAAATATTTCCTGAGGAAAATATTTTTTACACTTTGAAACATTATTTTTAAAACATAAAAAATTTTGCAAATTTTTTTTATTTGAAAATACCCGTAAAAAATTATAAATAAAACTCAAAATAAATGATTGGTCATGATTTCAGAAAATTATGTTCATTCCATCCACAGTAAAACAAATATTTCTTTCACATTTTTGGTAAAATCCCAAAGGGAATTGTTTGGAAAATGGCTTGAAGATTCATTTTAATTTTTTTAAAAGGTAAAAAAGGGTAAAAATGTCTTAAAAATCATAATATAGTAATAAAACAGTTTTAAAAACATTTTTAGAAAACATCGTTTTGGAAGAAAATACATTTTCGATTGATGAGAGAAAATAAATTTGGATTTTATAAAAAATAGTTTGTTAATTATTTTAAGTATAAAAGTGTAAAAAATAGTACCATTAATTGAATATATCATGAATAATCAAATTATTATAAAATTAATGATAATTATTTTGAGTTAGATTATGATATATCAATATTGGTGACTAAATTATAAATAATCTCGATAAATGATGAGATTGTAACATAAAATATTTTCCACTTTGGTAATATTGAATCGGAGGACCAATGAAGTAGTAACATAAAATGAAACATAAAATATCACGATGATGTATAAATTTTTGATATTAAATGTTAAATAGGTTTTATATACACCTCATGAAAGAATATAGATGCAAAACAAAATGTATATCTCAAAGAAGGAAAATTGAAAAAAAATACCTTACCAATTCGGTAACTTTTTAATAGTAAATTCCAAGAAAGAGAGATCATAAAATTTATTTGTAAATAAAAATTAATTTATGTATAATAATCATAAATTAAATTCATTGGAATTATATACATTACATAAAAGAAATATGTGGTTAACATGACTTATGTCACATAGAAAAATAAAGATGAGATGGAAATCCATTACATTAAGTATTGAATTCCGTTGTACTTGTTCAAAATTAATATATAATAAATATAATTTTAATAAAATATATTAAATAATATTAATATATATATTTATATATATTATACCACATATAATTTAATTATTCCCTTTTATTACCAGTTTATTAACAATTCCATGTTAAAGCCACTTTACGGGCAATAACCGGTTTTTTTTTCATGTATGTTTTCACTCATTATTTTTGTCCCTATTACTTAGATAATGATTTAATAACCTATAGAATATAAAAAATGATATAAATATTATATATATTTAGTATGTATTTATTTAGAGTAATCTGTAAAATTTAGTGATAGGAAATGAAATACACCGTTCATGGAGACGGTAGGCCGTACGTACACATGAATATTGTTTCCATTTTCTTATTTAATTTAAAGAAAGAAAATTTAATAATATATATATATATATATTAATTATAGAATAATGTTTCTGTCATATATATCACATATTTTTATTAAACCCATCCTTAAAACATTCCATGTAAAGCGTGAAAGAATCACATCTCTTCAAGAGGCGGCAGTCCACTGTACACATGAGCAACGTTACCGTATTCATACACAATGAATATTATGAATGTATGTGTGATATAATAATTATAGAATCATAATAACATAATTAATATCATATATAAACAAGAAATCTATAATTATGACTAGCCTTGATATGTGGTAATGAAAAAATGCATGACATCGGTTCACCAGGTGGTAGTCCGCCATATACATGGATGATGATTTCATTACCCATTTTATGGAAGTGGAGATGGTTTTAAATCATAAAATTAAAACAAATAAATCTCCATATATGGTATTTAATGAAGTTATTATATAATAAATTTACAATAATAATTTAAGTAGGTTGAGAGAAAAAATAAAAAAATGCTCGTTGATGAATGTTACCTCTTATTTGGGTATCCTCTTTTGGTTTGCAGTAAAACATTCCTAGTTTGGATTTATGACCAAAATAATGCTTCTATTATTATAATATATAACTTTGAAAGTTATTTGGTTAGGTTTTGGTCAATATAAATGGATTTAAAGGTGTTAATAAGTGAGGGGAGTGGGTACCCTTTTACAATTGAGGAGGGGTGAAATTTTTTGTAAATACTCAAAATTATTCACTATTGGTAGGTCAAAATCACTTTAAGTGGCTACAAAATTTACTATTAAATTTTTTTATGGATTATATGGTCGATAAAAACCTCCAAAACACAATAGAAACATGTTTTAAACATTTTTTCTTTAACTTCTAAGTTTCTCCACTTTTACCATTTTGGGTTTTCACTATAGTAATTAGTTTTATAACCAAGGTAATTTATCCTTTAAGTCTAAATTAAAGTGATCAATATTAGATAATTTATATATATATATTCTAAATATTAAAACCAATTTATCAAATAAAAATCCTATGTGTGTATAAAATTTATTTTAACTCAAGTACATGTACGTGCAAAAAAACTGATTTTGTAACATCCCAAATTAGTAATGAATAATAGATATTATTATCTATGTCTATTTATGACTTAGATAGTGTTTTAGGAGCTTAAAATGAGAATAAATCCAATCTTAAGCATGGAATACACTAATATTTTTAAAATATTGTTTTACTGCCTTTTGATGGAAAACCATTTTTAAATAAAAATTTTAACAATTTTATAAGATATATTTGTCAAAATAAACTTATTTTTTATTATTGGGACTTTGAAATTTACTTTGGATAAATTTTTGGCATTTTTCTGACAATGTTCATTTTTTAATGAATAGTGAAAAATACTACATTTTAAATCAAAACTGCTTTTTCATCTAATTTAAATATATCGTTATATTATCTTTTTAATTTGTTTTAAAGTTTAATTAGAATATATTTTTACCATTTAATAAAATTTTAGCCATTTTAATTTATTTCACATTGGAATTGGGCATAAACAAGTGCCAAACCTTTCATAGATATTGTTTCAAAAAAACCCGCTATTTGTTTTGACAACATGAATTATTTTTTAAATTAATTATTTCAATTTATATGTTTGGAATTTGATAAAATGGATTCCATATTTGGAATCATATGTTCCAAATTATGTAATTAAGACTCTTTTGTTTTTGGATATTATGAATAGTAATGACGGTAATTATCTTTAATTGTCGTGATTAATTAGTAATCGGGTAGTTAAGGATAATAAAATAATATCATAATAATAACAAATAACCCCAACATGTGTCCTAATTATACTGGTTGTGTCATGGCCGACCATGGGATGCCTTGTTCCAAACTTTGGGACCCCATTTAATCAATTTTGTGTGATAGTGGCACTTTATCTTTTTATTTTTTAAGAATGGAGAATATCACAAAAGAATGTATCACCCAAGTAAAACAATTTTCATTTTTTCTGTGTAAATGATCTCTTAGACTATAAATACTCATTGGAAAGATAAAAATATTTCCTAAATCATAGTATTTTTTTATATAATTTCTAAACATTAAATAAACTAATTTATTTATGACATCATGATGATGCAACGATTATCTCATTAATGAACGATTTAAATAAAATGAAAAGATAATGTAAAATATAAGACTTAAACTTGTCAAAAACCTATTGGATGAGTATATTTAGAATCCTTATCACCTTATCCTTGAAATATATCAATTTGGGACCTTTAAAATCTGAAACTCATTTTAAAATAAAGTAACATTTCTTGACTTTCCAAGAGTGCCCCTCCTCCCTCTTATAAAAGGCCCCCACCTCTACCTCTTTACCCACACTTCTCAAGCCATTGGCTCGGCCAAAATCTTCTCATTTTATCTCTCCAAATCCATCTCTTAATCCTATAAGCCTTACCTTAGGCAGGAAGCTCTTCAAAAAACCCTTTTACACTAGTGCAGAAAACGTTTTTTACGTCACCATTTTTTACGTCGGTTATATAAAACCGACGTCATAATATGTAAAACGAGGTTTTTTACGTCGGTTATTTATTAACCGACGTAAATATTTGTATTCGGTACACCTTTAACGTCGGTTATTATTATAACCGACGTTATTAATCGCGTGGCTTCGTTTTTTACGTCGGTTATAACAATAACCGACGTAAAAAATGCGGTTTCCGAAGGCCTTTTTACGTCGGTTATTCAATAACCGACGTAACAAACGCGGTTTTTGAAGGCTTTTTTACGTCGGTTATAAAATAACCGACGTAAAAAAAGAATCCGCAGATGTTTTTGACGTCGGTTATTCCATAACCGACGTAAAAAAACGCGGATTTTGAGCCCTTTATAACGTCGGTTATAAACTAACCGACGTAACAAATGAATCGGAGGAAGGTTTTTACGTCGGTTATTGAAATAACCGACGTTATAAATGTTTTAAAAACAATTATCACGTCGGTTATTGAATAACCGACGTGATAACTCATTTAAAAATTTACCCAGACCCGTGGATTGTCATTCGCGAGTTTACCTTCGACAGTCGCGACTCGTCTCTCTCGCGCGTAAACCCGAATCGGCTCGTCCATTTCGTTGGTTTAGATTCGTTTTGCGATCATTGTTTCTCATATTTAATATCCTCGGATCAATCATCTAAACTCGCAGCACTCAGGTAATCCTCCCACTCGTTCGTTTTTTTTCGCGGATAGTATATATATATGTGTTGTGATTTTTTTGTTGAAACTAGCTAAGATTCTTCGATTGCGAACCCTTTTAACTCGTTTTGGCACCATAATCTTATTTATCATCCCTAAATCTATTTGTTCGACTTGCAATATTGAGTAATTTTATGATTTCACTAATTTTTCATCGTTTTCTATAAATCCCCGAGAGGGTTGGGGCGTGTCCATTTGGATGGGTTGCCCTTTTACAGTTGTTACTACTTTATTCACACACAACCATGGCATAGGTGCATGGATTTGGGGTCGGGGGGTGTCCAGGGGGGTTTACAAGGGGGTGGGTGGGTGTGGGGGGCTGTCCAAGGGTGTGGGTGGGTGTTGGGGGGTGTCCAGGGGGGTGTCCAAGGGGGTAGGGGGTGGGTGGTGGTGTTTAGGAGGGGTGGGGGGCTGTCCAGAGGGTTGGGGGGTGTCCAGGGGGGTGTCCAAGCAGGTCGGGGGTGGGGGGTTGTGTCCAGGAGGGGTGGGGGTGCTTTCTAGAGGGGTCGGGGGCTGTCCAGAGGGGTCGGGGGGTGTCCAGGGTGGTGTCCAAGGGGATGGGTGGGTGTGGGGGGCTGTCCAAGGGGGTGGCGGCCTGTCCAGAGGGGTCGGTGGGGTGTCCAGGGGGGTGTCCAAGGGGGTGGATGGGTGTGGGGGGCTGTCCAAGTGGGTGGCGGCCTCTCCAGAGGGTATTTGGGGTTGTCCGGGTGGGTGGGGGGGGGGGGCAGTCCAGAGGGTTGGGGGATGTCCAGGGGGTGTCCAAGGGGGTAGGGGTGGGGGGTGGTGTCCAGGAGGGGCGGGGGGCTGTCCAGGGGGGTTACAAGGGGGTGGGTGGGTGTGGGGGGCTGTCCAAGGGTGTGGGTGGGTGTTGGGGGGGGGGGGTGTCCAGGGGGGTGTCCAAGGGGGTAGGGGGTGGGTGGTGGTGTTTAGGAGGGGTGGGGGGGGGGGGGCTGTCCAGAGGGTTGGGGGGTGTCCAGGGGGGTGGCCAAGCAGGTCGGGGGTGGGGGGTTGTGTCCAGGAGGGGTGGGGGTGCTTTCTAGAGGGGTCGGGGGCTGCCCAGAGGGGTCGGGGGGTGTCCAGGGTGGTGTCCAAGGGGATGGGTGGGTGTGGGGGGTTGTCCAAGGGGGTGGCGGCCTGTCCAGAGGGGTCGGTGGGGTGTCCAGGGGGGTGTCCAAGGGGGTGGATGGGTGTGGGGGGCTGTCCAAGGGGGTGGATGGGTGTGGGGGGCTGTCCAAGTGGGTGGAGGCCTCTCCAGAGGGTATTTGGGGTTGTCCGGGTGGGTGGGGGGGGCTGCCCAGAGGGTTGGGGGATGTCCAGGGGGGTGTCCAAGGGGGTAGGGGGTGGGGGTGGTGTCCAGGAGGGGTGGGGGGCTGTCCAGAGGGGTCGGGGGGTGTCCAGGGGGGTTTACACATCGATTTGTTTTATATTTCAAAATTGTTTACATTCAAATTATGATTTTTTTCATATAAAAATATATTTGTCTTATCTAAAAAATATATATATTTTTTCTATTTGTTATAGGTAATAATGAGTCGAAGTTGGATTACGGCACATCGAATGAGCAATGAATATGAGGAAGGTGTTGATGCCTTTTTGGAATTTGCTAAACGAAATGTTCCAAGTAGTGACATTTTTTTCTGTCCATGCCTGAAATGTCTGAATCTGAAGAAGATGAAAAGTAGAGAGATAAAAGATCATCTGATTTGTCATGGTTTCAATCCGAGTTACAACCCTTGGATTTGGCATGGCGAAACTGGACAGAATGTCACTGATGATAATGAATCGCAAGATGGTAACTCCGATGGAATTGAAGAAATGATTCGCGATATTGTAGCAGAACAAATTGAGATAGAACCGACAGTTGCACGTCTATATGGTGATGCCGAAAAACCATTATATCCTGGTTGTACAGATTTTACGGTTTTGTCGGCGGTGTTAAGATTGATTAACCTGAAGGCGAAACATGGATGGAGTGACAGAAGTTTTACAGAGCTGCTACAATTGATGAAAGACATTCTTCCAAAAGATAACGATCTTCCAGATTCACATTATAAGGCCAAAAAAATATTATGCCCGATGGGATTGGGATACAGGAAAATACATGCCTGTCCGAATGACTGCATTATATATAGGAAGGAATATGAATTTCTGAAAGAGTGTCCTAAATGTGGGACATCACGGTATAAGGTGAAAGAAAAATCACAAGCTGATGTAGAGATTACAAAGCTCCCTTCAAATGTATTTTGGTATCTTCCTATAATTCCTCGTTTCAAACGTTTATTTTCTAATTCACATGATGCAAAAAGGTTAAGATGGCATGCTGATGAGCGGGTATGTGATGGAAAAATACGTCATCCAGCTGATTGTCCACAATGGAAGAAAATTGATGCCCAGTACCCTACATTTGGAAATGAAATTAGAAATCTGAGACTAGGCTTGTGCACAGATGGAATGAATCCATACCGAACCCTCAGTAGCACACATAGTTCATGGCCTGTTTTATTGGTAATTTACAACCTCTCTCCTGAAGTTTGTATGAAGCGCAAATATGTCATGTTGAGTATCATGATCTCTGGTCCAAAGCAACCTGGCAATGATATTGATGTATACTTCTCACCGCTGATTGATGATTTGAAACTGTTATGGGCTGATGGTATTAGGGTGTATGATTCTTATAAAATGGAATATTTTCAACTGCATGCAATGCTTCTATTCACTATAAATGACTTCCCAGCATATGGAAATTTGTCTGGATACAGTGTTAAAGGGCATAAAGCATGTCCAATTTGCGAACAACAGATGTCATATTGTCAATTGCATCATGGGAGGAAAACAGTGTACATGGGTCATCGAAAGTTTTTGCCTATGGATCACCCTTATAGAAGACTAAAAAAGGCATTCAATGGCTCACAAGAATTTGATACTGCTCCTCAACCTTTATCCCCAGAATTGTATTTTGAGAGGGTGAAAAACCTTGATGTGACATTGGGAAAGACACAGAAATCTGGTAATGATAGACATATTTGGAAGAAAAGGTCAATATTTTTTGAGCTACCATATTGGAGGTATCATGAAGTCAAACATAATATTGATGTCATGCACGTGGAGAAGAATATCTGTGATTCTTTGATCGGAACATTGCTAGATATTAAAGGAAAGACAAAAGATGGGTTGAATGCAAGGTTAGACCTACTGTCAATGGGAATACGTTTGGAGTTAGCTCCCACTCCTAAAGGAAGACGAACATTTCTTCCCCCGGCTTGTCATACATTATCGAAGAGGGAGAAAAGTAGCTTCTGTCAGTGTCTTCATGATATCAAAGTGCCTCAAGGTTATTCTTCAAATGTAAAAATTTTTGTCTCATTGAAATACTTGAAGTTGATAGGTATGAAATCACATGATTGTCATGTCATGATGCAACAAATTCTACCAGTTGCACTGCGTGGAATATTGCCCATCCGTGTCAGAAAGACTATAATGAGGTTGTGTTATTTTTTCAATTCAATTTGCAACAAGGCGATTGATGTGAATGCTTTGAACATTTTGGAAAAGGATGCAATTTTTATACTTTGTCATTTGGAAATGTATTTTCCTCCAACGTTTTTTGATATGATGGTGCATTTAATGATTCATCTGGTTCGAGAAATAAGACTTTGTGGACCTGTATATCTTCGTTGGATGTATCCTTTTGAAAGGTACATGAAAATATTAAAGGGATATGTTAAAAATCCATATCGACCTGAAGCCTCCATTATTGAAAAGTATATTTCTGAGGAGGTAGCAGAGTTTTGTACGAGCTACTTGGCTACGGCGCAACACATAGGTTTGCCTCCATCTCGCCATGAACGGGTTAATAATGAGGGAAAGGGGATTCGTGGCTTGAAAGTCAAATCACTGTCAGCTGAACATATGAAGAAGTTAGAATCATACATCTTGAATAACATAGCTGATGTTCAACCGTATATCACATTGCATATTAATGAGTTGAAACAATGTCATCCAAAGAAGAAAGAAATGTGGATTTTGAATGAGCACAACAAAACTTTTTTGCCATGGTTTAAAAAGACCTTGCTTGGTAGATCAGATGTATCAGAGACATTAAAATGGATAGTGGGTGGTCCATCTTTAAATGTGATAACATGGTCCGCTTATGACATTAATGGCTATACATTTCATACGAAAGCTCAGGACAACAGAAGTGCAGTTCAGAATAGTGGTGTATTGGTGTTTGCAGAAGCAATGCATTTTTCGAGTGCTAAGGACAGAAACCCAATTTCGGCATCAACTGCATATTATGGAGTGATTGAAGACATATGGGAGGCTGATTACTTTAAAATTAAAGTTCCTGTTTTTAACTGTAAATGGTTTATCGGTAACAACAGTGTCAGACACGATGAATTTGGAATGACACTTGTTAATCTGAATAGATTGGAAGACACAGCTGATTATTTTATAATGGCAACACATGCCAAACAAATTTTCTATGTAGTAGATCAGTCAGATATGCAGTGGGCTGTTGTTTTACAAGGGAAAAACCAATATGTTGGTGAGGATGAATTTGATGAAGATGCTGATTTATGTGAGATCCCTACTTCCATGGAAAGATTAACAGAACATAATCATGAGTATGTTGAAGACATGGTTTGTGCCATAAGGAACGATCACGACGAAGGAATTTGGGAAAACAATCCAACTGTACATTCCTAAAATTACTGGTAACACAAGTTTATTTCTTGTTTACATTTAGTTTTTTCATATAATGTTAGATACTGTAAATTTTTTACTTATTAAAACATGTATCAAACCAAAACGATAAAACAATAAAAACCGTAAAGAGGAGAAGTCCTGGGCGCACCAGCTGGCCGGTGGTGGATCACCTGTTGGCCGGTGGTCCAGAACAAAGCTCTGTCTGGTCCACCGGCCGGCCGGTGGTGATCCAGCGGCCGGCCGGTGGTCCAGACAGAGAGCCTTCCTCTCTGTCTGGACCACCGGCCGGCCGCTGGATCACCACCGGCCGGCCGGTGGACCAGACAGAGAGCCTCCCTCTCTGTCTGGATCACCAGCGGTCGGCCGGTGTTGAGCCAGCGGCCGACCGGTGGACCAGACATAGAGCCTTCCTCTCTGTCTGGATCACCAGCGGCCGGCCGGTGGTGATCCAGCGGCCGGCCGGTGGACCAGACAGAGAGGAAGGCTCTCTGTCTGGTCCACCGGCCGGCCGCTGGATCACCACCGGCCGGCCGGTGGACCAGACATAGATCCTTCCTCTCTGTCTGGATCACCAGCGGCCGGCCGGTGCTGAGCCAGCGGCCGGCCGGTGGTCCAGACAGGAAGGCTCTCTGTCTGGTCCACCGGCCGGCCGGTGGTGATCCAGCGGCCGGCCGGTGGACCAGGCAGTGGGCAAGTCTACTGCCTCGGTCGTCCGGCTGGCCGGTGTGCTCACACCGGCTGACCGGTGGACTCAGTGAGTCCACGTTTCAGCTTTCTTGGGCCAACACTTTGGCAACCTTTTGCCTGTGTTTACCATGTTTATCATTGTTTAACATGCATACCATATTACCAATGTTTACTATTATGTAATTTAGTACACTTTTCTATTTGTGAACTAATGTTTGTTTTTTTGATTTGAAGGAAAATGACAGATCAATCAGTTGATCAGCCACATGATTCTGGAGATGAGCATATTGGTCATACATCTGGGGAGGAACATTCACATGCTCCTATTACGAAAAAGAGTTCAAAGGTTGGTAAGCGTGGGTGCACACGTTTACCAAAATTATCACTTGCCCGTACGAAGGAGGAGAGGATAGTCGTGGAGTTTGATGATGATGATCTTCCTAGAGGTCCAAATTCTAAAGATTTTAAGGGTTTTGTAGCAACTCAGGCTAAGAGCAAAGTAAGCATTCTCTATGATGATTGGAGAAGTGTGGATAAGGCGATAATTTCTCAGCTGTGGGAGACCATTTTGGTAAGATCTTTTGCTATTGTTTGACTGTTCTTTAAATGTTTCTAGTATATATAATATTTTTAACCTCTTTTTTATCAGATGACATTTGATATTCCTGACACTGGAGGAGTCAGGAAGAAATGCTTATCGTTGGCTGCTAGGAGATGGAGGGATTTCAAATCAACCCTCTCATCTGATTTCATTTATGGTAATAGGAGTCGTGAGAATCCATGTCGTATATATCCTTTTATAGATGAAGACACATGGAGACAATTTTTTGAAAGTAGAAGAAAAGAATCATTTTTGGTAAGGGCAATGTAAACTTTTATAAGCTTTCTTATATAAATGATCTTATTATTGTTTTTTTAATGATTACTTATTCTTAATTTACAGCAAACAAGGAAAGCTCATCAAGAGATCCAATCTAAAAATGTATACCCTCATAGTTTATCTCGGGGAGGGTATGCATTATTGGAAGAACAAATGATGGCAGAAAAATTTCAACAACTAAGAGCTGAGTCTTCAAGCTTTGGAGAGGTGGCCCCTCCATCCCCTCCATCTAGACATGAGAAATGGAAAAGAGCTCGGAAGGGCAAAAAAGGACAATATCTTTCGGAAGAATCGAGACTCGTAGTTGAGAGGATTGTAAGATATCTATTTTATTTATTTAAGTTTACTATTTTTGTCATATATTTCCAATCATTATAGAAATGTTCAATTAATTATTACAGGACTCTCTTGAGGAGCAGAGTTCACAGGGGACATTTACACCATCTGGGAGGGAAGATATTTTATCTGTGGCATTGGGAAAGCCCGAACATCCGGGCCGTGTAAGAGGATATCCGGCAGGTGTATCGGTAAGAAAAGTGTTGCCACGTTCCTCAACTTCTAACGTTGAGGGAGTTTATAAAAAAAAAAATAGAATCCTTAGAGGCTAAAGTCCATAATATTAATGCGACAATGGAGGACAAGATTAGAGCATCGGTGCAGTTAATGTTTGCAGACTTGCAAAGACAATTTCAGGGTGCAGCTCCCACTCCACCTCTCCCAGTAGCTCCCACTCCCCCACCTCAGCCTGCGGACCCCATTTTTGATCCTCCTCCTCCGCCGCAGCTACCTACTTATTGTGAGTTGTATGTTGATGATCCTCAACATCATATAGTTGCATATGGGATGGTATATTGTATAGGAGATACAGTTCATCATCAACAGTTAGAGGTAGAGAATCATAGGGTCACTGTACAGGATATTATAGATAGATCAGCTCGGATACCATTACCTACAGATGAGGTGACGACAGTTGGACATAGTATCAGCCATTTTTTACTTTGGCCATCCAGACTTCTTCGACTCATTACCATAGAGGTATGGATGTTATATCTTTTATTTTATATTTTTATTAATGTTTTATCATTTGAAAACTAATATATTTTTCAATTTATTTTTACAGGAATACTTCAAAGGTAAAGAAATACTGTATAGACAACAACAAAGACAAATAGCTATGACATCAGATGCAGATACTAGCAGTCTTGACAAATTGTCAAGATATTCAAATTTGTTGGCGGATCATTATGACTTTACAATGGAAGCTCATGTCTGTGGACGTGAACTATGTGTGGGGATTATGAAAACTGATATCATGGAGTTTGTCACTGGAGATAAGTTGGGCATCAACGTGGTGCAAATTTTTATCATGTAAGTCTTAACACCTTTTCCTTGCATTATATTTATTAAAAATGTATACTTATGTCTGCTTTGTATTAGGTATCTCTATAAAATTTGTGAGAGGAATGAGCTGACAGATGTATATGGATTCGTGGACCCACAATTGATTTCCCCTGAAGCATGTGCATTGGATGAGGAACAAAGAATGCTTTATATTGCTGATAGATTTGAAAAGAATGTAATCACACAGTGTTGGATGATGCCTTTTTGTGAGAGGTATGAAACACATCCCTCTCAAAGAGTTAATTATCTTTTAACATAAAAAACCACTAACGTTACATTTCCTTTTATCAGGGATCATTGGATGTTAGGGGTTTTTTGCCCTAGGGAGAAAACACTTTATTGGATATGCTCTCTCCATGATGATGTGCGAGAAAGTTTTAAGAATATATTGGAAACGTAAGTTTCAATTTCACAATAGTTTTATATATTATAATGAATTTTAAATTTACCCCATTCGTATTATTTTCTAACAGGGCATGGGTCCACTTTCGAAAAAGCGCAAAGAAAAGGAATTTCAAGATCAAATATGTACATGCGAAGGTAAATATCCATTTATAATTTGTACATTTTGATTTATTACATAAAAATAATATATTGAATTTACACTCATTCAAACAGAAATTTCATGAGCAACAAGGCATCATCGAATGCGGATATTACATGTTAAGATTTATGTATGAAATAATAACAACTGGGACAGTTCTGAGTTTTGACCTGGTAAGATTTCCTCTTTCTCATAATATTTCAATTTGATTTATTCATTATACACGTTGACTACTATCCTTTTCCTTTGTAGCTTTTTGATGACCCTCAACCCTTTACTGCTGAAGATATCAAACACTTACAAGTGGAGTGGTCAAATTATTTTACAGGTTTGATTGACTTTTAGTTGTTTGTAATGAAAAATGTAATTTTGAATATTGTCAATGTAAATGTGTATTTCATAGTCTTTTAGGTTGGATTTAGTTTTTTTTGAAGTTGACGGTGTAAGTTTTGAATGTTATATAAGTGAATGTTAAATTTTTCTCTACTTCTTGTTTTGGTCTACTGTTGATGGTTTTTCTGGTCTGGAATTTGGTATGGGGGGAGAGGTTCCAAGGGGGTGGGTGGGTGTTTGGGGGGTGTCCAAGGGATATGGGAGGGGTGTCCAAGGTGTGTTTGGGGCTGTCCTAGGGGTCGGGGGGGGGGGGTGTAAATGAGGGTGGGGGGGTGTCCAAGGGGTGGGGGGTGTCCAAGGGATATGGGAGGGGTGTCCAAGGTGTGTTTGGGGCTGTCCAAGGAGTCGGTTGGGTGTAAATGAGGGTGGGGGGTGTCCAAGTGGTGGGGGGGTGTCCAAGGGATATAGGAGGGGTGTTTGGGGCTGTCCAAGGGGATGGGGGGGGGGGGTTTCCAAGGGGTAGGGGGGGTTTCCAAGGGGTCGGGGGGGGGGGTGTCCAGGGGTGGGGGGGTGTCCAGGGGGTGGGGGGCTGTCCAAGGGGTGGGGGGGTGTCCAAGGGGTGGGGGGGGGTGTCCAAGGGATATGGGAGGGGTGTCCAAGGGGTGTTCGGGGGGTGTAAATGAGGGTGGGGGGGCTGTCGAAGGGGTGGGGGTGTCCAAGGGGTGGGGGGGTGTCCAAGGGATATGGGAGTGGTGTCCAAGGTGTCTGGGAGTTCTGTCCAAGGGGCCGGTTGGGTGTAAATGAGGGTGGGTGGCTGTCCAAGGGGTGGGGGGGTGTCCAAGGGATATGGGAGGGGTGTCCAAGGGGTCTGGGAGGGCTGTCAAGGTGTGGGGGGGTGTCCAATGGGTGTTTGAGGTTGTACTAGGGGTCTTTGGGGTGTAAATGAGGGTGGGGGGGCTGTCCAAGGGGTGGGGGGGTGTCCAAGGGGTGGAGGGTGTCCAAGGGATATGGGAGGGGTTTCCAATGGGTGTTTGAGGCTGTACTAGGGGTCGTGGTGGTGTAAATGAGGGTGGGGGGGCTGTCCAAGGGGTGGGGGGGTGTCCAAGGGTTGTGGTGGGGCTCCAATGTGGTGGGGGAGGGCTGGCCAGGTTGTTAGGTGGGTATAGATGAGGGTGGGGTTCAGTTGGGGCTTGGGGGAGGGCTGGCATTGTTATTTTTGTTTGGTTTCTGGTTGCTTTTTGGTGAGAGCAGTGCAATTATTTAAAAAAAAAAATTTTCTTTCACGTCGGTTATAAAATAACCGACGTGGTAAATAAATCGCCAGGGGTTTATCACGTCGGGTTTTTCTAGAACCGACGTGATAAACCGTTCCCGGGGCTTTTATCACGTCGGTTCTTAATATAACCGACGTGCTAAAAGGCCTGGGAATCGATTTACCACGTCGGTTATTGGATAACCGACGTGCTAAAACGTTTCCCATGCCTTTTTATCACGTCGGTTTCTTAAATAACCGACGTGATAATAGGCCAGGGGAAGGGTTTATCACGTCGGTTATGTCATAACCGACGTGATAAACGATATCCCAGGCGTTTTATCACGTCGGTTTAGGGAATAACCGACGTGATAAAGCCCCCCCGCGCATATTTATCACGTCGGTTATTATATGAACCGACGTGATAACCACCGTGATGTTAGGGATATTACGTCGGGTTTTAAATAACCGATGTAAAAAACGTTATTTATAACGTCGTCTGTATTAACGTCGCCTAAAAACCGACGTAAATAATAAAAAATAACCGACGTAAAAAACGTTTTCTGCACTAGTGTTGGTTCAATCCCAGAGGAGTTACCCGATTTAAAGGTAAAGTCTTCTCTAATGTTCTTTTGTATTATTTTGCTTCTACAACCCCATAAATTCTTTTTATTAATTTATTTTGTAAAAAAAAAACAGTATCTTAAAAATACTATGATATTTTTATAATAATTATTCGAGCTACACTTCCACACACCTCCGTTTAATGGTTAAAGAACATACTGTTTCTGTGGATGGCGAATTACTACCTCACGAAACGATGATTGTTCAATATTCTTTTAACACCTTAAAAGGTGTCCATTAAGATGTCACTATATTTATATATGATATATAATATGTTAATTTTTTTTAATATTCTTTATTTTTCATTTATGACATACCTTTATGGTTTCCATTATGGGTAAACGCGATATCTTCATTTTAGGAAGTGCGGACTACCGCCCCCTCAAAGTGATTTGATTCGTTAACGCCATATGTGGGACGTATAAGGGATGGAGTTAATTATATTATATATGATATTATACTGGAATTATAATATACCTTTATATAATTATGATTCCATTCCATTAAATATGAAATAGAAATGAAAGTAGCGTTCATGCGTACGTACGACTTACCGTCTCCATGAACGGTGCATTTCATTTCTTACCTCTAAATGTTTGGTAATATTATAAATGCATTTATATAATGGATATATATGATATATATGATATCTACATCATGAATATATTTCTGGATATAATGGATATTTTACCACATGAACAACTTGTAATTATAAGGAGTTTATTTTTGACTCAAGTATCAATGATCGACAAAACGACCGTTATTAACCTAAATAATTACGAATTGTTCATAACATAGTAATAAGTGATATAAAAGGAATAATGAACTTAAAAAAGGTTCTTAAGTAAGTAGAAATTAACTCAAGTTTATTATTCATGAGATTAAAGAACGATCGAGTAATGTCAGACACGAGGTAAGGGACTTCGTCTCAATCTCCTTTCATTGAGGCATATTTTGTTTTATACACAACTTTCTTTCATAAGGTGTATACATCCATTTTACTTTTACGTATATTCAAAAGGAATCTTTTTTTATACTAAGCGTTTTACTAAATGACAAAAGGGAATGTTTTTTTCTCGTACGTATGCGGTGACAACGACTTCTCCACCGCTGTGACCATTATTTGAGTTTCGTATTCCTCTACAAGACATAAAATTTTTTAAAATGAAAAATAAATACTATGTTTTACTTTTATTTTATTTTGGTATTGAAAATGGTTTTCATAATGTTTTTATTATATCAATGTGTTGTATTGATATCTTGTGATTGAAATGTGGAAATGTTATGTTTCCTTTATGCATGTTTTATGTGATACAATTATGTTATGGTTCTTGGGTATTGTTATGAAGACGGGTGGTTCCGTGATTAACTAAGGGCCGGTGAGCCCTATATATCTCTCCAATGCATTGGGTAATGTGAAGGGGTTAAACGTTAAGGTTTCTCTGAAGAGATTGAGGGAATATACTGTGATGGGTATTCTAAACGTAACCATGAGGGTTACTCCCTACGTAAGAATGTTATGAATGCCTCAAGTTACCTTCATGTCTTATGATTTCTATGAGTTATTCATAAATATTATGATTTCATGAGGTATGTTAAAGTGCTTATGTTTTATGAGTAATGTATGATTTCATTGATTCTTATGTATAAATGTACTAATGTTTCCTTTCCGTATTTTTATATCCCTTACTGATCTTTTTATGCTCATCTCAAGCTTTTGAAATGTTCTTCACAGGTCAAGGGAAAGGTATATGATGTGATGATAGTGTCAAGGAATTTTCAAGAAAGAATACATGTTTTATTTTAAATATGTTTCCGTTGATGGGAAAAATTAATACTATCTTTTATGTAACCACTTTGTTTAAATGTGGAATGTAATGCATGTTTTATGATCTAATTCTCTAAAACTCTAAACTTGAAAAGATCCTCAAAGTGTATTCTTGAAATATCTCAATACTAAGTAATGTTTAAGGTTGGGGCCTTATAAATTTAACATTATCCGCACTAACAAAGTTTTTACTATTTAGGGGTAAACATATTCATTATAAAATAAAAAATTCTTAATTAATAGAACATATTTTATTTTTATTAACATTTAATAATCACTTTAAAAAAGATTGTATTTTTAGTATTTTAAACCATTTTATATAATATTATTTATTATAAAATAAAATTAATGTCAATTTTGATACTATTCAATTAATTTGAATTTAAAAATTTCAATAAAATAATAAAATTAGAATATATTATTTTAAAACCTATATAAAATGATATATTCATCCAAAAAATTAATGGAACATAATAATTCAATAAATTTAATTCACTTTTAAAATTTTTAGTATCATTTAATTTATTTAATTATTAACTAAATAATTACCTCATTTGTGTTTCTTAAGAATTTAAAGTAATTAATTTATATCTAAAAAATTAAAATAAATATCATGATAAAAACCTCATTTTTATTTAAAAAATATTTTTATAACTAAACATATGTTATTTTTCCCCCATCCCTAAGCTTTATAGGTTTTAAAATAAAATCAATACTATGGTGATAAAGGTTGAAACATTTATAAATTATGGGTTTTTTTCAAATTGGTAGGTCATTTTAACCCCTTATTTTCTTAGTTTAACCACACAATAATTCCATTTTAACTTAATCGTAGTAAATATTTTTTATTATTTTCCCTAATCATTTTGGAAAAACAAATTTGACCTTATTATATAATATAAATTACATCGATTCAAAATATATAATAGATTTTTACAATTTCAATTCAGATAAGTGGAAAAATTCAATTTCAAATTTGTTCTACAGACATTATGAGAAAACATGTTTTTAAAGTGAAAATGTTCACAAGTTTAAAATGTTTTTATATCAAAATTCAATATGAAAAGGATTCAAATGAAATAAATTAGATGAATTGATATAAAAATGAACTAATTTTACTTTAAAAAAAATTCAAAATTTCACTTAACAATAAGATTTTTTTAAATGAAAAGACAGTTTTCAATTAAAATTTAGTATTTTTTACTATTCATTAAAAAATGAAACTTTTTAGTAAAATACCAAAACTCACCCTAATATAATTTTGATATTAAAATATTAAAAATTAATTTGATTTTAGAAAATAAATTTTCAAAATGTGGTAAATATAAATTTTAAACTATATCTTAAAAGCATGAATAATCTATCTTTTAGAAAAAATACAATTTTCAAAAAACATTTCTTATTTTTTTAAATGATCATTATTTAATATATAATCAATAGATAAATAATAAAAATGCATAAAATATATATTTTTATATTTTATTTAATCCTATTCATACCTTCCATTCTAACTTTTAGGTGAAAATCGTCATGTTAAATAATAATATTAAATGTATATTGTTTTTGAGTAAAACTTGGTCTTGCGTGTAAAACAAGCTATCGAAGAAAATAATTATTGAGTGTTAGAAAATCTAAACTCAAAATTGGGTATAATTCACGAAAAAATTATATTTTATGTAATGTAAATAATATAGAAAATTTTCAATTTATTTTTATAAAAAATATTTCACAAAATCTCGAGGTGTTACATAAAGTGTGAAATATAAAATGATCCTAAAAGTTTGAAGTATATATTCACTAAAAAATATTTAAACATGGGGAATAGAATATGGATGGAAGTAATTATAGATTATTTCTGCACAATTTATTACCTTCTTGGAAAATCAAAAAAATAATACAATTATTTGAGTTTAAAAATATTGATATATTAACAATGTTACATTTGGATCATGAACCTTTACTTAATTATTTGAAGAATTTTGTAATAGAAATTAAACATATAAGAACTTAATATATTTTTCTAGTGTTAGTATAATCATATCAGTCCGAAATAATTAATAAATTTTTAGAAGGCATATCATTTTTTATAGCAAAAGGTAGAATCTATTAAAAAGGGTGAGTTTTGAGAGTTTAATATTGATAAAGAAGGTGTAATAAAGTTTGAAAAAAATATTATATGTTCTTTAAGATTTTAATTTTAATAGATAATTATTTTTAAAAGATAATAATTCCCAATTTTATATTCATATTGATAGAACTAAGATGTACAAAGACCTTCAAGACTATTATTGGTGGGATGAAATGAAAAGCGATATTGATGAATTTTCCTTGAAATGTTTAAATTTTCAATAAGTTAAAGTTGAATTATAATTAATGAAGGGGATTATTCAAAAATTTTTAGTGTTAAAGTGGAATTATAAAAATATATCCATAGATTTATTGATGTTATTTACAAATACTTCGCAATGTAATAATGAAATTTGGTTTATTGTTGATAGACTAAATGAATTTTCACATTTTCTTCCCATTCGAGATACTTTGTATATAGATGAAATTAATAAAGGGTACCTCAAGGTGATATTCAGGTTACATGGAGTTACTCTCTCTATTTAATCTTAACATGATCTTATATTCATCTATAAATTTTGAAAATTACTTTAGAAGTTGTTGGGTATTGAATTAAATTTTAGTTGAAATTTTCATCCTCAATCTGATAGACAATATGAGATATAAATTCATTACATATAAGATATGATTTGTTCTTGTTAAATGGATTGAAAGGGAAGTTTAGATCAGTATCTTTAATTAGTTTAGTTTTCTTATAATAAAAGTTTTTATTCTAGTATACAGATGGTGCCTTTTGAGGCACTATATGGAAAGTGACGTCAAACTCTATTTTTTTTGGGATTAAGTCAGAGAAAGGGAGTTTATATGAAAAAATTTGGTAGAGGAAATGGTTAAAATGTTAAGATAATTCAACAATTTATAAGGATAGCTAATATAATGTATAAAATCTATGTTGATAACCATAAGAAAGATATTTATTTTGAGGTAGGTGATCATGTTTTTCCTAAAGTGTCTCAATGTAGAAGTGTTATGTGTTTTGGTAAAAAATGGGAAGCTAAGTCTATAGTTAATAATATTTTATGAAAACATGGATAATGTTGGATCAGTTTCCTACCAATTGGATCTGCCTCTGAGTTTATCCCATGTACATAACATATTTCATGTTTTGATGTCAAAAAATATGTGCTAGATTCATCACATGATTTGAGCCCTGAAGTAGTTCAGTTAGATGATAAGATTTATTATGGGGAAGAATTGGTTTATATTATTGACCATAAAGAGAAGGTTTTTTTGGAATATGTTTATTCACTAGGTAAAGGTTTTTTTTGAAAATACTATTATATTGAAGAAGAAACATGAGAATCTGAAATGCTATAAGGGTAGAATATCCCCACTTATTTAATAAATGAATAAAATTGTGAGGAATAAATTACCAAATGAGGAAAAGAATATAAAAAACTAGGTAATTATATAATTAATCATTTCCATGTTTGTTAATATTCATGAAGTAGATAGTTATATTCACTATAAAAATATTAATTAATTTTAAAATCAAAAAATAGCTTTATTAAAATATTTTATTTAAAAAATTATTTTCAAAATTTTAGAACATGAAATTGAAAAAATGAACTTCATTTTTGAAATTATCATATCAATATCATATTAGGATTCTTTTTTTGGTATTTTTAATGAAAATATTTATTTTTCAATAAATAGTGAAAACTATTGATTTTTATTGAAAACTGTGTTTTCTTTTTAAATATTTACATTGTACTATATTTTTTGGATTTGTTTTAAAACATAATTAGTTATTTTGTTTTAAAAATAATCAAACTATAGCCTGTTTAATTAATTTTATACTTAAATTTGTTATGAAGAAATTTTTATACTTAAAAAAGCCATTTTTCTAAAAATTATTTTTCATCACGTTTTGTGGGTTTAATTTTAAATTAAACTCTACCACTTTAGGGGATTGAATCTTGTAAAATTAATCAAATATTTGGAACCATTAGGCCCAAATTTGTCAAATAGATCCCTTTTATTTTTTGGTTATTATGAATAGCAACCTTAGTAATTTTTTTTCACCACGGTAAGGGTAAATTGGGTAAGTAAAGTTAAATATAAATTGACAAGAACTAAAAATTACTATAAAAATTGAATTAATCCTATCGTATGAGTTTAGGTTAGAAATTTATATCCATGTTTCTAGAATATGTAAACTTGGTACCATATTTCTTGGATTTTTACCTTTATAATATTTAAATAAAAGATAATGTCAAAAATGTAACTTTATTGATTTTAATATCTATAATAGTTTATGATAGGGATTTAAAAACTTATGTTTGGTTATAAATATTAATTTTAATTTTAAATTATTATTTTTTATCATAATAATTTATTTATAATTTTTTAGTGATGAAATAATTACAATAAATTCATATGAAATGCCAACATAATATTTATTTAATTAATTAAAAAAATAAAATAAATGATTTTAAAAATATTAAAATTAATTTAATCTGAATTAATTATAGTTTTAAATGTTGTTTACATAAATATAAAATTTTAGGGATGTTTTAAAGGATTATATTTGAATTAATTTGATATCTTTTTTCAAATTCAAATTAAATGAAAAGTTCCACAATAGATATTATTGATATTTAATAAAAAATAATGTTTTATTAAATGATCTAAAATTACTAAAAATATTATATTCATAAAAGTGACTGGGATATTTTTTATAATATCAACCATTGTTTACTTATAGTATAATTTCTCATTTATATTAACTATCTTGGCCTATAAAGAGTTAGAAACCTTGTTATCACGATAATCATCAAAAGGGTTAATGTCAATTTAAAACAGAACTATAATGGTAAAAAAATAATATAAACGTTTCAAAATATCATTTGATGAGATCATTTAAAATTATAATCTACCAATATTCTAATTATATCAATTTGGATCCATTTTAGCATCATAAATAATTTTTATTAATTTAGTATTTTAAATAATTCCAAGAGTACCCCTCCCCTCACTTATAAAAGGGAACCTCCTATCCTATTTTATTCAAAATTAAAAATACATTTTGTTCATCCAATACCTAAACCATTACCTTAATTACATAAAAAACCATTTCTTAGGAGCATTGGTTTTATCATAAAAGCAACTAAGGAATGATTTGGGTGTGAACCTTAATAGGTTTTCTGAAGAAGAGTTATAGTTCATAACAAAGTGTTTTTGTTTTATGTCTTCTTATACCTCCTTTAAAACTTCTTAAAACATGATTAAATACTAAAAAAGGTATATTAAATATACTAATAGATTTTTTATTTTTATTTAATGAGATATATCCATATTCTCTTCCATCAAATGGGAAACAAAACTATTATTTGTGTGTATGGAAAACTATCGCCTCACGAACTGATGTAATTTGTTTTCCACCACCACCTTTCAAAGAAGATTATAATAATGGATTTAATGTAAATATATTATATTAATGAAATATTTATCATTATTGAAATGCAAAATATCTTATATTTTCTTACCATTCTATTCATTGAAAAATGATAGCGTCGTTTATGTGTTTATATGGATTACCACCTACACGAAGCAATGCAATTTTTTTTTCATCACCACATCACATATATGGTATATATAAGTGTATTTAACGAAAAAATATGGTATTTATGATATAAATATAATTATATAATTTTAAAATAATACATAATATATTTCCATAATGATTTTTTAAGAATAGAAATGTTACTCATGCGTATGTATGACCTACCATATCCATGATGTAACATATTTCATTTTTCATAACCATATTTCATGGTTTGTTTTAAAAGTATAATTTTTGTATAAAAATTATAATTAATCATGATTATTATTATTTATATAATATATTAATTACTCCATTTACCATATTTAAAAAACCTAAGTCATTTGGTACATATGATACAAATAGCATCAAAACATCTGAAATGAGATTAATTTATTAAGTAATAGATTATATCATTAAAATAAAAGGTATAATAAAATTGAAAAAGGTTATTAATCAAGTAAATAATTAACATAATTTTATTATCAATGAATATAAAAAACCTACATGATGATTCAAACTCGAGGTATGGGACACATTAACTTAAAACTTCATTCTAAATGTTTTAAAGATTAATTTTCTAAATATTCTTATTCCATGTTCATATTCAAAAAATTATTTTATAGATATATGTATATGGAAACCAAAAAAATGATTAAGTAATTTTTTTATCTCTTTTTTTCTTTATTTCAAATTTTTTCAAAAAGAATATTTTTACAGAATGTTTTGAGTTTCTTTACAAAAAGAAAAAAAGAATTATCTATTTTCACATATAAGAAGATAATTAATTTTATCACCACCATAAAAATTATTTTATATTTGTATTGATTTATAATATTCCATGTTTTATTCATATAAAAACCCTCCTTCCCTAATTCTAGGTATTTATGTTTTATAAATGGTTATTTTAACGAAAAGGGTGTTTTGATATCCAAAAAGGGTTTTTCATATAAATTTAAAAGAGTTTTTAAAGGGGTTTATAATAAAAAAGTGAAAAATAAAATATTAATATAAGGATTGAGTAATTGAAAATTATATATGATGAACATGTGATCCCTATACATCTGATATCATGGGTGACCCTAATATAGATTATACAATGGGTGATCCTGATACAACTTATACGAAGGGTGAGTTTGATACAATTTATACAATGAGTGAGCCACATTTTATCTCTACAATGAATTTGGTAATGTTTCTTATATTCAATGGTAAGAATAAGGGACTTAACTAGTGTGGTTTATCCTATGTATTTAACAGGGATCTAGTTATTTTTTACAGGGGTGATGAATATAATACTCCAAGATACCAAAAATGGGTTTTTATATGTTTCCAATGGGGTTTAATGGTTTTATTTGAGAAAAAATAATTATTTTTTCATGTGGATATGATTTATTTCATAATATAAATGAATATTATTATAATGTTAAACTTTTCAGGGGTTTTCCTATTTTTTCTAGACTAACATATTTATTCATTTTATGTCCCTTATTGAGTTTTTTGTTATCACCCCATACTTTTACTTTTTTTCACAATGTTTAATGATTGGTGAGAACAAACATGAAGTCAAGTTGAAATTCATGAATATTTTTCATGAAAATCAAATTCATTTCATTCTAAAAGTTTTATATTGTGGAAAAATAGACTTTTAGTAAAAATTTCCACTTTGTAATATATATTTTTTATATTTATGGGTTAAATAATAATTCTATGAAACTGTAAGTCATAAATATCCTCAAATTTAAGAAAATTATTTATTGACTAAAAACTCCAGATTATGTTATTTTTTATGTTTTGGTCATTATATATAGAGTGTGACTGATTAAATGGCCTTGAAAACCATTCCTTGTAAAAAAAACGCTCTATAGTGTTTGGATTGAGTCATATAATAAATATTAATATAAATAATTAATTTAATTTATAAATGGAATATATAATAAACATGTCTCTTTGATCACAAATTATATTATTCTTGATTACCATATGAACCTGGATCACTATAAATGTGCGCCTTGCCTTAAATAAAACTTGGATTATCAACTTGGAATGCCTTAGGTGAACTCATAAGATTCTATATGATTCATTGATGCATCTTACATTATGAGAAACCATGCTTGTATTTGGTCAATTTATTATATTCCTGAATACCTCAAGCTAACATCTATGATTCACTTTCATATTTTGAAAAATATGAATGCTTGAGTTGAGAACAAAATATTTATCTTGATATCCTTAGACATAGAATTCCATATATTATACCATTATAATAAAATAAATTCTATCATTAAATTACCTAATACTTGACCTTTATTTTATTTAGAAAATTTTAGGAAGGAATTCCAAGGGTTTAACCTTTGGATTACACTCAAACCCCACAACATAATATCTTGGTTGATCACTATGAGTGGGCTCAACTTTCTAAATCCATGGATCCCATTAGTCACCCTTGAATCCCATATGATTATTATAATTAAATGACTTGGCTATATTCCTCTAGTCCCTGGGTTAATATTGCACATTTTCTTAGAGACATCCGATTTAAGAGGAAGTAGGCAGGGTTGTCCAGGTATCCCATGAGGGGCATGATCTCGACTTGTTTTATATTCATGTTACTATTTTATATTTAATATAGTTTGACACTATTACATTTTATATTCTTATATTGTATTTAAATTAGTAACTGTTGGTGGTGTCTTACTGAGTTTTACTCACACCATATTCAGGCTACTTTGTGGTACCTCCTACAGACTTTATGGACACAAGAAATGATAAAGAGAAGTTCCCAACTATGGAGGGTTGTTTTATTATTTTATTTTTTATAGTAATGAAATCATCTTTATATAGTGCTGATTATTTATTCATGTGATTTTATTATTATATGAATGGGTCACTTCCACTATCTCATTATTTTCACTAATTTATATTAACACTATACTATACTCTGATAAAGAGGATATACTCTCCCCACCATACCAGTATATAACCTCACTATATTTGGATGATTATAAATATCATTATGTGTTCTTGAGGCCTTGTGTACAACAAGATGATTCACTTATCTATGAACAAAGTCTAGGATGTCATAATAGGGGCTAACCAACTTATTACAAGTGTGCAATCTATTTATAAGTTGCGAGTGCCACATTAGGGTATATGGAGGATCATGTGTGCCTAAAGAGATATGAGAAATACAACCCCTATCATGATGAATTTTCCCTATTAAATTAGTGTCATGCAAAAAAGAGAGAAAAACAATGTGGGTGGGGGACCCAAAGATGATAGTTTCATGAAAACTATGAGCACTCATGGATAAATAAACCTTTCTTAATCTAGTAGAAAAGGGAGAGGGAAAATTTTGATCCCATTGATATAACCAGTGGGAGATATTATTGCAACTAAAGTTTATGTAATTATCCCCTCACATTTTTGATAGGGACTAACCACCGTGCTTCTAGGGTGGAATCTTATCAAAATTCATGAGTCCCACATTAAGGCATAGAGAGGATTGCATGTTCTTAAAGATATAGGAGTGATGTAACCCATGTTACAAGTCCTTTTCATTATTCTATGGGTGTAATTACCTAGGGAGATAAAAAATGTGAAAGTAGGGACCCAAAGAGGATAGTGTCATAACACCTACAAGTGTTCATAGACATATCCACAGTTTACTGATATAGAAGAAATAATTGAACTGGAATGGAAAATGAAAAATTAGTTGGAAGTATATAATTAGTAGATTAAAAATATGAAAAAAGAAAAGAAAGAAATAATTAAGGATAAAAATAAGGCAATTGAGGAAAAGGGAGATTTTAGAAATAATAAAATAGAATATATTAATGATATTAAGTAGTATAAGTTGAATTATAATGATTTTGAAAATATAGTGAGTTATTTGTAGTGAAAATAACTAAAAAATATGAATATTGATTTTAAAAACAAATCCATATATTTGAAATTTAAACATAATTTGAATAAGGCTAGAGAAGACATCAATAAATATTTGTATGTTATTATAGAATATTCTTAAGATGGTGAAATGAATAATTCCATCTACCATGTAAAATATGGTACTTTTAATCCTTAAGTTATATATGTTATAATGGATAGTGAATGTCTAAAAAATAAAAATATTTAAGTTAGACCATGAAATATGTCGAGAATAAATCTTCCCTATCAAAGCAATATGTTAAACCAATAAAACCTTTTCCCCTTATGAAAAATAAGGAAAATATTTTAGCACAAAAACATAAATATAAACATAGAAATATATGGAATAAACCTCAAAGAACATAGTTAATAGAAGTTTTCTAGGTTTTTAGAAGGTATGGACATAAATCATTTTCTTGTTGGTCAAACATGTAATTTACAGGAAATAGGCAAGAAATAAGGGGGGTCATTAATGAGAAATAAGGAATAAAATATCAATGAAGGAAATAAGTGACCATATCTAGAGAAAATATTTCTATTCAAAATATATTTAAAATTTTAGAGGTATGTGGTAAATGTGGACAAGAAAATGAGGTATACATGATGAAACTTCATGGAGAGACTCCATATGGTGTAACTATGATGAATTATCAAAAGATAAAGTATTTTAATTAAAATTAATGAAAAAATGTGGTTGTTAATAAAAAAGTTAAAGAAAAAAAATAATCTATGCAGTAAGAGTACATGATAATTCATAAAAATCATTTAAAAATAGATAGAAAGATATATACTACTGAGGCTAGAAGAAAGAAAGTGGATTTAGTATATGAGGTGAAAATACATGAGGGTTCATCTGTAAGAAATGACTTAAGAATCCAAATGAAGTGTGAAAATTGTGAGCAGGACAGTCATGATCTAATGAAATTCATGAAAATTCTTCCTGCTCAGAAGGAATTAATTAATTTTTCATTAAAAATAAATGAATATGAGGTTGTCTTAATTTATAAGGAAAGTAAGGCTGTCTCTAAAATGAATATAGATTATATAAATAAAAATATTTCACAATTTATTAATATTTTTGATAGGAAAATAATTGTTGTGATTGGAAGGAAAGAATGGCTTAAGTTGAGAGGAATCCCTCACCTTGAGTGTCACTTATATGGAAACAAACAGGTCCCTCCTTATTCCCTTTTATTTTCCATGTTTATGACTAACATGAATGTAATTAAAGGAGAATATTGAGGCTATCACTTCTAGAAAACATTAAAATAGTTTCCTTCATAAAGTCTAATGACTACCATGAAATGAAAAGTAGGATTTTTTTTTTGTGGGAGGGAATTCATGAATAGAATCTATCATTGTGTTTAATTATGATGAATTTATAAATTCTATAAATTTTTTATAAAAAATAGGGGAATGAGGCACACAACATCACTTAAAAACCTTGTTTTTAGTGTTTCAATCATCTTTATAAATGTGGGGGGGGGGGGGGGGGGGTTATTGATGAAAATGATGAGAAAAAGGGGGATTTTTTTCACTTGAACGTTATAAAGTGTTTTCTAAATCATGAATGATTATATAATTCTTGATAAATCTTTGTTTTTTAACCCCTATTTGATAAATGATTTTTTTGAGCATGATATCACATGCATGGTAGTTTTTAGATAGCATATGAAGCCTTGGTTATATTTGTATTGTTGTTTTACACTAGGTTATCCCATGTAGGCATATAGTCGATCAACTAAATACTCTTTTCTAAGAGAACCATGTGGTATTATCCTTCACTCAGAAAAATGGAGAATAGAATCACGAGTGAACTGAGAGTAAAAAGAAGAGGTGATAAAACCCATGACAAGATCCTTTTCATTTTCTTTTCAATAATGGGGAGAAAGAAATGAGATTACATATTACATTTAAATATGTGTATTGATATTAATAACAAAATAAATAGGGGGATATTTTTGATCCCAAGTAAGTGTTTCATTTATTATTAATGCATCAATATGTGTTTGTGAGTGAAGATGAGGTGATTATGTTTGGAGGATTTCTATGGATTCATAAAATGGAATTGGATATGATACTTGAGAAATCATAATTGAATATCTGGTGATTATTGCGATAATATTCAAATAAATACATGGTATGTGTTGATGTATGAAGGAACCATTCCAACATCATGTGATTTAATTTAGAAGGACTTAAGATTGATCTAGAAGTGTTAAAGAAGTGTTTGAGAAGGACTTTGAAGATTCTTAGCCAAATGTTATACCTGTGTGAAGGTAATTTGTGATTTATTAAAGGTAGCTTCACCATTTTATATAGAACATAAGGGTAAAGTGAGATCTATACTTTATAAATAATGGTACGAAAGGCACTATGTAGAGAAAAAGTATGAGATAAATTATTCATCTAAAGGCGAACTAGGCTTTATGGAAAGGTAATAAGGAACATGGATTTTTTTCATTAACACCTTAAAATCTATTTGATCGACACATGTTTTATTTTTGAATTGACCATGAATTGAATGATTGGACACATTAATTACATAATATCAACCATATAGAGTTAAATAAACTACATGAATATCTACAATTGACCACATAACTATCCTGGATCAACTGTGAGATGATTTTTTTATGCATAAAGTAAATCTAAAGTGATTGCATGAGTTGAAGAAGTACCCGCTTGAGTTGCTGGAGAAACTATATGAGTTTTTTTTGAGTAATTTTATGAGTTATTTGAGTGACCAAATTATTTTATAAATAGACCACATGAGTCACTGGAAGGATCACATGAGTTTTTGGAGTGACTGCATGATTTTATAGAGTAAGTAAAAAATAGAGAACCAACCACGTTTTTTGATAAATAATTTATGAGTATAAACGAAGGATCTTACATGTTACCAGGTATCAACCAATGAGAGTTATAACTACTAAAAAATAAACCTTTAAAAGTACTATAAATGGACTTTATCAATGCTAGAGAAGCGTTGAATACCTAGGAGATATTAAAAGGCCTGGTCTTTTATCAGTGCTAAAAAAGAAATAATAAAGTGGTCCTTTATCAGCACTAAAAAAGTGATAAGAAATGGGTCCTTTATCAGTGTATTTAGAAGCACCGATAAAGGAACAAATTTATCATCACTTTTATTTATAACCTCTAAAAGACCAATTTATCAATGCTTATAGAATCACTGATAAAGGGACTTTTATCAGTACTTATAGAAGTGGTGCTAAAGGGATATACTATAGTGTGCTAAAACAACACACTACAACACCAATGAAATGTGTTATAACAGCACAACCCAACACTATAAACACACCAGATATCTACAAAAACAAGTCCCATTACATTTTTTAAATGAAATGAAATTTACAAAAAAATACAAGAAAAAACACTATATTATAGACGTTTCAAACATCGGTTTATTCAATTATATAAATACAAATTATTATATACATTGAAAACATCAATGGTCATTTTTATTTTAATAAAAATCTTGACTCATGATATTTCTAAACAAACCACCCCTGATCGAGGAAAATAAGTCACCTATAAAAGAAAATAATTCTTATTCTAGTAATAATATAAAGAAATAAATTAACATAAAGTGTTAATTTTACTAAAATTGATATCAATTTTAAATAAAATGATGCACGTGGAGCCATACCAGTCACACCATGCATCATATTGAGGTTAATATAATTACAACACATTTTAAATGAATAGTCGATCATTTTCTTAAAGTATAAAAACAATATGAATGCATTTTATCATTAAAATAAACTATAAAAACAAGTAGAATGCATTTTATCACTTTTAATAGGCTAGTAGTCCATTTTTCTAAAATTGATGTCAATTTTAAATAAAAAGATGTAATTGGAGTCATACCGATCACACTTTGCATCATATTTAGGTGAAGATAATTCCTATATGTCCCAAATTACTTATGAATCATTTACATAAATTATAAAAACAATATGAATGTGTTTTTTTGGTTTTGATTAAATCACTTTTTTTTACTAAAATTCTTTTTTTAAACTTGAAACACGTAATTTGACTCATACATATCACATAATGTATTTGTTTGATATGAGACCAATTCCTACATGTCAAAAATTATTTATGAATATATTTATTAAATTATCAAGAAAATATGAGTTTGTTTGATCAGTTTTTAGTGCATAAAACTTTTTAAATTAAAATGTTGGTTTTAAACTAATAATAGACACATTGATTCATACCTGAAAAATCGTGTATCAGATTGAGGTGTAGATGATTCCTACACATCACAAATGACTTATGGATTGTTGTCTTAAAGCATCAAAACAATATGAATATGTTTTCTAGGTTTTGAGTATGTCAGTTTTCTTTTTTAATAAAATTAATGTAAATTTTAAATATAAATAATCACTTGGAGTCATACAGGTCACACCATGTGTCATATTGAGGTGCAGATGATTCCTATACATCCCAATGTCTCAAAACAATCATAATTATCAATGTTACCATGATTTCCACTAATGTTATTTATTAAACTTCTGACACTGCATGATTAGTGTCGAACAAACCACCTTAACGTGAAAAAAATAATCCACCTATATAAGAGAACTATTATTATATGAGTAATACTAAAAAGAAATAAACAAAACTTAAATATTAAATACACCTATATAATAAAAAATATATTATATAATTTTACTATGAAAACATCAATATTAACTATGTGATTGAGTAGAGGTAGTGTCATTTCTATTCTTACAAAATTAGTGGAGAGAACTTGAAAGAAAGTGATAAATTCAACATTGCATGGGCGAAAAGGTTTTGAGAGAGAAGAAGTCTATGGAAGTTTTGGTGTAGAAAGATATAAAAGAATAAATTCCACCCAAATAAAATAAAATAATCCAACTATATATGAAAACAATTATTATGTGAGTAATACTAAAAATAAATAAATTAAAAATAAATATGAAATAATAAATTAATTCTATAAAAAATAATTTTACCGTGAAAACATCAAGATTATCTCTATGATTGAGAAGATATATTACCATTAATCTTCCTTAAAAGGTATGAAATATGGACATAAATATTCTAAAATAAAAAAAAATATAAGGAATAATGAATATTAAATAAACATTCCATTATATAATTTTTAGGTAAAATATAGAAAGTATATCATAAATTTACCTTTACATCTTTCCAAAGGGTTTCCTTCATTATAGTCTATTCTTCCAAGGGATTGGTAACATCATCATGTGTAGAATACATTGTATGCATGAGTAGTCAAACATTTAATTTATATTATGTTAATGTAGTAGAAAACATATAATATTACGTGAAAAAACATAGTATATTAAAAAACAATTTTACCTTCTCATTAAACTCTCTTTATTTTTTAAAGGTTTTATAGATTTTGTTCCTCTATCAAGAATAAACCCCCTCTTTATGGTCCCCTGTAACATATAATACATTTTCTACATTAGGAATGACATGAATTGATTATGATATCCTAATTAATGGGTCATCCTCGATTGAATTTTCTTCTTACACGAAATTTGTTTTAGTCACTAACAATATAATTGAACAATTATTGTTTGTTATATCTAAGACATAAAATACTAGAACTCATTATGGTTCCACTATGAACATATCAACTTCTTCCCCTCCACACTGAAATTTACCTTCCCGATGCCCATTTCATCAACTTTCACAGCACTGATATTATCAACCCATTTGCAATAAAAAATTGACACTTGAAATGTTGTATAATCAAACTGATTTATATATTTGGTAATTCTAAAATAGGAAATATTTGTATATATTGGATTTTTATCCATGGAACCAGATATGTGCATCGCTTCATCCACAAGCATAACACCACTTTTTCATTATACTATAGTCATCATGTTCTTTTGTATAGAATGTATATCCATTGATTATAGAACTAGTATAAGATATAACATTTTCATTTAGTCCCCTCACTATCCATTTAAGTAGTTCTATAATTGAATTTGTATTTTCAGATAACTCTTTATAAATTTGATCATCAAGACAAACCAAGTTCATTTTCTCAGTTTTTAGTGAGTGACACTTTTTTGTATTAAAATGTCAATTTTAAACTGTTAATAGACACATTGAGTCATATCAGGAACATTGTATATCAGATTAATGTGTGGCTAATTCCTACACATCAAAAATGAATTAGGGATCATTTTACTAAAGTAAATGAATAATATGAATGTTTTTTATGGGTTTTGAGTATATTAGTTGTATTTTTTACTAAAATTAAAATTAATTTCAAAACAATTAGAATGAGTTTTTTGGGTGATGATAAACTATAACATAACATCATAATCATTTGTTCATCCAAAGGGAATTTTCCTTATTCTAATGTATTTTTTATTGAGAATGATGATTAATTTTGTATTAATAATATTGTGAACATGGATCGTTTTACATAATGAATTTGAATATTCATAATGAATTTTACTTGTATGGATTTCAAAGAAATTTGTGATATTATATCATGCATCTAATTGATTATTGAATAGACTAAATAATTCCCCCACCAACCAAAGTAAAACCATTTTATTATTCTTTTCATAAGATTCATGATTCGGTATATAAAATTTTGTATTTATTTATTTCTTTAGTGGTTTTGGATCAAGATACTAGATTATTTTTCAAATGGGTGTTCCTTTGGATTTTTTGTGCTTCATTATTTCATTTGTGGTAGGTTTTTCATTTTTAGTGACTTCTTCATAAAACTCTTTCTTTTCATTTGATGTTATGTTTTCTTTAACACCATCCCTCCTCAATGACTACAATCTCTCAATGATGGTTTTCATAAAATAGTTGTCCCAAACACCTTCAATATTTGGTGTTTGATTACACACATATTTATTCAAACATTTATGTTGGATTATATGACTATTTATTGATTGTATTGGTGTTTTATGACTCCAAAGTGACTATTATCACCACTACTAAGACCCTTTATTTGTAGTGTAGAGAAGTCCTGGGCAAGAAACTGCATCTATTTTTTATTATTGTTCAGTTTTTTCTTAGTTAGGGGATTCTTGAACACTTAAATAATATTTAATGGTACTTGGAATATGCTAATAGAAATTGTATCCTATGATAATCAGTTTGAATAAATAAGTGGTGTTTCTTTTTTTTTTTCTGAAAAAAATTCCTCCACTTGAATTCCTATATGAAATCACTTAAACAAGTGGTGAAAGAATTTTTCAACAATAGACCTGAAACACTTTCACAATGGATTTTATATTAAGTGACAAGTGTTGTGAACACTTTTCAACAATTTTTCTAAAACAAAATACTGGTATGCTCATCATTTTACTCTATTGCCAAATAATTTTATTGTTTTCAAGCCAATGATTCATCTCCTCCTCAACATTAGTCTCTAACTTGATCTCCATCTCTACCTCATCCTCCAATTTGGTGTCTGACTCCAAATATGCCTCTACCTCCACCTATGCCTCTTTAATTTCTCAATAATTTTATTGTTTGTAGGTCTTCTCTTCTAAAAGAATTTATTTCTTCCATTATACTTATCCTTGATAAACAAATCAAAAATAATATATAAGCATTATAACACTAATTTTTCACACCCTAAATATATTTCTATGTTAATAACTTTTACTAGATCAAAAACATTATAGGTAATCACCTAAATTAGTTTTCATTATACACTCTAACAACATGTACACTGCCCACTCATCTCTAAACAAATTCATCTCTTCTTTTGAGTATGAAGGTTATCAATTTTTTTTGATAAAACTAAGAAAATATAGAAAAAAATTATTATGAAATATATTTAATGAAATTGTAATTACCTTCATAAATTACCTATTGGGGGATGCTGGTATTTTCATGATTGGCGGTCTCTCTCATAAATTTAAAAACGTAATATCTATAATTTATGACATTATCTTAATTCAAACACTATAGAAACATTGAACAAAATAAGTAAATTATTTTGAAATATTTTTATTGTTAAATATTTCTGTATATACCATAATTTTTCACATTTGTAGTAATCCACATGATTTATCTATTTAGACAAAAACTTCATGACATGATTTAGCCTATATTTAGTGACTGGCCTATCTAACAAAATTCTTTTTAAAACACATAATGAAACATATAATTCAACGTTTATCTATAAAATACTGATTCAAGTGTATTAAAAATTCAAAATACACATCTTGTGTGGTTGGTTAGTTGGATATCCATGCATTGGATCTAAAAAATATATATTTGGGGTATCTAAATTAACTGTGATTAGTATACAATGCTTCCTAAAAAAACACAAATAGATAACTAATAGAAAAATTAAAAATATATTTTATATTATTAGTGTGTATAGTTTGAATTTTACATTGTAGGTTTTAAAAAGAGTCTATTGTTTGATGTTGTTTTTGATCAAACACTTTCAGTAGCTTATCTTTTTTCTTCTCAATTTCTTCATTATCCCAAATAAGTTTTTCAATAGAAATGATACAAGGATTAATGAATCCAAATCGTGCTTTCCATAATTTTTCCTTTATATCATAGTAATATAAATTCTAATAGAAAATATTAATAGTTATTAACTTTAATAAACATATTAGATCACTATTTAGAAAAAAAATATTATGAAAATGTACCTTATGTTTTTATTCACAACTGAGGGCCCAACAATTCATACTTAAGAATATTATTTATAATCTTGAGACCAATTTTGTATGTCATGGAGGATCCATATATTTATTTTTTATATCAAATTTAATACATATTTTAATCTTTAAATACAGTCTCTACATATAGTTTTAATGATAATAAATATTTATCTAGAACTATAGGGGAGAAGGTACTCTCAGAATGTTGTTTTGATTTTTTAGTCGATTGAATAGATTTTGTTAATCCAACTATCCATTTACCCACTGATTTAACTATATGTAATATCATACCTCATTTCAAGTCTTTTATCATCAATTGTTATAGATTTTTTATATGGAAAAATTTGTTAAATACATACCCCATGTATCTTTACAAGATTAAATAACCATTATATGAAAACTACATTAACATCATTGACCATTGTAATAATTGGATCATCAAGGGGAGTTTGAAACTCAGTAGTTGGATCATGAGATACCTTAAACCCCACTATCATGTGATATTTTGGGAGGTCTTTATGGTGTATCTTGTCTCCCAAAATATTAAACACTATACCCATCATAACAAGTTGGTGCGTGGGTGTTGATAGATACAAATAACATAAAACTATATAGAATTTTAGTAATATAAAGTCATTAGAATTTGTTTGATTCACATTTAAGAGAAATAATAATTAAAAAATTAACTAACTTCAATAAGGTATTCTATTAGGGGTAATGACTAGCCTCATAGATAATGGGATCATTTGGTTTATGTGTGGATCTTTGTTCCACTACCGGTTCGCTTTGATCCTTTCTCATACATTGGTCTACCAAAATAGGCCGAAAAATAATATATTATAGTGAGTCTATTTGTGTCTTAAACCATCTCAATATATTATATTTATCTTCATGTGTTTTTAACTCCTCAAAATATGTTTTAGGAGACAATCAAAAACTTAATCCTCTAACACGACCATATTGTTCTGGCTATTTCAAATCTATTGAAAGTATATTTTCTTCTAGTATAGTCACTGCCAGTTCTTATGTCTAAAACATATAAAAAACATCAACATAAATAGATATTTTTATGTAATACTATTATAAATAATAAATAAATACAACTATGTCATACTTACACATGTTTCCTACACTATTTTTGTGTTTTCATCAACTAGTTTACCCTCCTCATTTACACGATCAACCTTCCATAACACATGACATCAGATGGAAGTGGATTTAGATTTAGATTCATCAATATTTATATAAAAAAATATGTTGTTTTATATTTCTTAATTAAACTTTTATTGTTGATTTATAATACATACCAATTTCTTCTCTAATAAAGACTACCCCATCCTTGCTTTGCGATAGGGGTACATTAGTTTTGATGCACGTTATTTATTTTAAGAACTATTTTTATATTTCATAAATTAAATTTTTTGAATCAATTTTGATAAATAAATAATTTCAAATAATATACTATCAACTGCAATGCACCTGAAATGATTTTTCATTACGACGATTAAAGAAATAAGTCCATGATTCCTACTTTATAATGTGGTCATAACAAACTGGTTGATGGGACTTTACGTTCCCCTAAACATCCCTAAGATGCAACTTCATAAGAAGAGTCTGGTAGCCTCTATGAGATTTTATAGTGGACATTAAGACAAATTTTTTATGTAAATATACTAAAATAAACGAACTCTTCAAGGAATAGTGAAAATTAAATCAATATTTTATTATATAATATTTTGGTAAAATAGAGAAAGTATATCTTAACATTACTATTATATATTTGTAACAGATTTCCTTTGTTATGGGTTGGATGTGGTTCCATAAATCAATATCAATCATCACATTCATCCTCATTGTGACCCTAATATTACTAATTACCATTGACTTGTTGGGGTCAATATGTTGGCTGTGTTGATTCCAACAAACCTCAAATTTTTTACCTTGACTTCTTTCCTTGATAATTTTATTCAACACTTTGATACTGTGTCATTATTGTTTTTTTCAATAATACGTTGTTGATCCCATAACAATTCTATAGTTTCATCATCAAGAGTCTCTTAATCCTTGGGATTGGTAACATAATCATATGTAGAATAAATTTTCTATGTGTGTAGTCAAAAATTTAATTTTTCTTTAATAAAAATAATGTAAACATAGAGAAATGATTTGAGAAGGGTCACATACATACTCTATAGAAAACATGATGAACTATTTAACTCCATATTCATACTCTTTTTTCAAACGATTAGTGTGCATAATTTTTTAATAAAACTGGTTAATAAATTTAAGAAAAATAATTATCCCACTATGTTAGGTGTTCTCCTTTGAATTCTTCTAAAGGTGAAAGTTATAGACAATTTTCACCCTTATCAGCTTCATATCCCGAATAGTTATTATTTATTTTTTTCCTTGATACTCATCCCACATCTCTTATAGACATCCACCTATGTTTCTTGAAGTACTCTTACAAAAATTAATCCCATACTGGGTATTGGTGATCATTTTGGATGACTATTACATAGATTAGTTCAAACAACATAGAATAGATGGGGGATGAGTCTCAAGCAAAAAATATAATAATAACTATTCGGGAGATGAAGATGGTGAGAATGACCATTGTCCCCTTAAAACCTTTTAAATTACCACATATTAATTTAAAATTTAAAATTTCATATCAAAATTCTACAAGGTCATTGACACTACCATGAAAACATAAACTCGTCCCCAATAAGATGCACCAAATATAATCTATGTTAGTAGTCTTTTTCCCTCACCTGTATATGAAATATAAGAGCTCTATATCCACTTAGGATCATGTGTAGGGTGTGAGTATAAAAATAAACAAGTAAATACTATGAGGCACCCTAAAATATACTATAAATATATTTGAGTATATGTTCAAATTAGTAAAACTCAAAATATACATGTAAGTCAAGTCATTGTGTACTAACTAGGACACCATGATAATCAAATTTATCAGATTCATTTCATAATAGTGAATTATAATAATTATACCATAAATTTATACCATGGTTATTACATAACATTCAAATCATTTTACTAATAATAGGTTAACATTTGAATCATATGAGGAGAACAGATTATTTATCTCCATCTAGAAATTACCAAATCATAGGTACCATGAGATTCGACCTCATACCCCCGACATCCAAGAATATCTCTTAGGTGTAACCATCATATGTCCTTATTGAATCAAAATCATGAAATGTGTATAACATAACTATTTTTATTTGGAAGTTAATTTGAAATATGGGGATGTATTAACGTAATTGGTTCCCTTATGAAAGAACCAAAGAATGGGAACCATAATACATTAGTTAAGCCTAACTTCTGAAAAACAATAAAGAAGAACAAAAAACAACACAAATTTCACATCACCCTCACCCTAGCCCATGATGAATCACTAACATGTCTATAGTAACTTACATTATAACATACCATACCTAGTCCTTAAATAAAACATATATTTTTTTAAAAAAAATATGTTTATCCCATATATACTCTAATCCCACTCATATTAAAAAATAACTTAAATGACATTTTAATTATAGATTTGTACATATTATATTTGAAAATGGACAGAATGAATATTCAAAAGGGTTGGAACAATATTTAGATTGAAAGTGAATCAACCACTATTGTCCAAGCTATTTTAAAGGGGGTAGTGCATCTTGCCTAGCAGTTTACTTCCCATTGGATGAATTTCCTTGCTTCACTCATGGAAATTAACTACATTGCCACTCATGATTTTTGGGATGTGAACATGGTTTTGAATGGTCTTTCCAAAAAGGGAGTCAACTAGGACATTACATGGTAGGATGATTTGCCTGGTGATTTGCTTCCCTATTATAATAAATATTGTAATAATATTCTATCCTTCAAACTCATGTAATATTATTTTTTATTTTTCAATAAATTGTACCTTGGTCTTTGACTAATGCCCCACCCTAAAAAAAATCAAATACAAATAGAAATAAATTCTAATTCCCATAATCTATAAAATTGGTTATTTCCTAATCCATTCATTTTTCTAAATCAATTTTTTTCTCCCCAAACATAGCCGAAATTATAGCTTATATTAGTCTTTCTAGCAACCCTATTCATCTGACTGTAGGTCTACATGACTTCCATTTGTAGTTATTTACATCTGCTCATAAGCATTTAATGTTTTCCACTTCCTCTGTTTTTTTAGAATTTCCATGAAATTTAAGAGTTCTAGCATGTTTGAACTATTTTACAGGGTTTTAATTTCTATAAATAAAGGGTTTTTAAGAAAAAATGAAACATGTTGCCTTTTTATAATGTTTTAAGAAATTGTTTACTGTAATTGGAATCTTTGGAGAAAAATAAATCTGATGAAAGTGTATTCAATTTTTCTAAAGATCACAAGGTTAGATGGTATTTTTTTTGTTTTGAGTGTCAATTTTTTTATTTATATGATCAAAGTTTACCCATTAATATTATTTATAGAGGGAAAAGTAGAGGCCTCTAAATAGAATAATTCGACTAAAAGCAAAACTTGATAGAAAGAAGACATTGGAGTTAGAAATCAAGGGGTTAAACTGGGTATTACAAGTCATAAAGCATGTGGAAGTTTAAGGTTATGTGTAAGTTAGAAAAATGTTGGATGGAATCATAGAGTTTTTTAGAGAAGAGAAGAAAGACCTTAATGGCCTAGAAAATAAGGACTTCCTTCTTTACCCTCAACATCTCTAGAATTCCCTCAATCTTTTTTCCTAACTTCTAAGTCACCTTTGTCTTCCATGTTCTTCATGAATTTTAATGTCCCATAGAACCCCTAAATTTAAAAACCCGATTCCTATTTTCTATAAATATTTTTTTATAATTGTATTATTATCGGGATAAGATTCCCCTTTTTCCTCTAGAAATAATTTAAAATGGTAAAATATGATCAAAGCAATACAAAATTAACACTTGAAAGAAACAAATACTATATAACCTTATGATCTTTAGGTAATTTGAATAAATTTTCATCAGCTTTATTTTTCTTCAATGTTTCCAATTGTAGTGAAAAATTTCTTAAAACATAATAAAAAGTCAACACGGTAAAGTTTTTCTTATAAATACTCTATTGATAGAAATCAAATCTCGCTAAAACAGTTGAAATATGTCATTATTGAAGGATTGGTAAATTTAATTTTATTTAGATTCTACCTTTTTATGTTTTATATTACCCTTCTATCCACTAAGTCTTTTACTCTATTTGAAGTGTTTTTGGCTCCGTTTATACTATGCATGGCTTAGAGGAGATACAATCTTGTGGTGGTATTGGTGCGAGGTGGATAGAAGATCTTGAAAACCATCCATTTCTTCAAGGTGCCAAGAAAAAGTATCCTGAAAATGAATTCAAATTTTGTATTGGAGAGCTCTTCTCATTATAGAAGGAATACCTTCAAGAGTTATATTTTCACCCTTTTAAATTTATCAAGGTTGAAGGGGAAGAGAATCAAAAGGTTCTTTTGGTGTGTTTTTTTCATAAAAAACGTGCAACCCAAGTATTTTTAAGAGATCACCCATCATAGTAGGATTCTCTTCCATGTATGCTTAACTACATATTTCTAACAGAATCTAATGTGAATGCACCCAAATTAAAAGTAAATTTTCATGAAGTGTTGTCAAATTTAACTGAGTGAGTCACAAAAGAAAATTCATATCAAGAAACCAAATAAATTTATTCATTATGTTTTGATTAATTTTTTGGCATTCAATGGAAGTAGTAAACAAGGAAGATGAAAGGTTGAAAGCGTTAAAGAATGGGTTGGGAGATGCAGTATTCAAATCCATGATAATTAATTTGATAGAGATTAATGAATACAATCTGAGCCCAACGTATGTCACCAAGGAACTTTGGAACTATAATGATGGGAGGAAGACTAGTTTGAAAGAGGCAGTCCAATCCATCATCAATATATGGAAGGAAATCAATAATTTGAGGATGAATTAAATAAAGGTAGTGAAGGTTAGTTTTATTAGAGTATTGAAGTATTATATATATATTCATGATAGTAACAATTTTCATGTAAGATGCATGTAAATGTGGACTTTTATACTTTAAGTGTATTGCATTATATATCTATCTTGCCAAAACGGATCCTTATTTACACAAACTTATTTGTGAAACCTAGGGTCCTTTGTAGCATTAACAATGATTATGAATTCTTAATCCCTAATCACAATAAAAGAATAATATCAAACAACACATCATTGCTACTCATGTTACAAAGGTTTTGTGACCTCCATCAAAAATATGATTCACTTTACATCACGACATACCACCCAAAACAATATAATCCTAGAAAACATTTGTCCACTTAACCAAATTCAATTTATCAATTCATTTATGGTAAAAATTACCGCAATCATAAATATAATATAATAGTTCTAAGCATCACTAAATTTTATAATATTTTACAAAATTTTTACTTAACACCTATAATAATTTTTTGATGCAGTATATCCTCATATCATTATTCCATAATATATTCACCATGTAAAATTATATTCAAATTTATATTCAAATTGTGTATGAATAATAAAAAATAATGAAATGAAAGAAAATATACAGGAACCACCATAAAATTATATCATTTTATGACATAGGAAGAAACTTCATTTATTCATTATACTACATCACCTATGTGACACTAATCATCAAATATCAATTAATAGAAAATATGTACCTATCATTCTATGAAATTTCATGAAGATGATTTAATCAATAGATACATATGAATTTATAATTCTTCTTATTGTATTAAACTTTATTTCCTCTTCATGTGCAAGACATACTATGGAAATAAGATTAAAATAATAAAAACCCACAATATCTAAAAGGTAATAAGAAATAATTTAATAGAAACATTAAGAAAATCACCATCAATTTCAACAACAGAACGAGGTGCAACACACAATGGTCTCGTACGAAGCTAGAATGAGATTATAGAGTAGGGGTGGTGTTGTGTAGGTATAGGTAAGTGAGAGAGAGAGAAAGAGATGAGATGTAGGGGTTTTCATGGTTATGAGTAACACAAAAACACAAATCGCAGAACCCAAAAAATCAAACAATGAGAGAGGAAAAGGTGAAAATAACATACCATAGATTTCAGTCTTGATTCGTCTGATAGAACATAGAGGTTTAGCGTCGACAACATGGGAGTTCATGAGATCTTGAGAATCACAATTGAATGAGTTGAAGTTATGGTTATTTTGAATAGATTAGGGACACTTTTATCAGCGCATTCATAAAACGTTGATAAAGAGCTCTTTTATCAGCGTAAATTGTTAAGAGTTGATAAAAGGAACCTTTATTAGTGCTAAAAAGAGCTGATAAAATGAACCTTTTCAGTACTAAAATTTTAGCATGGATTTATGATTTATAATTATAATTTTAAATAAAATAATTTGTAAAAAAATTAAAAAATTATATATTTGTTTATTATAATTTTATAATTATTTAAATATATAATTATTTATTTATAATTACATTAATACTTTTTCTAAAAAATTATATTTTTTATTTATAATTATAAATACATAATTATATAAATATATCAAATATACATTTATAAATACATTTATAATTATTTATTTATAATTATAAAAATATTTATATAATTATATAATTATATATATATTTAATAAACAAATATAAATATAAATATAGTAAATATATTCATTATTTAAATAAATTTATTATATATTTATTATTATAAATATATTTATATCATTATATATGTTTATATAATAATATATATATATATATATAATGATTATATATATATATATATTTAAAAATTATATTTAAATATAAATATATTTATTATTTAAATGTATTTATTATAATTTTAAAATTATTTAAATATTTAATTATTTATTTATAAATATATGAACTGTACTATAAATAAATAAATATATATATAGCCCTCAGGGTGCAGCTCAGTGGTAGCTACCCCTTTGGGTCTCGATGAGGTCTCATGTTTGAGTCTCATTGAGTATATCCTTGCATTTTATGTTTTCTACTTTTCTTTTTAATGTAGCATATTTCTTCGAATGAATTGAGGCTTCGAACTCAACCTATATATATATATATAATAAATATAAATATAAATATGAATATAGATATAAATATAAATTTAAATGTAAATATAAATATAAATATCAATATAATATAATATAATATAAATATAGTATATTCATTATTTAAATAAATTTATTATAAATTTATAATTATTTAAATCTATATAATTAATTATTTATAATTATATAAAATCTTTTTAAAAAGTAATATTTATTTATTCATAATAATTATAAATATATAAATTTATAAATATAGTAAATATAGATTTATAAATATTTTTATTTATAAGTATTTATTTACAAATATTTTTTAACATTATTAATGAATATATAATCTTAAATACATGGATTTCAAAATGAGGGAAAATGAATAATTAAAAATGAGCACACTTTAAAAATATTGAAAAAATGGATAAGTTTTATTAAATAAATATAAATTATTAATATATATATATATATATATATATTAAAGTAAAGATAAATGCATATTAAAAATACGAAAACATAGTAAATAAATAAATATAAATAAATAATAGAAAATGATTAAATTCAAAAATAAAATAAAAATAAAAACTAAAAAATATCAATAAATAAATAAATAATACCCAACAGTAATAATAATAAAATTAAATAAATAAAATTGACTGATTAAAAACATAATATATCAAATGTATCATGTTATAATGAAATTCTAAAGTATACTAAAATTTAAATAAATTACATAAATATTAGGTGTGTGTCTCTTTACAAGATTTCATTAATTGCGTAGATATTTATATGTGTGTATTGTATATAAAAATTCATTAATTATGTATATGTATTTGAAATCAATGTAACAAATTTCTGATATATGTTAAATTGAAACATTAAACGACATTAAAAATGAATAAGACATTAATTTCTTTTTAATTATTACATTTTATTCATTTCTATATATTTTTATATATATATATATTATTTAATATTTTTTATAATTAATATATATATTATAATTATTAATTTTTATTACTAATTGTTTCATTAATAAATTTTTAAATAATTTTTTAATCTATTAATTTTTAATTTTTTGTTTAATTATTACAATTTATACATTTCTATCAACTATTATTTAATTAATAATTTGTTTAATATTTTCCTTAATTTAATCTTTTTTAATTTTTAATTTTTTATTTCATTTTATTTAATTTACATATCTACATATTTAATATATACAATTCATTAATTTTTATAATATATATATATATATTCAATTTATTCATTTTTATCAATATTTATTTAATTAAAAAAATAGTTAATATTTTTTAATTTTTATTTTTTAATTATTTTATTTTATTCTGGACCTTTATTAGCATTAAAAAAGCACTAATAAAGTCAATCCTTTATTTGTGAAAAAAATAAAGCACTAATAAAGGGTTCCCTTTATGAGTGCTAAAAATAAAGCACTCATAAATGATACTTTTATCAGTGCTATATAAAAGCGATGATAAAGGATACCCTTTATCAGTACTAAAAAAGTGCTGATAAAGGGTACCGTTTATCATCACTTTTTTTACGCCTGATAAAAGGTTCCCTTTATCAGTGCTCTTTTAGCACTGATAAAGGTAACCTTTATCATTTCTTTTTCTAGCGATTATAAAATACAGTGCTGTTAAAGTTCTATTTTGTAGTATTCTAGTAAAATTAATATATTTTACTCAATATTAAAACCAAGTTTATATATATATTTGACTAGAAGATAATTTAAAAGTAATCATATTTTTTTTCTTTGTGATGAGAAAGTTGAGATGGATTTTTCCGACACTTATATGCCTCAAGATGATAAGTGTAAGAAACAGTGAAGGTGGTAGGAAATGGAGAAGAATCTAGCTATGAAGTCTGGAGGTAGGCCCCCAACAAGTTCCAAATTAAGTAAAAAATATTCAAGATAATGTTTTTTTAGGATCTATAAAATGTTACCGGTGAGGTAAGATTGGTCATAGGTCTCATGACTTCAAGGAAAAGCGTATTGAACAATCCAAGAATGGGGTAATAGATAGATATCCAATATTGATATGTTTTTATTTCAATGGGTTTGGGTATTATGAAAATGTGTGTCTGAAGTTAGTTACTCAGGGTGAAAATCATCAAGACTGAAAGTAGAAAAGTGTGGAAAAATCATTTTCCACTAATATAGTTGATGTTCGTCTTTATAATGAAATAAATATAGGTATGTTACTTTTGTATTAGAATTATGGAAATTCCTTGTTTGACTCTAGATATTTAAATTCCTCCATTTATGATAAATTTTGAAGAAAAATAAAAATATCAGCTCAGAAAAAGGATATATAATTTTTTGTTAAAAATACGGATGGAAATTTTAAATAAACCAAGATTTATAAAAATATTCATATAGTTATTAGTGGGATGGCCTTTCCTAAAAATATTGTTGAACTATCCATAATAGAGTTTGATATTATTTTCGGTATGGATTGGATTTAATTTTATAATTATATGATAGATTGAAAAGCTAATAAGGTTATATACAATGATTTTATACCTTTTATAACATGCAGAAAATATAGGAAATTGATTAAATATGGTAGTGAAAGTTACCTAGATCATGTTGTTGAAAACAAAGAAACTATTCAAATTAGTGATGTTCCAATAGTAAATGAATATGTGGATATATTTCCTTACAATTTTCTTGGTTTTATTCCTCATATCGAGGTAGAGTTTACAATTGACTTAGTTCTTAATAAAAAGCCTATTATAAACCCCCCATATTGAATGGATCATGTAGAATTTTTGTAATTGAAAAATTAAATGAAGGAGTTTCTAGGAAAAGGTTTCATTAATCACATCACTTCACCATGGGGTGATTCTATTTTATTTTTAAAAAAAAATATTGTTCTGTGATATTTTTCATTGATTATAGATCCTAGAATAACATGACTATTAATAAAAAGTATCTTTCACCTCATATTGTTGATTTGTTTGATCATATCAAAGAATTGAAGTATTTTTTAAAGATTAGTCTTAGGGTAGGTTATCATTCATTAAATATTATTGAGGAAGATATTCTAAATACCATGTTTCAGAATAGATACAAGCATTATGAGTTAGTAGTTATGCCCTTAGGGTTGTCTAGTGCACCATTTGTATTCATGGATCTTATGAATAGTGTTTTCCATGACTATTTAGATAAGTTTGTGGTTGTGTTCATTGATAATATATTTACATATTCTAAAAATAATAAGGATCATGAAATAAAAATAAGGATTTTTTTTCAAATATTAAAAGAAAATAAACTCTATGGGAAATTTAGTAAGTGTGAATTTTGGTTGTATATAATTTCTTTCCATGAGTATATTGTTTCTAAATATAAAATAACTATTGACACTACTAAAACTAAAGTTATTTAATAATTAAAAATACCTAAAAATTTAACATATATTAATATTTTTCTTATATTATAGGGTTACTACTAGGGTTTTGTTGAAAAAGTTTCTCAGTCATGTAGCCCACTAAATAAGTAAACTAAAAAATGAGTTAAATTCATCGAGAAGAAAGGGTGTGATATTTTTTTGAAGAACTAAAAAAAATATTGGAAAATGATCTAGTTTTGGACCTTAACTATAAAAATGGTGAACTTTTCATCTATAGTGATTCTTCATTGAAGGTACTTGGCTGTGTTTGGATGAAAAACAATCTGGTAATTTCTTATGATTCATGGAAACTAAAACCACATGAGTTAAATTAAACTACAACAGATCTTGAATTATCTTATATGGATTTTCTTTAAAAATTTGGAGGCATCATTTATATGGTGTAAAGTGTGAAATATACATTGATCATAAAATTTTAAATCATATATTAACTCTCAAAGAGTTGAATATGAGGTAGAGAATATGACTAGAACTGATTAAGGATAATGATGATATGATTCATTGCCATCCTAGAAAATAAAAAAATGTAGCTAATGATTTGAGTTGGAAAAATAATGATACACTAACCATGTTATGTTTGGAACATAACTCATTAGATAATGATTTAGTAAATTTTGTCCTAGAAATTATGCATATAAGAACTTCCTTTATTTTGTCTTAGGTGTCAGTAAAATCATCTATATCAGAAATAATTAAGAAATCTTGTATACAGGATCTCATTTTATAGGAAAATTTAGAATAAATTAACAAGGGTATGTTTCCAAAGTCTAATATTGATAAAGAAGGTGTTATATTATTTGAAAAATTATTATGTGTGCCTTATGATTTTAATTTTAAGAGATAATTATTGAGTGAATCTCATAGTTCCATGTTTTCCATTCATACTAGCAACACTAAGATGTACATAATCTTTCGGGAGTATTATTGGTGGGAATGAATGAGAATAGATATTTCTAAATTACTATGACATGTTTGACTTTTAAATAGGTTAGAGTATAATTATAATTACTGAACATGATGATTCATCCTTTACTAGTGCTGGGGTGGACATGAAAAAATACATCCATGAATTTCATGATTGGATTACCAAATAATTCTTGAGGTAATAATCCAATTTGGTTTATTATTTTTCGACTAACTAAATATGCACATTTCCTACCCATTTTAGATTCTCTATCATTAGATAAAATTTTTCTTGTGTGCCTTAATGAGATAGTTAGTTTACATGAAATTCCTATCTCCATTTCATCTAACCATGACCCCATATTACCTTTCAATTTTCTAAAGGACTTTAGAAGTTTTTGGGTATTGAATTAAATTTTCTTATAACTCTTCATCTTCGATCAGATAGACATTTTGATTAAGAAATATAGACCTTTGAAGGAATTATTCATTCCTATTAAATAGATTACAATCGAAGTTGGTATCATCATCTTTCACTGGTCAAGTTTTTTATAACAACAATTTTCATTCTAGTTTACAGATGACACATTTTGTTGAATTATATGGAAAGCGGTGTCAGACTCCAAATTTTTGGGATGAAGTGGGAAAAAGGAATTTTATAAGACCATATTTGGTATGGGAAACAGTTGATAAGGTTAGTGTGATTCAATAATATAGAAGGATGATTTGGATTTGGAATAAAATATATAATGATAACTAGAGGAATGATCTTTCTTTCGAGGTAGGTGATCATGTTTTTTTGAAAGTATCTCCATGGAAAAGTGTTATGAATTTAAAAAAGTGGAGGATAAATCTATGGTTCATCGGACCATATGAAATCCTAGATAAATTTGTATAATTTTTCTAACATGGGGCCTTGCCTATGAGTTTATCCTATGTACATAACATATTTCATGTTTTAATATTAATAAAATTTGTGCCTTATTAATATCATGTTTTGAGGCCTAAAGTATTTCTGTTGAAAGATTACCTTTCTTATGAGGAAAAAATGGTTCAGATTATTGATTATAGAGAGAAATTATTAATGAATAAGTTGATTCACTAGGTTATAGTTTTGTTAAAAAACCATATGATTGAAGAAGCAACATGGAAATATGAAATGCTATGAGGAAAAATATACCTACTTATTTAAGTAATGAATAAAATTGAAAGGATGAAATTTCGAAAGGGGCGGGGGAATATAAAAACCCATGAAATGATAGAATAAATCATTATGATGTTTATTATTATTAAATAATTATATATTTATATTCACTATGAAAATATTAAGTAATTTTTAAATCAAAAAGAAAATAGTTTTATTAAACTCTTTTCTTATAAGGTTTTATTTAAAAATTTAATTTCCAAATTTTAGAATATAAATTTTAAAAAATGAACTTAATTTTTTAAACCAGCATGTAAATATTATCTTAGGATAAAATTTTGGTACCTTTTTTTCTAAAAGTATTGATTTTTTAATGAATAGTGAAAATATTATTTTTTATTAAAAAATGTATTTTCTTTTAAATAATTTTCAAAGTCATATTATATTTTGTAATTTTTTAAAATTTAACTAGTTTATTATTAATAAAAATAATCCAATGATATTTCTTATAATGAATTTTATACTTCAATTTGGTATAAAACCATTTCTATACAAAAAAGATATTTTTTTCTTAAAAAAAGCGTTTCATCACATTTTGCTGGTTTAATTTTCAATTAAATACTTTCACTTCTGTGAATTAAATCTTGAAAAATGAATTACATATTTGAAATAATTAGGTTCAAATTCGGTAAATAGATCCCTTCAGTTTTTAGTTAGTATGAATAATAACCTGAGTAATTCGTTTGTCACCACGATAAGGGAAAATTAGGTAATTAAGATTAAAAATAAATAGATAAGGACTAAAAAACGACTCAAACATTTTAATTCATCATATTGGAAGAGTTTAATTTAGCCATGTCCTTTAATTTTTTTACTATATGGAATCTTGGTACCATATGTCTTTGATTTTGAAATTTATAATATTTAAGTAAATAATAATGTAAAAATATCACTTTATTGATTTTAATATCTATAATATTTTGGGACTGGGATAAAAAAAAATATGTTCAATTATAAATAGTAATTTGAAATTTAAATAATTTTTATCATGTAAATTTATTTAAAATCTTTTATTAATGAAACAACTACCATTAATTCTTATGCAACACCATCATAATATTTATTCAATTAATAGAAAAATAAAATAAAATATTTTAAAAACATTAAAAGTAATATAATTTTTTTTTGAATTTTTGTATAAGAAAATTTTTATATATAAATATAACATGTTAGGTATGTTTGAAAGGATTATATTTGATTTCATTTTTTACAATTTTGTTTTCAAAGTCAAATTAAATGATTAGTTCCAAAAATGTGATTAACGATATTTTATAATAAACAATGTTTTATTAGATTATTTAAAATTACTAAAAAACCTATATTTGGACAATTTATTGGGACATGGTTTAAAATACCTACCATGGCCCACATATGGATCAATTTTCCTTTTATAGAGACTATGTTAAAACCCAAAGTGTAAAAAAACTTTTTATCATAGTAATCACCAAAAAGGTTAATGTGGGTTTAAAAAATGATAAGGGTGAAAAAATCACCTAAATGTGATGAAGTTTTATCATATGAGAGTATTTATACAAATAATAATATTATCTTTAAATTATATCATTTTTATCCATTTTACCATCATAATTAATTATCATTAATTTAATATTAAAAATAATTCCAAGAGTGCCTCTCCCCTCACTTATAAAAGGGAACCTACTATCCTATTTTTTTTTCAAAATTAAAACAAATGTTGGTTTAGAATATAAGTACCCAAATACCTTACATACAAAAACAAACCCTAGAGTTTTTGGTTTGATAAGAAAACTAACCCAGTGATGCTTTTATTGCAAACATTAAGAGGTTCTCTAAAGAAGAGGTTTAATTCTTAAACAAATGATTTCATTTTATTTATTATTATAACTTATTCAAACCTTTGTAAAACATGATTAAATAAAAAAACCAGTATATTAAATATAATTATATTTTTTTATGTTTATTTAATCCATTATATCTACATCTTATTCCATCATATGAGAAATGAAACCATCATTTGTGTGTACAGTGTACTATCGCCCCACAAACCAATGTAATTCGTTTCCACCACCATCTTTCACTAATGTTTATAATGATGGATTTAATCTAAATATATTATATTCATGAAATATTTATCATTATTTAAAATTAATATGTTACATATTTCCATACGATTCCATTCATTGAAAAATGTTAACGCCATTCATGTGTATATATGGATTACCACTTATATGAAGCGATGTGATTATATTCACATGTTTGATATATATTAGTGTTTTTAAAATAAAATTTATAAGTAAAATAAAATAATACCTAAATTATTTATGTAATGATCATTGAAAAATGGAAACATTACTCATGCGTATGTACGACCTACCGTATCCATGATTGTGACGTAGTTCATTTTTGAAAACAATCCTTCATGGTTGGTTTGAAAAGTGTAGTTATTGAATAAAATGATAATTAAGTCATTATTGTTATTATGTATATGATTTATTAATGATCCCATTACCCAGAGTCTACTTACCAAATTTATTTTGGATATAAATATCGCCAGTATGTCTAATAATCTATAGGATTATTTCCTTAAAACTCAAGGAAAATGTAAAATAATTTTAATTAAATATACCATCATTAAATTAAAATATAACTTCATTATCTTTAAAAAACGTTTTTACTACTAAATTATCCTCAAAATGTAATCATCATAATCTCTAAAGTTTTTTGAAACCCTCTTTTGATACCAACTATAACACCCCAAGACCTGTGCTCCTGAGTCTAGTGTTAAAACACTATATATATTCTTTATTAATTAAATATTAAGTATCCCTTGAAAAATATTCTACTCAAGGACCATTTGAGTCTATAGTTTTAGAGTATCAAGAAATATAATACATATTATCATTCATTCTAATAATAAAAAACTCTATAAACACCTCTCCGAATTCACTTGAGCTTGACTCTTAATAAAGGTCATTCACTATTGATCTACAAATAGTCACTATAGCTATAAAAATACTTTTTTTTAAAACATGAGGTGAGAAAAAAATTTATTAGTAAATGGTTTTAAAATAATATGTGAAACCCTTTATATTTTAAAATTCTATTAAAATTCTTTTGAAAAATTTCTTTTATATTGAATATTTTGGGATAAATAAAACTTTTTATATGACACATAATTTTCCCATAAATAAAAATTTAGGGATTTCATATCAATAAATAACTAATAATAAAATATTTTCAAAAGATTATTTAAAAAATATATAATATTTTCAAAAACGTTTTTATTTATAAACATATTAAAAAAATTCCTCATTTGAAATTTAAAAACATTACTTTTTAGAATAATGATGTTTTTTAGAATTTGATGATACTCATAACAATTTAAGAGTAACTTATAGAAACTTGGATTATTAGATTTATAGATACCACTTTTATGGAAAGATCCCCTTGAGGTTATAGGTTCACAATACATTTCTCATCATCATATACAATATCCAAGTGCCAAATTTTAAATACATTTTTTAATTTTTTCCTTTCTCATTATAAATCCATTAAAAATAAATTTTCTAAATATTCAAATCCATGCAATTTATTTTCAAAGAGGAAAATAATTAAATATATAATAAAATTAACAAAAGTTTCCTTAAAGAAAAATATGCACTTTCTTAAATATTAGAAGTAATCTAAAAATACATGGAAAACACTTATAAATAATTCCTTGAAATTAAACTTAAGAAAATGATTTTCATATCATATATGGAATATAAATGGGAAATATAGTTCATGGACACACAATACATATAATCATGAATTGAATCCATGGATTTTAAATAACATTTCACATATAAAATAACAATTTTGAAACTCTATCATATAATTTCTTAAAATTAGAAAACTTTTAAAATAAAATTCATAAAACAAACTTCTTTATAAAGAAGTTTTATAAAATATATAAAAATAAAATAAAAAATAGAAACATTTACCTTATGAATAAGTCTTCAAAAATAAATAATATCGAAAAAAGATTCCCTTAAAAATAAGAGCTTATATATTAAAAATTTTGAAAACATTTTTCCCTTATAAGAAATGGATTTAGAGAATAGTAAAATATATTTTTATAGAAAATAAATTTCCCTTAACTTAATATCAAAACACATTTGATGTATCCCTTAGGATTACCCTATAACTCTTCTACAGCTTCCCTCCTTTGATTATTATTTCTTTTTAATTTATTCTCTCCCTATAAAATGATTTTTAACATGGAATATATGATTCAAATGAAATAGGAGTTCCCAACTATTTATAACTTAACCGTAAAAAATACTTAGATTAAAATTAATTTAATTGTATATATTTTAGGATATGTTTTCCTATATTGAAGATTCAACTATATCTTTACCAGTTAATAAAATTTGTTTTTTATAATATATTTTATTAAAATATTAAATATTTATTTTAAATGGAAACCTATACTTTCCAACAATGTATGTTTATAATTTTTTTTTATCATTTTGTTGTTTTAATACCACTAAGTCTATTATATTACTCTATTATTATCTATTATACCCCACAAACACATTATAAAATTTATTTATTCACTCAATATGATATCATTATCAAAACATAGTCATATATATATAAGTTTAAAATTCATTAATAAATTAATCTATATTTCAAGAAACAACTATTGAAACAACGACTCCATGAGTTAAAAAATATATATTTATCAATTTATGTAGCTGAACCAAGTGGAGAAGAGGAAAAATTAACTAGTTTTGTTATATATATATCATCATCTCATACCATATTCTTAAAGAAGGATCTAATTTATCTAAGAGGCATAACTATATACATGTATAAATTTGTTCGTATATATATATAATATGGATTAAAATCTGACAATGATAGCAGATAGAAGAATATGACCTTGATAAAACAGTTTTCATAGTTTCTAGACTGTTGTTAAGTCATGAATTATGAAAGACTACTACTTGAAAAAGTTTTTTATTTATTTATAATTATATATATCACTATTTTAGAAAAAAATGAAGAATAAATAGATTAAAGTTTTAGGTTAATTTCATGAGAAAAAAGATGACCACTCATGTTGATGAGATATCAAAGATTAATCTGATCAAACCACTTGTGTTATTTATGTCTATTTTAAGTAGATATACTATTACCACATAAAAATAGTACCACATAAAAATATTAGTTCATCTATTTCTCCTTAATATACTTCAATAGTTCAAATATGCTTCATTTTTAAGTATCAGGGTCTTCTCACAGCTTCCTCTAAGCCACCTTTCTATGACGTAAACCCCTATTTCCCAAATGTGTGCATGCCTACTTGAATGCACCCATGCATCTGTGCATGGTAGACATGACTCATGCACACATCAGTCATCAGATCAACAATAGATTGATATAAGATGACCCTCTTAGGCCGGCCTGATCCTTTGTTGGATTTAAGGGCTGGCTTGCTACTAATATTTTTTTACACTAAAAAAATAAAACTATTTTTCTTAAGAAGAATATACCAAAAATAAAAATTATTTAGAATCTAATAATAATATTTTTATCTAACCTTATCATTCATACATTGTTTTACATCTTAAACATATATATATGTATATCCATTTAATATAGTATTTATATAATTATCTTACATATTTATAGGAATTAAATAGATTCATTTGAGATTAATATATTTACATCAAATTTTTTATTATTTTATTCACTTAGCATTTTATTCATCATAATGTCTAATTTTATTTATATTTATTATATTACTATATATTTATTCTTAATTAAATATATTTCTAATAATAGAATTTACAATTTCATTATTGTTAAATTCTTATATCCCTTATAAAACAATAGTAATCAATTAACTTACATTTAACCATGAAAATATTTTAAAACAAAAAAATATATTATTTACTAAATATCCAGATATTAAACCAGGGGTTCAAAGAGAGAATATATTTTGAATCCAGGTCATTCAGTGTTTCAAGGGGAAGATATTGATTTTTAATGGCTATTTTAGATGAATCTTATTCTGAAGCAAGTTATTAGTTTTCAAGGATAAGACATTGTGTTAAAATAAAAGAACTTGATTTTAGTATTAGAGAATGATGTAAAAGAGATTTAGGAGAATTCCAAGTTTATTTTTGGGTATTCTAATGATAAAATTTTTTCCACGATAAATTTTAAGAAGTTTGTGGTTTATTATGTTGATATGTAGATGTATTTCATGTCCCCACATAGGAAAAGTCTCTTTTTAGTGAAAATGTCCTATAGATAAAATTTTTGTTGCACCTAAAGGTTTTGTAGTGCTCCCATTAGATTAATATTATAAATAAGATCCTAATTTTAAATTCAGATAAAGATCATTTTAATTTATATAAAACAAATTGTTTTTATTTAAATGGAATTTTACAATGGATTAATAGAGGTTACCAGATCATTTAGAAAGGTTCAAAGGCTCAGAGTGAGGTTCATAGTTAGCGTATAGTTTGGATAACTATGCACCTCAACTATGTAGTCTATACCACCAACCATTCTGGGTCAACCCTGAACCAGTCACCTAAGACGATACTTGGTATGACATGAAGGGAATTCCTAATCCCCATGGGTAGGAAAATAGTTCTAGGCATCAATAAAGTACAAAAAGGGGAATATTTCAACCAATAAAATTAAACAACCAAACCGTGGGAAGATACACAAGAAACCCAATATATATTAATAAGATTGAACTAGATATATTTTATACTTGAAACTGAATGGTAAAAAACTATAAAAATAAAACAACCAAACCATATGACTACACTAAATCCATGTGACCCCACAGGTCACTCTCCGACATAATGATCAATCATCTCCCAAGGCGATAAAACTCCTGATGAACTTGTACTAGGGAAAAGAACATAAAAAAACTATAAACATTAGTATTAAAACTCAGTATGCTAGCCTGATAATCTATTTACCAATGCACTTCCTTAAAAATAAAAGAAACATCAATTTTGAAGTTTTAACTACAATATATAAAAGTATGATTTTCTACATGTTTTACTCAAAAATAAATTATGACCCTTTCACTCATTCATTTAAAAAAAACAATCTATTAGTAGGACATTAGTATTTTCAAGGGGAAAGTGATGTTAATATTTTCAAATTGAAAAAAGCGGATAAAAATCTTTTCTTTGAAAACATTTTTCATAAACACATTTTGAAACTTACAAATCAATTTCCAAAAAGGAGGCCACATGAGAAGGCACCATGATGATCATATAATAAGGGAAATTTAAATTAACATACAAGTATCGCATTCATCATTGGAAAAAAAAACTAAGAGACAATATACATATGTGAACTCAGGAGATCAAGAATAATCTAGAACATAATAATACAAGCTGAATCATCCCTTAAATCATACCTCACTCAATGGCATAAAATCTCCCAATACGCTCAGACACACCCCACAGGGCATAGAAAAGGGGCCCAACCCCATATCAATAAAACTCAATATATCCTCGTGCTTTGGGCCACTAACAAGTACATAATAAAACTAGTACATCAATCATTTTCAGAAAATACTCTCACTATGCTAGGTTCTCATGTCTCATTTATAAAGGGGGTGATCCAACTGATGCCATCCAAATATCCAAACACAAGCATATAATTATAATAGTCTAATAACATGCCTCACCCTGAGTCACCCTAAGGAACGATCTCATGCCATAGAATAAAAAGAACAAAAAGAGTCCAAACTGAGGAACTCTAATAATGGATCTCTAGGATTCCATAGTGAGTATATCCCATCCATTATACATATATAAGGCATGCGAAACATCCAACAGGGGTTTTCATAATAAAAACTTTCTTCATTTTAACAAAAATTTCCAAATGGGACTTTAAGAATTTTAAAAAACCAACATTTATAAATGATATGAAATCCAATTTTCATAAATGGGTGTAAAAACACCACTTTCCATTTCAAAATGATTTAAAAAAATCCTCTTAAAACATTTACACTACACTTTCAAGGAAAACCATTTCTTATAAAAGTTCTAAATGATCCATTCATCGACAACACATTTCAAAACACCCTAAAAGTATTTCCTCATTTCTTTATAAAACATAAAAAAATTGGAAAACCCATATAAGGCACCCAATACATCATTTATCATAATACCGATATATTCAAAAAAACCAAAACATGCTTCTTACATGACAAATTACTCATAAAATCCAACCATAAATTTAATTGAGCACTTAGGGTGCATTATTTAACACAACAATTCCATTTATCATAAACTAAGGCACAAAACACTTCTTTCCATACAAAATAATTAAACCAAGGATCATACATAAATATTTGTATATCAAATAATGTGTGAAAATTATTAAACTAATTACTCTTAAATTAAAAAAGGAAAGTGTAAGGGAAAACCTACCTCGGATCCATGGCACAATGATAACGCACCACCAGAGACACTCCAAGAGGGTTTAAAACCCTATATCTATGAATATAAAACCTTAATGAGAAACCCACTCCAATATAATTTATGGGAAAACAAAACCCTAAGTCATCGTAACCATGGGATAGGAGAAAACCAAGAAGGAATAAGCGAAGAAGGAAGAGGGAGATGAGAGGAGGGGTTTACCTTGATAGATCCAACAAAACTGTTGAATATTTCCACTTAAAATCAACCTATGAGGAAGTGGGAGGCTTAAAGTAGAGGGGATATCCCTTCTAGGGTCTGAAATGATGCATCTGGTAGGAGGAGAGTGATTTGGGTTAAAAACCTGGTAGGGGTAAACTTGGAAAACCTTAAAATTTTAAGTTTGGGAAAGGCGCATGGTTAGGCCACACAATTTACCAAACCATGCAGCAACTATGTGGTAGCCACTTCCTATGGATGTATAGGCTACACATATACTTGGGATCAACTGAAAATATTTACTCTAACCATCCAAGAAGTTCTATACCTACCGCACAGTTTCTTAGGTTTGGTTGCACAATTTATCAAACTATGCACCAACTATGTGTAGGGTACTACCAAGCTAATTTCCCCCCATATTTCTCTAAAAAAATCCCTAAAAAACAAACTAAAAAACATAGGTAAAAAACTATATAATGGAACACTTAAAATCTAAATACCCATCACACTTAAAACCTGAGAAAAATATCAGGATTCCCATCATACCAGATCATAATTCAAAACTTGAAAAACTAGGTGTGACAGTGTTGAAAGGTAGGAGAATAGTTTGTTTAACCATGTGAAGGGGTCCTATAAACCATGAAAATTATACAATTTATTTTATGTCTATCTCACTTAATTTGTGCATAATTTTTCTAACTATTCACCACAACTATACGAGGTGTGGTGGAGTTGGACAATATATGTAAACTATTGTAGCATGGTTTGGAGAACCGTGTGGCCAAAATGTTCATCCTATTAAATATTGGGAATTACAATTTCCACTTATTTCCCTTTAAATCAAACCCCTCCATTATTTTTACCTTTTTTAAGAACAAAATTCTATAGGAGGATCTCCCTCTTCCCTTGTTCTTGGTTATGGTAGTTCACCCTCATCTAAAATGTGGTTCCTTTAATGTCGATTGTGTTGGATCACCCATGGTGTGTCTAATAATATTGTTTATTCTTAATTCAGTTTTATTCACCATATTTGGTGTTATATTTTTTCATGAGAATGAACCCTATTTTTAGGGATTTTTTTCTGGTTTTCCATTTTCTATCATTGCAGCCCAAATTTGAGGCTGATACTAGATGTGGAGTCATATACATGGATAAGGTTGGTGGTATATTAATTTCACTTGATATTCTAGATGTTTATTACATGTGTTTTTGTGAATCATGATATAATTTCCATGAATTATACCTAAAAGAAGTAAATCCATTAATTAATGACCCAAACATTGACCTTGATGTTCTGTGAGACCATTTGAAACCATTGGAGGTTGATGACTTTAACTTTAATAACCCCTTAGGGTGTGTCCAATTAAATTATCTTGAATTTTTTTTACTTTTAAACAAATCATCCCTATGGTGTGTTTGTTTTAACTCTTATAAATGGTATGACTATAAGGAATTAATTTAATTGATAAAGGGAATGGATACTTTACATGGAACTTTAATCACTTATTATATTAGTCTCGAATATTGTGTGTACCTAGATCACTATAAAGACGTGTCCTGCCTAGAGTAAGACTTGGGTTCCTAACTTGGAATGCCTTAGGTGAACTCATATGATGCCATAAGATTCATTGATGCATCTTCCATAGTGAGACTCCACAATTTTATTGAGTCATTTTATTAGATTTATTAAAGCCTATGGTAATACATGTCATCCCTAGGATGAGATCCTAGGTTTCTTTTGGTCTTTGGTTCAATTTATTTATACTAGTAATACATGTCATCCTATTTCATATTTTTATATAACCATGATATCCTTTTTATATAGTGTCAATTATTTCTTCACTTTATTTTTTATTATTATCGATTTTTTTACTTCTACTATATCATTATTTCAAATTATTTATATTAATGTTGTGATACATTTTGATAAATAGGGTATAGTCTCCCCACTGTACCACCATACACCCTCCCATCTAGTCAGAAGGATCTAGCATTCATAGAGGTGTGCTTGAGGCCTTGGGTCCAAATAGGCTTATAACAGATCAATGAACCTGCTTCGGGACATCATGAAGTGGTGTTAGAGGGTTTATTTTCCCTTTTATTACTATATTGGGTTGGTATAAAGGTGATTAGGAAGTGTTAGAATTTGGAAATAAGTTGTACATGTGTGTAGCTAGTCCACATGTGGGAAAAATACAATTTTATAGGGGTGGGACTTATTATCAAGATTTCTCCTCTTATTGTTGTACTATTTTCACCATTGGGTGACGAACATGCTTTATGATGTTGTATTTTATGTTTTTTTACCCATTGGCCTATATGGAAAGTGTGAATTAGATCATGCATCCTCAAAGGCATGTCTGGATTTATATTCCAGGCATATTCCTTGCCATGCCTATTTAATTACTAGATTGTGTGTTACTTATTCTATGTATATTGATTTCTATTATTCTAGTTTCTAAATTTTATTTCAAGAAAAAAATAAAAAAATTGGTTACTTAAAGTATCTACGTCAACCCAAATGGTGTTATTCCATATAGCTTGATGATGGAACCTTATCTAACCAATTTTTATATAGTTTAATCTATGTAAACTTGGCTACATAGATTAAAATTTTAAGTGTTTGTAGTTATATGGTCTTCCAATTACAATTCATATTGTTATAACTATATAAATTTGGAATAAAAGACAATATAATTGAACCATCATATATACACTTGTGACATATTAAGACTGAATGTAAATTACTGGCTATAGTTAAATGAAACGAAAATTGTACCTTATAAAGTTTATTTATTTATAACATAGGAATAGAAAACTAGTATAACTGAACTTTTATATGAAGACCTTCAAAAATTAAAATTTGAAATTTTGGAAAATTGGTTTCCATTAAACGAGGCTTCAAATTGAAACTTAAAGAGTTTTTTCCTCTATAATATTCAATTACAAATATATACAATCAAACCCTTATTACTATGACTTAAAACCTCCATTAGACTCAAATTTATAAGCCAATAGTAGGTTTTTGTGTCTCCTGTATAATGTCTTTTTACCTATGTTATTTCCCAATCAGTAATATCATTTTACTTGTATCTCATTTTGACACATGTTCATGGAATTATAGATTTATGCCTCCATGAAGACCTTCAGTCTAGTGTTAGGGGGTTGGTGAAGAACAAGCTCTTAAAGTGATGGGACTTCAACCACCAGTGGTTCCACCTATGAAACCTCCCATAGTACCACATGTTATTCCAAGATCAAGAATTGATGCTCATATTTTAGAGGATTTTCTCCATTTAGTGTAGTCCATGGAAGGAGATCTATTACCTACACCGTTTATATTTGAGTTGACTATGGAATTTCTATAGCACCATGCACCAATGTTTTTAGGGGAAGTTATTCCTCAAGCTACATAATCTTAGTTACTAGCTATTTTTATGATCTTTGAGCATCTAGAGATTCCTCTAGAAAGGAGGGTGAATATCTAAACGAATATGATTCATGGATCTACTAATAATGGGTGGGATATCCTTACATAAGAAGATAAGAATCAAGGCATGATATGGTGGGACTTCCATGTTACTTTATATGACTAATTATTCCCAGAAATTATGAGAGAAAATCGAGCAAGGGAGTTCATGCATCTTGAATAGGGAACTATATCCTTCATGGATTATTCATCTCATTTCTCGAAGATCCAGTTCATTGTGGGTACTTTTTCTGATGATGAACTATAAAGGGTGGGATATTTTGAGGATGGGATTAGGTATACCATATGATATCTCTTGATCATCATCTGATTGACTACCTTCTTCAAAATGGTGAACCAGGATGTCATCTCCAAGAATAATATAAGGTAAGATGAGGGTATGGGACATGGTAGTTTAATACCTAGATAGGGAAGTGGTTTATCCAATGGAATGAATCATCACTTAGAGACTCCTTATGAGAGTAGTGGCAGTCATAGTATATGCATAGGGAGTTATATGGTATTCCCTCAGTGTAGAAGGTCCGACCACATGATGACCTAGTGTAGTCGAGTCCTAGTAGAGTGTCAAGAATATAGTAGAACATGCCATCTCTAGAGATTTAATAGGACCTTTCCAATGGTTACTAGTTAGATTTTATCTAAACATACTCTAAATTATATAATGAGATCGATAACACTATGCATGGAAGAAATCTAGAGTACCAGAAAGCGTTTAGGTCGAGGAAGTGGTTGAGGCTGTGGAATCTTGATACATATTGTGCAATACTAGTAGAGAAGACCTCATCAGGGAGGCCCAGTTGTATCTCAAGGTCATGGATCTGAATAGTTATATGTATTACAACCTACATCTAAGGATTAGAGTGTTGGAACATCTAAAATACGAGTTATAATTTTAGTATCCTCAACTTTGGTATTTGTTTTCTTGACATAGGTGATTAAAACTCATTTATACAGGTGGATTTAATGAATTGTCTTGGAATCAAGATTGAATACTTCTATGGAATATGCCTCTTGACACACCATTGGTAATGATATTAGAGAGTTTTTATCAATGTAATAAGTTTCCTCTCGAGATAGAAAGTTACCATTTTTTAGAAAATTTTCATCCTCAAGCTGACATTCTTTGACACAATTAATGGTATAGACTGGTTAATACATTTTTTGATCCCATATTTATTTTTATCTTTCGAGGGGTTATTTATCATCACATGAAGGAGATAACCATAAGGGAGAGTGTTATGTTTAAAAAAATCAAGTTGTACCTGAGTATCATAGGTTGGGAAGAGCATCATCCTAGATTTCCAGTCTTTATATTGATGATTAGAAAGTTTGAAAGAATACATTTCTTATATTGGTGGATTGATTCAGATATTTAATTCTTGATGAATTTTCCAGGATACCTCTTGTGAGAGAGATATAGTTCACCATATATCTTGTTTAATGAGAATAACCAATATATATTTCTATATTTATGATATCTCATACCGAGCTTTAAGAACTCAAGTGGTAGTTTGAGGACCTAGAATCCAAAGGGTTTATACAACCAATATTTATCTTTGGGGTTCACCCATGATTTTTTCCAAGAAGGAAAATGGTATTTTGAGGCTATGTGTAGATTACCAGTGGTTGAATCATCTTATCATTAAGAATTGTTACAAATTCATATTATATATGATCACTTCGACCAGCTCTATGGAGCTGATATCTTCTTGAAGATTGATTTGAGATTATACTATAATCACGTATGATTCAAGACTTAAGATATAAGACGTACAATATTCTAAAGTAGGTATGTATTGTACGAGTATTTGGTTATACTTTTTGGTCTAACCAACACACTAGATGTATTCATAGATTTGATGAATCAAGTTTTCCACCAATACTTAGATGCCTTTATGGTAGTTTTTTGGATGATATCTTAGTTTACTATCCAACTAAACATGATCATGTCAAACACCTTGATATTATAATAAATATAGTAAGAAAACATAGATTATATACTAATATCCCTAAATTACACTTTTAGATCAAAATATTTTATTTACTAAGGTTACATTATATTAGAAGAAATATTAGTGGACCCAGAAAAGGTGAGAGACATTGATTCTTGGGTGCATCCCAAGAATGTTTTCAATACTCAATGATTCTTGGGAATATAAGGTTTATATCAATGTTTCATACATAATTTATCATTCATTCTAGCACCTATTATGGTCTTGACTAAGAGGATTTTAAGGTTCATTTGGTCTAAATATTGTGAGAATTCCTTTTAGTATTTGAAAGGAAGGTTGAACTGAACACTGATCCAGATTCATCATTAACTTGGAGGAGGATACATAGTTTATTATGATTCATCAGGCATTAGGATGGGTGATATTTAGGTGTAAGTGGGATGATTCATGGACTATGAGTCTTTTTATTTGAGGATTTATGATCATAATTACACAAAACGCAATCTCGATTTATCAGTTGTTATATATTCCTTTTTTGTTGGAGACATTATATGATGAGGGAACACTTCTTGGTATAAAAGGACTATAAAAGACTCAAATACATAGTTTATCAGTGAATTGAACCTAAAAAAAACAATATGGGTTGAATATATTCAATATTTATACTTTGATATTGGTTAAAATATAGGTAAAGGAAACGAATTTTACAAGGCTCCAAACCAAAAGACTCAAACTAAAGTTGTTTAGGAGGCTCGTATTGAATGGAAGTTGGTAAATTTAATTTTGGAAATACATATAGATGATTATGAATTTCAGGAGAATAATATTATCATAGATTTATTTTAGAAATAATCAATTTTGTATTGAGTGAAGAGGAGATAAATTTATGACCGAAAATGTTTGGTCCAAAGGGAAGGTTTTTCTGGTAAGGAATCAATAACTAGTTGGGTTGCTGATAAGGATGAGATTTTACAAATCCATGGGAATGTATGGGTTTCTATAGACATGTGAGAGGAACTAATGCAGGATTAAAATGATTCAAAATGGGATGCAAATCCCAGATGTCACAAAGTGGTATCATGATTTTCTCCACCAATATTGGTGAATGGAGTTGAAAAAGGAAATCACATGCTTTGTTACTTCAGTGTACCACCTGTCAACAAGTGAGAGAATAATAATAGTGGCCTACTGGACTTTTACATTTGTCACCTATCCCAGAATTAAAATGGGAAGACATAACTACGAATTTTTTGATGGGGTTACCAAATTAACCTCATGGAAGTGATGATGTATGGGTAATTGTGAATGGATGATGAAGGTTTCACACTTATTTCATATCCCATAGACCTTATCAATAGATGATCTTGGAATGCTATATACCCAAGAGATCATACTCCTTTATTAGATTACCTATACCATTTTATTAGAAAAATATGATTTTTTTACTTCTTGGTTCTTAAAATTATTTCTGAAGTATCTTCGTTCATAAGTACTATTGAGAAAAAAAATACCCCCATCACATTGATGATATTTCTGGGTGCATTATTAAGGTATTGGAGGACATGATTTATGCATGTATCTTTGATTTTAGAGGCTCTTAATAAACACACATTCCTATTTCTATGTTCACGTATAATAATATTTTTAAAGTGACTATCTAGATGGATCCTTATGAATAGCTCTAAGATATACCATTATGTTCACACTTGTGTTGGTTAGTGGTAGGAGAGACAGTGCTAGTAGGACCACATCTCATTTATGAGACCTCAATATAGGTGATAATGATTAAGAAACGTCTGGATAGGGTTCAATCTATTCATAAGTCATATACTAATCTTTATTACCAAACTCTTGAGTTTTATATAGGGGATCATGTTTTCTTGTGAGTCTATCATAGATTAGGTTATCAATAGATTCAGAGATTAGGCAAGAAGAAACCTAGATACATCTAGTCTTTTGATATCTTAGAGAGATTTAGGATGGTAGCATATCAAATTTCTCTTCCTCTTTGATACAAGGATATAAATTATTTTTTTCATGTTTCTCAACTCCATCATTATTATGAAAACCCATCTCATGTCATTGATTTTGGGGAAGTTATGATGAAGGTTTATGCTACTTTTGAGGATTATGAAGTTCATATCATTGATTATAACATGAATACTCTCCAAGGATGGATGATTCCTCTAGTTTTTTTTGCAATGGTAGAAAAAATATGTATAAGAGGATATGTGAGAATGTGAGTCTGATATACATGATCAGTTCATGAAATTGTTCTTAGATACAAATCAACTACCCTTAGAAGGGAAACCCATAAATGAGTTGTCCTAAAGAGAGTAGGTTGTAAGATCATATTTTTTCATCAAGGTATGGATCCCTTTAATTTCTATAAAACCTCTCATTTTTCTTTAAATGTAATTTCCCAAGGTATTTTTGGAGGTTATAAGAGTGTTTAGAAAGATTTATAGGTTAGGAGTTGAGGTTTTTGGGGAAATAGAATGAATGTGCAATTAGATCATGGTTTGTATAATTACGAACCTCCAACATGAAGCCTAAAATGGAGGATAATAGTTTGTTTAACAATGTGAATGGGGAACATAAACCATGAAAATTATAAAATTTATTTTAGGTATATATTTCTTGGTTTTATATGGTTTTTCTAACCATGAAACTCAATTGTATAAGGTGTGGTGTACTTGGAGATGTTGTTATTCCATGATTGCATAAAGGGAAAAAATCATATCATTAGACCAAACATTCTTCATGAGGATGTCAGATATACTTTATATTATAATGAAGTTGGAGGTATGGACATTATGCATTTTATATCTCTTCTTGTAGGACCAAATTCTCACTTGCAAGGAGGGTATACATCAAAAAAATATGATATTTTTTACAAAATCCCCTATGTGGTTTTGACTAATGTTAATTCCATTTTGGTGGTAGTTCTGGATGAACAAGATATCCATGCAACTATTCTTACTCTCGATCCTACCAGCACACTAAGACCTGATGTCTTACCTATGTCTTTCTTCATTACTTCCTAGAATCAGGTTATAAATATTTTAGTGGAATAATTACATGATTATTTTCAAAGAGGCTATATTTCACATGTGGAAAGAAATACCTCATTGGTTCTTATACCAAATTTTAAAGACCCTTATTCTTTGAAACATTTTAGGTCCATCAGCCTTCGTAACATCCCATACAAGGCATTAGAATGCATTATAAATAAGAAAATTTACCATCACCTAAAATAGTGGATCTTAGAAGAGCAACATGGATTTGTCAAGGGAAGATATATACATAGATCTATTGGAATGGAATAAGATATGATCAATTATATTAATCAAAAGACTATTGGCTCCAATGTTTCTATAATGATGGACATGGATAGAGATTTCAATCAAATTGAATGGTCATTCATTTTAAGGACCCGATTTTTCATGGGATTCTCAAGAGGGGTGTTTGATATTTTATTCAGGTGCCTTAGTTTACTGTGGATTTCCATCGATTTCATGGGTAAAAACCAGGGCTTCTTCAAATCTCTTTATGGGTTGTAGCAAGAAGAACCCTTATCTCATATTATCTTCTTCATCATTTAAAATACTCTTAGTAACCATATTAAAAGGAGTATCAAGAGAGGTAGTGTTACTCCTTTCACATGCAGTAATAATTTCAATAGAATTTATCACCTAAAATTTATGTTTGATATGATATTTTTTATCAATTAAAGAAATCATTATATTTAGGATATCTAAAAAATCATTGATGATTATTATATGTGGAGTGTTCAGCTCATTAATCTAGAGAAAATAAGTATCTATATTTTATCTTAGTGTCTAGGAATACCTAGAAAGAACATCCCATTGGACTACCAAGGTGTTCCTATCTCCTATTCAAGGATCCATAGTCACCACTTTGAAAAGGTGGTAATAAGAATTACAGACTATATAACTAATTGTAAGAGACCCTTTTTACCTTTTGGTAGGAGAATCATCCTGGTTAATCACATCCTCTCTTCTAAACCAATACATCCCCACTCTACTCTTAAGGTACTGAATTCTATCCTCGCATTTATTGAAAACATTATGGTGGCCCTCATATGGGATGTACGACTTGAAGGAAAACATCACTAGGCTTCGTGGGCCAAATTGACAAGGCCAGGTAAAGAGGGAGGGATAAACTTTCAGAGTATCATAGGTATAATGCATACATTTTATACTAAACTTTCATGGGAATTCATTGAATGTCATAATTTATGGGAGAAATTTATCAACATGAAGTATGGGAGGGAGATGGGCAATTAGAGGTATAATATTTCTCCATTATGGAATGAGTTACAGGAAATCACCCCTTATCTCAAATAACATGTGTGTTGGATTATCAATTGGGGAGATATCAACTTCATGAACCAAAATCACATGGAATAAAAACTTTGTTTCCTTGGGTTCCCCACTCCAAGATTCTATTTTAGGTAGGTGAGTAATTTCTTGGAGTTTATTCATGCTATATTGGATCAAAACCAATGTGACATATTTGATCTTATTGAGTTTCCATAGAACCAATATAAATGTTTTTTATTGGATCTTTTTTAGGTGGCTTCTTAGTTAAATAATACAACATAGTGCTTCATCAGTCGACTAAGAAGAATATATGGAGAGATACACGTTGGTATAAAGATGTCCGCACCAATTTGAGTTTCTTTATTTGGTGATTTTTTATAGTGAGATTCCAACATATGAAAATATCAAGTGCCTGGGTATTCCTCTTTCATCCAATTAAAGCTACTATTCCAATCCCACTGTTGAATCCTATAACCACCTATTTTTATAAAGTCAATGGGTGACTCAAGTGTGGCATTTGTTTGGTAGCTTCATGAAATTGCATTATCAAGAGCTCTCTGGAAATATTTTTTTTGGACCAGTGGTTTCATGTCTTGGGTAACAAAGGTAAATAGATCAAGTTGAGATCCATAATCATTTCCATTGGGTTCTAAGTCATTTGGATAACAAGGAAAAAATATCTATTTGAGGGGTTTAAAAGTTCGTTAATGGAAATAATCTATAAACCAGAATCTTCCTACTTTATTTGGTGTGGATTCTCAATGAATGATATTAATATCCCTATATCATATTTTTTAGGTCATTTACAAATCTCCTTCACCCTCCCTCAACCAATCACTAGGTCGTTGGATTATATGGCTCTCTCCCAGTTCTAGTTTAAAGATCAACACATGTTTTTTGCCTGAATGGCCCTAAGGCCTTCATTTTTATTGATTTTTGATAACCCCCCTTTCAAGGAATGAGGGGGAACCCTTACAAGTCCCATAGGCTCGAGATTACATGGACTGTAGGCTTAGGATATTACAAGACCTGAAGGTATTAGGAAATTCAACCAAAACATCTACAAGGAACTTCCCCTCCCCCGCATCTGCATCATGATAGTAGCTCTCCACCTTCACATGGACGTCTGGATAGGCTTCCCGTGTAAGCATAAGATGGTCTCGATGGCATAACCATACCCTCTTATTCTGAAAAATCTATTTGTCTCTGCTCTGGTGAGTTCACCAGCTTTGAATCCTCCTCTAGGGCTGCTCCTTTTTTTGTAGTGTGTCTGGGGAAACTGTATGTGTTTCTAAGGCCTTGAGGTGGCCCAAAAGACCTAAAGGTGGCATGAAATCCCTACTGACACAAAGGCCCGGGTGGCCTAAAAGCCTTAAGGACTCTAAGCCCAAATGGGTGGCCTTAGGTGAATAGTTCTAGTTGTTACAGAACCGAACAGTACCTGCTACAGTACCTGCTACAATACCACATAGTGTACAGTTCTGCTACCAAACCTTTATACTGTACAGTTCTGCTATAGTACCCACACAGTGTACAATACTACTACAGTACCTACTACAGTACTACTACAGTACCCCCCCAGAAAATATGCCTCTTCATGGTTTTGAACCTGGGTCTTGTGGATGCACTTAAAGATACCTCACCAACTGGGCTAAGGATCATGTGCATTTAAAGATCAACACTTATTGGTCATGTATCATGGGATCTATACAGGGTGGTGGTATAATCTGAGATATTAGAGTCTCTTTCATCATCACATTCTCATCTGTGTATAGGAGTGATGAATATATTCTAATAGAATCAAATGCAATGACAATAGGATTGGAGTTTTTTAAAGATTAATAAAATTAGACTTGATGTCTTAGAAATATAATCCATGGTTATTTATATCTCCCTACATGGATGAAACTACACCCCTTATAACATTACTTATCATGTGCGTAAGTTTAGGATCCTCACATCCAACAACATTGAGATCACCACACATGGAATGAGGGAAATATGGATACCGAATTCTTTGATACTAAAGCTACCCTGGTTGATTATATCTATTGTTTTCAAGTTAGGATCAATTTACACAGAATGTGTGAACATATTTAGAGGAGATAACCTCATCATTCACTATTTTATACCCCTATAATCCCTTGTTCGTGACCATCTGTTGGACTCAGATGTTGAGTTTTCTTTTCTATGATTAAAAATTTTCAATTTTCAGTCATGGTGAACTTGGATAATTTCTCTGAACTATTAGAACTGAAGGACCCTAGAACACCCTAAGAGGGGAGGGGTGAATCAGGGTGTCAAATTTTTCTTTTAAACTGATGGATCTTCTTCCCACATTGATAGGAACTTGTTAAACATATCTGAAGAGGAAGTGCAGATAATAAATAATCACATGAAATGAAATGACACAAAAATTTTACTTGGTTCACCACTAAGGGCTACATCAAAGGAGTATATGCTGATAGTGTGTTGGTCGTACACAAAACCACTAATCTTCACAAGTTGTGGATTACAAGAGTTTAGCACAGTCACTCTGTTCTAGACACACTTCCTTTACAAGGTTTTAGAGATAACACACTATGTCCCTTAGATCACTTCTACTAACTCCCCCTTAATCAACGCATTGGAAGAATCTTCACTAAGTTTAACGACTAGAAGGTTACTTCAATGGTTTGGAATTAATTCATACACCATCAACTATAAATGGATGATCTATTGATGTCCTGTGATCACCCGCAAGTGTAATTTATTTTCCCATACATTGATATGTTATGGAAATTAATTTCACATACTTATTTTTTCAATTTTTTGGCTTCCTTGAGTGTTTCTCATAATGTTGTTGTTTTCGCATACCACTGTTATTTCCACATACCATCCAACTCCTCTACAAACTACCATGATCTACGTACCTCCTTACTCCGCATACTTCTCCACTCATCTATGATCTATCCTGCTCTGCATAGTATCTTGTTCTTCAATATACTGTGAGAGATTCCTATGTAAACTACACTCTTTTCATGGACTTTGTTTCCTTATGCGGATGACTCTCTCCACATACCATCTTCTTCTCTACGTACCACTTCAAACATCACCAGATTTCTTCTTGAAATTTTAATCTCCAATCTCATCTCTTAACAAAGAGGATTACTATTCCTTAAATAGGAATGTAGCTATACAAATTTCACTAATCCAATTTACCCAAGTTTTCAATGTGGGACAATCTTCAATGTATAATGAACTATATTTGTGTATGGTTAGCCTTCACTACAGACAACTCATGTTTCGCGAACCGCAACAATCCCACTATCCCCCAACACTCCGCGTACATCATGCCTTCATCGCATACCATCGTTGTGAACCACTATTCTTTTGAACCTCATCATTTAGCATACCACATGCCTTTACCATGTACCATTACTATGAACTATTTTCAGTTCTATGCACCGCTCTGTGCACCGCTCCGCGTACCACTCTGTGTACCATTACTGCTATGTGGAATGTGACCGTGAAAAATTGTGGTCCATGTTTTGAGGTATGAGGTTCCATTATTTTTTTGATTTTCTTTGTCATTTCGCATTCCATTCACTCATATCTAAAAAACCATTTTTTCCAACACCAAACTCCTGATTTTGAGGCCCAAAAAATCGGAAAACACTACGAAACAACACCACCTTCAATACTAATTTCAGCCTCAAAAATATAAACTCATTCCTTATAAACTCCCTAGTTATCCATGTGCATGTTGACAACAAACAAAAACCAAAATCCATTATTACCATTGAATATCCTTGTTTCCAAAAATCTCCCCCTTTGGGTTTGTTGGAAATCTCTAGATAAATTCACCAATGCACCAGCCACAATAAAAACATGAACCTTCAAGAAAAAACTCAACCATCACTCTAAGACTAAGTGATTAGTGCTAGATATAGAAAGTAAGAGAGAGGACATGAATTGAGTTCTCATCCTTTTCTTTTCTCCCCCATAGTTGAATTTCTAGAAATTTCTATTCTCCATCTTTCCTATATCTAGAAAGAAATAGATCACTCTCTATTGAAATTTTCCATTATCCCCCACTGGAAATAAATATAAAAAACGATTATTTAAACATTGTATAGCTCAGAAAAAAATCCCATGGATCGTATCTCCCCCATAAACCTACAACACATCCACAAACAGATTAACACAGTTAAAATAGTTGGGGAGGGGGGAAACTCGTAGCCTCCTTATGCACAAGGAGGTGGCTGAACATTGAGGTTCAATCGATGTTTCACAAACATAGCCGCTAATATTGGATTGGTCATAATGTTAGACACTTTCTCATTAGTTCTCATGTGGTTAATTTTGAACACGCCTTGTTCAACTTATTTCTTGATAAAGTGATATCTGATCTCAATATGTTTCACACAATAATATTGAACAAGATTCTTTGTAAGATCAATTGCGCTCTTGTTATCACAGTAAATCACCATTGGTTGTTTCACCTCATCACCTATGTCACTCAATTGCTACTTCATCCAAAGTAAATGAGTTAATGCCTTGGTAGTAGATATATATTTTTCTTTAACAGTACTAAGTGAATTACTTTCCTATTTCATGCTTAACCATCTCACAAATTTCTTCCCAATATTGAATTCTACACCACTGGTAGACTTTCTGTCCACTACATCTCTAACCTAGTCAACATCAGAAAATGATAATAGTTCACCATCTCTTCTTTCAGCAACGTATATCCCATAATTATATGTACCTTGAACGTATCTCATGATTCTTTTTAATGCCTCCATATTTTCTTCCTTCAGATTAATCTGAGATTAGGCTGCAAGGAAAGTTGTAAAGACAACATCAGGCCATGTCACCATCAGGTACATTAGGCTCCCAATGATTCTTTTGTACATGGTGGGATCCACAAAAGTCCCTTCCTCATGCTTTCTGAGCTTTGCTCCAACTAAAATCAAAGTTGAAATTGGTTTGGAATCATACATATTGAATTTATTCAGTATATCTCTTATATAATTTTCTTGAGAAATGAAAGTGTAATCCTTCTTTTGAAGTACCTTCAACCCTAAAAAGTATACGAGTTCAATAATCATGGTAATTTCAAATTCTGATTTCATGTGACTGAAAGATTCATCCCTTGATCCATGTCTGCTTTCAAAAAAAATAATATCATCCATTTAAACCAATAAAATGAACTAATCCTAGTGAGAGTTATTTACCTAGATATTGTGATCAACTCATCCTCTTTTAAACTCAAGCTTTCTCATATAAGAGTCCAACTGAGAATACCATGCCCGTGGTTCCCATTTCAAGCCATAAAGAGCTTTCCTTAATTTTAAAACCTTCAGTTCATAATTTCCAAGAAAGAACCCTCTGGGTTGTTCAATGTAAACTTCTTCTTCCAATAATTCATTTAAGAATACTGTCTTGACATCCATTTGATACACTTTATAACCTCTTTGGATTGTAATGGAAAGAAATATCCTAATTGATTCCAGTATCGCTATGGGAGAAAATTCCTCCTCAACATCAATGCCTTTGATTTGTGAATATCCTTTATAGACCTAGCACATGTTATTTCTGATCACATTTCCATTTTTTTTAAATTTGTTCTTGAAAATCCACCTCATACCAATCACATTATGATCATTAGGTATTTTAACATGATCCCATGTCTGGTTTTTTTTCAATATAATCTAACTCTTCATTCATTTCTTTTACCCATGAATCAATGAGGATGGTTCGACAACGGATAGAAATGAAGATTGTGCATTATTCCTCATCATACTTGTCTGTGTAGGTGTATTCCAATCCCCTATAATTTTGGACTGATCAATCTCTTCTCTTCGATTTCTAATTTGGGGTTAAATCAAATTCTCTCCAGCTATGGATTCCTCTTCTGATTCTTCTTCAGAGTCAACATCATGATGTGACTCCGGAGAGTTTTTCACACCTTCCTCTACCTCTATATTAGATTCTGTTCCATGTTCACATTCTTCCACGTCTTCTATCACATCATCATAAGAATTCCTTGAAGCATTCAGGGTTTTATCATCAATGATATTTACATCACTACTTTACACAATTATTCCCATGTGCTTATTAAAACAGTTGTATACTTTTCTTTTCATTGATTATCTAATAAATATTACTTTGTGTGAATTGTCTCCAAACTTCCCTTTATTTCTGTATTTGTTTTATATAAAACATTTGATTTTGAAAACACGAAAATATTTCAAATAGGACTTCCTTCCATTCCACAATTCATAGGGTGTCTTTGTTTCTCCCATATATAGACATGTTCGATTTTTAATATACAATGAAGCTTGTACTTCCTCTTTCCATTAATGTTGAGGAATACAACTCTCAATCAACATAGTTCTATCCATACTGTCTACCAGTCGATTCCTATGTTCAACAACTCTATTTTTCTATAGAGTTCTCATAGATTCCACCTAAAGTTGTATCCCATGATTCTCTAGGTAATTTTCAAATTCAATGGATGTGTATTCCCCACCATTTTTAGAATATAGGAATTTGATCTACTGTCTAGTATCATTCTCAGCAATTTAAAGAGAGGTTTTTATGCAATCAAGCACTTGTCACTTCCTATGTATAATGATCCCACATGCCATTATACTGTAATAATTTATGAAAAGAACAAATTACCTCTATCCATGAGTTCATGCAACATTTATCAGCCCACATACATCTGTATGGATGAGGTTAAGGAGATTTTACGCTCTTTTCTTCTTTGGATGGTAGGAACTACAGACCAGTTTCCCTCATATTCAAGAATCATAGGTCTTTTCTAGTTCTTTCATCAGATTAGGGATATCCATGACTATATTCAACTTAGATATATTTTTCACATCTTTCTGATAGATGTGACCCAATCTACGATGGAATAAGTTGTTTTCCTCTCCAACTGTTAGGTAGCAAATGTTCTATTTGCTTTCAACCTAATATAAGTGACCTTATGTTCTAAAGCCTTTAATGAGAGAATTCCCATGCTTTTCTCTTATAGTATAAACATTCTTATTAAATGTCAAAATATGGCCAGATTCACAGAGTTGACTCCCACTACGAATATGGTGATGCAGACCATCCACATAAAAGACATCAGTTTTATTCATCTCTCAATTAGATAGCTCAGTATTTCCACTTCCTTTTATCTTCAAAGAATCATCGTCACTGAATCTCACTATTCCATCAACCCTTTTCTTGACATTCATTAATAGGACCGCATTACCCGTCATGTGGGATGAACATCCACTATCAAGAATCTAGGTGTTGTTGTTTTTTGTAGCTTTGAGGGCTACTTCTACAAAATTGGACTTTTCAATTTTTGTCTTTTCTTTACATGATATATTGGATTAAGTCTAGGATACTAATTGTCTTTTAATTATCTCTTCTATGTACATGGGTTCTTAATATTCAAATTCTTCTTCTAGAGGAGAAAAACTATTTGAAACGGAAACACTGTCTGGTTGAGGAGTATTGAATCATATATGAACATTGAATGAATTTCTCCTATCATACCTCTTCCTGCAAAACACAGCTTTATGGCCAAAGTTAGAATGTTGAAAACAATATCCAAACAAATTATTTATTATATAAGAATTAGGATATGAATATGTACTCATTTTTGAACTCCTAACTCTTCCCCATTCATATATCTCCTTGCCTTTTCGTAGTATGAAATTGTATGGCCTAGATAGACACAAAACTATCACTTCATGAAACAAAATGTCTTCTCACTTCTATTTATCCCCATACGTTCTTACTTAATAAAATAATTTTACTGCCTATAATTTATGGAAACTCAAGGATAATCATCAATTCTTCTTTCAGTTCAATTTAAGGGTTTCATTTTAAACACTTCTGCTGGATTTTCAACAAGATCAAATTTCATCATGCCTTTAGAATGGATCAATTTATTTATACCATTTTATGTTTCAAAATCACAATCAATTCCACTATTTCCCATTCATGTGGGTCTTTGATCACTAAATATCTTTTCAACTCCATGATAACCATGTTTTTCCCTCTCTATAAGCTCAGTATCCGAGAACTTTACAAATTGTAATTTTTTCTTTGCTTATTTTGAAATTGATTCACTTTTGAGTTTAGTTCTAAGAGTAACAACATATTCTTCAATTCCTTAAATGGTCTTGGACTTCTCCTCAAGTCTCAAGGTATGGTCATTAATGAAATTTTATTGTTCTTAAATTCTGAGTTTTAGTTCCACAACATCATCAGTTCATTCAGAGATTGATGATTGTACTTTCACCAGTTCTTCAAGTTGTTCTATTTCTGCTTCTAGCTAATCAATATATTCTGATGATTCCTACACCATTGCTTTACACTTATTCCATCTCTTAAATTTAATCTCAAAATTACCAAAAGAATTCTTATGTTGCAAAATGGGATCGGCATTAGTAGTCACATGATTATCTCTAGCTTTAGCTATCAATGGTTATGACTTTTCAATGGTATCCATCATGGCGGCATGGTTTCTCGTCTTAAATTATGATTCTTCTTCCTCAAATAATTCATTATAATTATCTTCCTCCTCACAAAAAAACTATTCTTCTGTACTTTGAAAATTTGAAGGTTCCATTTTTGAAGAATCTTTTCCGAGGTTTTTCTTTGTTTTCAACTTCACTCTCTTCATCAAAAATGTTTCTTGAGTACTAAGAGGAAATGTTCCCAACTCTTCCATAATAAAAATAAGCCAAAGGTAGCTTGCCTTCAAATTTCCCTATTCCCTTCTTCAGATTCTTGGAAATGAGAGAAAGATTTTTGTTTTCCACATTATCTTTATCATTGATATATCCTGAAACTTTTAGTTTTTCAATGGATTTGAATTACATTTCCTCTCTCACATGAGTCATATCTTCTTCTGGTTTGATTCTCATTTACTAAGTTGATAGATTTCTCAGAAGATCATCCTCTGAGAGTTTAGAGAGATATATTTTCTCAAGGGATAACCCTTTTCATTGTAAAAGGCTTGAAGTCTTCTCAATATTTCTTCAAAATGTCAATGTATTGTATTTCTTCACTCAGACCTCGTATTTCTCCTAAAACTTTAGTAATTAGATTGAAAAAAAGTCTACATTCTCATTAGGGTGCATCTTTAGATCATCAAACCTATTGTGTAGTACTTGAAGTTTTGTCTCATTCACTTTGCTATCTACTTCTTAAATATTCTTCAGTTTATCCCACATTGACTTGGAAGATGTGAAACTCATTACCTTTAGATAAATATAATCATAAAGGACTGAAATGAGAGTATTTTGTGCCTTTTCATCCGCATCAATCAATTTTTTGTCTGTATTTGTCATCGACAGTCCTGTAGGATTAGTGACTTGTATTCCCTACACAGTAGAAAATAATACTTCCATTCCAAGAGATCTTAGGTGATATATCATCCTGTTTTTCCATATTTGAAAATTAATTCCATCCAAGAGGGTAACTCCCCTAACATTGATTGGATTATCTATGACAGACAGATTAAACAACAACAAACTCGCTCTGATACCACTTGAAGGACCCCAGAACACCCTGAGAGGGGAGGGGTGAATCCGGGTGTCAAATGTTTCTTTCAAACTGATGGATATTGTTCCAATGCTGATAGGAACCTGTTAAACCTATCTAAAGAGGGAGTGAATAAAATAAACAATCACATACAATGAAATGGCACATCAATTTTACATGGTTCACCACTAAGTGATACTTCTAAGGATCATACGCCGACAATGTGTCAGTCGTACCAAAAAACACTAATCATTGCAAGTTTTTGGTTACAAGATTTTATCACAGTCACTCTGTGCTAGACACACTACATTTACAAGGTTTTAGGGATAATACACTACATCCCTCAGATCACTTCTGCTAACTCCCCCTTACTTACTGCATTGTAGGAATCTTCACTTACTTTAACGAGTTCAAGGTCACTTTAATGGTTTGGAATTAATTCATGCATCCTCAACTATCAGTGGATGCTATTTTGAAGTCCCATGATCATCCACATATTTAATTTATTTTCCCACTCACCGATTTTTTATGGAAATTAATTTCACAAACTAATTTGGTCAAATTTTAGGTTTCCATGAGTGTTTCGCATACTGCTGCTATTTCCGCATACCACTACTATTTTCGTGTACCATCCAAATCCTCTATAAAATACCATACTACACATACCACTCTACTCTACATACTTCTCTACTCCTCTATGAACCATCTTGATCTACGTACTGCCTTGCTCCGCTGTATATTGCGAGAGATTTCTATGAGAATTGCAAAATCCCCCACAAACTATTCTCCTTACGTGGATGATTCTCTCCGCGTACCGTCTTCTCCTCCATGTACCGCTTTGGACATCACCAGATTTATTCCTAAAATTTTAATCTCTAATATCATCTCTTAACAAAGGAAATTAATTTACCTTAAATAGGCACGTAACTCCGTAAATTTCAATAATCTGATTTACCCAAATTTTCAATGTGGGATAATCTTCACTATATATGGAACTCTATCTGCGTATTGTTAGCCTCCACCACATATTGCTCATGTTTTACGAAACATAGTAGTCCCAAAAACCTTCAGCACTCTGCGTACCACATGCCTTCACCGCGTACCATCGCTGTGAACCACTTTTCATTTCAATCTTCATCATTCTGCATACCATATGCCTTCATTGCGCACCATTGCTGCGAACTGTTTTTGGTTCTACGCACCGCTCCACATACCGCTCCGTATACCATTCCCACTACCTGGAATGAAGTTGCGAACCATTCCTGGAACATGGTACGTGGTCCATGTTCCGAGGTATGTGATTCCCTTATTTTTCCTATTTTCTTTTTATTTTTAACATACCATTAACTCATATCAGAAAAACCTTTGTTGGCTAACACCAAACTCCCGATTTTGAGGCCAATAAATTTTCAAACACTAGGAAATTGCACCACCTTCAATATTGCTTTCAGCCTCAAACATATGAACTCATTCCTTGGAAACACCCTAGTTATCCATGTGCATATTGACAAGAAATACAAAACAAAATCTATTATTAGCAATGAACAACATTGGTTCAAACAAGAACATGGTTTGGTAAACCATGTTGCAAAACCCTTCGACCCTATAAATAATATGGAAATTATTATTTTTCCCTTGTTTCTCTTAAGTATAATTCCTCCCTCCTTCTTCCCTTTTGTGCACACAGTTTCTGTAGAATTCTCTCCCTTATCCCCTATTCTTTGTTTTAGTAGATATACCTCATCCGACATCTAATTCCTTCACCATCAAATGTGTTGGATCACCCAAAGTTTTTTACACTATGTTTTATTCTTTATTTAGTTTTCTTCACTATCTTTGGCATTATCTTCATAAGAGCTAATATACCCTATTTCAAAGGCTTTTATCTAAGTTTCTATTTTTTCTCATTTTAGCCCAAATATAAGGAAAATATTGGACAAGGAGTATTCTATCAGATTAAGGTATGTAGTATATTACATTTCCCTAAAAGTATATATTTTTATGACATGCTTCAAAGTTATACACACAAAAATTTCCTTTCATTGCCACTAAAATATGTAACTCCATAAATTAATGACCAAAACCTTGAGCCTAATGTTCCATGAGACCTGTTGTAACCATTTGAGGTTAATGACCTCAACATGAAACACCCTTAATGTAAGAAAGTAGGTAATAATATAATATATCATTTTAATTTTTATTAGTATCAATTAATTTTATAGTTATATTAATTATAAAAATATTAAGTAATTTCTAAATTAAAAAGGAAATATTTTTATTAAACTCTTTTCACATAAGGTTTAATTTAAAAATTTAATTTCTAAATTTTAGAATATTAATTTTAAAAATTGAATTTAATTTATGAAATCATCATTTTAATATTATCTTATGTTTATTTTTTTGTATTTTTTCAGAAAATATTGATTTTTAATTGAATAGAATTGTATTATATTTTAAATTATTTAAAAATAATATTCCATTTTCAATTATTTTTAAAATTTAATTGTTTCCATTTTATTAAAAAAATATAATTATATTAATTTTAATTAATTTATACTTGAATTTGTAAAAATTGTTTTTTGTACTTAAAATTCATTTTTTTGGAAAGCTGATTGTCATCATGTTTTGCGAGATTAATTTTAAATTAAATTATACCACTTCTGTGAATTTAATATTATAGAATTAATTAAATATTTTTAATTTGGCGATCTAAGTATTATAAATAGTCCCCTATGGTCATTACGAATAATAACTTTGGTTATTTTTTTATCTCCACGGTAAGGGTAAATTAGGTAATAAAGGTTAAAAATAACTTGATAAGGACTAAATAATGACTATAACACTTTAATTCATCTTATTGAATGAGAAGAGTTCATCCATGTCCATTAAAGTTTCTAAAATATGGAAAATTAGTTCTATATTTATTTTATTTTGACCTTTATTACATTTGAATAAAAGATAATGTAAAAAATGTCACCTTCTTGATTTTAATAGCTATAATATTTTTTATAGGGATAAAAAACATATGTTCTATTATAAACATTCATTTTAAATATAAAGGATTTTATTTTATTATGGTAATTTATTTCTATTTTTTTAGTGATGAAAGAATTAGCCTAAATTCTTACACAAGGCCAATATAGTATTTATTCAATTAATAAAAAAATTAAAAAAATTATTTTTAAAATATTAGAAGTAATAAAATATTAATTATGTTATAAAAATTTTATAGATAAATATAACATTTTATTTATGTGTTAAAGTATTATATTTTAATTCCTTTATTGTAATGTTGTTTTCAAAGTAAAATTAAATGAATCATTTAAAAAATGATTGTACTGATATTTAATAATAAATAATTTTTTATTAAATGATTTAAAATTAATAAAAACAATATATTTATCCCATTTATTTTTATATTGTTTAAAATATAAACCATGGTCTATTTATGGTTCAATTGTCATTTTATAGTAACTATCTTGATCTCTAAATAGTAAAAAACATTATTATCATGATAATCGTCAAAAGAGTTAATGGGGGATTAAAAAAAATATAAGCGTGAAAAAATCACCTAAACTTGTAAAAAATTTATTATTTGAGAGGATTTATACCAAAATTCATTCTATATTATAAATATAAAAATTTGGATCCAATTTAACATTAAAAATTAAATTATATTAATTTAATATTTTAAATAATTTCAAGAGTGCCCCTCCCCTCCCTTATAAAAGGGAACCCCCTCTCCTCTTTTATTTAAACTTAAAATTAATTTTAGATCATACAATACCTACCAAAATACCTTCTTTATATCCCAACCCACTTCTTAGTGTCCTTGGTTTGATCATAAAACCAACCTTGGAATGATTTTGGTGTAAACCTTAAGAGTTTTTCTAAAGAAGCCGTATAGTTCTAAATCAAGAATTTTCATTTTATTTATACTAATAAATAATTAAAACATGATTCTATAAAAATAGAAGTATATTAAATATAATTAAATTTATTTATGTTAATGGAATGACCATTATCAATTTCATATTCCATCAAATGTTAAACAAAACCATTGTTTGTGTGTACGGTTGACTACCACCTCACGAACCGATGTAATTCATTTTCCATTACAACCTTTCATAGATGTTATATTGATGAATTTAATGTAAATATATGAAATTAATGAAATATTTATAATTCTAAAAAATTAATATATCACATATTTTATTTATCATTCCATTCATTGAAAAATGTTAATGTCGTTTGTGTTTATGTGTGGATTACCACACCCACGAAGCGACGTGGTTCATTTTTCATCTCCAAATTACATGGATGGTATATATAAGTGAATTTAAATAAATAATATAGTATTTATTGTATAATTAAAATTCTTAAAATATAAAATAATACTTATCTTCTTTTCATAATTATTTTTGAAAAATGGAAATGTTACTCATGTGTACATATGACCTACCGTCTCTATGATTGTAACGTAGTTAATTTTTCATAATCATATTTCATGGTTGGTTTAAAAAGTATAATTTTAGTATAAAATGATATTTATTTCATTATTATAAGTAAGACTATTGATTAATGAACCCTTTGACCATATTCAACCTATCAAATTCATTTTGGACATATGATCAGAAAACCATCAAAACGTTTGATATGAGGTTAATTAATTAATTGATTATGACATGGAAATGAAATGAATAATTAACTTGAAAAATAATCTCAATAATGTAAATAATTTACATAATTTTATTATTTAGGAAGATAGAAAATGTACGAGATGATTTAAACTCAAGGTAACATGCGCTTTAACTTAAAACACCATTTTAGATGTTTTCAAATTTTATTTTCTAAATATTTTTCTTCCATGACCGTATTTTTAATTTTTTATGTAATTATTTATATAAACATAAAAAATTATAAATTAAATTCAATGCCACTTTTTCTATTTCTCTCAAAGGTTTTCAAAAGGAATATTTTATTGATTGTTTTGATATTCTTTACAAAAAGGAAAAAAGGAATGTTCCATTTTAATGTATATGGTGACAATAAATTTTCCCACTGATGTAAAAATTATTTGATTTTTTATTTAATTTATAATATTTCTTGTTTTATTAAAATAAAAAACCTCCTTCCCTTATTCTAGGTATATATGTTTTAAAAATGGGGTTTTAAAAGGAAAGGGCATTTTGATACTTGAAAGAGGTTTGCCTATGAGTTTAAAAGAGTTTTACATGGGTTGTTTTGGGTGAAAAGGTGAAAAAAATAAAATTTTCATCTCAAAATTTAGTACTTGATAATTATATATGATGAATGGGTGATCCTGACATATGTTATATGAAAAGTGAGCCCGATATATCTTATGCGATGGGTAAGGCTGATACAACATATACCACGAGTGATCACAATAGAAGTTATACGATGAGTGAGACCCATTATAGCTCTCCAATTAATTGGTTAATGTTCCTTGTCCTTAAATTCAATAAGGATGGATTTAAATAATGTGGTTTATCCTTTGGATTTAACCGGGATCCAGTTTTTTTTCCACATGGGTTATGAATATAATGCTCTAATCCACCTAAAAAGGGTTTTTATTTGTTTTAAATGGGGTTTAAATGTTTTATTTGTGAATAAAGGTGTGTGTTTTTCATATAGATAGGATTTATTTCATACACTCAATGAATATTTTGATAAAGATAAAAATTTCATGGGTTTTCATGTTTTTATCTATGCTAATGTATTTCAACATTTTATATCCCTTATTAAGATTTTTGTTCTCATAACTCACTTCTAAAATTATCTTCATAGGGTTTAAGGATGGGTAAAAATAAAGAAGAATTAATGTTGAAAGACATGATGGGTTTTTATTAAGATAAAATTTTTCCATTTTAAAAAATTTATATTGTAGGAAAATGGATACTAAGAGAAAGTTTCCATATTCTAATATATGGGTTTACTATGCAAGAGTTAATGCCTAATTCTATAAATCTCTGAATCCTAAAGATCCTCAAATATAATAAAAATATTTCTTAAATTAAAACTAAATATTATGTAATGTTATAAGGCTGAGTCCTTATAGTTGGTATTACATGAATGATTTAGATTATTTTAGACCCTATGATAATGTTAATAACATACTATTAAATGATTCTACTTTATGGTTAAGTGGAAGAGATAAAAAATTTAAATATTATCATTTTTATTCATCTAATTTATGTTTTTTCATAATGGTTTTCTAGAGTGGAAATAAAGAATAACAATTAAGATGGTGTAAAGATGAAAATATCATTCCAAATCAGAATCATTTAATGGTTATAATTAGAGAAAACTAATTTATTTCAGAAATGAATCAGTTTATGGAGACTATAAATGGTGGTGGAATCTATATTAGGGAGTAACTATATTATCCATAGAGGAACTTGTTGATAGTTGTGGATTTTATGAAATATCACCATTTTACTTCTTGTGTAACTTCAGATTCATTGTTACCTGAATGAGGAATCAATTATCTAAAAAAATATTTGATGTCATGGGATGCTCAAAATTTTAAAAGGTAACTCTTGACATTTATCCTTTTAAAGGTGACATTGATTGATTGTGCTGTTTAGTTAAAAATACCTAAGATAAATATGATATTGATATTTAATGACAAATATTTAAGAACTGTTTTTTGGAGAAATATTTCACTAAGGCTATTTAACTGAGAATGGAGAATAAATTCTTAGAATTGATGAAAAAAGATAAAGATTCAGAAGCCTCATATGAAGAAAATTTTATAAGATAGGCTATGTATGTACCAAATTTCATTTGGGACATTGAAGGTAAAATTAATAGATTTTACATATGATTAAAATATGTTTACAAAGATCTTTATCAGTATAATAATTAAAATTTTATGAGAAAGATATTCATTATTATGAGAAATTTTAGATAGAGTTTGTTGAAACTTATGAGCCATAAGATAATAAGAGTAAGAAATTATCTAGGTGGTAGGCAATGAAGAAGAATACAACTAATAATTTTGAAGGTAAGAACCCAACATGTTCTAAGTGTGGTAAAAAACATTTCTTGGAATGTTTATAACAATCTATAAGTTGTTATCGGTGTGCTATGATTGATCATAGTTACAGTGACTAGACTTAAAAGAGTACTAAACAATCCAGGTGTGACGTCCCAGACCCAACTGTCACTTACCACATACCCCGTGCCCAATTGGACACATGACCCCTAGCACGTCTCCCCATATGTTAGAGTCTAATGACTAGAAATGGGGGATGTAAAGGTAAAACAGTGGGGTGACTATACCCCCATTTTAAAGTACACACCAGATGTAACAACAAAAAATAGTAATAGAATCATAACCAAATATAAAGTTATAATAAAAAATGGAAATTTAAACACATAAAATGAAAGAATAAATAATATAACAAAAGCCTCAGAGGTAGTATCTCATACAAATATGCATGCATGGCATATCAGTACAAAATGGGAATAGAAAATATGAAGCATACATAAAAATTCAAGAGTAAAAAATAAGATAAAATCTAAAATCTTATCCATAGCATCTCAATCCTAAGCCCGATCCTCTTCTCCTAAGCTCTAAATAAATAGTATGAATCAACACCCATAAGAATAGTCCTTTACTCTATCTATACCTTCAAGAAATAGTCTTCTTGGGTGCCAGAGGCAGCCTGAGTAGGGTGTGAGATTAATCTTAGTATTCCACCACCAATGATATATACATGTAATCTGAGTGGTGCTCATAAGTCAACAGTGTGCATCTAACAAAAGGAAAGTAATTAATGCAGAATAAATAATAAACCTCCCACTCTGGTTCCTAAAGGACACCTGGCGGGTCAACCTGCTTCATCTCAATGGTGGTATGTCTGATCAAGTCACCGTGTATGTATATATATATATATATATATATATAGAGGTTATCCCTGTAATGAGGTAATCATCCCTCTCATCTATATATATATAGAGGTTATCATTGGCATGAGGTAAGAATGCCTCTCATACATACAAACATACCATAGCTGGAGTGGGGTAAGAATACCTTCCACCCATAGAAGATACTGGTATGGGGTAAGAATGCCTCCCATCCATACATAGATTATAACCATCCCAAGGTAAGCTTTCCTCCCATCCATACATATATATACGTTGTAACTGTCATGGGGTAATCATGCCTCCCACCCATACATATCATAGGTTGGCAGGAGGTATGAATTCCTCCCATATAAACTTTCCCTAATCTCACTAGCATCAAAATGAAATAGGAATTCACATATTATATAATGTAAGGAAAACCATCTCACATAATTTCAAATTAAGAAAATAAACCAAATATGAAATGAATTTATAATAATCCCAACACATGGGCCTGAAAGTGCCACCCTTGAAACCATTAAATTTAAGGAATTTTATATTAAAGTTTTAATATATCTCATCCTTTCCAACCTATAAAAGCTAACTATCTCATTTTCATAACATGGTCAATTATTTTACAAGGTCACGACCCTTTATAAAGGTCATATCAAAGAGTCATAGGGTCAAGTTGTAAATTCAAATCCTAAGAGGTCTAAACACCAATGGGGTGTCTTGGGTTTACTGAAATACACATGATTTATGTGTCATTTCAATATAAACTGAAACTAGGAGTTACAAACCATAACTTGAAATTTTGGGAAATTGGCATAAAATGGAAAATTTGGATTGAACACCACATGGGTGTCCATATAAAGAAAAGGTGTTATCTAAACACCTAAACCAAAACCAATTAACATATATCAAGGACCTAGGGTCATTTAAACATAAAGGGACTGACACAATAAAGGAGCTCAGTAAAGGCCAGACCATGACGCGACAAGATCATATATGAAATGTACAAAAATAAAATAGTAAACTACATAGACACCTACCTTAGGGATGTAGAAGATTCATCACTTGATATTGAACTTAGATTCACATAGGTTTGAGTAGATTTGAGTTTTCTTCCAACACCATAAAAATAGGGTGATTGAGCCTGCATCTAAATAGCGAAACAGATAACGAGATTCACCAAGGAAAGAGGAGTATGCGGGGTTAGACTTACCTTGGCCTATCCATAGCTTCATTCAGATCAAAAATCAATCAACAAATGAAGGAGTGGAAAGATATTAAAGGAGGATATGGGTTTGAGCTTCAAATGGAAGGAAGGGAGGAGGTTCTATCCATTGGAGGAGAGGAAAAGAGGAATTATAACTTGAAAAATGGAGGGAAAATAGTAAATTTTTCTCAAAAACCATAGCACATAGTTTCGCTAAACCGTATGAAAATTGTGCATAACACACTACCCTGCTAGGAACATTACATGGCTTATGAACACGACTTCTCTAACCATGCGTTGACCATGCCGATGGGATCTGATCCTTTAATTACAGTAGCTGCACGACCGTGTTCTTGGGCCACACAGTTGTAGACAAACTATGTGGCATAGTCTGTTTTCTCTATTCTAGATCTCCATGATCAGGAAGAGCCCCAGATGCTCCCATGACCTCCACAGCTAGATTAGAAAACATCATTAAGACAATTTAAGTCATAAAAAACAAAAAACTAATGATCGATACCTTTGTTAAAATTTGGGTCATTACAACCTACCTTTCATATAACAACTCATCCGCAAGTTTACCTTCTAGGGGCAAAGAGGTATAGTCAAAAAAGTTTACTAGCCACTGAGATTGTACATTATATTCCCAATCCTTGGTCTTATTCTATACCTATCCATGCTGACATATTACCCATAAACAAATAATAGACCCATATCAGAGTGTCTTCATTCTCCAATCAACAATACACACTGGATACTCCTTGAAGGAATCATCCATATCTAGCTCAACCTCATCCGGAAGAGAAAAATGAGATGGGTCTGGATAATATCAATGAAGTTGAGATAGATGAAATACATTATGCATAAACTGATATTTCTGAGGAAGTGCGAACTGGTAATCCACTAGTCCGATTCACTTCACAACCTCAAAGGGTTCAAAGAACCTTGGGGAGAGATTGCCTTGCTTTTAGATGCGTCTATGCTCCAACCTCAGTGCAAATTTCAAGAAAACCCGGTCTCTAACCTTGAACTCAAGAGTTCATCAACACCTATTGGCATAATACTAATATTGGGACTGATATGTCAACATGCACTTCTTGATCACCTAGACCTACTCTAAAGTCTCCTACACCAGAAGAGCCCCAAGAATAGATGCTTCTCTTACATCTAGCCAATATATAGGTGAGCATAAAGGTCTACCATTCAAGGATTCATAGGGAGATATGTCAATGGTATCATGGAAGTTATTGTTATAAGAATAATCGATGTAGGGAAATGTTTCTCCTCGAAAACCTCAATGTAAAGAACACACACACACAAATCATATCTTCAAGAACATGTATTGTATACTCCTTCTATCCATATGTTTGAGGGTGATAGGCCATTCTCAAAAGTACCTGCGTACCCAAGGCCTTCTGTAACACCTTCCAGAACTATGATGTGAAACATGTGTCTATATTGGAAACAATAGAATGAGGTGCTCCATGAAGATGTACAATCTCTTTGATGTACAGTTTCCCAAGATTGCCTATTTAAATGGTATCTAGTATAGGTAAGATGTGTGCAACCTTTGTGTGAAAATCAATGACAACCCCCACTAAATTGTTACCATGAGGGGATCTGGGTAGTACGGTTACAAAGTCCATCAAAACATCATCCCATTTCTACTCAAGAATGGAAAATAACTAAAGAAGCCTCGCCAGATTTTGATTTTCCACCTTCACCTAATGATAGTTGGAACATCAAGTGATGAAACTAGCTATCTCACATTTCATACTAGGCCACAAAAATTGACATTGTAGATCTCGGTACATTTTTGGTTACCCCATTGTGAATCCCCCATGCCAAGGAATGAAAATAACTCACAAGCTCCACTTTGATGTATGCTAGGACCCATACATTGCCACAAAATAGAAAAGTTTCATCTCTATCAACTGTCCAACCAAAATATGTATTGTCATCTGAGACACTTTCCGATAGGAAAATGACTTCAATATTAGATGTTTATCTTTACCTTACTAATTCCTGAAGATTAGATGTCACCACTATGGCTGGGATGATTGTTTGGCCATGGTACTCTGGAACCTAAATATTCATCTCCAATAATAAATCCATAATCTTCCATTCGCCATAGGACTCATGTCCTTCCTATGTATGAGTATTTCAACTTAGAGAATCGGCTACTAAATTCCCTTTATCTAGAGTGTAGGCAAGTTTGAAATCAAAATATTGCAGGTACTCAACCCATATACACTTTTTGAGATTTAGATCCTGCTGATTGAAGATGTATTTTAGGATCTTGTGGTCTGTGAACACCACAAAATGCTATCCCAATAAATAATGTCTCCTACAGTGTAAGGAATGAACAATAGTAGTGATCTTGAGGTTGTGCGATGGGTAATTCTTTACGTGAGGCCTCAACTAACGAGAACCATATGTAATGACAACTCGAATACCAATAAATTATGCATCAAAATAGACTCTATAAGCCCTGCCAGGATCTGGAAGAGTCAATATCAGTGATGAAGTAAGTCTACCCTTCAACTCCTGAAAGGCTATCTCACAAGATTCTAACCATTCAAATTTCACACCCTACCTCCTTAAAGCCATAAGCAGTGCTTCAAGGTGTGAGAAATCCTAAATAAAGAATCTGTATTATTTGGAATGTCCCAAGAAACTCAAAAATATCAAATACATTATTAGGATTATCCCAAGAAACCATAACCATCAATTTTTCTAGGTCAACTAAAACACTTTACTCTAAGATTATATGACCTAATATGTGAACCTTATCAATCCGTAAGTTCTATTTACTGAGATTAGCATAGAGATGATGCTCTCTTATTATATTTGGCATGATCTCAAGATGTGTTTCATGGTCATGTTTGGAGTATGAATTCACTAAGATATCATCAACAAAGACAACCAAAAATTAATCTAGATATGGGTGGAAGACCCATTTCATAAGATCCTTGAAGACAACATGTTTTTTAGTGAGTCTGAACAACATAACCAGGTACTCGTATACACCATACATGCTCTTAAAAGCTGTACAAGGTATGTCCAAATTTCTAACATGCACCTAATGATAGAATAACCTCATATCTATCTTTGAAAACTCATTCTCTCCTTAGAGCTCATCAAAGAGGCCATCTATCATAGCCAATAGATAATGATTCATGATGGTCATCTAATTCAATCATCTATAACCCACACAAAGCCTAAGAGTACCATCCACCCTCTTGGGAAAGAGGATGGGTGAACCCCAAGGAGAAGTAATTGGGAATATAAATCCTTCTTCCTTCAGATCCTTCAACTGAGTCTAGAGTTCAAGAATATATTTAGGTGAAATCCTATAAGGAGGAATGGTCACAAGTTTCACTCCTGGAACAATCTCAATAGTAAAATCTACCTATCACGCTGGAGTTAGACCAGAGAAGTATTCATGAAAAAATCTCTAAAATGCTCCGCTACAGGCAGGAAAATAGTGGGTTTTAATCCCCTAGTAATCAAGGTAAAGATTGGTAACCTGTACTGTAACACTACCCAACCTCTTCTGTTCGAGTCTTGATCATGTCTCATTGATATCCCATTCTACCTTATGTATGTGCATAATGCCCACTGGTGATGTAAACATCACCCTTCAATGATAGTAGTCAATTTGGGATCTGTAGGTAACTAATCAGTCCATCCCGATGATTACATCAAAATACATCTTGTTGGTAATGTACAGGTTCCATTATAAAATGTAGCCACCTATCTCAAAGGGAAATTATAATAGTGTAGAATACCCTCTGAAAGAATACCTAAGGGTGTATGTAGCGTCATGAATCCATAAATGAACACAACATCAATGCCCAGACTCTCAATGATTTCCTCAGATATGAATGAGTGAGATGTGCATGAATCAAACAATGAAAACAATAATGTCAAGGATAGTATAGTAGTACCACATGATATAGATGGTTTAGTGTTCTTCTCATATGGATTATGTTGGACTACTAGTAACTAGCCTTTACCACATCCCTGAGTCACTTCCTAGCTACCCTGAGTAGGCCCACCCTACTAGCATTGAGAATCATTAGCCTAGTCGTGTATGCCTCAACCTCCACCTTGGCCAAACCTATCGGTGGTATTCCAACTACCTAATTTTCCTGATCCTTTTGACCCCACTCCTAATCAAGGATTAGGTGGAGATCCCTTCTTGATAGGCACCATAAGAAAATTAGGTAGAAATGGTGAAGATGGACCATCCTGTCATAACCTCTGTAGTCCACTTGATTCGACACACACTACCTCTTGAGGTGTCCTAGCACCCCACACTGGTGAAAGGTAAGAGAACTAACTCCAAATGGAGCCTAGCCACTACTACCTCTATGAGATTATTCAAAACATTGTTTTCTTTTAGAAGACGATCCACCAGAATCCTAAAGTGCCAAACCGCCCTAACTTTCACCGTCAACATCTATCAGATTTTGATCTATAATTAAGGCATATTTGATGATTAATGAAATAGTTTTCAACCATAACACATTTAATTGAAACTATATGGCGTAACATAGTCCATCCTAAAATTTCCCTACAACCAATAGATCATCAGCAACTAGAGTAGGAGAGAAAATCTACAACTTAGTGAAACATGATGAGTAATCCACAACTGACATGGTCCCCTACTATAGAGTCATGAACTCTCTAACTATGTCAGCCCTCAGAGTCTGGGGAAATAGGTATTCATAGAAGGAATTATGATAATTAGCCCAGATCATACCCATTATGCCGACCTTCCTAGGTGATGAAATCCCGCCATCTCTCGGATGAACTGCATAACAAGTAAGAATCTAGATTGAACCTATGATCAAGAGGTGTCTCTAGGTTCTTGATGATAAACAGGATCACCTCACTACAAGAATCCATAGCAAGTGGTCTCAAATCCCTCAAGAAAGTAGGAGGATGATACAACTAAAACTCGTGAGTCAACTCTACCATTCTTGGGGCAGGTCACACTCTAGCTTTCATATTATACATCGTACACAAGAAACCCTCTTGAAACTAGGTGTTATAACCCAAATAAAGTATAGGAGGAGGATCCATTAGTGGATCGACTGAAATAACAACTGGAAGCTGTAGGACCTCCACTACAGGGACATGATCGTCACTGCCTTCAGAGCGCACGACTCTAAGATGTCATGGTGTCATAACTCTATAATTCCAAATGAACATCTCAGAAGGGATTAAAGTAATTTATAGGATTGAATTTAAGAAAATAGGATAGGTACTAAATCCTTCCTATAATAATGAACATGCCTTTCTGTTTACTTCAAAATCTAGGACTAGACGTTAAAACATTCCATCATAGGACATAAGAATGGATAACACCCACTACCCCTACTAAGGTTAGGTTCGGGTCAAGTTATTATGTTATGCATGTGCAAGATGGTTGTTCTGAGGTTAAAAGTTATTTCAAACAGTTTAATCCAATGATATGTCATTTTTTAGTCCATAAGGGCCCATACACCTTATGCACCAGAAGATGACACACACTTGAATGTAATTTTCATTTAAATTGTTATTATCTAGTGAAAATATCTTTTCTCAAATGGCTGAGCTAGCTGGAATTCCAAATTTCGATCCATAAGGCACCATAAACCTTATAAACCAAAGAGTGACATCCACTAAACTCATACCACAGAATTATCCAGATCCTGCAAAAATGTGTCCGCACAATTGTATATATGTAACAAGGCACAACAATATGAAACAAGGAAACTTTATGAAAATTTAAATGTGGCATGAAAAAATCTATTCCCTATCAATATTGTTCCTATCATGATGCTTGTTCTAACACATAACCCTTATTTCATCGGGTCAAAAAATGAAATCAAAATTCCAATATCATCAATATCAATAAAATCACAAAACATGTGAATCACCCAATGGTGAAATGATATCAACAATAATAGTAGTATTAATAATAATAATAATTCAAGAAATTTGGTCCTTGCTCTGTACATGGGTTTGCGATGCTCATGCACAACTTGTGAACAAGTATCAAGCATTCCCAATCTCTAATTTATGGTCACCAAATAGTAAAGAAACAAAGGAACTCCTCTGATACCACTTTGTGATGTCCCAGACCCGACTTCCACTGAACCCATGTCCTGAGTCCAGTTCGATACATGATCCCAAGCACATCTTCCCATATTCTAGGGGATGGTGACTAGTAGTAGGGGTGTGAAGGTAAAACATCAGGTAGACTCTACCCCCATGTAAGAGTACACAATGGATATAACAACACCATACAGTAGTTGATGCATAACCAAATAGAATGTTTCAATAAATATCAGAAACATAAAAATGTACAGTTTAAGATTGAATAATATAACAAAATACTTATAGGCAGTGTATGATAAAAATATGAATGCATGGAATTCTAGTAAAAAATTTGAATAGAAAATAGGAAGAAAACATACAAATAATAAAGTAAAAAATAGAACAAAATCCAAAATCTTGTACATAGAATATTGATCCTAAGATGAGTCTTCTACTCCAAACCTCTGACTAAACAGCACGAATAAAAACCCAGAAGAGTGTTTCTTGAATCTATCCATACCTATATTAAAATAGTCTTCTTGGGTGCCAAATGTGGCATGAGTAGGGTGCGAGATAAATCTCAGTAGGCCACCACCAACAACGTCGACGTGTAATCTGAGTGGCGATCATAAGTAAATTCTGTAAAACTAACACTCAGAAAGTAAGCAATGCAAAAATGTAGAATAAATAATCAACCTCCCACTCAGGTTACTAAAGTAAAAATGGCGGGTATAACTACTTCATCTCAATTCTAGTATGTATGATCAAGTGACAATATATATATAGAGGTTATCATAGGCATGGGGTAATCATTCCTCTCATACATACATATATATACACTACTAGAAATCACATTTTTACCAACGCTTATATCCCAACGGTTTATCAAACCGTTGGGAATGGTTATGTATACCAAAGGTTTTAAGAAAACCATTGGCATAGAGGCTTTTATGAATATTTTTACCAATGGTTTATAAAACCGTTGGTATAGGGATCCATTAAGAGACTTTTACCAATGGTTATACACTAACCGTTGGTATATGTTGGAATATATACCAACAGTTTGTGTAAACCGTTGGTATAGGCCTTAGGTAAACATACATTCCCAATGGTTTTTAAAAACCGTTGGGAAAGTTTTCCCCTAAATCCAGTAGCCCCTTCGCTCGATTGCAGTCCCCCTCTGGTTGACTACAGCCCTAAATTGAAGCTCTCCCGACGCACTCTCGTTACCCAGTCTCCGAAACTCTATCCATCCTCTTCAATCAAACAATTTTTATGTTCTACACTTCAAATATGTAAGTTCTAATATTCTTCATCTATTTTTTTATTTTTTATTTTGATTTGACCTAAACGTCTCGGATCTCTCTATACAAGGACTCAGAAACTCGTTCCACTCATAGATCCATATTAAATCAAACAATTTTGTAGTTCTACACTCTAAATATGTAAGTACTACCTTAGTTTTAATGTTTTCCATCTATTATTTTTGTTTTCTGTTTTAATTTGGTATAAACTAGGTTGTGTTGTTTATGACATGAAAAGGTTAGTGATATTGAGGATGAATTAGATGTTGGTTGGGCGATGGATTGGAATTGTGATGTTTTTTGGATTATGTTTAGTTAATTTTCAATGAATTATTTGGGGATTTCCTCCCTTTAACAGAGCCCCCACTTCTCATGGACCCTAGACACCCCCCTCTTGGACCCTAGACAGTCCCCCCTCCTGGAACTTGGACAGCCTGACCCCCCTCTTTCCTGAAACTTGGACATCCCCCCTCCTGGACCCTGGACAACCCCCCTCCACCCTCCTCCCAGGACCTTGTATAGTCCCCCTCCTTCCTGGACCCTAGGAAGTCCCCCACCCTCCACCCTGGACCATAGATAGCCCCCCTCCTCGATGGACCCTGGACAACCCCCCCTCCTTCCTGGACCATGGACAACCCCTTCTCCCCTTCTCCTTGACCCTGGATAGCCCCCGCCCCCCTTCCTGGACCCTAGACAGCCCCCACCCGTCCTCCTAGACCTTGGACATCCCCCTCACCCCCTCCTCAACCACCAAATACCCCCCCACTTCAAAACATTGACCACCAAACTTGGACATGCTGGATTTTCTATAAAAAGATAGATTTATCCTCAAACCACCTCAATAATATCCTAAACAATGCTTATAATGTGGTTTTCACGACATAACATCAAATTGTATTCCAAGTCACTAGTCTATCCTCCCTTGGCTAGATTTTACAAAAAGCATTCAACCTTAAAGATCCAAATAAAAATAAATTGATATAAGACATTTGATAATGGATTAAAATTTAAAATTGGGATCCAATGAGGAATATTTGAGATATTATGCATAATGTCCATGAGTAAATCCATTTTTATATATCCGATAAGTTATTTTTCACAATTTTCACACATTAATTGTTTGTAAAAATGGGACAAAAATTTATGAAGGTTCTAATATATAAAAGTGAATCTATTGGTGGATGCAGCCTAACCAATAATTTCTAGATTGTCTACCTCTTCTATGATCATTGATGTACACGTCCCGTCTCCATATGACCTCGCACGATGGGTGACTCAGCGTCTGACTGATGACGAGCGCCAGATTCTCTTACTTCCACACCAGATTCACGCCCACTACGCTCTTGAAGTGATCAATCCCACTCAGCGTCTGGCTGATAATGAGTGCCAGATTCTCTTACTTCCACACCAGATTCACACCCGCTACGCTCCTGAAGTGATCAATCCCACTAAGCGTCCATGTGAGCTTGATGGCACAACCACCAGTTCTTGTAAGAGGCAGAGGAGTTCTGAGTTGATGGACCAAGACGATTGAACAGTGTCCATCCATCTGGATGAAGACGTAAAACTTAGCGCTTCCTGGGAGGCAACCCATATTCTAGAGTTTCATCATTTTGATTTTTTTTACTCTATTTTAGGAAATAAACATGGAATGTATGCAACAAGTTTTTAACTACTTCTGATCTGTATGTGCACTTGTCATTACTCTGCATGACTGCTTCTATTTTGTCTGATCCTTGGTGTTATTTTTTATGACATGATGCGGCTGTGTGCTATATATTTGTAGATTTTACAGGTACATAAGTATGTGCACTTTTCATTATTCCATTATTTCAGTTCTTCGACTGATGGTACGAGGGAGGTTCGTACCAGAGGTAGACGAGCATCTCCACGTACCCGACTAGACCCTTCCCCTCCGACCAAACGCATTCGGATTATGTTGAAACTTAAGGTAAACAATCCATGGGTCAAATTTGACATGTATAAGTCAACCTCGCCTCAATAAAAGGCACAGTGTGGCCAGGATCACTCAAACTGCCTTTCTTTTGTTCAAAATTGACTTATTTTCAAGTGAAATCAACAACTGTCATATGGGAAACTGACCAAAATCCTTCGGATTGTGTTGAAACTTTAGGAAAACGATACATGGGTCATATGTGACATGTAAAAGTAAACTCCACCTCAATTCGATGCATGGTGTGGCCGATATCACTCCAAGTGTATGTATTTTGTTTAAAATGGACAATATTTTACGTACATACACCAATCCAATAAAACAAATTTTGATTGTGTTGATACTTTTTAAAAATGACCCATGACTCATATGTGACGTGTATGAGTCAACCCCGCCTCTATTAGAGGCCCGGTGTGGCCGATACCACACAAAGTGCCTCTGTTTTGTTAAAAATGGACTTAATTTTAAGTGAAATCAACAACTGACATTCGGAAAACCGACCAAACGCATTCATATTCTGTTGAAACATAAGGAAAATGATCCATGAGTCAAATGTGACGTGTATGAGTCAAATCCGCCTCAATAAAAGGCTCGGTGTGGCCGACACCACTCAAAATGCCTCTATTTTGTTAAAAATGGACTTAATTTTAAGTGAAATCAACAACTGACATACGGTAAAACGACCAAACGCATTTGGATTCTATTGATACTATAGGAAAACGATCCATGGGTCATATGTGACATGTATGAGTCAACCCCATCTCAATACAATGCGCAGTGTGGACGGTACCATTCAACATGTATCTTTTTTGTTCAAAATGACCTTAATTTTAATTGAAAATAACAACTGACATACAGAAAAATGACCAAATGCATTCCAAATCTGTTTAAACTTTAGTAAAATGATACATGGGTCATATGTGACGTGTACGAGTCAACCCTGCCTCAATCCAAGGCACAGTGTGGCCGGAACCACTCAAACTGTCCCTCTTTTGTTTAAAATGGACAATATTTTACGTACATACGCCAAACAGACCAAACGGATTATGATTGTGTTGATACATTTTCACAACGATCCATGACTCATATATGATGTGTACGAGTCAACCCAACCTCAATTCGAGGCCCGGTGTGGCCGAAACCACTCAAAGTGCCTCTGTTTTGTAAAAAATGGACTTAATTTTAACTGAAATCAACAACTAACATACAACAAACTGACCAATCGCATTTGGATTATATTGAAACTTAAGGAAAACAATCAATGAGTCAAATGTGATGTGTACGAGTTAACCCCACCTCAATACGAGGCTCGGTGTGGCCAACACCACTCAAAGTGCCTCTTTTTTTTAAATGTACTTAATTTAAGTGAAAACAACAACTGTCATATGGAAAACTGACCAAATGCCTACGGATTCTATTTAAACTTTAGGAAAACGATCCATGGGTCATATGTGATGTGTAAGAGTCAATCCCACCTCAATCCAAGGCACCGTGGGGCTGGGACCACCCAAATTGCCAGTATTTTGTCGAAAATGGACTAAATTGTAAGTGAAAACAAAAACTGTCATACGAGAAACTGACCAAATGCATTACAAATCTATTTAAACTTTAGTAAAACTTTCCATGGGTCATATGTGATGTGTAAGAGTCAATCCCGCCTCAATCCGAGGCGCGGTGTGGCCAACGCCACCCAAACTGTCTCTCTTATGTTTAAAATGGACAATATTTTACGTACATACGTCAAACCGATCAAACGGATTCTGATTGTGTTGATACTTTTGAACAACAATCCATGAATCATATGTGATGTGTAAGAATCAAAACCACCCCAATCCGAGGTCCGGTGTGGCCGACACCACTCAAAGTGCCACTATTTTGTTAAAAATGGACTTAATTTTAAGTGAAAACAACAACTGACATACGCGAAACTGACCAAACACATTCGAATTATATTGAAACGTAAGGAAAATGATACATGAGTCAAATATGACCTGTACGAGTCAACCCTGCCTCAATCTGATCCATGGTGTGGCCGGGACCACTCAAACTGTCTCTCTTTTGTTCAAAATGGACTAAATTGTAAGTGAAATCAACAACTGACACAAGAGAAACCTACCAAATGCCTTCGGATTCTGTTGAAACTTTAGGAAAACGATTAATTGGTCATATGTTTTGTTTACGAGTCAACCCCACCTTAATCTGAGGCTCCGTGTGGACGGGACCACCCAAAATGCCTCTCTTTTGTTCAAAATGGACAATATTTTACGTACATATGCCAAACCGATCAAACAGATTCTGATTGTGTCGAAACTTTAGGAAAATGATCCATTTTTCATATGTTACATGTACGAGTCAGCCCCGCTTCAATATGAGGCCCGGTGTGGCTAACACCACTCAAAGTGGCTCTCTTTTGTTTAAAATGGACTTAATTTTAAGTGAAAACAACAACTGATATACATAAAACCAACCAAACGCCTTCATATTCTGTTGAAACTTTAGGAAAACGATCCATGGGTCAGATGTGACGTGTTAGAGTCAACCTCGCATCAATCTGAGCCGCAGTGTGGCCGGGACCACTAAAATTGTCTCACTTTTGTTGAAAATGGACTAAATTGTAAATGAAAACAGCAACTGACATACGCCAAACCAACCAAACGACTTCTGATTCTATTTAAACTTTAGGAAAACGATCCATGAGTCATATGTGACGTGTACGAGTCAACCCTGCATCATTCCGAGTTGCGGTGTGACCGGGACAACTCAAACTTTCTCTCTTTTGTTCAAAATGGACTAAATTGCATGTGAAATCAACAACTGACATACGGGTAACTGACCAAACGCTTCAGATTCTGTTTAAACATTAGGAAAATAATCCTTGGGTCATTTTTGATGTGTAAAAATCAACTGCGCCTCAATCCGAGGCACCATGGGGCCGGGACCACCCAAACTGCCTCTCTTTTGTTCCAAATGGACAATATTTTGCGTACATAGGCCAAACCGATCAAACGGATTCTTATTGTGTTGAAACTCTAGGAAAATGATCCTTGGATCATATGTGATGTGTACGAGTTAACCCCGCCTCAATATGAGGCCCAGTGTGGCCGACACCACTCAAAGTGCCTCTTTTTTTTAAAATGTACTTAATTTTAAGTGAAAACAACAACTGACATACGGAAAACTAACCAAACGCCTAAGTATTCTATTTAAACTTTAGGAAAACGATCCATGGGTCATATGTGATGTGTAAGAGTCAACCCCACCTCAATCGGAGGCCTGATGTGGCCGACACCACTCAATGTGCCTCTGTTTTGTTTAAAATGGTCTTAATTTTAAGTGAAAACAACAACTGACATACGCCAAACCAAGAAAACGCCTTTGGATTATATTTAAAAATTAGTTAAACGATCCATGGGTCATATTTGATGTGTACGAGTCAACCCTGCCTCAATCAGAGCTGCGGTGTGGCCGGGACCACTCAAACTATCTCTCTTTTGTTCAAAATGGACTAAATTGTAAGTGATATCAACAAATGACATATGAGAAACCTACCAAACACCTTCTGATTATGTTGAAACTTTAGGAAAACGATCCATGGGTCATATGTGATGTGTACGAGTCAACCTTGCCTCAATCCAAGGCGCCGTGTGGCCGAGACCACCCAAACTACCTCTCTTTTGTTCAAAATGGACAATATTTTACATACATATGCCAAACCGATCAAACATATTCTGATTATGTTGAAACTTTAGGAAAATGATCCATGGCTTATATGTGACGTGTAAGAGTCAACCCTGCCTCAATCTGAGGCACGGTGTGGCTGCCACCACTCAAAGTGCCTCTCTTTTGTTTAAAATGAACTTAATTTTTAGTGAAAACAACAACTGACATAATCCAAACTGACCAAACACCTTCGGATTCTGTTGAAACTTTAGGAAAACGATCCATGGGTCATATGTGACATGTAAGAGTAAACTACGCCTCAATACGAGCCGTGGTGTGGCTGGGACCACTCAAACAATCTCTCTTTTGTTGAAAATGGACTAAATTGTAAATGAAATCAACAACTGTCATACGGGAAATAAACCAAACGCCTTCAGATTCTATTGACACTTTAGGAAAACGATCCATGGGTCATATGTGATGTGTACGAGTCAATCCCGCATCAATTCGAGGGGTGGTGTGGCCGACACCACCCAAATTGTCTCTCTTATGTTAAAAATGGACAATATTTTATGTACATACGCCAAACCGATCAAACGGATTATGATTGTGTTGAAACATTAGGAAAACGATCCATGGCTAATATGTGACGTGTAAGAGTCAACCCAGCCTAAATATGAGGCCCGGTGTGTCCGTCACCACTCAAAGTGTCTCTCTTTTGTTTAAAATGGACTTAATTTTAAGTGAAAACAACAACTGACATACGACAAACCAACCAAAAGCCTTCAAATTCTATTTAAACTTTAGGAAAACGATCCATGGGTCATATTTGATGTGTAAGAGTCAACTCCGCCTCAATCCAAGCCGCGGTGTGGCCGGGACCACTCCAACTATCTCTCTTTTGTTAAAATGGACTAAATTGTAAGTGATATCAACAACTGACATACGGGAAACAGACCAAACGCCTTCGGATTCTGTTGAAACTTTAGGAAAACGATACATGGGTCATGTGTGATGTATACGAGTCAACCCCCCTCAATTGGAGTCACCGTGGGGACGATACCACCCAAAATGCCTCTCTTTTGTTCAAAATGTACAATATTTTACGTAGATACGCCAAACCGATCAAACGGATTCTGATTGTGTTGAAACTTTAGGAAAATGATTCATGGATCATATGTGACGTGTACTAGTCAACCCCGCCTCAATCCGAGGCCCGGTGTGGCACTTATGGAGTCACAAGTGATGAGACTCCTATGAAAATACCTTTTCACCATATATTAGAAAAGTGGTTGTCATATGAAGATTGAAATGGGTGTAAATAATATTTGAGTTATTGAAACTCTTATTAAACTATACTGGATGATTTTTGTCATATAAATATTCAAATGGGGAATTATTCACCATGTCTCTAATCAATGAGGTGGTGTTTTTTGTTGTTGTTTTAAGTTCTCATTGTTTTAAGTGCTGTTTTGTATGCAGGTGTATGCACAGGAGGGGCTGTTGTGCAACAATTCTAGAAATACACAATACCAACGGTTTACAACCGTTGGTATACTTTGAGAAAGAATTATACCAACGGTTTGTAACCGTTGGTATAGTATTTTTTATTGAACATATGCCAATTGTTTCATTGAAACCGTTGGGAAAAAAACTATACCAACGGTTGTAAACCGTTGGTATAATATCAAAATCATAGAATTCCCAACAGTTTTAAACCATTGGGTAAGCCTATACCAACGGTTCAACAAGAACCATTGGAAAATCAAGACATAGATTGGGCTATACCAACGGTTTAGTTCAAACCGTTGGTATAGATCTTTCCCAACGCCTTACTTTCCTACGGTTTGGACAACCGTTGGTATAGAATATACCAACGGTTTTCCAGCCTATACCAACGGTTTAGAACCATTGGTATATCCTCCATTTCTAGTAGTGATATATGTTATCACTGGCATAAGGTAACCGTAACTCTCATCCATACATACATACCATAGTTGGTCTAGGGGAATAATACCTCTCACCCATATAAGATATTTACAAGGGGTAAGAATTCCTGACATTCGTAAAAAGATTATAATTAGTATGGGGTAATCATGTATTTCATCCATATATATATATAGGTTATCACTGGCATGGGGTAAGCATTTCTCCCACCCATACATATCATAGCTTGACATGGGGTATGAATGCCTCACTTCCAAATCTTAGCATAACAATGACATATGCATTCACATATTATATAATTTAAGACAAACCATCTCACATCATTTCAATTTAAACAAATGAACCAAATGTGAAATGAATTTATAATAAACCCAAACACATGGGAAAGTAAATACCACCCCTTGAAACCATTCTACTTAAGGAATTTCATTTTAAAGGTTTAAGATATCTCATCCTAGCCAGCCTATACAAGCTAACCATCTCATTTTCCTAACATGTCTAATTCATTTATAAGGGAACAAACCTTAACAAAGGTCATATCAAATAATCATAGTGTCAAGTTCGAAATTCCAAGACTAAGAGGTCCAAACACCCATGGGGTGGCTTGGTTTCACTGAAATACACATGATTCATGGGTCATTTCAATATGAACTCAAAACAGGAGTTAAAACCATAACATAAATTTTTGGGAAATTGTCCTAAAATGGAAAATTTGGATATAACAGCCCTTGGGTGTAGATATAATGAAAGGGTGATCTCTGAACCCCTAAACCAAACACAATTATCCTATAAAAAATCTCTATGATTATTTAAACATGAAGTATATGACACAATAATGGAGCTTGGTAAAGGCCATCCCAAGGCATGATGATATTAAATATGAAATGAACAAAACTCAAATAGAAAACTAAGGGAACACATACCTTAGGGCCATTGATGATGCCTCACCTAATATCGAACTTATATTTGGAGTAGGTTTGAGTATATCTGAGTTTCAGTCCAATGACCTAAAAAATAGGGTGAATGAGCCTGTATCTAAATAATGCAATAGATGGGGAGATTCATTGAGGAAAGAAGAGTATACAGGGTTACCCTTACCTTGGCCTATCCAAATCTTATCTCGAATCAAGAACCTATCACTGGGTGGAGGAGTGGAATGAAATTCTAGGAAGTGAAGGGTTTGAGATTTGAAGGGAAGAGAGGAGGTTCTGTTTGCAGGAGGATAGGAAAAGAGGAATTATAACATAAAAGAAGGGAGAGGAAAAATGATAATTTCCCCCCAAAAACCACTATATACAGTTTCTGTACATGGTTTGGCCAAAACATGTGCCAGATATGTGTAAACCACTTCTTTACTAGGCACATCACATGAATTATATGCATAGTTTTTCTAATCATGCTTAGACTGTGCAGATGGGCTCTGATCCCCCTAACTGTAGTGGTCACATGACTGTATATCTAGGTCGCATGGTTGCAAAAAATCGTGCAGTGTGGTCTATTTTCCCCATTTCGAAGCTCTAATCTCTGGATGAGCCCTAGAAACTCCCATGACCTCCTTATATTGATTATAAAACTTCATTAGGATAGTTTAAGATATCCAAAAAAAAAACTAATGATCTTCACCTTGATCAATAGTCGGGTCATTACATCAAGAATTGGGTAGTAGATCAAAAACCAATGGTGAACTATTTTAATTGCATCGAGTTGGGTAATTATGCTAACATGTTTCCAAATTTAGTTACTCTAGGTGGAAATCATCCAAATAAAAATATAAAAGGTGTGTAAAAATAAATTAATATTACTACGATTAATGTTGGGACATCTACTGAAGTGGTGATAGGTACCTTACATGTTTTTTGAATTATACCATTTCCCTTTTTGACTCTATATCTTTTCATTCCTTTATTTCTGATACATTTTAATGAAAATTTGAAATATCACATCATGAAAAGAATATATATCTTTTGGTGAAAAATTTGGGTTGACATATTAAAGAAACCATGATTTATAAGAATCTTCCTATAATTATTAGTGGGGTGGTATTTTTTGAAAATCTTGTTGAACTAGCCAAAGTAGAGTTTTATATTATTTTGGGTACGGATTGTATTTTATTTTATCATGATAGGATATATTAAAAATATGTGAATGTTATATTCAATGATTTCATACCTTTGATAACATTCCAAGAATCTGAGAAATTGATTAATGATGTAAGTGAAAGTTACCTAGATCATGTTGTTGAAAAGAAAGAAACTATTCAAATTAATGGTGTTCCCATACTAAATGAATATGTGTATGTATTTATTAATGTTTTTCCTAGTTTTATTCCAGATCAAGGTATCATCAGTTGAAGGTGAAAGATGAATATTTTATGAAGACTTTGTTTTAGAATAGATTTAGGTATTTTGAGTTTGTAGTTATGCCATTTGGGTTGTCTAATACACCAACTGTATTCATGAAACTTATGACTAGAATATTCCATGACTATTTAGATATGTTTGTGGTTTTGTTCACTGATAATATATTAATATATTATAAAATTCATGAGAACCCTAAAATAAACCTATATATTGATTTTAAAAACCATAAAATAAAATAAACTATAAGGAAAATTTAGTATGTGTGAATTTTGGTTTCAATGAATCTATTTCCTCAAGATTATTATTTCTTAAGATAGAATAACTGTTGAACCTGCAAAAACTAAAGTTGTTCAAGAACTGATAAAAACATAAAATGTCATAAAGATTCTTATTTTTTTGGATTACAGGGTTACAATCACTAGTTTATTGAAAACATTTCTCGGTTACCTAAACCACTAACTAAGTTAACTTAAAAATGAGTTAAATTAACATAGAATAAATAATTGGAGGATTATTATTAGTAACTCAAAATAATGTTTGTGAATGCTCTATTTTTTCCATGACATATAGAAATGGTAAATTTATCATCTATAGTGATTATTAATTGAAGGGACATGGTTGTGTTCTGATGTATAATGATCTGGTAATTACTTATGCATTACAACCACTAAATCCTCATTAATGAAATTATCTTACACATGTAACTACTTTGAGCATGGTATAAACTACTGTGTACCCAATTTTGGGCTTATTCTAACCAACATTGTACTTATTTCATGTTTGGAATGACCTCTTGGGTACACACTCTCTGGCTTGGGCTAACCACCCATACACTATCCTTTTCTGGATTGGTAGAACAACTAATGTTCCCTCCTTTCCAATCATGGTCTGACCACCCATGAACCCTATGATCTCATATAACATTGATCATTACCCAATTCATTAGAGGGAGATATAGGTCCCACCCATCACAAAATGAAAATCATATTTACGTGTTCCATAAGATCATAAACATTAATCATATCGTACTCCATGAAATGAAATGGGTATAATAAACAACTCATCACATCATAATCTATGGAAAATATATAGGTTTCATAATCATTTCATTATAGAATAACCCGTTAAAAAGTGGGTTTCATAATAATTTCCTCATGGTCTAACCTATAGAAGATAAACGGGTTTCATAAACATCATGAATTTAAAACATAAAACATTTAGATAAAGAATATGAATTGTATAATTGGATCACATATCCACCAATAAATATGTAACACCAATAGATACAATCTTGATGGAAAATAATTTTGAAAGATCAATTAAAATATTTCTCAAGGAAAATCTCCTCTATGATTTGAAAAAAGTTTTTAAAACATAATTTTTGTTTGAAACAATTTTCTTTTAAAATAAACATAAAAACTTATGAAGGAATATTTGAGGAAATGATCAATCATGATGCTATACAATTATATTCATTCCATACATGTTAAAATAAATATTTATTTCAAATTTTAGGAATAATATATACTTGAATTGTTTGAACAAAATACCTGAATATTAATTTCAAAATTTTCAATAAAAATTAAAAAATGGGTAAAAATTTATTTTATAAATCATAATAGAGTTATAAAACATTTTTATAAAACTTTGTTTTTAAGAAAATATATTTTCAATCGACAAGAGAAAATAAAGTCAAATTTTATTAAAATATATTTTTGAATTATTTTAAGTAATAAAGAGTTGAAAAATGGTACCATTAATTTAAGATATCATGAATAAATATAAGAGAATAAAATTCATGATAATTATTAATAGTAAGATCATGATATTTCATCATTGGAGACTTAATCATAAATAATCCAAATAAATGATGAGATTGTAACATAATATTTCTTCCACCTTGGTAACATTAAATCCTAAGAAAAATGAAGGCATCACATAATATAAAACTTAAATATAATTAGGATGAATAAATTAATTATATTAAAAATAAAATTGGTTGTATATACTCATCATGAAAGAGTATGAGTGCATAACATAATGTGTATCTCAAAGATGGAAAAATGAGACAAACATCCCTTACTGATTTGTTAACTTTGGAACCTAAAACATATGAAAGAGAGATATTAAATTTTATATTTAAATTAAAACAATATTAATTATAATAATAATAATAATATATATTAATGGGAAGTATATAACCCACATAAGAAAACATTTTGTGAACATTTCATGTGTCGCACATAAAAATAAAGGTGCGACAAAAATCCCTTAACTTATGTATTGACTTCCATTGCATTAACTCAAAACTCCTTCATAAAAAATATAAGTTTATTATAAATCTATTATATAACCATATATATATATATGTATCATACCATATATTATTTACTTATGTCATTTTATCACCCATTTATTAACAATTCTATGTAAAGTCACGTTTCAGGCAATAAGTACTTTGTTTTTTTGTATGTTTTGGCTCATTATTTTTGTTCCTATTACTTATATCTTGTTTTAGTAATATATATAAAGAAAAACAATTATATAAATATCACATATATTCATTATATTTTTATTTATATTAATTTATAAAATTTAGTGATAGGAAATAAAATACACCGTTCATGGAGACGGTAGACCATACGTACACATGGATATTGTTTCCATTTTTATCTGATTGAAAAAAGTAAATGATATATATAATTATCATAAAATAATAAATTTTATGTCATATATTTCACATATTTTTATTAAACCCATTCTTAATACATTCCATGTAAAGCGTGAATGAATCACACCACTTTGCGAGGCAGTAGTCCGCTATAAACACGAGCAACATTATCGTATTCAAACACAATATGGATTATGATGGTATGTGTGAAATAATAATATTAGAATCATAATAAAATCATAAATATAACTTATAGATAATAAATCCATCATTATAACCATCTTAGAAAGGTGGTAATGAAAAAATGAATGACATCGGTTCACGAGGCTGTAATCCTCCAAACACACAAATGATGATTTCTTAACCCATTTGATAGAAGTGGATATGGTTGTACATAATTAAATAAAAATAAAAATATCTCCATATATGGGTTATAATGAGGTTATTATATAATAATGGTATAATAATTTAAGGAGGTAGAGGAATATATAAAACAAAAACGCTCATTGATGAATGTTACCTATTCTTCAAGTATTCTCCTTAGGGTTGCACCAAGACCTTCCTAGGTTGGATTTATGGAAAAAATAAGGATTATATAATTATATTATGGAATTTGGGAAGTTATTTTGGTAGGTTTTTTTGATAAAATGGGATTTAAATGTGTTAATAATTGAGGGGAGTTAGTTCCCTTTTATAATTTTGGTGGGTGACATTTTTGTAAATACTCAAAAGTATTCACCATTGGGAGATTAGTATTTCATCATGCAGATCCAAAATTGATAATTAAATGGATTTTAGGATTATATGGAATAAAAAACCTAAAACAGACAATAAAACACATGTTTTAAACATTTTTTTCATTAACATTTAAGTTTCAGTACTTTTACTATTTTGGTTTTCATAATGGAAACTAGTTTTCTAACCTAGGTAATTTATCCTTCAACACTAAATTAAAATGATCCATATTAGATAATTAAAAACACAATGATTTTAAATATTAATTCCAATTTATTAAATAAAAATCCTTGGTGTGTTGAAAATTTATTTAAAACAAGCACATGCATGTGCCAAAACACTGTTTTAACCTTAACTGCACTGACATAGTTTTTTACTATTTAGGGGTCAATAGTTTCATTTTAGAAGAAATATTAGTCCAATAATGGAACATATATTATTTTTATTAACATTTAAAAATAACATTAAGTAATACAAGGTTTTTATTAATTTTAAATCATTTTATAAAATATCATTTATTATAAAATAAAATTAATGTCAATTTTGACATTATTTATTAAATTTGAATATAAAAATATCATGATAGTTATGAAATTTGAATCTATTATGTTCACACCATTAGAACAAGATATATTCAACTAAAAAATTATTTTAACATAATAATTCAATAAATTTACATCACTTTTAATATTTTAGCATTATTTACTATATTTAATTTTAAACTAAATAATTCCTTCAGTGGTCTTTCTTAAGAATTTAATGATACAATTTCATAAAAAAAATTAAAATAAATTATTATGATAATTTTTTTTTAATTTTAAAATAATATTTATTACTGAACATAGGTTATTTTCTCCCAATCCTAAATCTATATATATTTTAAAAGCAAGGAAGGTTCATTTTTTTGTTCTTTTCTTTACATAACTTATTATATATTTCACTTTCATGGAAAAGTATCCCAAAAACTAAAAAATATATCCTAAGGTCATAAGGATCAAAATATTTCTAGATAATTGGTGTTGGAAAAATTGGTAGGTCATTTTAAACCATATATTCTTAGTTTATCCCCACGGTAAATCCATTTTTTCCTTAACCATGATAATTTTTTTTATATTTTCACTATTAATTTTGGTAAAAATTTAAGTTGAAATTATTATAAAATATAATTATTACTATTTAAAATATTGAATACATTTTTATAAATTTAATTATGATAATTTTAAAATTTTAATATAAAATTAGTCTCACAGACGTGATGAGATATCAATTTTTTAATGTGAAAATGTCGAAAATTTTACAATGTTTTTATATAAAATTTTAATATGAAAATGATTCCATTTAAATAAAATAGATTAATTTATATAAAATTTATTTAATTTTACTTTTTAACCCATTAAAAATATAATTTAACATTATAAGTTATTTAAATAAAAAGGAAATTTTCAATTAAAATTCAGTATTTTCAATATTCATAAAAAAGTGATACTTTTTTGAAAAATACTTGAAATTCACCGTAAGATAATTTTGATATTATTATTAAAAAAATTAAGTATATTTTTTGGAATAATGTTTTTCTTAACATTGTAAAAATTAATTTAAAACTATGTCTGCAAAGCACGACTAAGCCAACTTTTTTTCTGAAAACACAATTATTTAGAAAACATTTTTTTTATTTTAAATTATCCTTATTTTATTTATAAAATAGATAACTAATAAAAATCTATAAACTATATATTTTAATAATTTAGTTAATCTTATTAATACCTCCATTCCATTGGTTAGGTGAATACTGTTATATTAAATAATAATATTAATAGTATAATGTTGTTCAGTAAAACTCAGTTGTGCATATAGTGAAAGATGTTGAAGAAACATGACATTACATGTGACACAAGATCAACTCCGTATTAATTATAATGAAAGATAAAATTTCTATTTCATATAATGGGAAAAATATTGAATAGATTAAATTTATTTGAAAAAAATATTTCACAAAATATTGGGGTGTTATATTCTACCCCCTTAAAATTAATTTCTCCATTGAAATTCATCTCTATCATAAAAGTTTTCATATTTGAGAATTTATAAATCCTAAAAATTAATAATAAAACATCTCATAAAAAGGTAACTTTAGAATCATAAAGGTTACCTAAAGAAAGTAATAACAAGGTTTCCATATAAGAGAACATTGGTGGAAAATGATGATGTGGACATGGAAGAAAATCATAAATAATTATAGAGAGTGATTAAGGTCATTAATAATAAGAAATTGAATAATAAATGGAATTATAGGGGCCAAAAAACCATAGATCTGTGATGATTTAAAAGACCATCTGATTCATCAGATGTGAATATAATAGTACAATTGTTTTGTTTCAAGATCCTCTTCCTAAAGATGAGGAATTATTTTAATCTCTAAGAATATAAGGATGTATGATTAATTGATATGTTTATATTTTATAATCACTATTTTATCCTTTAGTTTTAATTTTATCAATTTATAATTCATCACTTACTCAAAGAAATGAATATCAAAAAATTAATTTTTTTATGCCTGAAACACTAAAGTTGTTTATTTTTATAAATATTCTTATAAATTAGGAATAATAATATAGAAGTGATATTATATGGTATTAATGTAAATAAATAAGTTTACATTGTCACATATATTATTTTTCATTCTATTATGATGAAGATTTATTTGATTACATGTTAACGATAATTGTTTAGTTTATTTTGGAAGGTTTTCCGGCCATCATGAACTAGTTTCATTTTATTTAATATTATGGCCATATATTAAATCCAGAATATGAGACCATATATAATATATATATTTAGGTAATTTTTAAAAAATATAAGTGAATTTAATCTTTCCATGAAAGCGGTAATGGAAAACAAAATCTCATTATCCATGAAGGCGGTGAATCATCATACCATGGATAAAGTTTTCATTTTTAAGAATAAATGGAGAAGAGAAGAGATTTTATGTTGGGTATTATATTAAAATAAAATAAAATTATAGTATATATAATATATTAGATTTATCATGAAAATATTTTTGGGGGTAGAGTGAGGATAAGGCACAAGAATGAAATAATTTAAAAGAGAAAGAAGGAGGATTTTACCTCTTAAATATCATCTCCTTGAGAACCTCCTTAAGGCACTTGGAATTGGTATTTTGGTGAGTATATAAACACTAGGACATGAGGAAGAGTATTTATAGAGTACATTTTTAGAGTATTTTCATGATCAAAGGCCATATAATGTTTGATTACAAGGGGTGGTATTTATTAGGAGAGGAGATGGGTATTTTTTATTATTATATTCATTAGTTTATTATTTTGGCTCAAGAATATATATAGTATTCATTTATGTTACTATATATAGTAAATAATTGATGTGAGTTCAAATTAATATGCTATTAAATCATTAATGAATAAAAAATTCTTGTATTTATCTTATAATGTTATATACCGTAAATTACCATATTTCACTATTCACAAAAATTCAACTATTTTAGAGAAATCCAAAAAAATTTACCTAACCATTTTTTAATGTGTAGATTTCAAAATTGGAATCCATTTTATGAATTTTTTCCTAAATATGATAAAATTAATTTTCAAACAAGATCATCATTTATTTATAAAAAACCAATTTTAATATTATAATCAATTTTATGGACATTTATAAATTATTTACAAGATAGTAAAATTATATTATAATTTTAATAAAAATTAATAATAAATTTTAAATAAATTTTAAGTAAATAAAATTTATTTCATATAATTATATTTATTAGAAGTGTGATTAAAACATTTATGTTTAATGAAAATATAAATCCTTAATTATTTATTTTTAAAACATTTATTACTTGTATCATGATATATATATATATATATATATAATTTTCATTTATATGATATTTAAATATTAATTTACACTTTCATAAGTGATGTTACTATTCTAATGGACATATTACTATTCCTAACTTTCATATTACATTTCCAATAGTTAGGTTACTATTCCAACGACCAGATTACTATTCCAATGGTCAAATTTATAATGATCACATAGGTTCCTTAATTTCAATGAATACCTCTTATTTCAGTCATTATTTATTCACACCTATTTTCTATAAATGCTATATATAATTTCAATGGCAAAATGAATGTTTTATTATTATTTTTATTTTTTATATCTACTATTTTGTTTGTGTGTGCACTCATTATGGGGGATCGAGAAGATCCAAATTTCCCTATTCTTTTTACATTATTTTCTATTTATTTCCCTACTATAAAATTTGGCATTATTATTGGTATGTTTTTTGAATAATGTATCATTATTTATTTATGAGAATAATTTTTTTGGTTTCTCTATTTTATGTTTTTTATTATACTATATGTTATAATTATGAGAAAGGAAATACAATTGATAAAATTATAGGTCATTACATTGTCCCCCCTTTATGAATTTTTTCCCTAGAATTTTATTTTACATAATAAGTTAAAAATAGGTGAGGTTACTTCTCCACCATCGCTTCCTCTAGTTCCCATGCCGCCTCTTCATATTTATGGTCCTTCCACAGTACTTTGACCAGATGAGTGGCCTTGTTGTATAAAACTTTATCTCAACAGTCCAAGATCTTTAATGGATTCTCCTCATAAGAGATATAGTTTTTTAGATATATCACTTTTGAATTCAATACATATGAGGGATCTGATATGTACTTCCTCAAGAGTGATACGTGGAATACATTATGTACTTGAGGCATGGTTGGTGGATGTGCTAGTTGATAGGTCATAAATCCAAGGCAATCAAGAATATAAAAGAGGCTGATGTACGGGAGAATTAGTTTTCCCTTCTTTCCAAATCTCATCAATCTCTTCCATAGAGATATGCAGAGGAATACCATGTCTCTAACCTCAAACTCCAAGTCTTGTCATTGATTATCTGCATAGCTATTCTGTTAAATTTGAGAATCCTGGATGTGCTATTGAATAGTATTTACCTTTTCTATCATTTCTTCGACCATTTCAGGTCCCATCAACTTATGTTCACCGACTTCATCCCATCATGTCAGTGTTCTATATCTTTTCCCATAAAGGGATTCATATGGATCCATTTGGATTATTGAGTGGAAACTATTTCTATAAGAGATCTTAACTAGTGGAAGATGTTGATACCACCCTCATTTAAAGTCTATTGAGCATGCTCTCAACACATCTTCCAATGTCTTAATATTCAGCTCAGACAAGACATCAGTCTAGGGGTGATAGTCTATAATGAAGTTCAACTTAGTGTTTTGATAGTATTGGATAGATTTCCAGTACATGGAGGTAAATATTGGATATTGATCAGATATAATAGATAATGGTGTTCCATTCAGACTCACCACTTATTTGATGTATATCCATGTAAGTTCATCGAGTGATAAGTCCTATAAAATTGAAATAAAGTGAGAAATTTCTTTTGAGATGATCCATATTAACCCATATTGCATTATTTCGTCTGTATGTCTTCATAATTGTAGTGAAAAAGGTAATGGATATGTTCTTTAATTTCCATGTAGGTATGGGTAATGGTTTAATCATCCCCTTATATTTTTTCCTTTAAACTTTCACTTGTTAACATATGAAGAAATTTGATATAAATTTAGTGATATTTTTCTTCATATTATCCCATAAATAGTGCTATCAAAGATCTCAATAAATATTTGCATTCCCTGGGTGGATTGATGAGGTCAAGCTATATGAATCATTCCAAATATCCCTCTTTATCTTAGGATTTTATTATACACATATTTGTGTCACAAATCTTATAACTCTTTCTTCATCAATTTTGAACTCTAGGGATTTCCCTTTTCTGAGAGCTTACACCCCTTCAAAATTTCCATATTATTTCTTTAACTATCCTTTTTCTTCTATAAAATTGTTGTTTGAGAAATTATTTGAGAAAATGTTGATGGTGTTACTTCCTTTATGATCCCCATTTCCATCTATTTCAAGACTTAGAATATTTCATCCTTCTCAATTCTCACCATTGATAAGGTTGTTGGATCCTTTCTACTTAGAGCACGTTCCACTTCATTTTCCTTACCAGGATGGTAGTGGATTGAGAAACCATAATCCATGATGATATATAACAATATTCATTGTTTCATATTAATATCCTTCTATGTGAATATATTTTTGGGGCTCTTATGATCAGTATATATCTCACACTTCTCCCCATAGAGATAATGCTGCCATATTTTCAATATAAAGATCACAACCGCTAGCTCGATATCATATGTGGGATAGTTTTTCTCATGAAATTTTTATTTCCATGAGAAATAGGAAATCAATTTATCATTTTTTTCATCAGTACATATCTCATTCCATTCTCTGATGCATCGATGTATAACGCAAAGAGTTCCACACTTTTTTGTAGTGTAAGTACTAGTGCAGTGATAATACTATTTTTCAACTCTTTAAATAAGTATTCACACTCACTTGTCCTGAAAAACTCTACTACCTTCCATGTTATCTTGGTTAGGGGGTTTTAAAATCATGAGAATTTCCTAAAAAATCATTGGTAATACCCACCAATACTAAGGAAACTACAGTTGACCATTACATATGTTGTCCTTGGCCACTCTTTGGCTGCTTTTTATTAAGAAGGGTCTACTGATATTCGTTTTTGGTGATAAAATTTCCAATGAATGATAATTCATTAATAAAAAATTAATATTTAATTCAATTTGAATATAATTTATCCCCTAGAAATGTATTTAGCGCATTATTCAAATAATCCTCATGCGCCTCCTTACTCTTTGAGTATATCAAAATATCATCTATAAAGGCTACCACAAATTTTTTTAGTTAATATCTAAATACTATATTCATTCAGTCCAGGAAAATATCTATAGAATTAGTGAGTAATAAGATAATAACTATGAATTCATAGTTTCTATACCTCATTCGAAAGGTAATATTGGGAATATATTAATTCTTTACCTTTAATTAGTGATATCGTGACTGATGTTCCACCTGAGAGAAATACTTGGCCCTGTGTAGTTGACCGAATAAGTCATATATCTATGGAAGGGGATAATTTTTATTTATCATGGTTTTTTTGAGCTCACAATAATCAATGAAGAGGCACATTGATCCATCATTCTTCATGAAAAAGAGGACTGATGCACCCCAAGGTGAAACAATTAGGCGTATAAAACCCTTGTCCAGATTCTCTTGTAACAACTTATTTTGTTCGTACAAGTCAATGGTGACCATGCTGTATTGGGTATTTGATATTAAAAGAGATCTAGGTATAATTTTAATTGAGAACTCAACTTCTCAACCAGGAGGAAGACTGAAAAATTTTTTAAGGAACACATCATTGTAGTACCACACAATGTGAATGTCTTTGAGAATTATCCTCTCATTTGTCTTAATGATTTATTATAGATATTCTTATTCATATGGTAATATTTTCCATGATTGATAAAAAGAGATAAAAGGATATCCATCCTCTTCCTAAAATTTTCACAGAATTAGAGGATATCACAGGATGTGAAGAGTGATCTGCCTTTTTTGATAGTTATTGGTGTCTTTATATAAATATAGATGATCCATTCCCAATATACCATCAAAGTCCACCAAAGTAAGTAATATGATATTTTATAGGAGGTTAAGTCAATAAACATTGACCAGGGAGGTGTTATATACTTAGGATGAAATAATTTTACCATTTGATGTTCTCATAGATAACTAAACATCGATATTTTGAGGTGGTGTTTGAATCATTATACTAAACTTGTAGGATCAAAAATAATTCATTGAAGTAGAATAAAACGTTTAATTTTCTATTATTGAAAGAATGACTAGAATACATATATCCATATCATTTTTGGGATCCTCCTCTACAGTAGTGATAACATATGCCCTTCCTTACTACCTTGGAGGTTGTTGTTGTTTATTGTCTCAAACAACCATTGGCTTTGGTCATTGGCTCGCATAATGCACATGTTACCTGAAGTTGAAACACCGCACTACTGGTAGAGTTTTGATATTAACCTCCCATTGTTATTCTTCATTTGTGGTCTTCTTCATATCCCTTCAGCAATGACTATCTGGATGCCCCTATTTTCCATATTTGGAGCGTATCTCTATTCCATTTATATAGTTCCCATGATTCTTCATCCCACAATGTTGACATGTGGATTGATGGTTATTCTTGAATCCATAGGATTTATCTCTTTATCTTTATATATTGAACACCATATTACACTTTTTATCTCCAACCCCATGAGACCAATGAGAGTCTCCAATCTTAATCACAACCTTAAGGGCACATCAGACAATCTTCTCATATATGTCAAAGTATAGAATCACCAATGATTTTCATAGACATTACTTTAATACAATAAATAATTGATCCAAATTTTTTGAAATGTTCATGAAAAAACCAAAGGAATATCATGAAACATTTTATAATTTTCCCCATATACCTCAATATTCTAATATTTATTTTTCTCTATTTCAAGGAACTCCATCTCCATCTTAATATAAATATTTTGGGGAAAATACATACTGAAAAATATTTTCTTTAATGCTTCAAATTACATGGAATAAATTTCCTCTTTAGTCTTCATGATCTTGACAAATTCACACCACTCATCAGCTTCCTCATCAAAGCAATATATTTCCAACATAACTTTCTCTTCTTTTGAGTACTAAAGGACATAAAATATCTTCTAAATGGAGTTGATCCATTATTCCACGATTAGGGGATAAGAAGATGCACTCAATAAAGGAGGATTTTTTTTATAAAGGACTCAAAAATGACTTTATATTTCTTAGGATAAAGAGGGAATTCCACATAATTTAAGTTATTATTCATAACTTGATCCAGTCAATCCAGAACTGTCTTGAAATCTTGATCTCCCACTACCACTAGGTTTGGAATCTCGTTAGGGAAATCATCACATGGCCTATCACATTGGTTATTGGAATATAATCTACTATTTCAAGACATTAACAAAAAAATATAAAATTATGGGATTGAATAATTAGATAATAATCATATAAAAATTGAACTACAAAAATAAAAGGATAAACTTATAAATTAAAAGTATATCATAACTCATGATTCACTAAGTTTCAATATAGGCTGTCCATTGTGATAAAATTATCCCTAAGGTTAATAATAAAGTTCTATAGTCCCAATACACTAAAAAATAGACATTTCTTTGATACAAACTATATAGACCCTAGCCCTTTACACATATTATTAAATGTTTTTAAGAAAAATTATACCTTAAATAAAAATCAAGAATCAAAAAGTGTAGTGTCTTTACAAGAATAGGTATATAATTATAAAAATCATGAAACTAAAATAAAAGGTATTTTTATTAATCTTCTATAATGAAACTTTAAATTCCATTTTTCTCCTACATATTCATAGGATAACCTTAGGAATACATGGAAAAAGGGATGAGCTAAAAATCCCAGTAAGGGAATAAGAATGAAAAATAATAATAGAACACGAGTCAAAGTCATTACATGGTAACATAATAGGAATGGGACATGGAAACAAATTAGAGGCATATCATATAGAACATGGAATAATATGATCTTGGAAATATAGTAATGTGGTAGTAACACCTAACATGACACAAACATGAGTCAAGGCTAACTACCAATATGATATCAAATGGCGGAAAAAGTCTCATAATGGATTTGGTTTACTCCCTAATCCCATACATGAAATCTCATAATAATAATAATTACCCATTTAATTAGTGTTTTATATTGAAACACCGATCATAATAAGTTCATTAATATGTTTGAACCAATAATAAATCAAATAGAAGGAATAAATATAAGAGTTACTCATGGAATTAAATGGGAATCATAATCATGTCATAAGACACAACCAAAGGGTTTATAAAAAATGGTATCCATGAAATAAGGGATTAAATAATTTATTGAATATAATAAAGTAAAAATATAAATAGATCATGAAAAATGATGTCCAAATAAATTGAATACATGAAAAATTATGTTTACGAATCCTTATAAATGAGTCACTTTAGTGCAGTTAAAGGGAAAAGATTAAAGAGACTTTAAAGGGTATGAAGGTATATTTGTTTGTGTAAAACTAGAAATTAACTAATATAGTTTTCCATGATAAAATGAAATATTTCATAAAAATATTTATGGATTAAAATATTTTACAGAGTATACTTAAAAATGGGTAATAAATAGAGATGTTCCCATTAATAGGGATTTCTTATTGAGAGGAATTGAGAATAGAACCTTTTAAAACATGTATTTCTATATAAAAGATAGATGAATTGAGATATATATACATGTGAAGATCATATAAACATAATTTATTTTAATTATATATGAATAATGAATAAATATATTAGGGTAAAGAGAGATAATGCGTAGCTAAAATGAAAAATGGGAGGTTCAGAGAGATCCCATACCTTATGTCCAAACATGTTCTGCACCTGTACTTAATGTCCAAGATAATAAAATTAGATTCATTAATAATTTAATTCAGAACCAATTCCATATATTTTTTATTTATTATAATTTTATTAAGTTATTTTATTTCTATTTCAAGGATTTATAATGTTTAATTTCGTTGTTCCCAGAGCATTCGTTTCACAGTTTCATGATCGGTTAACTTGTGTATTTTTATGAATATTATTTTTAATTGTGAATAGTAATCCAGAAGTAAAATTATATGGTATTAATGCACTTAAATAAGTTTAAATGGACCCATATTTCATTTTTATTTCTAGTATGATGATGATTCATTTGATAACACATTAATGATATTTTTTTAGTTTATTTTGGTAGTTTTCTGACTATCACAAACTAGTTTTATTTTATTTAATATTATGGAAATATATTAATTACAGAATGTGAGAACATAATATATATATATATATATATATATATATATTTAATTTTAGAAAATTTTAAGTGGATTTAATATTTTCTTTAAAATATTAATGGGAAATAAAACCTCAACATCCATGAAGGTGGTAAATCGACATACCATAAACGATGTTTTCATTTAAAAAAACAAAAGAATAAGAGAAGATATTTGATGATGAATATTACATTAACAATATAAAATCCTATTATATATATTATAATAGATTTATATTTAAAACTATGATAGGGGGTGGTATGAGGATAAGTTATAAGAAAGAAAGAATTTAAAAGAGAAAGAAAAAGGATTTGACAACTTGAATATCATCTCCTTGAGAACCTCCTTAAGGGACATGGATTTGGTGTTTTGGTGAGACCAAAAACACTAAGACATGTGGAAGACGATTTAGAGAGGATTTATGTAGAATATGGGTAATATACAAGGCTTTAGAAGGTGTGAGGAGAAAGGGTGGTGAGAGGTGACATTTATAAGGGGAGGAGAGGGGTGTTTTGATTATTATATTCATTAGTTTATTTTTTTGGCTCAAGATTATCAACACTATTGATTATTATGACTATATGACGTAAATAGTGAATTTTATTTCAAGATAATGGGTTATTAAATTATTCATGAATAAAAAATTTATGTATTTGGCTTATAATGATAAACACAGTAAATTACCATATTTCAATATTCACAAAAAATTCAACTATTTTAGAAAAATCCAAAAAATTCACCCTAAACCTTTTCAATATATATTTTAAAAATTGAATAATTTTTTTGAAAATAATTTTCTATATAAGAAAAACTTAATTTTTAAATAAAATCTTCATTTATTTAAAAAATACCGATTTTAATATTATAATAAATTTATGGCCCTTTGAAAAATTATTTTTGTTTTTTAAAATTATATTATCATTATAATACATCTTAATATAAATTTTTTAAATACATTTTATGTAAATAAAATTTATTTTATAGAATAATTTTTTTAAAGCACGAATAAAACAATAATGTTTTATAAAAATATAAATACTTTATTTATCATTTTTAAAATAGTTATTTACTTGTACCATGATATAAATATATATCATATTTTCATTAATAAGAGACCAAAATATGAATTTAAACTTTCATAAATGTTGTTACTATTCTAATGACTAGATTACTATTCCTAACGGTCTGATTAGTATTCTAACGGCCTGTTTACTCTTCCATTGGCCATATTACTAATCCAATGGTCATATTTATAACAGTCATATAGGTTCCTTAATTTTTATAAATAGCCATTATTTAATTAATTAGTCATTAAATTATATTTTATCTAAAGTTTATATATATTTTCATATTCCAAATAAGTATTATATTTTTAACACTCTATTTTATTTCCACAGCTTTGTTTGTGAGTGCGGTCATTCTAGCAGATCGAGAAGATACAAATTTCTATATTCTGATTATATATTTTCTATTTATTGACCCACTATAATATTTGGAATTATTATTTGTTTATTTACTGAATAATGTATCATTCTTCATTTATGTGAATATGGTTCTTTTTGTCTATCCAATGATGTATGTGCTTATATATCATGTCATAATTATAAGAAGAAAAGTTCCATTGATAATTTTTTGGGTTGTTACATTCCATCTATCTCAAACTATTTTGTAAAACCTAGATAGTTAGCATAAGTTAGACAATATGCATATATCGTTATATGGAGAAGTAATACTTTAATCTCTACAACCTCATGCAAAGTTCAACTTAAACCATTTTATAAATGGTTAAACTTATGAACCTTCCAAAAAATTATAATGCAAAAATTTAGAAAGAAGGTAATTGAATTTTCAAAATGACCTCATCATTAATCTTATAAATATCATGAAGTGACTCTTAATTTCCATATACTTAACATTTGAATAGCATCATCATGTATTCTTTTGAAACAAAATTATAACATTAATTATCGTAAAATCATATTGATAACATGCATGCTTCATTAATACTTATGTAAAAAATAGATTAATGGATATATTAGAAAGATCCAATAAGGCTGTAAACTCCATCTATGATAACATAAACCATTTTATCAAAAATTCATTATTCATTTCCATGGTCTTCAATACCATCCAATTTACTTTATCCAAATCAATCATATTTTAACCCAACATTGTTATCTCAACATCAAAAACAAATTTAGGGTTATCTTTTCCTTAATTGCATGTTTTACATGAATATCACCTTTCCATTAGATCACTTTTCTTGGTCATCAACATCTTTTAACATATTCTTTCAAATCCTTAATTATTTTTTTAATAAAAAATCCTTATATAATTCATAATTAATATAACATAATCCTTGAATAAAAATAAATAAATAATTCAATCCTTCCACTTAAATTATTGGAACAAAATAAGTCATTCCATGGTCTAGTAGTTAATTAATAGTCCAAAGCATTGAGTTGGGTAATTCCCATGTTCCCCAAACATACGACATTGAAATCCTTAACAATTTGTCACTATATGACATTATTTTCTACATAGATAACATATTACTATGAATTTAAGATATTCCTACATGTTCTTATTCCTATCTTTTTATCATGTAGTAAGATAAATATTACTTCCTCTATGTTATTTACCACATATAATTTCATAAAATTTAATCTTCTTATTATTTTATGTGTTATGAATCTCACCGAAATTCAAATTATCAATCATATATTGCAATACCTGATTAGGAATAATCACAATATATTTCTCCCTAGTCATCATCCAGTTTGGTTTCTGAAATTCAGTAAATTTTCCCTCAGATTCAATGCTAACATGATTCCTTCTAGTTCCATCCATTGACAAAACCTGAAAATCATAGTGTGAGAAACAATAATAATAATGGGTAACCACATAATCAAAATAAGTCACTTATATGATGTCCAAATTATGAAACCTTATTTTAAATCCATGACACCTTAGCCTTAACGTAGGCTAGTAATAGTATTCATTTATTTAAATCCTTCATGATGGTTCATGAATAGGTTTTGAATTTCCAAATCATATTTCTGAGAATGTCAAACTAGATGTGGAGAAATGCACATTATTACACACTAGTTCCTAAGATTATAGATCAATACCATATTTTCCAAGTTGTTAACCCTAAGTACATATGTTCTAGATTCATATCCACTTGTAGTATATAGACATGGATATATTTCAAGGAAACCACTCACTCCATCCTTTACCCAAATTATAGGATATTTTTCTATAATTTAACTCATCCTTAGGCTCATCCTTAGACATTTCATTAGGGATATCACTATGTTTTTATCATCCTAGTTTATAAATGTTAACTTAGAATTTCCTTTGATACCAATTATAGAGACCCATGTTTTTCATACAAGAATATGAAATCCTTTTACATAAATAATCATCACATTACACAAAAAAATTCCCATGGATCATAATACTTTAGTGACTTTGTAAACATGGAACATAATCTTCTCATCTGGTTAAAGATCTTATATATTTCCAAAAACAGTATTTCCATTTAGTAGTATTTATAGAAATACCCTAAATAAAACCTTTCTTTATAACCTAGGTAAAATAAAAATAAGAAATAGTGAGATCAAATGCTTAATAAGGGTAAAAAAAATACATATCAATCTATGATAATACGAAATTATAAGACAAAAATAAGGGTACATGATAATGAACATAAATTATGAAGTTCATACCCAACTTATCATAGATCATAAACATGAATCATGGATTAAATATTGGAAGTTTATAAGATGAAAATCATAAGAGAATCAAATAAAATAAACCATGAGAGCATAAAATTAGTGTAAGAAATATTTTTGTGCCATAAACATAAGAATATAAAATCTTATGTCAATTAAAACCACAAAAACATTCATAACATGTTTTTCTGGAGTTAACCACCCTTTTACCTACTTCGGGCTTGAGATGACCTTCTATGTACCCTCTTTTGTCTTGAGATAACAACCAGTGTACCTACTTTAGGCTTAGGATAACCTCATGTGTACCCTCTTTAGAGCTTGGGATAACCACATATATACCCTTTTTTTGGTCTTAGGTTAACCACATGTGTACCGTTCTTTTTAGGCTTGGTATAAACACCTGTGTACCGTTTATGCTTTTAGAAAATTTATCATTACTAAATGGATTGGAGGGATATATAGGTCCCACCTGTCACATAATGAAAATCATATTTATGTGTTCCACAAGATCATAAAAATTCAACATATTATGGCCTATCAAATGAAATGGGCATCATAACAATTTAATTATATCATAATCTTTAGAAAATAGACAATATTCATAATTATTTCATCATATAATTACTCATGAAAAGAATCATATTTCATAAGAAATTTCTCATGGTATAACCCATGGAAGAGAAATGAGTATCATAAAAATAAATACAAAGAAAAATAAACCATTTAGAGAAATAATAATAATGGTATCCTTGGATCATATCCCTAGTAATGCACAAGTAACATCAATGGATGTCAACTTAGATGGAAAATAATTTTGTAAGATAATTTAATATATTTCTTGAGGAAAATATTCTTTACACTTTGAAAAATTATTTTTTAAAATATAAAACATTTTGAAAAACTTTTTATTTGAAAATAACCCTAAAAAATTAAAAAAAATCTTAAAATAAATGATTGGTCATGATGTCAGAAAATTCCATTCATGAAATCCATGTTAAAACAATGATTCCTTTCACATTTTCAGTAAAATCCCAAAGGTAATTGTTTGGAAAATGACTTGAAGATTAATTTTATTTTTTTTAAAGTAAAAAATGGGTAAAAACTTCTATTAAAAATAATAATAGAGTAATAAAAAAAATCTAAAATGTTTTTATAAAACATATTTTTGGAATAAAATACATTTTCAATTGATGAGAGAAAATAAATTCATATTTTATTAAAAACAGTTTGTTAATTATTTTAAGTATCCAAGTGTGAAAAATAGTACAATTAATTGAATATATCAAGAAAAAATTTTTAATTTAAAAATTCATGAGAATTATGGAGAGGTAGATCATGATATATAAATATTAGAGACTTAATTATTAACAATCTCGATAAATGATTATATTCTAACAATAAATATTTTCCACTTTGGTAACATTGAATCGTAGGCCCAATGAAGGAGTAACATAAAATGAAACATAAAATATCATTTGGATGAATAAATTAATTATATTACTTTTTTAAGGGGTTGTATATACACCCCATGAAAGAATATAGGTTCAAAACATAACGTACATCTCAAAGAAGGAAAATTGAGACAAAAATACCTTACCGATTTGGTAACTTTTAAAACGTAATTCCCATGAAAGAGAGATCATAAAATTTATTTGTAAATAACAATAAATTTATGAATATTTTTTCATAAAATAAACTCATGGGAAGTATATACATCACATAAAATAAATATGTAGTGAACATGACATGTGTCACACATAAAAATAAAGGTTAGATAGAAATCCCTTACCTTAAGTATTGACATCCGTTGTACTTGTTCAAACCACATATATTATAAACATAATTTTATTATAAATATATTATATAATATTCATATATATATATATATATATCATACCGTATATTATTTAATTATTCCCTCTTGCTACTAGTTTATTAACAATTCCACATTAAAGTCACGTTACGTGCAATAACCACTTTGTTTTTTATGTATGTTTTGACTCGTTATTTTTGGACCTATTATTTAGAAAATGATTAATTAATATCTAGAATATAAAACATGATATAAATATCATATATATTCAGTATATATTTATTTATAGTAATCCCTAAAATGTAGTGATAGGAAATGAAATACACCGTTCATGAAGACAGTATGTTGTACCCATACATGAATGTTGTTCCCATTTTCTTGTTAGATTGAAAGAAAGAAAATTAAATGAGATATATATTTTTTAATTATAGAACATTTTTTATTTCATATTTATCACATATTTTTATTAAAACCATACTTAAAACATTTCATGTAAATTGTGAATGAATCTCATCACTTCACGAGGCGGTAGTCCACTTTACACGTGAGCGACGTTATCGTATTCACAAAAAATGAAGAGTGTGAATGTATGTATGAGATAATAATTATAGAATCATAATAACATAATTAATATAATATATGAATAATAAATCTATCATTATGACCAGCCGTGATAGGTGGTAATGGAAAAATGAATGACATCAGTTCGCCAGGTGGTTGTCCGCTGTACACATGAATGATGATTCCATAACCCATTTTATGGAAGTGGAGATGGTTCTACATCATACCATTAACACAAAAAAATCATTATATATGGTATATAATGAGGTTATTATATAATAATTTTATAATAACAATTGAATTAGGTGGAGAAAAAATAAAACCAAAATGCTCGTTGATGAATGTTACCTCTTATTTGGGTATCCTCCTTAGGTTTGCAATAAAACATTCCTAGGTTGGATTTATGCCCAAAATAAGTCTTCTATTATTATAATATGGAACTTCTAAAGTTATTTGGTTTGGTTTTGGTCAAGCCAAATAGATTTCAATGTGTGAATAAGTTAGGGGAGTGGGTACCCTTTTAAAATTGAGAAAGGGTGACATTTTTGTTAATACTCCAAATTATTCACTATTGGGAGGTCAATATCACTTCATGTGGCTCCAAAATATATAATTAAAACTTTTTATGGATTATATGGTCGATAAAAACCACTAAATCACAATAAAGACATTTTATAAATTTTTTTCCTTAACTTCTATGTTTCCCTACTTTTACTATTTTGGGTTTTCAATATGGTAACTAATTTTATTTCCTAGGTAATTTATCATTTAAGACTAAATTAAAGTGATCCTTATTAAATAATTTAGATTCATATATTCTAAATATTGAAACCAATTTACCAAATAAAAATCCTATGTTTGTAGAAAAATTATTTTAAATCAAGTACGTATACGTCTAAAAACACCAATTTAACATTAACCACACTAACAAAGTGTTTTACTATTTAGGGGTCAATATATTCATTATAAAATAAAAAATTCTACATTAATATTACATAGTTTATTTTATTAAAATTTAAAAATCACTTTAGATAAGATATGTTTTTTTGTAATTTTAAACCATTTTCTATAATATCATTTATTATAAAATAAAATTATTGTTAATTTTGATATTATTCATTTAATTTTAATTTTAAAATATAAATACAATGATGAAATTAGAATATATTATGTTAACACCTATATAAAATAATATATTCATCTAAAAATTAATGGAACATAATAATTCAATAAATTTACTTCACTTTTAATATTTTTAGTTATATTTACTTTATTTAATTATTAACTAAATAATTTATGCATTTTTTTCTTAATAATTTTAAGTAATTATTTCATATATAAATAATTAAAGTAAATATCATGATAGAAAACTCATTTATATTTAAAAACAATATCTATAACTGAGCATATTTTATTTTTTCCTTATCCCTAATATTTATTGGTTTTAAAAGCAAATTAATACTATGGTGATAAGGGTTGAAACATGTCTATAAAATTATTATTTTCAAATTGGGAGGTCATTTTAACCCTTATCTTCTTAGTTTAACCGCATAATAAATCCATTTCTAACTTAACCACAATAAATAATTTTTATTGTTTCCCCTATTCATTTTGGAAAAAAATAAAGTTGACCTTATTATATAATATAAATTATATTGATTCAAAATATAGAATAGATTTTTACAATTTCAATTCACATAAATGAAAAAATTTAATTTATAATTAGTCTTATAGACATGATGAGAAAGAACGTTTTAAAGGTAAAATGTTCACAAGTTTACAATGTTTTTATATTAAAATTAAATATAAGAATTATTAAAATGAACTAAATTGGATTAATTGATATAAAAAAGAACTAATTTTATTTTAAAAAAAATTAAAAATTTCATTTAACATTATAAATTATTTAAATGAAAAGGAAGTTTTCAATTGAAATTCAGTATTTTTCACTATTCATTGAAAAAATGAAACTTTTTAATAAAATCAAAACAAATCATCCTAATAAAATTTTGATATTACAATATCAAAAATTACGTTTATTTTGGAAAATAAATTTTCTAAATGTGGTAAAAATAAAGATTAAACTATGTCCGCAAAGCACGACTAATCCATCTTTTAGAAAAAGTAACATTTTTAGAAAACATTTCTTATTATTTTAAATGTTCATTATTTAATTTGTAATAAAAATAAAACTAATATAAAAGCATAAAATATATATTTTTATATTTTATTTGATACTATTCATACCTTCTATACCAACTTTTAGGAAAAAACTATCAAGTTAAATAATAATATTAAAAGTATATTGTTGTTTAGTAAAACTCTATCATGCATGTAACACATACTATCAAAGAAACTCTTTATTTAGTGTTAGAAAATATAAACTCAAAATTGGGTGTAATTCAAGAAAAATTTATATTTAATGCAATGTAGAAAATATATAAAATATTCAATTTATTTGGATAAAACAATATTTCACAAAATATTGAGGTGTAACATAAAGTGTGAAATATGAAATGATCATGAAAGTTTCAAGTATATATTCACTTTGAAAGAGTTTAACATGGGGGAGAGAAGATAGATAGAACTAATTAAGCCTTATTTATACACAATTAATTATCTTCATAGAAAATCACACAAAGAATCCAATTATTTCAGTCGAAAAAATATTTCTATATTAACCCTGTTACATTTTGATCTCAAACCTTTAGTTAATGATTTGAAGAATTTTAGAATAGAAATTTTGCATATCGGAACTTACTCTATTTTTTCCAATGTTAGTATAATCATATCGGTCATAAATAATTAAGTAATTTTAAAAGGAGGATCATATTTTATAGGAAAAAGAATAATCTATTAAGAAGGGCGAGTTTCTGGAGTTTAATATTGATAAATAAGTCATAATCAGGTTTGCAAAAAATACTATATAATCCTAGTGATTTTAATTTTAAGAGATAATTATTGCATGAATCTAATAATTCCCCATTTTATATTCATCTTGATAACACTAATATGTATAAAGTCCATAGAGACTATTATTGGTGGGATGAAATGAAAAGAGATATGGCTGAATTTTCTTTGAAATGTTTAACTTGTTAACAAGTTAAAGTAGAACGATAATTAATAAAGAGGATTCTTCAAACTTTGTCAGTGTTAAATAGGAAATATAAAAATATACCCGTATATTTATTGATGGTATTTCTAAATACTTCTAAAGGAAATAATGAAATTTAGTTTATTGTGGATAGACCAAAATAATTTTCACATTTACTTCCAAATTGAGATACTCTGTATTTAGATGAAATTAATCGAGTGTACCTCATGGTGATAATCAGGTTACATGGAGTTCCTCTCTCTATTTATTCTGAACATTATCCTAGATTCACCTTTAAATTTTTAAAATCACTTTAGAAGTTGTATGGTATTAATTTAGAATTTAGTAAATTTTTTTATCCTCAATCTAATAGACAATATGAGAGAAACATTCACACCATAGAAGATATGCTTTTTGATTATTAAATGGATTAAAAGGTAATTTTAGATCAATATCATTCATTGGATTATATCTCCTATAATAATAGTTTTCATTCTTCTATACAGATGTTTCCTTTTGAGGCATTATATAGAAAGCGATGTCAAACTCGATCTTTTTGTGATTAAGTATAACAAAGGAAATTTATAGAAAAAAAGTTGGTAGAGTAAATGGTTAAAATGTTAATATAATACAATAATATATGATGATAAATTATAGAATGTATAAAATCTATATAGATAACCATAAGAAAGATATTTCTTTTGAGGTAGGTGATCATGTTTTTTCTAAAGTATTTTAATGGAGAAGTTTTATGTGTTTTGGTGAAAATGGGTAGCTAAGTATATGGTTCATCAGATGATATGAAAATGTGGATAATGTTGGATTAGTTTCCTACCAAGTGGATTTTCCTCTGATATGATCCTAGGTACATAACATATTTCATATTTTGATGTTAAAAAACACATGCAAGATTCATCACATGATTTGAGCCATGAAGTAGTTCAGTTGGATGATACTATTTATTATAGGGAATAACCATTTCATATTATTAACCATAAAGAGAAGGTTTTTTGGAATAAGGTTATTCACCAGGTAAAGTTTTTTTTTGGAAAAACCTTATATCCAAGAAGAAACATTAGAATCAAAAATTTTATGAAGGTATCATATCCCCTATTGTTTAAGAAATGAATAAAATTGTTAAGAAGAAATTCCAAAATATGGGAACAATATAAAAAACTAGGTAATGATAAATTCGATAATTTTGATGTTTATTTTTATTCATGAAGTAGATAGTGATATTCATTATATAAATATTAATTAATTTTTAAATCAAAAAGAAAATAGATTTATTAAAATATTTTATTTAAAAAATTATTTTCAAAATTTTAGTAGATGAAATTGAAAAAATGAACTTCAATTTTGAACATATCATATCAATATCATATTAGGGTGATTTTTTTTATTTTTTATGAAAATATTCATTTTTGAACAAATAGTAAAAATTATTGATTTTTATTGAAAAATATATTTTCTTTTTAAGTATTTACATTTTAATATTTTTTTTGGATTTTTTTAAAACATAATTACTTAATTTTTATTATAAATAATCTATCTATAGCCTATTTAATTAATTTTATACTTGAATTTGATATGAATACATTTTTAATCTTTCAAATCCATTTTTTCTGAAAATTGTTTTTCATCACATTTTATGGGTTTACTTTTAAATTAAACTCTATCACTTTTGGGAATTGAATCTTGAAAAATTAATTAAATATTCGGAACCATTAGGCCTAAAATTTTTAAATAGATCCTTTTTATATTCATTTATTTTTAATAATAACCTTAGTAATTTTTTTTCACCATGGTAAGGGTAAATTGGGTAACTAAGGTTAAATATAAATTGAAAAAGTCTAATAAATTACTATAAAAATAAAATTAATCCCATTGGATTAGTTTAGGTCAGAAATGAACATCCATGTTTCTAAAATATGGCAACTTGGTGCCATATTTCTTGTATTTTTACCTTTATAATTTTTATATAAAAGATAATGTCAAAAATTCCACTTTCTTGATTTTGTTATCTATAAAAGTTTGTGATAGGTACATAAAAACATATGTTTAGTTATGAATATTAATTTCAAATATAATTTATTTTTTTCATAATAATTTAGATATAATTTTTTAGTGATGAAACAATTACTAAAAATTCATATGAAACGCCAACCCAATATTTATTCAATTAATTAAAAAAATAAAATAAATTATTTTAAAATTTTAAAATTTACTTATTTTGAATTAATTATATTTTTACATGGTTTTTTAAATAAATATAACATGTTATGGATGTTTTAAAGGATTATATTCAAATTACTTTGTTGTCTTGTTAATTTCGAAGTCAAGTTAAATTAAAAGTACCAAAATTGGCATTAATGATATTTATTAATAATTAATGTTTTATTAAATGATCTAAAGTTACTGAGAATACTATCTCAATCCAAGTGATTAGGATATTTTTTATAATATCAACAATGGTTTAATTATTTTCTAATTTATCTTTTATAGAAATTATCTTGACCCATAAAGAGAAAAAAACATTGTTATCATGATAATCAGGAAAAAGGTTAATGATGGATTAAAACAAAATGATAAGGGTTAAAATATCACGTAAACATGTAAAAATATTATTTTATGAGATTATTTAAAACCACAATAAATCTATATTCTAATTATATCAATATGTATCCATTTTAGAATTATAATTAATTTATATTAATTTAGTATTTTAAATAATTCCTAGAGTACCCCTCCCCTCACTTATGAAAGGGAACCTCCTATCCTATTTTATTCACAATTAAAAAACATTTTGGGTCATCCAATACCTGAAAAAATACCTTAATTATTTCAAAAACCATGTCCTAGTTTCTTTTGTTTGATCATAAAACCAACCAAAGGATGCTGTTGGTGTAAACCTTAATAGGTTTTCTGAAGAAGAGGTATATTTATTAATAAAGTGTTTTTTTATTTCTTTTTATACATAATTTAAAAATTATTAAAATATTATTCAATAATAAAAAAAGTATAATAAATATACTAACATTTTTATGTTTATTTCATGACCAATATCCATATTCTCTTCCATCAAATGGGTAATAAAACAATAGTTTGTGTGTATGGAAAACAATCACCCCGCGAACCGATGTAATTTGTTTTCCACCACCACCTTTGGAAGAAGTTCATAATGATGGAATTAATGTAAATATATTATATTAATGAAAAATTTATCATTATGGAAATGTAAAATATCATATATTTTTATACCATTCAATTTGTTAAAAAATGATAACATCGTTCGCGTGTATGTATACATTACCACCTACACGAAGCGATGCGATTTGTTTTTCATCACCACATCCCATGTATAGTATATATAAGTGTTTTTAAAGAAACAATACGGTATTTATGATATAATTATAATTAAATAATGATAAAATAATTCTTAACTTATTTCCCTAATGATCGTTGAAAAATTGAATCATTACTCATGCGTATGTATGACCTACCATCTCAATGACTGTAACATATTTCATTTTTCCTAACCACATTTCACGGTTTTTTTAAAAGAATAATTTTATTATAAAAATGATAATTAATAATAATAATTATTTTTTAGATAACGTATTAATTACCCCATTGACCATATCTAACCAACCTAATCCATTTTGTACATATGATCCAAATATCATCAAAACAACTGAAATGAGATTAATTGATTAAGTAATAGATTATATCATTGAAATAAAAGGAATAATAAAATTTAAAAATGTTATTAATTAATTAAATAATTAATATAATTTTATTATTAAGGATGATAAAGAACCTACATGATGATTCAAACTTGAGGTAAGGTAAACATTAACATAAAACATCATTTTAAATGTTTTAAAGATCAATTTTATATATATTTTTATTACATGTTCATATTTTAAAAAATATTTTATGGATGTATTTATATGGAAATAAAAAAATTATTATGTAAAATTTATTTCCCTTTTTTCTTTATTTCAATGTTTTTCAAAAGTAATATTTTTATTGAATTTTTTGAGATTATTTATAAAAAGGAAAAAAGAATGTTCTATTTTAATGTATACGAAGACAATGAATTTTATCACCACTATAACCATTATTTGATATTTTTATTTATTTATAATATTAAATATTTTAATCAAATAAAAACCCTCTACCCCTTACTCTATGTATTTATGTTTTGTAAATGGGGTTTTTTTTAACAAAAAGGGTATTTTGATATCCAAAAGGGTTTTGAATATGGATTTAAAAGAGTTTTTCAAGGGGTTTATAATGAAAATTTGAAAACATAAAATGTTTATCTCAGGATTTATTAATTGAAAATAATATATGATGAACGTGTGATGTCAATAAATTGGATATCATGGGTGATCCTGATACATCTTATACAATTAGAGAGCCCAATACAAATTATAAAAAGTTGAGTTTGATACAGTTTATACAATGAGTGAAATTCATTTCATCTCTCCAATGCATTTGGTAATGTTACTTATATTCAATGGTAAGAATAAGATACTTAACTAGTTTGATTTCTCAAATGGATTTAACTGGGATCCAGTTATTTTTAATAGAGGTGATGAATATAATATTCCAAGACACCAAAAATGGGTTTCTATTTGTTTCTAATGGGATTTAATGGTTTTATTAGAGAAAAAAGTCATAATTTTTTCCTGTGGATATGATTTATTTCATTCTATCAAGGACTATTATTATAATGTTAAACATTTCATGGGTTTTCCTATTTTTCTCTATAAAAACATATTTATTCATTTTATGTCACTTACTGAGTTTTTTGTTATAAACCCACACTTTTTGTTCACAATGATTAATGATGGGTGGGAAAAAAATGAAGTAAAGTTAAAAGTCATAAATATTTTTTATGAAAAGAAAATGTATTTCATTCTAAAAGTATTATATTGTGGGAAAATGGATATTGAGTAAAATTTTCCACTTTGTAATATATGATTTTTATTCGTAAGGGTTAAATAATAATTCTCTAAAACTCAAAACTGTAATTCTCTTAAAATTTAATAAAATTATTTATTGACTTAGAACTCAAGATTATGTTATTTTTTAAGGAAATGTGCTTATATATAGAGTGTGACTGATTAAATGGTCCTGAAAAAATTTCCTTACTTGTAACCAAATCACCCCTAAGTATTGCTTAGATTGATTCATATAATATATATGAATATAAAGAATTAATTTAAATTATAATGGGAATGGACACTAAACATGTCTCTTTGATAACTTATTATAATATTCTCGATTACTATATGAACCTAGATCACTATAAAGGTGTTCCTTGCCTTGGATAAGACTTGGATTATCAACATGTAATGCCTTAGGTGAACTCATAGGATATTATCTGATTCATCGATGCATCTTTAATTGGGAGACACCATTCTTGTATTTGGTCAATGTATTAGATTCGTGAATACCTAAAGAAAAAAACGATGATTCACTTTCATATTCTGAAAAATATGAATACCTGAGTTGATTACATAGGATTCAACTTTATATCCTTAGACATGGAATTCCTTAGATTATCCCATTAGAATACAATCAAGTATATCATGAAATTACCTTAGACTTATACTTGGGTTTATTTAGAATCTTTTATGGAGGAATTCCAAGGGTTCATCCCATAGATTACACTCAAACCCCACAACCTAATATCTCAGTTGATCACTATGAGTGGGATAGATTTTATAAATTCATGGATACCATTGGTCAACCTTGGATCCCTATTAATTATTATAAATAGTTGAATTTAATATGTTCCTCGAGTCCCTGGGTTAATAATGGACATTTTCTCAGAGACATCCGATTTATGAGGAAGTAGGTAGGGTTAGATAGGTATCCCATGAGGTAAATGATCTCGACTTAGTTTATATTTGTATTACTATTTTATATTTATTATAGTTTCAGGATGTTAAATTTTATATTCTTATACTATATTTAAATTATGAACCATTTTTGGTGTCCTATTGAGTTTTAATCACACCATATTTGGTCTGTTGTGTGGTACCCCCTACAGACTTCATAGACACATGAATAGATAAAGGGAAGTTCCCAACTATGGGTGGTTATTTTATTTTTAATATGGGATCTTGGGAGTAGAGGGTTGAGCCAATGATAAGGATTATCATTGATATTGTTTTTTTTGGTATTTTGTTTCATTTTTTGTACTGGTACTTCATTTATGCCTATTTGTTTATTATTTATATCAGTAACATCATCTTTATATAGTATTGATTATTTATTCATGTTGGTTTTTTATTATATGGATGGTTTAATTCCACTATCTCATTATTTTCACTATATTATATTAACACTATACTATACTCTGATAAACAGGGTATAGTCTCCCCACCATACCACTATATAGCCTCACATCATTCAAAAACCTCTAAATATCGTTATGTGTGCCATGGGACTTGTGTACAACCTGATGAGTCACTTATCTATAAACCAAGACCAGGATGTCCTAATAGGGACTAACCACCTTAATACTAGTTTGTGATCAATTTATAAGTCTTGCGTCCCACATTGGGGTATACAGAGGACCATGTGTGACTAAAGAGATATAGGAAATCCAACCCCTATCATGATGCCTTTTCTCTATTACATTAGTGTCATACCTCAAGGAGAGAAAATATATGAGGGTGGGGGACCCAAATATGACAGTTTGATTACAACTTTAAACATGCATAGATGGATAAAACTTTTTTAATCTGGTAGAAAAGGGAGAGAGGAAATTTTATTCCCATAGATATAACCGAGGGGGGATATTGTTACACCCAAATATTATGTAGTGAACCCCTCATTTTTTTGGTAGGGACTAACATCATTCTTCCTGGGTGAAATCGTTTCAAAATTCATGAGTCCCAAATTGAGGCATAGAGAGGATTGCATGTTCCTAAAGAGATTAAAGTGATCTAACCTATGTTACAAGGCCTTCTCTTTCTTAGATGAGTGTAATTCCCTAGGGGGATAAAAACTATGTAGGTGGGGACCCAAAGAGGATAGTGTAATGAAACCTATGGGTTTTCATAGATGTATCCACCCTTTTCTAATGCAGAATAAATAATTGAAATGGAGTAGAAAATCAAATATGAGTTGGAAGAATATATTTAATAGATTACAAATCTAAAAAATAAAATAAATAATTACTTAATGAAAAAAATAAGTCTATTGAAGAAAAGGAAGATTTTAGAAAGAATGAAATAGACTATATTAATTATATCAAGAAATATAATTTGAATTATACTGAGTTTCAAAATATAGTGAGTTATTTTGAAGATAAAATAACTAAAAAAGATTAATATTGATTTAAAAATATCAATATATGTGAAGGTACAACACAATTCAAATAAGGATAGAGAATACTTCAATAAATCAGTGGAAGTTATTAGAGAATCTTATCAAGCTAGTGAGATAAATAATTCCATCTACCAGGTAAAATATGGTACTTTTAATTCTTAAGATATATCTATTATATTGGACAATACATGACTAAAAAATAAACCTATTCAAATTGGACCATGAAATATGTGGAGAAAAACTATTCCCTATCAAAGGAATAGGTTAAAATAATAAAAACAATTCCCCTTAGGCAAAATAAGGAAAATATTTTACTACAAAAAAACATAATATGAATCTAGAAATAACTGGAATCAACAACAAAGATAATAGTTAATAGGTTTTTTCTTGTTTTGTAGAAGGTATGGACATAAATAATTTTATTGTTGGTCAAACATTTCATTTCCATGAAAGAGGAAAGAACTAATTAAGCTCCTTGGTGAGCCACAAGGAATAAAATAAAAATGAAGAAAATTAGTGACCAGATCTGTAGAAAATATTTCTAATTAAAATATATTTAAAATTTTTAGTGGTATGAAGAAAATGTGGACAAGAGGGTCCCTAAGATGAGGTATGCATAACGAAACATCAAGGAGAGACTCTATATGGTGTAACTATGATGGATTATCAAAAGATAAAGGAATTTAAATAAAATTCATGGTAAGATGAGGATATTAATAAAAAAAATTAAAAGAAAAAATAAACTATGGAGAAAGAGTAATAGATAATTCATCAAAATCATTTATAAATAAACAAGAAGATGGAAACTACTAAGTCTAGAGGAACACAAGTGGATTCAGTATATGAGGTAAAAATACACAAGGATTCATCTGTAATAAGTGTTATAAGTATTGAAATGAAGTGTGAAAGTTGTGTGTAGTCTATTCAAGATACAATGAAATTCATGACAATTCTTCCCGGTCAAAAGAAATTAATGAAATTTTCATTGAAAACAAATGAAGATGAGGTTGTCTTAATTTCTAAAGAAACTAATACAATCTATAAAATGAATATACATCATATAAATTAAATTATTTCAAAATAAATTAATATTGGTGATAATAAAATAATTGTTCTGATTGGAAGGATAGAATAGCATAGGTTGAGAGTAATCCCTCACCCTGAGTGTCACTTCTAAGGAAAAAATAGGTCCCTCCTTATTACCTTTTATTTTATGTGTTTATAACTAAAATTAAAGGAATTAAAGGAGAAGTTTGAGGCTATCACTAATAAAAAACATGACAATATTTTCCTTCATAGAGTATAATGACTACCATGAAATGAAAAATTGGATTTAATCCTTTGAGGGGGAGAATTCATGAAGAGAATATATCATTGTGTTAAATTACTAAGAATTTGGAAATTATTTAAAAAAATTTAAAAAACTGGGGGAATGAGGCACTCAATATGACTTATAAAACTTGTTTTTAGTGTATAAATCATGTTTATTAATAGGGGTGTTTATTGATGAAAATGATGTGAAAATGGGGAGTTTTTTTTCACTTGAACATACTTATTTGTTTTATAATGAATTCATGATCATATTTTTCTTGATAAATCTATCTTTTTTAATCCTAATTTGATATATGAGAAACATTTGAGCAAGATATCACATGAATGGTAGTTATGAATAACATATGAAAACTTGGTTGTATCTATATTGTTTTTTACACTAAGTGATACCATGTAGGGATATAGTAGATCAAATAAAGGAACTTTTCTATGAGAACCATTTGGTATAATCCTATACTTAGAAAAAGGTAGAAGAGAATCATGAGTTACTTTAAAGGAAAACGAATAGATGAGAAAACCCTTGGCATGATACTTTTAATTTTCTTTTCAATAATGGGAAGAAAAAATGAGCACACATAATAACTTTAAAGATGTGTGTTGATATTAATAATAAAATAAATAGGGGGAGATTTTTTATCCTAAGTGTTTCATTTATTATCAATGCGTCAATATATGTTTGTGAGTGAAGATGATGTGATAATGTTTGGATGATTGTAATGGATTCCTAAAATGGAATTGGATATCATGATTGATAAATCATAATCGAATATCAAATTATTATTGTGATAATATTCAAATAAATAAATGGTAAATGTTGGTGGATGAAGGAACCTTTCCAACAGCATGTGATTTAATTTGGAAGGCCTTAAGATTGACCCTAAGGTGATTGAGAGGTGTTTAGAGAATGCCATGGATGATTATGATCTAAATTGGCTACCTATGTAAAGGTAATTTGTGATTTATGAAGGTTGAATTTAGGTAATAATTAATTTCCATAGGCAATATAATGTCTATTTATTACCTATATAAGGTAAAGACAAATTGAAACTGCATTGTGTAAGGGTTACAAAATAAGATATAAAGGTAGATTCCCCATTGTACGTGGAACATAAGGGTAAAGTGAGATCTATACTTCCTAAAAATGGTAATAAATGCACTGTGTAAAGAAAATTTATGAGATAAATTAGTCATCTAAAGGTAAACTAGGCACTGTGGGAAGGTAACAAGAGGCGTGTATTTTTTTTCTTTATCACCCCAAAATCTATTTAATCGAATCCACATTTTATTTTCAGATTAACCATGAATTGAATGATTGAACATATTAATTTCATAAAATCAACCATATAGAGTGAAATCAACCACATGAATATCTAAAATTGACTGCATAACTATGTTGGATCATCGGTAAGATGATTTTTTTGTGCATAAAGTAAATATAAAGTGATTCTATGACTTGATGAAGTAACCACATGAGTTTCTGGAGAAACTATATGAGTTTTTATTGAAATTTTATGAGTTTTTAGACTGACCACATGATTTTATACAGAGAACACATGAGTCACTAGAGGGATCACTTGAGTTTCTGGAGTAACCACATGATTTTATAGACTAAAAAAAATAGAGGACCAACCACATGTTTTGATAAATAATTTATGAGTATAAATAAATGATCTTCCATGTTACCAAGAATAGACCATGGAGAGTTATCACTACTAAAAAATATGCCTCTTATAGTGCTACCTCAAATATCTTTTTTTCAATTTTCTAAAAGCCACTTTATCAGTCCTAGAGAAGCATTTAAAACCGAAGATAGATTAAAAGACCTGGTTTTTTATCAGTGCAAATAAAGTGATGATAAAGTCGTCCTTTATTAGGACTAAAAAATCACTAATAAATGTGTCCTTTATCATTGCATTTAGAAGGACTAATAATGGAATAAATTTATCATCACTTTTATTTATAACTACCAAAGTACCCATTTTTTAGTGCTAATAGAATCATTGATAAAGGTAGTTTTATCATTACATATAGAAGTGATGTGGTGTGCTATTACAACACATTTTACTTTTATTGAGGTGATGATAAATACAAAACAACTTAAATGAATAGTGTATCGTTTTCCTATAGTATAAAAACAATCTGAATGAATTTTATTCGTTTTGAGTATGACATTTTTCTTTTTTACTAAAATGTCATTTTAAATTGGAAACATACACTTTGAATCATTCTGATCACATCGTGTATCAGTTTGACATGAAAGTGATTCATACATGTGAAAAATGACATATGAATTGTTATTCTAAATCATACAAAAAATATGATCATATTTGATCATTTTTTAGTGAGTGACACTGTTTGAACTAAAATGTCAATTTTAAACTGATAATAGACACTTTGTGTCATATCAAGAACATCGTGTATTAGAATGAGGTGCAGAAAATTCTTACATGTCAAAAATGACTTATGGATTGTTTACATAATGTATCAAGACAATAAAAATGCGTTTTATTAGTTTTGAGAAGTTCATTTGTCCATTTTACTAAAATTAATGTCAATTTTTAGTAAAAATACTCACTTTGAGTCATACTGGTCACACCATCAATCATATTGAGGTATGAATAATTCATACATGTCTCAAATGAATTATGGATAGTTTTACTAAAGTACAAAAAATAATATGAACATTTTTTCTCAATTTTGAGCATGTCGGTTGTCTTTTTTACGAAAATGAGATTTTAAACTAGAAACATGCACTTTGACTCATCCTGATCACATTGTGTATCCATGTAATGTGAGACTAATTACTACACGTAAAAAATAAATTATGAATTATTTTCTTAAATTATTAGGAAAATTTGAGTGCATTAGATTGGTTTTCAGTGAGAGACACATTTTGAACTAAAATATTGAGTTTAAATTGATAATGGATACTTTGAGTAACACTGGGAACATTGTTTATCGTATTGAGGTTTGTATGATCCATACACATCAAAAATGAGTTATGTATCCTTTCTGTAAAGTATAAAAACAATAAAAATTCATTTTCCCAATTTTGAGCAGGTTAGTAGTCCATTTTACTAAAATTCATGTCAATTTTAAATTCAAATATGGACTTTGAGTCATATTGGTCACACTATGCATCATATTGAGGTGAAAATAATTCTTATATGTCCCAAAAGACTTATGGATCGTTTTCCTAAATTATCAACACAATATGAATGTGTTTTTTTTTGGTTTTGAGTACGCCTCTTTTCTTTGTTACTAAAATGTCATTTAAAACATAAAACACAAAATTTGACTCGTACAAATCACATCATGTATCTATTTAATGTGAGACCAAGTCCTACAAATCACAAATTATTTATGAATAGATTTCCTAAATTACCAAGAAAATACAAGTGCATTTGATAATTATTTAGTGAATGAAACGTTGTAAAGTAAAATGTTGATTTTAAATTGATAATAGACACATTGAGTCATACTAGAAGCATCATGTATCATACTGAGGTGTAGATTATTCCTGCACATCAAAAATAACTTCAGGTTTGTTTTATTGAATAATCAAGACAATATGAATATGTTTACTCAGTTTTGATTATGTCATTTATCTTTTTCAATACAATGAAAGTTAACTTTTAAATATAAAGAAGTACATAGAGTCGTACCGGTCACACAATGTGTCAGATTGAGGTGCAGATGATTCCTACACATCCCAATGTATCAATAAAATCATAAATATCTATGTTACCATGATTTACATTGAATTTATTTGTTTAATTGCCGACATTACCTAATCATATTCAAACAAACCACCTCAACTTGAAAAAAAGAATCCACATGTATAATAGAACAATTATTATATGAGTAATACTGAAAAAATTAATAAATTAAGCATAAATTTAAATCCACCTTTATAAGAAAAAAATTATTATATGATTTTTCCATAAAAACATAAATATTACTTCTATGATTGAGAAGAGGTAGTGTCATTGCTATTCCTATAAAATAAGTAGATAGAACTTGATGGAAAGTGATAAATTCAACACTAGAGGGGTGAAAAGGTTTTGAGGGAGAAGATGTCTTTGGAAGTTTTGATGTAGGAAGGCATGAATGATGGAAATACCACCAAAATTGAATAAAATAATCCACCTATATAAGGAAAAAATTATTATGTGAGTAATACTAAGAAAATAAATTAAACATAAATATTAAAAAATACATTAATTCTATGGAAAATGATTTTACTATGAAAACATTAAGATTACCTATGTGATTGAGAAGAGATAGAATAATTACTATTCATTTAAAGGCATGAAATAGGGACAGAAATCATATAAATTAAAATAAATCTATAAGGAATAATGAAAATTAGTTAAACATTATAGTATATAATGTTTAGGTAAAATAGAAAAAGTATATCATAACTTTACCTTTACATATTTCCAAAGGGTTTCCATCATTATAGTTTATTATTTTGAGAGATTGGTAACATCATCATGTGATGATGAAATTTTATACATGAGTAGTCAAACATTTAATTTATATTATGTTAATGTTGTAACACCCCACGATACGCTTCTCTTTGAATAATACAATAGCGTGTGTTGTACGCAACTTCGAGTTCTAACACACACCACAACCAATCAAACTAGCCATTATGAATAGTAATACCCACTTTTTGAAATTTTATAAATTTTATCTTTCAAAATTGACTTCATATTTGGATTCGTAATATTGAAATTATCCTAGGGTGAATTTTTGGTATTTTTCTAAAAACATTCAATTTTTGATGAATAGTGAAAAAAACAATAAGTTATAGTTTAAAAACGAATTTTTATTTAAATAATTATTTAATTTATTTAAATTTAATAAAGGTCAAAATAGATACATAATACCTTTATATTTTTAATGTAATTAATTGGAGTTAGATTCGAATAATTTTAGATATATAAATATTTTATTGAACTTTTCACCGTCTTTTACCCACCTCCTAGGAGAATTTTGAAATTCACGTAAAACTTAATTTTACCACTTATATGAGTGGAATTGATAAAATATGAGAGACATGGTTAAAATCAAGGAGTAAAATGTGGTTCAATAAGATGAAAATAATTTTTGGTGAATAGTAACTTTTTACTTTTATTTACCACCGTTAAAAGTAAATAGGGTAATTAAGGGTAAAAATGATTTTAATATTACCCTAACACATGTACTAATTCTATTAGACAAATGTATCTCAACCAAAAACAACCTTAGGAATCAAATATTATCATTTAGGTCCACTTGGATTATATCAGGACGTTTATTATTATTTAATTCCAAGAAGAGTTAAAAGAGTTAAAATCAAGGTTTAATTACTAAAACATTTTTAATATAGGGTTATACATAAGATAAATTCGATTATAAATATTAATTATAAAGATAAAAATATTTCCTACATAATTGTATTTTACTTATAATTTTTAGACATTACATAAATAAATTTATTTATGACACAATGATGATGTAGTAATTACCTTATTCATGAAAGAATCAAATAAATGGTATTATAAATATTAAAATAAATATAATTTAAAAGTTTTTATGAAATAAACGAATTTTCTATGTGAATATGACATGATAGGGATCATTCAATGTATCTTTTTCTAAATTATCAAGTTGTGATTACTTTCACAAAAACAAAATACCAAATAGTGTCAAAATTGACATAAATTAATATTTAAAACAAATATTATATTATTAATTGATATTATATTCCTAAAAATCTATGGTTTGGCCAAAGGAATTATATAATTATAAGTGTATCATTAATGTACCATTTGGGGGTCTCTTGTAAGTATATAGTAAGTTTATTAACTATATAATATAAAAATTCAAAGAGACATGGTAAATGTCAAACTAATTAACTAAGAGTTAAAACTAAAAGATAAGGTTAATAAAGTGACCCAATACTGTCTAAAACCTATTGGTTGAGTTTATTTAGACCCATCCCCACCTTATACTTTGAATAAAATACATTGGAGCCATTAGAAACCGAATATGAATTTATTATAAATTAATACTTTTTGTTTTTCCTAAATAGCCCCTCCTCCCCCTTATAAAAGGACACCCCTTCTAACCAATTCCTCACACCTTTCAAGCCTTTTGGATCGTCCAAACTCTGCCAAATTAATCTCCCTACATCCCTAGCCCCCTCTTATAAGACTTAACTTAGGCATAAGGCACTTCAAGAGTCCTTTATGGTTCAAACCAAAGGGAGTTAGCCAAATAAAAGGTAACAATTTCTCTTAGTTTCTTTTCTTTTATTTTACCTCTCCATCCCCTAAACTCTTCTGATTATTTTCTTTTGTAACTAAACCAATATCCTAAATATACTTGGATATTTTTATGAGAATTATTCTAACTACAATTACACACACCTCCATTTAATGGGTGAAGAACATAATGTTTCGGTGAATGGAAACCAAACGCCTCACGAAACGAAGATTGTTCAATTATCTCCTACCACCTCTCATGGTGGCCATTATGATGGAACTAAAATTAAATATAATATTAATTATATATTTTATATATATAATATTCTGTAAATTTCATGTTATAACATACCATTATTCATTTCATTTTGTATATATATATACGATAATTTCATTTGAGGAAGTGCAGACTACCGCCCCCTCAAAGTGATATGACTCGTTCATACCATAAATGGAACGTATAAAGGATTTTGTTAATGAAATTAAGTAAAAAATATAAGATATTATATTATACTGGAATAATAATATACCTATGTATCATTTGTTTTTGTTTCCTTTTTAAAATGAAAAATGAAATAGAAGTAGCTTTCGTGCGTACGTACGGATTACCGTCTCCACGAACGCGATGAGATTCATTTCCCCATCATATCCATTCAAAAATAATTCTAGTTTGATGATTAAAAGTAATGTTTAGGGGATTTATATCATTCTGGATATGAATATGATACAACCTATCAATAACAAACATGACTCACATAACGAAGAATATAAAGGAAAATGAATCAGTTGACACCCAAAACGATGATAATACTAAAATATTATTAACAAATAAATATTAAAAGATCATATATGATATCATATTTATGTATATTATTCTTTTATAATTTAATAAAAATGATTTAACTATTATAAAGAAGGTTACCCTACCCTAATCCAAGGAAAATTACAAGGTATGGGGCTTTCATCTCACTCCTTACTCCCGTGAGATTCATGCCATATTGCCACTATTAACTTTTTTGTGGGGTATGTAATGCCCATAATTGTATTATTTGTGTAATACACTTTAATTTATGTGTGTTTACATATTCATTATATGATTCCTCTTTCATGGGTTGCATGATTCGTAAGTTTCCAAATTGGTAAGGGTTATTTTTTCAATCTCATTATTATCCGAGATTGTTCATCGGTAAGTATTTTATGGGACATAATTATCATCGATGAACATATTTAATAAAAATGTTTTCAAAAGGAATATTTTAAGGTTTTATGGGAGGGTATATTTAACAAGATAATTATTTTAAATATTTTAACGATTTATCCTTCTAAACCTATTTAATTAGTGTCCATGTTTTCAAAATGATTTTAAGGATTTATTTATATGGACATGGATGGTTTGAAATGATATTTCTTTTCAAAAGTTTCAAAGTGGTATGGTACACTTTTATTCAAAAATCTCCTTTAAAGTACTTCCTTTATAAATTGTGAGAATTTTAAACAATTTCATGAAAATGGGGTATTTCTCTCAAAGCATTTTCCTGGTCATTTTCATCCATGTCAACATCCTTTGATGGATTTTAAGCTCATTTGAATTTGATTTATTATGATTCAAAACATTATTATTGTATTGAAGGTTTTGAGATATGTTTTACTGTGGATGAGTTATTTTTATGTCATTCATGGGTTATTGTTAAAGTATTTACATTTCCTAAGTTAGTTTTAATATAAAAGTTTATGTTATATCTCATGTTTTTCTTAAGATGAATGTGTTGGACTAGTATGTTCCGGGTTGGGGTCCAGTTATAGTAGACCCTCTGGGTTGGTGTCCGGTTATTAGAGGCACTCCGGGTTGGTGTATGGTTATTAGAGGCATTCTAGGTTGGTGTCTAGTTATTAGAGGCACTCCTGGTTAGGGTCCGGTTATTAGATGCACTCTGTGTTGGTGTCCGATTATTAGAGGCACTCCGGGTTGGTGTCTGGTTATTAGAGGTACTCCGGGTTGGTTTCCAGTTATTAGAGGCCCTACGGGTTGGATTCTGGTTACAGAAGCTCTCCTGGTTGGGTTTTGGTTACAGTTATCCCTTAGGTATTGGCATGAGGCCTTGAAACAAAAATTAAAGTTCGACATTATGTATTACCTCATTATGAAATTATTAATTACATGTGATTATTCAACTAGTAGAATATCCATGTGAATAATTAAATGGAATTATTTAATTTTATCTTTTCCATATTATGCTGAATTTTAAGTTTAAAATGATTTGGTTTTAGTTATACATTGCCTTAAATGTTTATTCTTATTTATGAAAGTTTTCGATGTATTTTTATCCTTACTGAACATCTGAGCTCACCCCTTTCTATGTTTTATTTTTCCCAGGATTCCAAGAAGTTTATTGTGATTGATATGCAGGGTTAAGCCAATGTAATAATGGTGTTCGTGAAGGATTATTTATGTTGTTTTGTATGTTATGAAGTGTAATTTAACATTCATGTATGTAATATATTTTCCAAGACTGCTAAACCAATCGGTACTTCAGGACTTGATTCCTTGTAATCATGCCAATGTATTAAAATAATGCACCGAATCTGGGTAAATAGGGTCGGGGCGTTACAGTTGGTATCAGAGGATTTTTAGCAATAACCTTGGAAGCTAGATTTAGATAAACTCTTATTAGAGCACATATCCCTAAGATAAACATTAAGGATTAATATAGAAGAGCTTCCTAGAATTTTGATATTGTAGAGATTTTGTGAGTTTTCCGAGAAATACATCTATGTCTAGATACAAGCAGGTAGAGGCGGCTCTGGAACAGATGTACCTAGGGGTAAAAACCAAAAACACCACTTTGAGCTAGACTCGAATGGGAACTAGTTCACGACAATGGGACTTGCTGCACTCTTGGTTACGACACTCCCAGGGGATATGATTAGGATAATTCTCATTTTCTTTACAAATCATTATGAAGGATGTACGAGTATATAACTCCTTAAAGAAAATATTTTTGTGATTATGGATTATATCCATAAACTTTTCAATTTACGTTAGGTATTTTACATGTTTGGAATTATGAATTGTGATTCATAAACTGACCTAGCGTAGGCCATTATTTAGAAATGGCACCTTGTAGAAGGAAGGAGAAGTCCATTAATACATATGATCCAAAGAGTAAGAAGGATCATATCTTTCACGGAATTAAACCAACATTTAGAAAGGAAATAGTCTCCCATGTATTCTCAACATATGAAGAAATAGTATCATGTGTTAATAAGATAAGTAAAGAATTCTCCTAGTCCTATGGATTTTAAGGGAAGTAAGAGAAGAAAAGGATGGAAGAGAGAAATATGGATAAATGGAAGAGGGAAAAGAAGAATTTTCCCATATGTGATAACTGTGGGAAGAAACACCCTGGAACTTTCATGAAGGGAATGAGAGTTTGTTATAAGTGTGGAGAAAAAGGACACCAAGTACATGACTGAAAGGGTAAGAAAAGGGTTTCAAATGTACAATGATTCATCTGCATGGAGTTTGGACACTACGAGAACCAATTTCCCAGTCATCAGACTATGCTGTAAATGATTCTATTGGATAATAATCAAGTTATGATACTACCACAGATGAAGATGAATGACTAGTGTTCTTATTTTGTTATTTAATAATTATTTCATTTAAGTGTTGTATCAATGATGTCCTAGAAATAAATAAGGATTGTACTGAAGTACTATTATATTGAGGATATGAGATTATATGGTTCTAAGAAAAGTAACTTAATAGTAATCTACACTTTTTGTAAAATACATGGTTGAAGGAAAGGTAATCCTTAATATGGTCCCGATAATGAGGTAGTGATTTTGGAATAAGAGGTGGATGATTTGAATAAATTATGTTGGATATTCTTGACTACCTTGAAACTAATTAATGATTTCTATATACCATCATTGTTGGAGTATAAAAAATTTTTGGATAGAAGGAGTATATCCAGTATTCTATAAAGAATAAGGGAGCATGAATGTAATCAATAAGGTTTTATGGTAATTCAGGATGTTACCATGTTTTAAAATAATACGTGATGAAGGTGTTCACATGTTATTATATGGAAAAAATGATTTTCATTGTGTTTAACTTCCTTATAAATTTTGGACTCTCTGTTTGGATAGTAGTATTTTGGATAAGTCTAAAGGTTGGAATGAATTATGTTTGAAAGGTTATTTTTGGATTTTTATAAAAGGAAAATATGCAGACCGTGTGACAACCCATCACATCGGAAAAAGCTGTGGGAATCGAACCCACAACCATAGTGAGATTGAGATTTATCGCCTACCACTGGACTACGTGAAGTCCCTGGATTGTATAATGTAATTTCTTTTTTTAAAGGGTCTGATAAGTGAATTATAAATTCACTATATTTGGAACCCTATATGATTAGGATAAATATAGTATTTTTGAGTTGTATTATGTTTTGGAGTGAAAGATGAGTTTGTGGTAGAAATTTTTTAATGGATAAAACTCTAATTATATACTAAGTTTATCTCTTTATGATTTTATCAAATCTCATAAATAAATTCCTCAACATTAAGAAAAGGAACTTAGAACAAAAATGTTGTCCTAGATATTCCCTTAGATCATCAGAAATTTATGGCTTTGTGATTGTTGGCCTTTTCATAGCCATTTTCTCTACCACTATTCATCAGATATTGATGGATAGATTTCTCTTACATATCCATGTTTTCCTACATGGAACCCTAGTATGTGTTATTTTCGGTAACCTTCATACTTACCACTCTTTATTTTAAATAGAGGCCTCATTAATCCATTATTCAATGTGGGATTTCAACTATGATATTTTGAAATATCAACCCCATGTTTCCAATACCGAGAATAAATTGCGAGGACGCGATTTATTGAAGGAGGGGAGAATATAACACCCCAAGCTTCTACAGTACGCTTCCCTTTTAATAATACAATAGCGTGTGTTGTACGCAACTTCGAGTTCTAACACCCACAACAACCAATCAAACTAGCCATTATGAATAGTAATACCCAATTTTTAAAATTTTATAAATTTTATCTTTCAAAATGGACTTCATATTTGGATTTGGAATATCTAAATTAGCCTAGGGTGAATTTTTGGTATTTTTCTGAAAACTTTCAATTTTTGATGAATAGTGAAAAAAACACAGAGTTATAGTTTAAAAACGAATTTTTATTTAAATAATTATTTATTTTATTTAATTGTAATTATGGTCAAAATAGATACATAATACCTATATAAGTTCAATTTAATTCATTGGAGTTAGTTTAGAATAATTTTAGATATATAAAAATTTTATTGAACTTTTCACCGTCTTTTACCCACCTCTTAGGAGAATTTGGAAATTCACGTAAAACATAATTTTACCGCTTCTGTGAGTGGAATTTCAAAAATATGAGAGAAACAGTTAATATTAAGGAGTAAAATGTGGTTCAATAAGATGATTTTTTTGATGAATAGTAACTTCTTACTTTTATTTACCACGATTAAAAGTAAATAGGGTAATTAAGGGTAAAAATGATATTAATATTACCCTAACACATGTACTAATTCTATTGGACTAGTGTATATCTACCAAAAAAAACTTAGGAATAAAATATTATCATTTAGGTCCACTTGGATTATATTTGGACATTTATTATTATTTAATTCCAAGAAGAGTTAAAAGAGTTAAAATCAAGGTTTAATTACTAAAACATTTTTTATACAGAGGTATATATAAGATAAATTCGATTATAAATATTCATTATAAAGATAAAAATATTTCCTACATAATTTTATTTTATTTATAATTTTTAGACATTAAATAAATAAATTTATTTGTGACACAATGATGATGCAATAATTACCTTATTCATGAAAGAATCAAATAAATGGTATTATAAATATTTAAATAATTATAATTTCAAAGTTTTTATGAAATACACGAATTTTATAGGCGAATATGACATGATAGGGATGAGTAAATGTATCGTTTTCAAAGTTATCAAGTTGTTATGACTTTCACAAAAACAAAATACCAAATAGTGTCAAAATTGACATAAATTAATTTTTTTTAAAAATATAATATTATTAATTGATATTCTATTCCTAAAAATATAATTTTCGGACAAAGGACTTATATAATGATAGTTGTATCATTAATGGACCATTTGGAGGTCTCTTGGAAGTATATAGTAATTTTATTAACTATATAATATAAAAATACAAAGAGACATGGTAAATGTCAAACTAATTAACTAAGAGTTAAAACTAAAAGATAAGGTTAATAAAGTGACCCAAACCTGTCTAAAACCTATTAGTTGAGTTTATTTTAACCCATCCCCACCTTATACTTCGAATAATCTACTTTGGAGCCATTAGAAACCGAATATGAATTTATTATAAATTAATACTTTAAGTTTTTCCTAAAGAACCCCTCCCCCTTATAAAAGGACACAACTTCGAACCAATTCTTCACACCTTTAAAGCCTTTTGGATCGTCCAACCTATGACCAATTAATCTACCTACATCCCTCTCCTCCTCCTATAAACCTTAACTTAGGCAGAAGGCACTTCAAGAGTCCTTTTTGGTTCAAACCAAAGGGAGTTACCCAAATTGAAGGTAACAATTTCTCTTAGTTTCTTTTCATTTATTTTACCTCTCCAACCCCTAAACTCTTATTATTATTTTCTTTTGTCACAAAACCAGTATCATAAATATACTAGTATATTGTTATGAGAAGTATTCAAATTACACTTACACACACCTCCATCTAATTGGTGATGAACATAATGTTTCTGTGAATGGCAACCAAACGCCTCACGAAACGATGATTGTTCAATTATCTCCTACCACCTCTCATGGTGGCCATTATGACGACAATACAATTAAATATGATATTAATTATATTTATTTTATATATATGCTTCGGTAAATTACATTTTATAACATACCATTATTCGTTTCATGTTGTATATATATATGATAATTTCATTTGGGGAAGTGCGGACTACCGCCACCTCAAAGTGATATGACTCATTCATACCATACATGGAACATATAAAGGATGGTGTTAATGAACTTAAGTAACACATATAAGATATTATATTATAATGGAATAATAATATACATATGTATCATTTGGTTTTGTTTCCTTTTAAAATGAAAAATGAAATGGAAGTAGCATTCATGCGTTCGTAGAGATTACCGTTTCCACGAACGCGATGAGATTCATTTCCCCATCATATCCATTCATGACTAATTCTAGTTTGATGATTAAAAGTAATGTTTAAGGACTTGATATAATTCTGGATATTAATAAGATACTACTTATCCATAACAAACACGACTCACGTAACGAATCATATAAATGAAAATGAATCCGTTCACACCCAAAACGACGATAATACTAAAATATTATTAACAAATATATATTAAAAGATCATATATGATATCATATTTATATATATGATTCTAGTATAATTTAATAACAATGATTTAACTATTATACAGGAGGTTACCCTACCCTCAACCAAGGGAAAGTACAAGGTAAGGAGTTTTTCATCTCACTCCTTACTCCCGTGAGATTCATGCCATATTGCCACTATTACCTTTTATGTGGTGTATGTACTGCCCATAATTATATTATTTGTGTAATACACTTTAATTTATGTGTATTTACATATTCATTGTATGATACCTCTTTCATGGGTTGTATGTTTCGTAAGTTAGCAAATTGGTAAGGGTTATTTTCTCAATCTCATTATTATCTGAGATTGTTCATCTGTAAGTATTTTCTAGGACATACTTATCTTCGATGACCATATTTAATAAAAATGTTTTCAAAAGGAATATTTTAAGGTTTTATGGGAGGGTCTATTTAACCAGATAATCATTTTAAATGTTTTAACGATTTGTCCTTCTAAACCTTTTTAATTAGTGTCCATGTTTTCAAAATGATTTTAAGGATTTATTTATATGGACATGGATGGTTTGAAATGATATTTCTTTTCAAAAGTTTTAAAGTGTTATGGGACACTTTTATTCAAAAATATCTTTTAAATTACTTCCTTTATAAATTGTGAGACTTTTAAACAATTTCATGAAAATGGGGTGTTTCTCTCAAAGCATTTTCCTGATCATTTTCATCTATGTCAACATCCTTTGATGGATTTTAAGCTTAGTTTAAGTTTATTTATTATGATACAAAACTTTCTTATTGTATTGAAGGTTTTGAGATATGTTTGACTGTGGATGAGTTATTTTTATGTCATTCATGGTTTATGGTTAAAGTATTGACATTTCGTAAGTTAGTTTTAATATGAATGTTTATGTTATATCTCAACCTTTTATTAAGATGAATGTGTTGGACTAGTATGTTCCGGGTTGGGGTCCAGTTACATCAAACCCTCTGGGTTAGTGTCCAATTATTAGAGGCACTCCGAGTTGGTGTCCGGTTATTAGATGCACTCTGGGTTGGTTTCCGGTTATTAGTGGCACTCCGGGTTCATGTCCGGTTATTAGAGGCACTCCGGGTTAGTGTCCAGTTATTAGAGGCCCTCTAGGTTGGTGTCTGTTTATTAGAGGCACTCCGAGTTGGTTTATGGTTATTAGAGGCACTCCGAGTTAGAGTCCAGTTACAGAGGCTCTCTGGGTTAGGTTCCGGTTATACTTATCCTTTAGGTCTTGGCACGAGGCCTTGACACATAAATTAAAGTTTGGCATTATGCATTCCCTCATTATGAAATTAGTAATTACATGTGATTATTAAACTAGTATAATTTCCATGTGAATAAGTAAATGGAATTATTTCATTTTATCTTTTCCATATTATGCTAAAGTTCATGTTTAAAAGGCTTTTGTTTTAGTTATACATTGACTTAAATGTTTATACTTATTTATGAATGATTCCGCTGTATTGTTATCCTTACTAAGCATATGAGCTGACCCCTTTCTATGTTTTATATTTCCTAGGATTCCAAGAAGTGTATTGTGATTTATATGTAGGGTTAATCTAGTGGAATAATGAAATTCTTGAATGATTATTTATGTTTTTTTGTATGTTATGAAGTGTAATTTAACATTCTTGTATGTAATATATTTTCCAAGGCTGCTAAACCGATCGGTCCTTTGGGACTTGATTCCTTGTAATCATGCCAATGTATTAAAATAATGCACCGACTCTGGGTAACTAGGGCTGGGGAATTACAAATGTAGTAGAGAACATATAATTCTATGAGGAAAAACATATTATATTAAAAAACACTTTTACATTATCTTTAAACTCTATTTATTTTTTAAATATTCTAAGGATTTTTTTCCTCTATCAAGAATAAAAATCCCTCTTTATGGTCCCCTACATCATACAACACATTTTTTACCTTGGGACCGACATGAAATGATTGTGATCTCCTAATGAAAGGGTTATCCTCGATTGAATTTTTATCTAACCCAAAATTTGTTTTAGTCGCCAGCAGGATAATTGTACAATTATTTTTTGTTGGATTTGAGAAATAAAAAACTAGCATTGATTGAGGTTCCATTATGAATATCTCATATTATTCCCCTTCTACGCTGAAGTTCACTTTCAGGAAGCCCATTTCACTAACTTTTACAGCACTGACATTATCAACCCATTTGTAATGAATAATTGAAACTTGAAATGTTGTATAATCCAACTTATACATCTATTAGATAATTTCAAAATATGACATATTTTTATAAATTGGATTTCTATACTTTGAACTAGATATGTAAATCACATAAACCATAATAATAACCCCACTTTTCCATTATAATACATTTATAATGTTCTTTTTTCTAGAATTTATAACCGTTGATTACAAAAACAGTGTATGATATAAAATTTTCATTCGGTCCCCTCACTATCTATTGAATTCATTCGGTAATTGAATTTTGATTTTTAGATAACTGCTTATAAATTTGACCTCGGAACAATCCTATAAACTGTTCATTTTGTGAATTTGATATCCATCATTTATCCATAGTTAGGTTTTGGATTAGTGGTAACCACCCCATAATTCTACATGAAAAATGGGGGTTTAAAACCCATGGGGCGCAGGTTACTGTAGAAGAACTATATCAGAACTATAGCAGCCGAGATACTGTTGCAATGGTGGCACTGTAGTGGCGGTAGGGGAATTGTAGCGGTGGAAGGTACTATGCGGCACTGTAGCAGTGTGGGTACTGTAGCATTACTATTCATAGAATGGGTCTTGAGCCTAAAATTTGGGCCTACGGGCTATGTAATGGGATAAATGCCTACTGAGCCTACGAGCTATGTAATGGGTCTCCCTATACCCAATTAAAGAGTTCTTTTATTTTATATAATAATAAAAATGTGGCTTCCGCCACAACCTTAAAAAAAGATATCCATCATTTATCCCTTAATGGATTAAAATATCCAAGAATTTCATTGTGTGATTCAATGTATTGATCAAAATCTTCACTGTTATGTAAAATCTTATGGTGTGCTTACTAATTATCTATCAAGGTAATTGTATCAACATATCTTCCAGAAATCCATTTTCCCATAAGTCATTCGCTATGACAAAACATTAGGATACTGATGATGTCAAAATCTGATAGGAAATCAATATAGAATTCAATAACTTCTTCAAAAATATATCTTCCTTCAATACAGCATTCTGTACAACTTCGATTCTTGATATAACATTTCAAAATCTTCATATACCGTTCAATAGGATACATCCATTTGTAATGGAAAAGATCACATAGTGGAACCTATCTAACCAATTGAACTATCAAGTGGAACATTATATCCAATAATGATGGTGGTAATAACATATTTAATTAAAATAATATGACTAAAACCTCTTTATTAATGTTGGGAAACTTCACAAGGTCTATAATATTACTACTTATGGATTTGAAAAATAAGCAGAGTCTGGTTAATGTATGTCATACATTTTGAGGAAAAATTAAATAGAAAGAAAAATTCATTAAATATTGCTTCAAAACATTAAAATCATGTGATTTTAGAAATTGTATCTTCAAATTAGTCATTGACATGACATTCTGGATAATTTATGAATACCCCTTCTAAAATTTCTCATTATTAAAAAAAATGTAAAATTTTAATTTTTCTAGTCTGGATAGATTGTAAGCTACTGGTGGATGAAAATTCTACCCTTATCCCATCACTTGTACATACAATTCCCTTATCACCATTTCAATCAAGTCCAACCTATCCTTGATTCCATATTTCATTTTTTAGGAACATTTAATAATGTGCCATTAACACTATCAAATACATTTTTTTCTATATTCATGACATCAAGAAAATTTCTAACATACAATCAATTACAATTCAATAATTCAATGAAAATTTATCGTTTATTGTAACATGATTTTTAAGGGTTTTAAAAAATGGTTTACCTAAAACAATGAAAATATATTTTAATTTCCTGTACAGTTGATCTCTCATTACTGGAGATTGTGCTATACCTTATTCAATATTCCCATCGAATACAGTCATCTTGGATTGGTATATATGTCACCAGGGTCAAAAATTTTGATTACCAAAAAACATAGTCTTTGAAGCATGATTCCACCAATTTTAGTATTTTCATTTTCCACAAATGGGACACCCAAAAATTCGTTTAATTCTATAGCCCAATAAATTTCCATAAGTGGGGTATTCATTTATCATCCAATATAACATGGCCCTCAATTTTAATTATTCACTTCAATGAGAATCATATATTGTAACACCTGTATCCCACAACAATTTTATATCTTAGATCAATGAAGCCAAATAGACATAAATATCATTACCAGGTTGGTTTGGTCTAAATATAAACAAAGAAAACATAATGTATCTTTGCATCATGCATAACCCTGGTGGAAATTTATAATTTACCAACATGATAGGACATGTAATGTGAGTAATACTATGTACACAAAAATGATTTATTCCAACTATAAATAGTGTAACAGGAAAGTTTCACAGCTCATTTCCAAATTCAGGATACTTGTAATCAATTTTCTACCATTGAAGATAATATATGGAATGACGTAGATTCCCATATTTAATTCCTGTATATGAATTCCTAGTCAATTGTCTCACAGTTCCTAAAAATCCAAATAGTCTTATAAACCGTGGTATGATAGGAATGTACAGTATATATTTTTAAGGACTTTATTCATTTTTCTTGTATCAATTTGCTCCACATTTTGGAAATTTTATAAGTGATTAATGGTCCTAACATAATAATATATAATAATTTGGACATCCATTTATTTTTAGAGATCATTTCAATTGAATGTAACATTCCTTTAGATTTATATTTTTAACATGATAGTTCATTTTTATCTAGTATCAAATCATTTAAGAGACCAAGTAGTAATGTAAAGTTGTTGTCACTCCATCTGCATCCAGATTTTAAATTATATAACTACTATATATCTTACACTATTGTTTATTTAGTAGAACCATTATACAATGGTTTTTTGGAATAAATCTTTAACTCCTCAAACAACTTTGGAAAATTATAAAGATCATCTTAAAATTTTATTGTCATTCATCCCATGATATATCCATCATCATTTATACTAGTATTTATATCAAATGATCTATAAACCATATTATCATCCCAACCGATGTCCACATTCATTTTCCCCCATGTTTAGTCCAACATTTATAGATTTGATCAATTATATAACAAATCAAATGTTATTATAAATATTAAAGACTAATTTTTCTTGAATAAAAACAATGTAAACATGAATAATGGATTTCAGAAGGTTTATATGCATGATCTATTGCAAACTTCATGAACTCTTTAACTCCATCTTCATACACTTTTGTCAAATGATTTTCATGAATCCATTTTTGATGCATATCTATCATGTTTTATTCATAAAAGATTAAATTGTTTATAATAAATAAATAAATACACATAAGATATTCATTATCAATGGTGAATTTTATAGAAAAATATAATTAGGGAAACTCAACACTTGATTATTTCAAATAATTTTAGTATGTTGAAGAAAATTGGTAATTGAATTTAAGAAAAGAATTAATCTAATATGGAAGGTGTTATCCTATGAATTCATTCAATTGTTAAAGTTATAGACAAATTTCATCCTCATCAACTAATCTCCCTAATATTTATCATTAAATGTTTTTGTATGAAACACATCCTCCATTTATTGTGGACATGAACCTATGTTGCTTGAAATACTCTCAGAAGTACGCTTCTATGAGATGACTAATGATCAGAGTAGTAAAAGAAACATAAAGGAGATGGGGGATGAGTTTTAAGCAACAAATTTCAATAATAATTATTTGAGATATGAATTTGAAGAGGATGATAGTTTTCAATAAAATATATGGGGGATGAGTCTCAAGAAACAAATTTCAATAATAAATCTTGTTTTACACACAACATGTCTTTCTAAAATCCCCTAAATAAATAAAAATATAATATAGGAAATTAATGATCAATAAGAAACCAAGATATGATAAACAAGAATAATAAATACTTATTCAATAAAATATAATATATAAAAATATATTGATAAAATATATTAAAAAATAAAGAGTTATTTCATTTACATGGATAACAATCTGAGATTCCAAGGGGTGGAACCAATACATGTAGACCTAAAATGATGAATACCTAAAAATAATTTCTAATATATTGAATTTTAAAAATTCCATTATATTTATTGGATCAAGTGATGTAGAAAACTAAGGAATTATTAAATTTAAAAGTAAAAGTATATAGAATATTTGAAAACATTTCAAGACTATTAAGTTGTCATATCACCACACCCACCCATCCCATGTAATCTAGGAAGATCATCACATCAGATATACCCATATGAATTATTCTAAGATGGACATCTAATACATATTGACCCATATTTGAGATTCTAGGGAGGTCCATAAATAAGTTTTATGAATGAAATAATACACATCAACAAGATATATCACAAAAAATGGAGAAAAACACACAACCCTTGCAACTTCTATCCCATTCACACTAGCCTCTGCCAAGATGAAATGACTCCCATGAGGTCACATTTTTAAAGTGGAATACCCTTAATTCACTCTGAAATCTAAGTGGAATCAGAAAATTAATAGATGTATAAAACATAACTTCCCATATAAATTACCTACTACACAAATATGAAAATAACTAGTCAGTTTAATATGTCAGGAAGCTGTATGATAGGCCACCCAACCACCATCATAGAAATTAATACATACAAAATTATATAGATGATAAAAAATGGGATGTGACATCTAATATATGGTTAATTAAACTATTTATCCAACCAAAATAAAACATGATTCATCCACACATTAATATAAATAAAATTTTATCTCATAAATCACCTACATTAATTCACAACTTCAATTGAGAAGGAAAGAGATACTAATATGGTCTGGTAGAAAAGCTGGGAAGGCTCACAATATATGTGTTTCACACTCTAAAAATTCCATGAATAAAAATGGGTTATATAAATGGCCAAATATCTAAAATGGATAACTCACCACACTCACAATTACAAAACAGTCTCCACCACAACCACAACCATTGATGTTTTACACCCCATGTTCCCCAATATAAAGTAGGGAAAGACTTACTTTCGATATAAAGCCAAGAAAGACATACATTCAAGCCTTGGATTCCTTAGACCATTAAATTTGAGCCTTGGATTTGTTTTAGCATTGATTGAAGCTTGAATCCATTGAGGAGGAGCACTAACAGTGGGTGGCTTCAAAGGAAAGCTTATGATATCATGATGGTTTTGCAGCAGGTTAGGGTTTTTTTAAATATATTGATACAATTTTATCAATACTTCAAAAAAAACAATGATAAATGTGCCTTTTATAAGCACTTAATGAATAAGTACTGATAAAATAAATCTTTTTCAGTGATAAAAATACATTGATAAAATCCATCTTTTCTAGTGATAAGAAAATGGCTGATAAATAATCCTTTTATTAGTGCTTTTTTACTTAGGTGCTGATAAAGGAATCATAATTATAATTTTAAATAAAAAATTTGTATATATATATATATTTAATATATATATATATATATATTAAATATATTCTTTATTTAAATATCTTTATTATGATTTTATTATTATTTAAATAAATAATTATTTATTTATAATTATATCAATATTATTTAAAAATAATGTTTATATCATTATATATATATATATATATATATTTATTAAATATATAAAAATATAAATATAGTAAATATATTCCTTATTTAAATAAATTTATAAAAAATTTAATAATTATATAAATTTATATATTTATTTATTCATAATTATATAAATAATTTTAAAAAATATTTATTTATTTATAATTATAAATATATTATTATAAATTTATAATTGTATATATATAGTAAATGTATATTTATAAATATATTTATTTATAAATATATTTTTAACATTATTAATGAATATCTAATTTTAAGTGCATATTCATATTAAAAACGAGTGACAATAAGTACACATTAAAAATATTGAAAAAATGGACATGTTTTGTGTATATGAATTATATATAAATATATATTAATTAAATATATGTAAAATCAATATAACATACAATTGATCTATGTTAAATGAAAAAATGGCACATTCAATTATATGTCAACTACTCTATGAAATTATTTAACATTTTTAATTAATATTAATTTTTAATTGCGAATAATTATTCACTTAATATACGACTATTTAATGTAAATAGCATAAAGATTTTTTAATATATAAATCATATTTATATACATTTATATATATATATATTTAATATATACTATTTATTATTATTAATATGAATAATTATTTAATTAATAAAATGTTTAATATTTTTCTCAATTTACTTATTTTTAACTTTTATTTGTTTAATTTTTATAATCTATATATCTATATATGTAACACATAATATTTATTAGTATTTATAATATTTATATAGTATAACATATTTTTTCATTTTTATCAATAATTATTTTAGTAATAAATCTTGTAATATTTTCTTAATAAACTCATTTTTTAGTTTTTATTTTTTTATTTATTTCATTTTATTTATTTAGAGCTTTAACAGTGTTAATAATGCATTGATAATGGGCTCCATTATGAGTGCTAAAAATATAGCGTTGATAAAGGGTACCCTTTATCAGCACTAAAAATAAAGCATTCATAAATGTTACCCTTTATCGGCACTGAAATAAAGCACTGATAAAGGGACCCTTTATTTAAGCTAAAAAAGCACTAATAAAAGGTTAAATTTATCTGTGATTTTTTCTAGCGCTGATAAATACCAATCCTATTAAAGTAATGCTTTATAGTTGTGTATAAAAATAAGTATTTAACACGCTACTGATCGGGCCATGTCATATGATCATATCATGATTGAAAAGAGAGGTTGAAGCTTATCCTATGTCAGAAATTCATGAAAACTATGATCATGCATACGTACTTCCATGGGAATTTATAGGTGCTCAAGAGGCTATGTCCAAAGCGCATATAGATGATATTAAATCCAAATAAATACATGTTCTAATTAAATGAATATAAATCATTTTAGAATAATAAATGTGCAATTCACACATTCATAGTTTATCCTGAGTATTCCATTCAACCATTAAATCAATAAGGATACTATGGGTTCGATTCATGCATCACATGAAAACCATGCATGAATATTTTGGAGAAATTTTCACATGATCGTAGTGATATTATCACAAGAATAAGAAAACTGAGTGTTTTGGGAGTCAAATGATCTTGTGGGAATTTCCATCTAAATGATAAAACTGAAGGGAGAATAACCGATCCTTTCTGGTAGTTAAGATGATATTTAATGAGGAAATAATTTGAGATTCATTGGTTTGAATTAAAAGAAAAGTAATTTCTTGCTGTTATATGATGTTATGATGAATAAATCAAGGGATATTTGATATGAATCTCATGGGATTTAATTAAAATATTTATAACTATTTTATTATGATTTTCAAATATTTGAATAAGATAATATACATGAGAAATATTTATTCCAAAAAATATGAATAATAAGGATGTTGGTCACTTGATATTATAATGAGAATTATGAGTCCTATAATTTCCATTATCAAAGAGAGAAGAGTATATCATTGAGAGGTTTTCTAAAGAAGGAGAGTAGTTTCACTAGAGTATTCAAAGGATAATAAGATGACATATATCATACATGATCCATTTTTAGCCTCAAGATCAATATTCATGTTCAAAATATTTTTTATTTTTAAAAAGAGTACACAAGTGAAGGTGATCTAATTTTCTTATAGAAGAAGACTATATTAATAAGAAGATATTTCTATCACTGGATCAATGATTAACCCCTCCCCCTCTTAGTGATCCATATGAGTCAGGGAACTTCATTTTTTAGTCTAAAAATATTATACCTTTTTTTGGGACATGATAAGTTAAGAATATGGTTATGAAATATCTTCAGTATGATAAAAGGATTCTTTTAAAATTCATCCAAACTATAATTTCTCAAATGATCAATGAGATGTATATTATTTATTGATATTTATTTGATGAATTTTATGTTGAGAAATATTAAGATCAATATCTTCAAATATATTATATGTTATGTAAACAATTATCTTAAAAAGAATACAAGGATTAGTTTTTATCTTAAATAAAATAATGGAGTTACAGGAAGTGGATTCAACAAAAATCCATCACAAAGGTATTAGTTCTACTGGTGATCTAAGAAAGATTGGTTTCATTGGGAGTATATTTCAATGGAATTTAATAGTAGTTTTCATAAAAGAATAATAATAAGAAGAAATAGTTATAAAAGTTTCTAAGTTATCCACTTCTATTGAGGAGGTTCTTGAAAAAGGTAAATCTATTATTTTATAACTAGTGTTCACTAGTTTTAATGTTGAAGTCGAAAAAATAGTTTTTACTAAACTAGGGTTGGGAAAATCAAAAATTAAAGAAACTATTATATTTTTTCCTATATTAAATAGAAAATTCTAGATGAAATTATTACTCTCATGATAGAGAATCTCATGAAACTAATGAAGATGTAGTTATTTCTAGAGCCAAAGTTTCAAGGTAAATGATTTTTCTTGTTGGTGATGCTATTTAAGGTATTACTCTAGAACCAATTAAGGTTGAAGAAGAATATATAAGTAAGAAGTACAAATATGTTCATACATATAAGGATGTATATAATATTTCTATTAATATTGGTCATGTTTATAGATAGTCAACCAATGTAGTATATGTGGAAAATACTTTGGTTTTGAAATCTAGAAGGATCAGTTAACCAACAATAGAGGGGTAGTTTCTCAATATCTCATTGGAGGAGATATACATTATGATGGTAGAAATTATTCTTCTACTAATCTAATTAAATAGTTCACAACATCCATTTTTTGAGAGTTTGAATCAATGAAATAAGCGATTTCTCAGTTAAATATAGATTTACAGAGTTCAAAATTTGAATTAGAATATTTCATAACATTTACTATTTATAAAGATAAATTTGATAATATTAAGTCTAAATTAGTTTCAATTTAATTTTATGAAGAATTACAAGGTGAGTTTATGTCAAAATCCAACTTCTAAATGTTGAAGAGGATGATTAAAACCAAATTTGAGTATAGGAAAGGGCTTGGACCTTATGAGTTAGAAGTTTAATATTCTATTTTAAGGTAACTTCAAGTTATTAAGGAAATAATTAGTAATTTTTTTTATGACTTGAGTTGTTTGGATTATTTATGATTGGGACATCAAAATTTACTTTGTGTGAATTTTTAGTATTTTTCCGATAAAGTTCATTTTTTAATGAATAGTGAAAATGTTGTATTTTAATTCAAATCCTATTTTTAATCTAATTTATTTATATGATTAGATTATCTTTTGAATTGGTTTTGAGAGTTAATTAGAATATATTTTTACCATTTAATCCAATGGTGGTCATTGGAATCAGTTTCACTTTGAAATTGGACTTAAACTAGTGTCAATCTTTTGATAATTATTGTTTCATAAAAACACGCTATTTGCTCTGACAGCGGGAATTAGTTATTAAATTAAATAATTTAACTTATATGTTTTTAATTTTGTAAAATATACATCATTTTAGAATTCAGAATATCAAATATAGCTTAGGGTGAAGTTTTGGTATTCTTCTGAAAAACTTCAATTTTTGATGAATAGTGAAACCACTAAGTGGTAGTTAAAGAAATTGATTTTTCGTTAAAATGAAACTTTTCCACTTCTATGATTTGATTTTCAAAAATCCAACATACATGGTTGTCATTAAGAAGTAAAATTTGGTTCAATGAGATTAAAATAATTTTTTGGTGAATAGTAACTTTTATGTTTTTAATCGCGATTAGTGGTAATTAGTGTAGTTTAAGGTAAAAATAATGTTTTAATAATATGAAATGAACTAGACACATGTCCTACCCTTATTTTATGTGTCATGGCCGACCAAGAAAATCCATGGGTCAACTTGGGGACCCCATGGAGCCACTTTGGTTGGGAAATGACATAAATAACTTTTTATTTAATGTTAAAGTAAAAATGACACAAACATAAGTTATTTTACTAAAACAATTATTACATGGGGTTATACAAGTCAGACTTTTGATTATAAATAGTCATTGGAAAGATAAAATAATTTCCTACATCATAGTAGTTTGTTTATAATTTTTAGACTTTAAATGAATTAAATTATATATGACATCATGATGATGCAGCGATTACCTCATTAATAAAGGATTTAAATAAATTGAAATTATAATATAAAATATATGACCTACACAAGTACAAAACCTATTGGATGGGTGGATTTCGAACCCTTATCACCTTACCCTCTAATTATATCAATTTGGGAAATTTTTAATCCGAAAATCAATTTTAAAATAAAGTAACATTCCTTTACTTTCCAAGAGTGCCCCTCCTCTCCTCTTATAAAAGGCCCCCACCTCTACCTCCTTACCCACACTTCCAAAGCCTTTGGCTCGGACAAACCCTGACCATTTTGTCTCTCCAATTCCCTCTATTACTCCTTGAATCATCACTTTGGGTAGAAGTCTTCCCAAGGAAGCTTTTGAGCTCAAACCAATGGGAGTTACCCGATTTTAAGGTATGTCTTCACTTGAGTCCTTTTGTTTTATTTTGCTTCTCCAAACCCCTAAAATCTTTTTGTTAATTTATTTTGTAATAAATAAAGTATCTTAAATATACTAGGATGTTTTTATATGAATTATTAAAGCTACACTTACACACACCTACATCTAATGGTTAAAGAATATACTGTTTCCGTGGATGGTGAATTTCTGCCTCCCGAAATGATGATTGTTCAACATTCTTTTAACACCTTAAAAGGTGGAGATTAAGATGACACTATATTTATATATGATATATAATATGTTTATGTTTTCCTTAAGCTTCTGTATTTTTAATTTTGGGCATACCTTTATGGATTCCATTATGGGTAAACGCGATATCTTTATTTAAGGAAGTGCGGACTACCGCCCCCTCAAAGTGATTTGATTCGTTAATAACATATGTGGGACGTATAAAGGATGGAGTTATGATATTATATATTATATTACACTGGAATTATAATATACCTTTATATCATTAAGATTCCATTCTATAAAATACAAAATAGAAATGAAAGTAGCGTTCATGCGTACATACGACTTACCGTCTCCATGAACGGTGCATTTCATTTCTTACCTCTAAATGATTATGTAATATTATAAATGCATGCATGTACTGGATATATATGACATATATGATATCTAAATCATGAATACCATTCTAGATATAATAAATACATGTAAACTTGTAATTATAAAGTGTTTATTTTTGACTCAAGTACCAATGATCGTTAAAACGACCGTTATTAACTAAAATAATTAAATAGTGTTCATGACATGGAAATAAGTGATATAAAAGGAATAATGAACATGAAAAAGGTTCTTAAAAAAGTAGAAATTAACTCAAGTTTATTATTCAGGAGATTAAATAATGACCGAGTCAAGTCGGACCCGAGGTATGGGACTTCGTCTCAATCTCCTTTCATTGAGGCATATTTTGTTTTATACACAACCTTCTTTTATACGGTGTATAAACCCCTTTTAATTTTACGTTTATTCAAAAGGAATATTTTTTTTATACGAAGCGTTTACTAAACGACAAAAGGGATTGTTTTTGTCATACGTATGCGGCGACAACGACTTCTCTACCGTCATGACCATTATTTGAGTTGTGACTTCCTCTACAAGCCATACCTTTTTTTAAAAGAAAAATAAATACCATGTTTTACTTTTCTTTTATTTTGGTATTGAAAATTGTTTTCATAATGTTTTTATATCAATGTGTTGTATTGATATCTTGTGATTGAAAGTTGGAAATGTTATGTTTCCTTTATGCATGTCTTATGTGATGCGATTATGTTGAGGTTCTTGGGCATTATTATGAAGACGGGTGGTTCCGTGATAAACTAATGGCAGGTGAGCCCGATATAACTCTCCAATGCATTGGGTAATGTGAAGGAGTGAAACTTTAAGGTTTCTCTGAAGAGATTTGGGGAATATACTGTGATAGGTATTCCAAACGTAACCAAGAGGGTTACTCCCTATGTAAGAATGTTATGAATGCCTCAAGTTACCTTTATGTCTTATGATTTATATGATTTATTCATGATTTGATGAGGTATGTTAAAGTGATTATGTTTCATGGGTAAAGTATGATTTCATTCTTATGTATATATGAACTTATGTTTCATTTCCATATTTTTATAACCCATACTGAGCTTTTTATGCTCATCCCAAGTTTTTTTGAAATGTTTTTCACAGGTCAAGGGAAAGGTACATGATATGATGATAGTGTCAAGGAAGTGTCAAGAATGAAACCATGTTTTATTTTAAATATGTTTCCATTGATGGGAAAAAGGAATACTATCTTTATGTAACCACTTTGTTTATATATAGAATTTAATGCAATTTTTATGAAATAATTCTCTAAAACTCTAAACCCAAAAAGATCCTCAATGTGTAATCTTGTAATAACTCAAGATTAAGTAAGGTTTAAGGCTAGGGCCTTATAGTTGGTATCAAAGGTCGGTTTAGATAACTTTAGGAGTTATAATTCTATTAAATGATTATCCAAAAATATATTTTTTATGGTCAAATTGAAATGATACAGAATTTGAAGATTACCATGTTGCTTCATCTAAGACATGTTTGTTCAGAATGGTTTTCCGCAGAGGAAACAGGGAAGCAGTGCTAGGAAGGCATAAAAAAGGAAATAACCTTCCTAATCAGCATCCGAAGATGGTCGGAATTGGAACTGAGCAGTTTGTTGCAGTAATGGCGCAGTTGACTCAAGCGATAAATGGTGGTGGTATCCATGCATGAGATCAGCCAGATCAACCACAGAGGAACATGTTAGTGGTGGAACATTTCATGAGGCAACATCCCCCATCATTCAGAGGATAATATGACCTTGTGCTAGCCGAAGGGTGGATTAAAGCACTAGAGAATATTTTCGATGTCATGGGGTGTTCAGACAATCAAAAGGTTATTCTTGCTATTTACCGTTTGGAGGGTGAAGCAGATCAGTGGTGGTCGATGGTTAAAAATATCAGGGACGCTGATGAGATTGATGCTCTCGACTGGGATGAATTCAAAGGAATGTTTCTTTAAAAGTATTTTCCTAAGGCTGTTCGACTTAGGATGGAAAACAAATTCTTGGAATTAAGTCAAGCGGAAGACTCAGTGGCTACCTATGAAGAAAGGTTCACTCGATTGGCAAGGTATGCTCCAAATTTTATCCGAGACCTTGATAGTAAAATCAATCGTTTTTACTCAGGATTAAAACCAAAATATAGAAGGTCATTAGCTTCTCATGAGTTTAAAAGTTATGAAAAGCTTGTTCGATGTGATGAGAAGGTGGAAATGTAGTTTTCCAATGATCAAGTGTTCTATAAAAACCAATTGAAGAAGAGACCGAGGTGGCAGGAGAAAGGGAAGAATTCTTTAAAAAAGTCTTATGGTAAGAAAAATAAGTTTCCAGTTTTTGATAAATGTGGGAAAAGGTATGCTGGGGAATGTCTTATGAATTCTTGAAAGTGCTACCAATGCGGTAAGATGGGACATAAGGCTCGTGATTGCACTGAAAAAGATCAAGGTGATGGTAAGTCCAAATTTTATTTACAGTTAGTGAAATGTTTTAAGTGCAATGAGATGGGTCACTATGCAAACGAGTGTCTGATAAAGAGCTCAAGTGATGGGAAGTAGTTAGACTACAAGCATAAAGGGGTGGTGAAATCCTTTGCAACTACTTCAGCAGATGTCGGGCCATCAAATGAAGTTGTATCAGGTACTTTGTTTGTTTTTTCAGATTATGCCAGTGTGTTGTTTGATTCGGGGTCCACACATTCTTTCATCTTTGAAACCTTTTATAGTAAAATGGGAATACCATCTCAATAAATGACTCCTGAACTTGTGGTAAAAACACCTGGGGGAAATGTTGAGTCAAAAAGAATTTATAAGAATCTTCCTATCCTTATCCGTGGAAAGAACCTACTTGCAAACCTTATTGTTTTACCTCTAGTAGAGTTTGATGTTATCCTGGGTATGGATTGGCTCTCTATTTACCATGCTAAGATTGACTGTAGAGCTAAAGAAGTTTCTTTTCAGAAAGGCTTTCAATTTGTGTACAAGAATGAACCCTTACTATTGATAACATATCAAGAGGCCGAGAAACTTGTAAAAGATGGAAATGAATGTTACCATGCACATATTGTTGAAAACAAGGGAACTGTTCAGATTAATGATGTACCCGTGGTAAATGAGTATCCTGATGTTTTTCCTGATGAGTTTCCTGGAATAATACCAGATTGGGAAGTTGAATTTACTGTTGACTTAGTTCCTCATGCTAAGCCAATTTCGAAACCCCCTTATCGAATGGCTCAAATTGAACTTTTAGAGTTGAAGGAGAAACTGCAAGATTTATTAGAGAAAGGTTTCATTCGACCTAGAACATCACCAAGGGGTGCTCCTATTTTATTTGTTAAAAAGAAAGATGGTTTTATGAGACTTTGTATTGATTATAGAGCCTTGAATAACATCACTGTTGAGAACAAATATCCTTTGCCTCATATCGATGATTTGTTTGATCATCTCCAGGGAGCTCAGTTTTTTTCAAAGATTGACCTGAGATTGGGGTACCATCAGCTGAAGGTAAAGGAAGCATATGTTCCGAAGACTGCGTCTCGTACAAGATATGGCCATTATGAATTTGTAGTAAAGACTTTTGGGCTAACCAATGCACCTGCTGTATTCATGGACTTAATGAATAGAATTTTCCATGAGTTCTTGGATAAGTTTGTGGTGAGTAAAGAGGAGCATGAAAGACATTTAAGGGTTATTTTTCAAACCTTAAAAGAAAAGAAATTGTTTGGGAAATTAAGCAACTGTGAGTTTTGGTTGCAACAAATTTATTTCCTTGGTCACATTGTTTCTAAAGATTGGATAACTGTTGATCCTGAAAAAACAAAGGTTGTTGAAGAATGGCCAAGACCCAAAAATGTAACAGAGATTTGTAGTTTCCTTGGATTGGCAGGCTATTACCGAAGGTTTTTTAGAAATTTTTCACGGTTATCTAGTCCAATGACTAAGCTAACTCGGAAGGGTGTTAAGTTTATCTGGACAAAAGAACGTGATGATTGTTTTTAGGAACTGAAAAGAAGATTGGTGAATGCTCCAGTTTTGGCACTACCTTCCAGGAATGGTGAGTTTGTTATATACAGTGATGCTTTATTGAAAGGAATTGGTTGTGTCCTAATGCAGAATGATCAAGTAATTGCTTATGCTTCACGACAGTTGAAAACTCATGAGGTAAATTACCCTACACATGATTTGGAATTAGCTGCTGTTTTTTTCACTTTAAAAATTTGGAGGCATCATTTGTATGGAGTAAAGTGTGAAATATATACTAATCACAGAAGTTTAAAGAATATATTCACTCAGAAATAGTTAAACATGATACAGAGGAGATGGCTAGAATTAATCAAGGATTATGATTGTACAATTCATTACCATCCAGGAAAAGCAAATAAAGTGGCTAAAGCTTTGAGTCTAAAAAGTAATGCTTCATTAGCAATGTTGCATTTGGAACATGATCCTTTGGTTAAGGATTTCATGAACTTTGGAATAGAAGTTGTTGGTGCAGGATGTTCTTCTATTTTGTGTCAAGTATCAGTGAAATCTTCTCTATTAGACAGAATCAAGCAAGCACAGAAGAAAGATAGTGAGTTGCAGAAAAAGGTAGAGCAGGTTCAGAAAGGTAAGTTGCCTCAATTCAACATTGATAATGATTGCGTTTTGAGGTTTGGGAAGATATTTTTTGTGCCTTTTGATTCACAGTTGAAGAGAGAGTTGTTATGTGAAGCTCATAGTTCTCCGTTTTTAGTTCATCCTAGCAGTACTAAGATGTACAGAGATCTGCGGGAGTATTACTGGTGGGATGGAATGAAAAGAGATATTGCTGATTTTACTGTGAAGTTTTTGACATGTCAATAGGTTAAAGCAGAGTGGAAGTTACCAAAAGGGATGCTTCAGCCTTTACCAGTTCCAGATTGGAAATGGGAGAATATATCCATGGACATCGTTGTGGGATTACCGAAGACCCCTCGAGGTAATAATGCAATCTGGGTTATTGTTGATCGCTTGACTAAATCTGCTCATTTCCTTCCTATACGAGATACTTTTTCCCGAGATCAACATTCCTATTTGTATCTTAAAGAGATAATCAGGTTACATGGTGTTCCTCTCTCCATTGTATCTGACCGTAATCCCAGGTTCACTTCTAACTTTTGGAAAGGCCTTCAGAAGTTGTTGGGTACTGAATTAAATTTTAGTACAACTTTTCATCCTCAATCAGATGGGCAGTCAGAACGAACAATTAAGACCTTGGAGGATATGGTACGAGATTGTTCGATGGATTATCAGGGAAGTTGGGACCACCATCTTTCTTTGGTTGAATGTTCATATAATAACAGTTTTCATTCAAGTATACAGATGGCACCATTTGAGGCGTTATATGGGAAGTGGTGTCGAACTCTAGCTTTACGGGATGAAGTGGGTGAAAGGAAGTTGATGGGACCAGAATTGGTAGAAGAGTTGGTAGAAAAAGTTCAGCTGATACAGAAACACATGAGAACAACTCAGAGCAGGCAGAAGAGTTATGCGGATAACCGGAGGAAGGATCTCTCTTTTGAGGTAGGTGATCATGTTTTTCTCAAAGTCTCACCATGGAAATGTGTGATGCGATTTGGTAATAAAGGAAAGCTGAGTCCAAGGTTCATTGGACCATATGAAATTCTAGATAGAGTTGGATCAGTTGCTTACCGAGTGGCTTTACCTCCGAGTTTATCTCAGGTACATAATTTTTTTCATGTTTCGATGCTGAGAATGTACATGCCAAATCCGTCTCATGTTTTGAGTCCAGAGGTAGTTCAGCTGGAAGAGAACCTATCTTACGAGGAACAACCGGTCCAGATTCTTGACCACAGGGAGCAAGTGTTACAGAATAAGGTGATTAATCAGGTAAAGGATTTGTGGAAAAACCACATGATTGAAGAGGCAACATTGGAATCTGAAAATGCAATGAGGGATAAGTACCCCCATTTATTCGATAAGTAAATAAATTACGGGGACACAATTTTCTAAAGGGGGGAAGGATGTAACATCCCAAGTAATTAATGAATAATATATATTTTTATCTATGTCTATTAATGAATTAGATAGTGTTTTAGAGGCTTAAAATGAAAATAAATCCAAAGCATGGAATACACTAATATTTTTTAAAAGATTGTTTTACTGCCTTTTGATGGAAAACCATTTTTTTAAATGTATCTTTTGACAATCTTATAAGCTTTTTTTTGCCAAAATAAACTTATTATTTATGATTGGGACATCAAAATTTACTTTGTGGGAATTTTTGGTATTTTTCCGATAAAGTTCATTTTTTAATGAATAGTGAAAATGTTGTATTTTAATTCAAAACCTCTTTTTAATCTAATTTATTTATATGATTAGATTATCTTTTTAATTTTTTTTGAGGTGAAATTAGAATATATTTTTACCATTAAATCCAATGGTGGTCATTGGAATCAATTTCACTTTGAAATTGGACTTAAACTAGTGTCAATCTTTTGATACTTATTGTTTCATAAAAACACGCTATTTGCTCTGACAACGGGAATTAATTATTAAATTAATTAATGTAACTTATATGTTTTAATTTTTTAAAATAGACATCATTTTTGAATTCGGAATATCAAATATAGCTTAGGGTGATGTTTTGGTATTGTTCTAAAAAACTTTAATTTTTGATGAATAGTGAAACCACTAAGTGGTAGTTAAAGAAACTGATTTTTCGTTTAAATGAAACTTTGCCACTTCTGTGATTTGATTTTCAAAAATCCAACATACATGGCTGTCATTAAGAAGTAAAATTTGGTTCAATGAGATTAAAATAATTTTTTGGTGAATAGTAACTTTTATGTTTTTAATCGCGATTAATGACAATTAGTGTTGTTTAAGGTAAAAATAATGTTTTAATAATATTAAATGACCTAGAAAAATGTCCTACCCTTATTGGATGTGTCATGGCCGACCAACACAATCCATGGGTCAACATGGGGACCCCATGGAGCCACTTTGGTTTGGAAATGACATAAATAAATTTTTATTTAATGTTAAAGTAAAAATGACACAAACATAAGTTATTTTACTAAAACAATTTTTACATGGGATTATACAAGTCAGATTTTTGATTATAAATATTCATTGGAAATATAAAAATATTTCTTACATCATAGTATTTTTTTATAATTTTTGGACTTTAAATAAATTAAATTATTTATGACATCATGATGATGCAATGATTACCTCATTAATAAAGGATTTAAATAAAATGAAATGATAATGTAAAATATATGACCTACACATGTCCAAAACCTATTGGATGGGTGTATTTAAAACCCTTATCACCTTACCCTCGAATTATATCAATGTGGGAACTTTTGAATCCGAAACCCATTTTAAAATAAAGTAACATTTTTTTACTTTCCAAGAGTGCCCCTCCTCTCCTCTTATAAAAGGCCCCCATCTCTACCTCCTTACCCACACTTCCAAATACTTTTTCTCGGCCAAATACAGCCCATTTTGTCTCTTCACTTCCCTCTCTTACTCCTTGAAGCCTCACTTTGGGCAGAAGTCTTCCCAAGGAAGCCTTTGAGCTCAAACCAAAGGGAGTTACCCGATTTTAAGGTAATGTCTTCACTTGAGTCCTTTTGTTTTGTTTTGCTTCTCCAACCCACTAAACACTTTTTATTAATTTCTTTTGTAACAACTCCAATATCTTCAATATACTATGATGTTTTTATAAGAAGTATTAGAGCTACAATTACACACACCTACATCTAATGGTTAATGAACATACTGTTTCCGTGGATGGTGAATTTCTGCCTCCCGAAACGATGATTGTTCAACATTATTTTAACACCTTAAAAGGTGTCCATTAAGATGAAAATATATTTATATATGATATATAATATGTTTATGTTTTCCTTAAGCTTCTGTATTTTTAATTTTGGGCATACCTTTATGGTTTCCATTATGGGTATACGCGATATCTTCATTTAAGGATGTGCGGACTACCACCCCCTCAAAGTGATTTGATTCGTTAATACCATATGTGGGATGTATAAATGATAGAGTTGTGATATTATATATGATATTACACTGGAATTATAATATACCTTTATATCATTATGATTCCATTCTATAAAATACGAAATAGAAATGAAAGTAACGTTCATGCGTACGTATGGCTTACCGCCTCCATGAATGGTGCATTTCATTTCCTACCTCTAAATGATTATGTAATATTATAAATGCATGCATGTACTGGATATATATGATATCTACATCATGAATACCATTCTGGATATAATGGATACATGAAAAACTTGTAATTATAAAGGGTTTATTTTTGACTCAAGTACCAATGATCGTTAAAACGACCGTTATTAACTATAATAATTACATAGTGTTCATGACATGGAAATAAGTGATATAAAAGTAATAATGAACTTGAAAAAGGTTCTTAAACAAGTATAAATTAACTCAAGTTTATTATTCAGCAGATTAAAGAACGACCGAGTCAAGTCAGACCCGAGGTATGGGACTTCGTCTCAATCTTTTTTCATTGAGGCATATTTTGTTTTATACACAACCTTATTTTATACGGTGTATAAACCCCCTTTACTTTTATGTTTATTCAAAAGGAATCTTTTTTTTATATGAAGCATTTACTAAACGACAAAAGGGAATGTTTTTGTCAAACATATGTGGTGACAACGACTTCTCCGCCGCCGTGACGATTATTTGAGTTTCAGGTTCCTCTACAAGCCATACCTTTTTTAAAAAGAAAAATAAATACCATGTTTTACTTTTCTTTTATTTTGGTATTGAAAATGGTTTTCATAATGTTTTTATATCAATGTGTTGTATTGATATCTTGTGATTGAATGGTGGAAATGTTATGTTTCCTTTATCCATGTTTTATGTGATACAATTATGTTGAGGTTCTTGGGCATTATTTTGAAGACGGGTAGTCCCATGATAAACTAAGGGCGGGTGAGCCCGATATAGCTCTCCAATGCATTGGGTAACGCAAAGGAGTGAAACGTTAAGGTTTCTCCAAAGAGATTTAGGGAATATACTGTGATGGGTATTCCAAACGTAACCAAGAGGGTTACTCCCTATGTAAGAATGTTATGAATGCCTCAAGTTACCTTTATGTCTTATGATTTCTATGATTTATTCATGATTTGATGAGGTATGTTAAAGTGATTATGTTTTATGGGTAATGTATGATTTCATTCTTATGTATATATGAACTTATGTTTCCTTTCCATATTTTTATAACCCATACTGAACTTTTTAGGCTCATCCCAAGTTTTTTTGAAATGTTTTTCACTGGTCAAGGGAAAGGTACATGATATGATGATAGTGTCAAGGAAGTGTCAAGAATGAATCCATGTTTTATTTTAAATATGTTTCCATTGATGGGAAAAAGGAATACTATCTTTATGTAACCACTTTTTTTATATGTGGAATGTAATGCAAGTTTTATGCTCTAATTCTCTAAAACTCTAAACCCGAAAAGATCCACAATGTGTAATCCTGTAATAACTCATGATTAAGTAAGGTTTAAGGCTGGGGCCTTATACTTAGAGACCATGAGAATTTGATGGTTTTATGGGAAGGTTTATAATATTAGTTCCTTGAAGAGTTTCTTTAAGTGATGATGAATAAAACAATGTTATAGGAGTTTCTTTCCCTTTAGAAGGGATGTATGAGTGAATTATAGCTCTATATTTTATTCAAGGACCACATTTAATTATCCCTAGATATTTTTTCATATAGGAATGATTAAGTTTGGAGTTTGGAGGAGGCACCACATACAACAATACATCATCATGTCACACCATTTATGTTGACTACATAAATGGAGTTTCTCACTAAGGAAGAGGTGATTGAGAGGATTCATGCACAGTTTTGCTAATCTATATAGGGGAGTAATTAAAAATTCTATAGGGTAAGGGATATATATAGAGTTTCTCACATATATAGACACTCAGAGTTTTGGCCAATAAGGAGGTGTTCTGAATTGTTTTCTTTACGATTTGTTGGAGCTGTTAGTTCCCATGAATATACTGGGAACACCATTTTATTATGTTCTTACTATGGATATTATGGATGCCATTTATTTTAGCGACTGACCATTCATGATGGTTATTGTGGTGTTGTAAGATATGAATCAATATAGTGATATCATATAGTATGATTTCCTTTATGCTTATGATACGATATGATGCATTTTATTATTAATGTTATGTTTCCTATAATGTAACCCTAACCATATTATTTAGATTAAAATGATTATAATATAATGTGATATTAATATGATGTATATATTGATACTATGTTTCCTCTAATAGAATGTCACAATGGGTTTGAGATTATGTCACCCTTAAAGTATGATGGGTTTATAATGTTGATTATATGTATACTTCTAAATGTTACATAATGGTTTCCTTTAGTTATTAATCGATGGGTTTATTAATTTATGGATATATGAACTGATTATAATCATTTTAAACATTCAATAGATTATATACTTAACATGAATACATTATCACAACATATCTTCGATATCATGTGTTTTTATATGATGTTTGAATCCCTCCAGTGAATAAAAGGACTACATATAAAGGGATGAGACCCTATAATTGATTAAGTATGTTACTGATAAAACATAGTTGAAGCTATCTCTTCCTCGGTGTTTTTCAATCATCGTAGGGGAGATGGGGTAAGAATACCTATGGAATCTAAGGTATCATCTCATAGTGTAAGAGGATTATATTAGTATGTGTTATTCATATGGGGGAATGAGTCAAACAATTATTTCATAGTGATATCCATTAAGAAAAAGTTATTGTTATCAATAGAGATAGAGATCACTACAATAAAGGCATGCCTATATTATTTATGTTCTTTATATTTCATGTTGATTTGATAATGATATATTGGGAATATTTATGGGTTTATTCTACTCTAATGGGCATGAGAAGATCTTAAAAATCTTAAAAATGGTATCTAAGAAATGTGGAATTGTCTATCTGATTCCCAAGAACTCTCATTCTTGAGTGGTGAAAAGGTACCCCTTTCTTCTCAAGGGATCCATTACAGATTAAAAGAGTTATGTAGACTATATTTTGGGGAAATATAGTGATTTTATAGTCTAATATAGATATCATGTTGTATGTGTTCATATTAGGGATGATTTTTCACCATCCATAAGTGATATCAAAGTTATAATCATTAACAATTCATCATGTCATTTTATGATTTTATGAAGAACATGCATATCATAACCTATGTTAATCAATATTGTAATGTATGACATGATGTAATTGATTGTTATTCATATGATCTATCTATGATGCTTAGTCACATAGTTTAACTTATAAGGTCCAAGATTTATAAAATGCTTCATTTGTGTTTTTATGAGGCTTATAGGTTCCAAGAGAATGCCTGAAGTCTTTTCATTTCTTAGGATACATGTTTATTTTTTTGGTTAGTCCTTCATGGTCAGTAATTTTGGTCATGTTGATAGTCCTTCATGGTTTTTTGTTTGGGTTATGCGATTAATCCTTCAAGGTAGATATTTTTTTATAATGTTGATCACATTGTCAGTTATGGATTTGAAAAATTACTAGTTTCCCCAGTTTTTCTAAAATGATGTAAAAACATTTTTTAATGAAAAAGATTAAAATTTAATATAAAGTAAAGAATATTAATGGGAATAATTGGGTTTTATAGTGAAAATCAAATAAATATATTATATCTTTAAATTTTACAATGTTTGGAATTTTAAATGGGATGTTCAATGTGATTTAAAAGGTAACATAATTAAATTTTATTACAAGGGAAATTTGAACCAAGTTTTGTAAACTCGAGTGTTTAAAATCTATTTCACCTAAAACCAAAGATCTTTCCCACTTCTCATATTACATACATTATGTTAGAGTATGGGTGGTCAGACCTTCTCTTTTAGAGTCCTAAAACCCCATTTAAACTATTCATGTTTCTTCCTATGATTTTCCAACATGCGTGAAACTCCCTATTTTGGTGTAGAAAAATCTATAATCTTCTTTCTATGAGGCATGGGATTTGATTCTTCTTTATTGTTTTATAAAAAATGTGTTTATATCATACATTATTTTTCATTATTTATGTAGGTGTGATTAAATGTAATTAGATAATAATTTGGAAAAGAATCACTTGACGAAAAATTAATAAATAATCAAGAAATTTGTAAAAGAATAAGGAGAATAATTTTTATCACATTCTACTATTTAATTATTTTGAAATTAATTTCAAGATGTTAGAAATTAGAAATTATATTGGTGTATTTTTTTAATAATATGACAAGATATGTATTGGAATATTAATGAATAAATTTGGATTTTTAAAATATAATTATTCTCAACACATGATTGAAGATGAAAAAGTGATTAATTAGTGATTGGGAGTATGGTTGATTCTAAATTGTGATATGAAAGGTGAGGTTTTGAAAAAAAATATATTCCTTTTGGAGTTGTGATCGAATTGGAGATTAGTCAACTGAAAGACTCCCAAAACTAAACTAAAAGTGAATCACTATGAGTGGTATTGTATAAGAGTGAAACATGACCAATCTAGGAAGGTAATTCCCATAGAATAGGGCATGTTGATGAGAATAAGTCTATCATGGACTTTACCACAACCATGGTGCAGGCCATGGTGTGTGTGATGTAGAGAACCTAAACCCAATAGCCCGGAGTAGGTGGTTTCTTTATTAAATTAAAAAAAGTTAAAAAAATCACATTCCAAATGACATAAACGTTTAGTAGTATTGGTAAACTAGATACATACTTAAAATTCACATTAAATTGTAAATTATAAAACACATGGTGTTTTCTTTGATAAAACCATTATTTCTCTTAGTATATCTCTGTATATTAATAAAAAAACACATACTGACATCATATGGAAAATGAAATATAAAAAATAATTTTATCATTATATGGTAGGAATAAAGGATGCTCAAATAATCCATATAAACAATCACACGAGATTGTCAATTATACATGGATATTCTAACTAATCTAATAATCACATGGACATTAATAACTGATTTCATATTGATAGAATGAATAATGATGGACATCTGAAACTTACTATCAAGGCCTCAACTATGTCATCCAAAAATACCATTAAGGATCCGTTCAATGACATCTACAAAAAATGTATAATGCCTTAGCCAAAACAAAAGACAGTTTGTCTCATTAGACCCACTGATGCATTGAAGGGCTATAGAAAGTCCCTTACATCACTTAATAAGTCCAATTAATTCCACATATGACAAAAAAATACAACTCAATCAACATGACCTAAAAATCAATAACTATCCATATTGGATGAATTATCATACTTATGTCAATAATTTACCACAGTCAAAATGATCATAAAATATCCAATGAAATATGGTGTATGGATTCATTAAATTATATCATAAATATAATATTCAACAAAAGATGTTTACATTGATTAAAATACTTCAAAAAGTTTACAGAAAAACTATTTGAGGAAAAACATTTTTTTTTGAGAATCACAATTTAAAAATTTTAAAATTAGTTATGTAATAAATAAAACATTTTCATTGAGTTTGTTTAAATATTATAGGAATCATAAAATAATTTAGGTTTCATGATGTAGGGAAATTCGGTTCATGTTTTATATGTTAAAAAACATTTCTATTACACTTTTGTATGAAAATTCAAAAAGTACCTTGTTCGGAAAACAACAAGATGATTCCATTAATTTTTTTTAAAAAAATATGAAAAGGGTATAAATTACCTTAATAAATAATTTTATAATATTAAAAACATATTTGAAAACCTTTTTAGAAAACATGGACATGGAATAGAAATATTCTTCATCTGAGTCTTAAAAATAATCAATCGCAAATAATGATGAGATCGGGAAATAAACAATTCCTACTTAGGTTACTTTTGAATAATAATCCCCATAAAAGAAATAAATTCAGAGGAAACTTTAAAAAACATTAATATAAAGGATTGAATGGTTAGAATTTGAATATGATATTATAATTACATTTTTATAATTATTTCATAATTATAATATATAATCGTTAAACACATCCTAATTCCCATACATAAAATATGGTGATGAAAAATGAATTTTATCACTTTGTGGAGATGATAAGCCGTATATATGCAAGAGTGATACTTTTACTTCCCATTTGATGGGAAAGAGAGTAGATAATGGTGGTTTAATAATAATTGTAAAATTTTATTATATTTAGGATAATTATTTTTCCATTTAATGATAAATACAATATATTTATAAGAGTTGGAAAAATAAATAAATTGAAAGAGGTCGGATAAGTCGACTATGTCTTCTCCAGGAGAGCTCCTTTAGATCCTTCATTAAGAAAAATAAGGTTCGGTTTTTTTATGGGAAACCAATATCTATAATGTGTATATGGAAGTTTATTATAGAAATATTTTTTTTGATATATATGGTTCAATGTGGCGTAATTAAGTGAGTGAGGAGGCTTCCTTTTATAATCAAGTTGAGGGTATCTTTTAGACTTTCTTAACAAAATTAAAATATAATAAGGCTATTCTAGATTCAAATGATTTGAAATAATAATGAAATAGCACATATGGTAGGATATATTATAAATATAATGAAAAAATAATAATATTTTATTGGTTTAAGATCTATTTTAAACCTTGTATTTTCATTTAAACCCTTAATTAACCTATTTTAACATTAACCGCGGTAACCTATTTTTCACTATTAAAGGGTTATAATTTTATATATAAGGTATCTATTAATGCCTAAATGGAAAATTTATGAAATTTTAGACCATATATTTTTATAATATTCCACTTTAATTTTTTTTATATTTTTTAAATAAATTAATAAAATATTATTTTGATAAAATATCATTATTGTCAATTTTGACTCTATTCATTTAATTTGACTTCAAATACATGAAAAGAAATATTTATTTATTATAAAATTCATTTAAATATAAATAATATATTACATAGATATATAAAAAACTTGGGGCACATTATCTCATTAAAATTATATCACTTTTAGTATTTTTAAATTAATTTATTTTATTTTTCTCTTAATTGAATAATTAATATGTCAATATTGTGTAAGAATTTAAGGAAATTAATTTTTCACTAAAAATTTAAATTAAATTAAAATAATTTTTATAAATAATTTATATTTAATATTAATATTTATAAATAAAAATATCATTTTTTCCACTTTTTAAAAATATTACGGTTGTTAAAAACAAGAGTGATATTTTTGGTTTTCATTACATAAAAGATTATAATAATCATAATAAAACAAAAAAGGTAAAAAAATCTAACATCTATGAATATTGGATGATTATGGACTAAATGTACTTATAAAATAAAATTCAGGCAAGTGTTAGGGTCATTTTATAGTCATTATCATATTATTTTTTACCCTTAATTACCTGATTTACCTTTTATTGTGGTAACAAAAATTAATAAGATTACTATTTATATTGACCAAAAATAAAATGTTTCTATTTACCATATTTTGACCTCATTATTCCAAATATGTTATAAATTATTCAAATTTTAAAACTTATACGCGGAATAATTAATTTTAAAATCAAACAGGTAAAATGGTATGAAAAACGATTTTTTCTAAAAAATGTCTTTGTTTGTATAAAAAAAATGTTTTAATTCCAAAACAAATTATAAAATTGATTCCAATTAACAAAATTATATTATTATTAATATAATAGAACTAATTTTACTTTTAAATCATTTAAAAATAAAAGGTAACTTTTCAAATGGTTGAAAGAATTTTTTTTTAATAAAAAATAGTATTTTTCTCGATTCACTAAAAGTTAAATGTTTTCAAAAAAATAGATAATTTCACCATAATATAATTTTGAGGTGATTATTTAAGATAATATATTAAATTTATGAAATAAAATTTATATAACACTCACAAAAATTGTAAAAAATTATTTTGAAGAAAATGTATATCTGAAGTATAAAATAACTTCAGTAAAAATTGATTACTTATTTCCTAAGAATTAATGAATGAATTTTTATTGAAGAGGTACTATATATATATTTCATAATTTGGATATTACTATTTATATCCTCTAATTTAATAGTTTTATTTATAGTTGTCATATTTAAATAATAATATTTTGGGGTTTTTTATCGTGGGGTTGTATGTTGTATATGCTATCGAATATAGCGTTCTTTTAGAATATTGGGGTGTTACATTATCACATATTTTAATAAATTATGGAATAATAATTTGAACTTGTGATTGATAATCATGGGTTTTTAATTTAAAAATTCCTTTGTGGAAAATCTACATTGTACAAATGGTTAATAAATCTTCTTACTAAAAAGAGGGAAAATGAAACATGAAAGTAAAAAAAACGAGTTTTACGAATGATAGTGAATTAGTGGGAAGTGAAAATATGGATATGGGGGAAAAATCAACATCCAAGGATTAATATAGAGTTATAGATAACATAGTCATTATAAAGTTAACCATCACTAAACCATAAATTTGTGATAAGTTAAAACATCCTAAATTGATCAGCAAGAAAAGTAAACATATAACATTTTTATTTCAAGGTCATTTTCCTAAAGTTTAAGTATTATTTTAATATCTTGATAAAGAACTCAAAAAATAAACTCAATTTATTTATTTCCATGTCATAATTATAATCTAATCCTTTGGGTTTTCTTCAAACTATTTTTACTTCATATCTTATACAAGGAGAAGGATATTGAGATGATTTTTATTCCAAAAACACTTTTAATGAATCATAATATCAATAAGTCATTCCTTCATACTATAAATCTTTACTAAAACCAGTATGGTCAGTACATGTTATCTAATATGACAAATTATACGTAAACCTTAAACAATACTATTTAAAGTTCAATTAAATCCACTCCATAAGTAGTCAAACATATGATTCCTCCAAAATATTACTGGAAATATTCCAAACCCAAACATTTAATCATACATTTTTCTTAGGACAACATTAAAAAGTCCATAATGTCACATTACAAACATGTGAATACCTAGAACACATATACTAATAAACCAAATCACTTTTAATTTATATTTATTCCATATATCCCATATAACACCAACAACCTAAATATCAAATAATTTTTAACCACATTTTTTATATCATACCTTTAATATTTCAATTCAAAAATGTAATAAAATTATTCTCAAATAATAATTTATGTTAAACCCAAAGGTTACATATACTTCATCCTAATGAAGTTTCTCCCAGAATGTCATTAATCTCTTCAAAATACCAAAAATTAAAAAATATTGGATCATATAATATGCTTCATATAATCAAATTATTATTTATCTATGAAATTTTTTAGGTAAAAAAACAATGTCATTTTAACCATGACATCATGTAGGTCAGTGGAAGGTTCAACACCCTTTTCGTACTTCAGTTGTGGGTTTATGCCCTGTAGCTTTACCAGATGTGATGTATTGTCACAAAAAATGTGGGTTGTAATTTTTATAAAACTATAACATTTCAAAAAATTTGATGAAATTCATCAAAAAATAACATTACTCATCCTATTATTTTTTTAACCGATGAGGTTTTTTATATGATATATTCAAAAAATGGGATAATTTGTTTATCCTACCTATCCATTAATATCTCGTTATAAAAAACATATTAACATTAAATATTATCTATAAATTTAATATTATTTCCACAAAATATAAAATAATTATTCCCCAAATAACCTTTTCAATTGAATAAATAATAACCAAAAGGTTTTATTCCTATAAACATCTACCAAAATATAATGTTAAACTCCCATCACATAAAAATTCAAAAGGGGTATATATTTCTTTAAAATTATGATAAATCATCAACATATGATCCCATGAAACTTTAGTTTTATCCCAATATCAAACTATTATTATGGTTTATTATTCCCTCAATCATGTGCTTATATAAAATATTACCATATCCCGAAATTAATTTTCTTGGTTATAGGTACCATTCAATGTATGCTTCAAAATCCTTAAAGTAAAACTAATAAATATAAATCCTTAAATAATTTATGATTCCTTTAACATAGAGATTATTGATAAAAATAATTCCATGACTCAAGAAATTTAATCCTCTCACATCAACAATTTGTATATAATATGTCCTTCTTTAGTCTAGGGAGTAGCCTTTAGTTAGATAATTGACTCAAATAATGCCTAAGTTCCCCAAATATAAGACATTTAATTCCTTTATTTTCACATAAAAAATATTCAAATTCGATATTCTTGTAGGTTGTTTTTCCCATTGTCTTAAAAAGGGTATGTCATTTTGTAAGTGAAGACGAATCAATATCATGTTATTATTCTAAGGAATGATCATGAAAAGATAAAAAAGATTAATAGAGTATCATCCATGTAGTATTTTGTTCAATGATTGAATACTTTTCCTTGTAAAATAGGGAGTTTAATAAAAAATAAGTGTTTATGAATTTCATATTTAAAATAATGTGAGAAATGTTAAGAGGAGAAATCAAAATGCATGAAGATATTTCCCCAGATGTATAAAAACAATTGGGCATGGAGAAGGAATTTAAGGAAATTTTTGTTTCACTAAGAACATAATATATAGAAAGAAACCATTATTTGATAGATTCCATCAAAGAGTTAAAACATTTGGCAGAAAATTTGTAAGAAAAGGATGAGAAGAAAAGGTACCTTGAAGAGAGGATAAACACCTTAAAAGAGATAATGAAAATACATCTTAAATCTACCACAATTTTTGATGTAATGAATAGAAATATAAATATTAAAATCTAGAAGAAAAGAGTTGTTCTATAAAAAATATAGAAGCATGGTTCCATGAAATAAGGAATCACCTATGTGCTTCTATTGTTGATTATTTTGGCATATCAAGAGTAGTTGTTTTAAATTTGATAATCCCAACGATGTGAGAAAAACTCTAAACATGCGAACATCTAAATCAAGGAGAGATAAACTGAGGTATTATTCATATTGTATATAATAAATTAGGTTTATCTGAGATAACACAGAATAATATTGTAATTGGAGGAATGCATAGAATGATAAAGAAGTCATATAGAGGCACTCAACTTTATTAACTTACAGGAAAAATAATTTTCCTGGAAAAAAATTATATTAAGATAGAAAATAGGATTTGTGTTTTGGAGGATAAAATAATTCCACAAAGGAGGGTGTATCAATAAAAAACCTATATTTACATAACAACTATCTTGGAATTAAATAAAGAAAATCTAAAATCAAAATAAAGAAGTTGTCCTGGTTGTCGAAAAGGTAGAAGACAATGTGATGTTGACTCCACTAAGGCAGAAGTATTCTTATATGAAATTATAAGAGTTGTAACATGTAAATATGCTGTTTTTAAATATGGTTCAAGTCCCAAGGGGTTCATCATATGTTTCATGGATTTTTGGAAGAACTGAGGCCCGAAAACTCATGATTTGCAGGATCTAATCAGGGTTCATGGTTTCTATGAAACAGTGTGGTCCTCAAGTGAAACCAGGTTCAAATTAGGAGTTGTATTCACACAGGCTATACATGGTTTGTCCAAACCATTCTTCCATACCACACACTTAGTGCCACTTTGGAAGTGTTTTTACACTATTCATCACATGGTTGGCACATAGTTAGGGAAAACCATTTGGAACAACTGTGTGAGTTAGGGTTCTTAAGTAGTGGGAGCCACACTGTTGGCACTCGGTTTGGTAAACCATGTGAAAAACCCATGCGATACTATTTTTATGATTAAATTTCTTTTTTCCCTTATTGATTTTTTAGCGATAATTTTTTCCCTATTCTTCCAATAGGATTCTTATCATCTTGCTCATGTGTGGGCTCTACTCCTCCTATGTACCTTTTGATATATCTTCTTCATCCCATGACCAAATCTCTTTCCATCTAAAGCGTTGGAAAGACCATAGTAAGATAATCTTTCCTATTGCTTCTATTTGATGGTTCACTTTTCATTTTATGCATTATTTAGGCATGTCCTCATCACCCCTTTTTTGGATTGTTTTAAGATCAATTTATTTTCTCTCATTCTAAGTTGAATCAACCCTCGACAGTAGAAAAGTGGAGTGCTACTACATCGAGGTAGGTGGTCTAGTTCATTCCAATATGTTTCATTTATTTTATTTTGGGACACCATTTTTCCATGAATTAGAATCTTTCGGTGATGGAAACGTTTTTTAAATAAATTAAATTGATAATTTAACCATGTGAGGTATGACCCTAGAGTACGGAAAATCACCACATTAGTGATATCCATAGCTCATTCCACATAGATGGGTGTGGTTACTCATTTGGGTCCTAATTCCTTTAACCTTTGACTTGTTTGAGCACTTTAATGGTGTGTTTCAAACATAATAAATGGATTATATTAATTAATTGAATTATTAGGGTGATTATCCATGAGTTAAAACCTTAAGCTTAATGCTTATAACATTGTCTTAGTTTCACCAATTTCAATAAAAATATTTTGATGGAATTGGTTCAATGAAACTATTGATATAATTTTTTCCCTATGTTCATTCAACTTGTTATATGATTATGTGTTTTTATTACATCTTTCCTTTCACTATTACTTTGTTCCACATGCTATAGAACTTATTCCTTTTTATGAATTTGAATTATTCAAATTGAATGAAATGGTTTGTTGAATAAAAATGTCATTTTTTTCTAATAAAACCCCTCTATGAGAAGCACTATATTAAATTTGAAAATTCCACAAGTGTATTCCCTATAAATAGTGCATATGTTTATTCTATGTGAAATATATCCCCTTACCTCATTACATAGACATTGTCTTGGATTGAATATTTGTATATACCCATTATTTAGTAATATATGTTATGCCTTTTTGATTTGTGATATTGGTTGCTATGCCTCAACTACTACGGGCAGGGGGAGAACATATATCCCAACATAAGAACACCATGGGTAGAATATCTGTGCTCAGCATGGAATGGATTGATTATGTTGGGAGAAATCCTTTGGATTAGACTTGGATGGGATCTCCATGCAGTTTTATATACTTATGAGTGACACCAGTTCTTTAGGGGAGAAACCATTAACAAGTTCATTAGAAATATGTCTATGCTATGTCTCTAATGATACCTTCTCCCCTATGTGAGATAATTGGTGTAGACTCAATGTTACCATACCATGTGTGATATAAGAGAAAATGTTATGGGTTGACTCAAATGGACTCGGTGGTATTAGTTATACCTAGGGATCCTATAGTGACCCATGTGATTCCATTACACATCACCTTAGTCAGGATCTAGATTCCATTTATGGATTTCACAGATTCCTTGTACGGTTTACCTATAGTGTATTATTATTATTATTATTATAATCATCATGTTTTATCAAAATGTTGTATTAATGTACCTAGATGATTTCATAGGGGTTTTAAGGCCATGATAAAGCACAATATTGGGGTCAACCCACTTTTATTTCTTCTTGTATGATGATTTTTTATTATCATTTACTCTATATGTTTTTCTAGGTTCAGACATATATATTAGGGAAAATTAGGTAGAATTGGTAGGGTTTCCACTTAGGAACTTGAACAAGAGTGTTATTTCCTTATTTATTTGTCATCTTATATTCACATATGTTAGAAAAATATTTATTTTATAGATCATGAATTGGATTGATCTAGACACCATTAGTGGTACCCGAGTAGATTTTCATGTTTTCCGGTCCTTGGATTGATTGTTTGTGTTGAATAGTATATCTAAGAGTTATGGGGCATATGATCGAGATAATACTCAGGATGATCTTGGAGTTAGTCATTGGGATATTTTCATTATTGTATTATACTTTTTATGTACTATAACACCATATGACATGAATACATAAATATATGTATTAGCATTGGACATTTTACTTTTATTCAGTTAGTTGATATTATTCTTCCACTACTTCATTTGTCATATATTATTATTACTTACACTATTGTTTGTTATTTAAATTCTGATATACCACTGCGCTACTCTGATTATGAGGGTATAGTCTCCCCACCACACCATCATTAGACCCTCGATACTAGTCAAAAGCCTCTGGCGTATAGGGAGGCACGCCTAAGGTCATGTGGCGACTGATCCAGCTACCAGTATAGTGGTCAGTTGGGATGGGATGTTACAATGAGGTATCAAAGGGATTATTTTTTCATTGTATAACTATTTTGAGATGGTATACATGTGTCTTGAAATATTTATATTTATCTTAAATAGTCATCCTTGGGAGTGATCAACCCACGTATAGAGAAAAGACCACATGGATTGGGATGATTTTGTTTTTAATGTTGTTTTATATTATAGTTGATTTGGATATCACATTGAGTTATTATAGTAATTTATGCTTCTTACTAATTTTTGAGATTTATGGTATACACCCTTGACCAGATGTGGCAAGGAGTAGAATTACATGCATCATTTTAGGCGTTTAGGGAATTCACTTGCCATGCATATTCCATGCCATGTAGATTGTATTCCTAGGTAGATTTAAATTTTTTGAAGTGCCGAGAATGTTTTATTAACATTCCTTTTTTACATTACATGTTAGAATTTTTAGTAACATGTTTTTTTCCTGATTAGGTATTTTATTAGCATTTTTATATAGTTTTTATTATCATGCCTTGCTTATATTCCATGTATGAGTGTTCCCCTTTTATGTAGTAGTTAATATGATTATTTTACATATTTTTTCTTATTTGGAATGATTAGTGATACTTTTAGCATGTATGAATGCTTACCATGTTTATTTGACATATTATTTGCTTGTTTTAAATTTTCATGCTTATATGGTTGTTTATCATGGTCTAAAACATGTGGGTTTTAATTTAATTGGAGGCAATTTTTAGTTTTTATGTTGTTAGGGTGCCTTATAGATTGGGAACTGATGACCCATATGATCGAACAGTTATTAAAACGTTTTATATAATTAAATATTATTGTTTAAATGTTATTTTTTAATTTCATTATTATTCTGAACAAACTGGTTGTTAATAAATAGATCCAATTTTCCCAACTTGTAAAGTGTATGTGTGCTTTATGAATTGGATTAGGGTGACCCATATACTCGAACATTTTTAGATGTACTTTATATGCCTAATGTATATTTCAAAAATGTTAAGACTATTTATTTTTATTTAAAAACCTAGATAAAATTGTTGCGGTTAGATGGAAGCCTCCTACAATTTGTAAAGTGTATCAGTGATTTATAAATAAAGGAAGGGTAACCCATACAACCAAACCATATATTGTGAGCATTATATTTATAACCTTTTTAAAAATAAATATTGATTAATTTTTACCTTAAATGTTTTGGTTTCCTTATTGAGTATTGCATCTCTTTTACTTGGGATTAAATGACATGTATGGATAAAATTTTAAAATGCACAACTGGACCCAAGCAGGAATGTTGGGGCATGTTGTTAATAAAATGTAATTTCTAAGGGTGTTTTCAAAATCTAAATGATTAATTCGTTTGAGTTGTTTTGATAAACCCAAGATGTCTTAATGAGACCCTATTAGGTAAAATTTTATTTGATATTCCACAGTTCCTAAACACAAGGGGGTTTAAAAATGCCTTGTAGTGTCATTATTTTAAATTTTCATAACTACCCATATGGTTTTTCATGTAAACATAAGGTGGTTTGCCTTCTGACTAAACTAATTTAATTAATAAGATACTTTTTTCTTTAATATGTAAATAGAGTGAGACATTATGAACAAATTAATGGTTTTTAAATGGGGTTATGGGATCAAATGGCCTAATTATAATTTGATATCACTAAATAATAATTTTAAAAAAGGTAGTTTAAAATACATTTTTTGGTTTTTACTTGACTAGTGTTTGGTTTTTTTTAAAACTAAACATTGAAATGTTAAGGAGATAAAATTATTTTTTGTTTTACACCGTAAAATTACACCTTGAGTCATATTTTTAGCTTCAAATACTCATATACGTGTAGTTAAAATTCTTCATAGAGTTTTTCCTTAAACATTACTAGAATGATCCCTCAGTAGGAGCAATGCTTTCTATTTCAGTAAGGGGATAGACTATTGTTGGTAGTTCCCTAAGATCTACAATTCCTTTTCTAGTCACAAGTGGATATTTTATGACATATGATACTATTCAAGTTCCATTGTCCATGTAGGGATTTTAGTTTCCAAAATGACACCTTTTGTTTGACGAGTTTTTGTGTGTTGTTTGACCCCTACTCCAGGTATGATAATTTAAAATTTCTTACTCATAGTGAGAGGGGAATTCCCTTGGCAGGATCAACTACGTAGTAGGTTGTGTGACCCTTCATCTCTTTCCTTTTCAGTGCTGGATGACTAGGGAGGTCATCAGCTTATTTTGTAGTAATATAAAATGATATGAATCTGTGTTAGTGATTTTGTGCAGGACATTAGATACTTGAACATATAGGGTGGATAATCCTATGGATAGAATTATGGATGTTTTGTTTCCCAAGTGATCTTGAGTTGTATGTGTTATTACAAGAAATACCCATAGTGTTTCTAAAACATGACATTGAACCAGTTTCCTTTGATGGTACTTGTGTAAGCATTGAGATATTATGTTATATTCACAGGTCATCTCTGAGGTAGGGTGACCTAAGTGTCGAATGAAATATAGTTCATTCCAATGCTCAGGATAACGTTATGATAGCATCAGTTGTTGACACACTAGTCAATAATATTTTATGTGTGAACATAATATTGTACTTTTAAGTATCCAGTCTATCTTTCCTATAGTTTGAAACATTTCAATGTGCATTGTACACATCCAATACCTACAATAGTGATCATTGGAGCATGTGTTATGGGATGAGTTCATTTATTAACAAATATAATGATAAAGAAACTCCTAAGGTGGGAAGCACTGCTTAGGTTTTGGTTGAATGTGTTCTTCTAAGTAGAAGGGGCACAACCCTTAAAAGACCATTTGAAAATGGTAGTTCTTGATTAAAATTCCCTTGTGGTTGTTAATATATTCCATTAAATTTGAATTTCGAGAGAGTGTGAAAATGTTTCTCTTGGCTATATCCGCCACTTGTGAAGACACCGTCTGTCCGGAATCAGCCGCATTGGTTGTGCTTGAGTGACCATGGGGTGGCTCAGGTGGTGAAGTTATATTTGTCAAATTTTTTATGTGATAGATGGTGAAGATGTTTTTTTCTATTTTAAGTTGACTATTAGGGGTTCAACTATTCATTCTTTTAATGGTTGGGTATGTTTGTGTGGAAACCATATTGTACACTTCATTTTTTTGTATTAAGAGTGCCTTAGGTTCATTCTGGTGAGTGTTAAAATCCTCTTAGTGTACTCTTAGCATAAATATGACAATGTACCCTATCTTGGTTACATATGGGAGCACCAAGAGAGAATTGGACTTACTCCGCACTAAGGTTTTAAAAGTAATTGGGCTTGTTTTGGTGGTTTACATCAGAGTCTTCTCCAGGTGTGTGGTTTTCCTTAAAATTATGGTTATTCTTAAGTGATTCATGGGTTCTAGAGTTATAACACCTTGGAAGAACTCATGAACATCAACTATTACCTTTGAACTGACTGCCATCCAGATGCCACTTTGATATCTATTAGCATTTTGGCATGTTGATGTTTAGATTCTTACCAACAAGTCACTTTTAATATATGAATGTGCTCTTAATTGGATGATCTCTATGAACTCTAGTCATTGAATCTGAGTTTTCCCCGAGTTGCAGTTGGGAAAAAATGAGGTATTTAAAAAGGGTGGTGATCCTAGTATACTGGATTGGCCAGGAATCTATGTTCTTTCCAAATAATGATAGATTAAATTGGGGTTTTGGCTAGAGGTTTCACTGATATTCAATTATTATCTTGGTAAGTGTGTTCTGAGAAAATCCCAAGATTCATTCATTAAAATGCTTTGGGGTTATCTTTTGAAGTATGTCAACCATTTAAGATGATAATTTCGATAGTGCTTAGTCAATATTGGTTTGAACTATCACAAACTGGATTTTTTTTAAAAATTAGGTTTGGAATTTAACTACTAATTGAATTAGGAAATTTTTATTATTTCATGAATTTCATTGGAATTTTATAGGCATTTTTTTGAAAGAAAATTATAATGGTAGAGATACTATGTTTCAAAATTAGACCTTAAATTATAGAACCTATGGTAGAATCACCATGGGTAGAAATTTTAAAATGATGAAAACATGATCATAAATTTATCCAAATGGGCTCACGTAAGCTCTTTCTTAATGCTGTAGTTTGGAAAAAATAATTGGTTTGTGTTTTTATGACTCTTGCATCGTGTGTTAAGATGACACAAGAAGGGGCGCTGGGCATTCGGAAATGAAACGTGTCTGTTTGAATAAGACCTCAAAAAATGAGTAGTTCAAGTGATATTATATGGGGTTCCCCAAGGATTCTATTAGATGATAAGTTTTAAAGTGGGGATATTGTAGCATCTCATATTGTTGGACCAAATGAATAACCAAAGGAATTTGATTTTTTTCATTTGTTGGATGGTATGTTGTGTAAAAATATCTTCATAATGGAATTATAATAGTTGTAACACTTTAATATAGTGTCTTTAAATGTGGATAAAGACTTTAGGGGGTTTTTGGGTGTTTTATAGAGTTTTGGGAGTACCAAGACACAAAAACTCATGATTTGGACGAGCTGATCAGGGGCCACAGTTTGTATGAAATCATGCAGCCCCCAGGTGGAACTGTGTGGCTTGGATCAAAGTAAGAATCAATGTTGCATGGGACATTCATGGTTTTCCAAACTATGTGCCCATTCCAAATGTTTAGTTCCACTTAGGAAGTGTGTGTGCACTATTGATCACACAGTTGGCACAGGGTTAAAGAAAACGACATGGAACAACCATGTGAGGTAGGGTTCCAAAGAATTCCGAGCCATATATTCAACACATAGTTTGAACAAACTATGTGAATTGGTTTTGTGGGTGAAATGTCCATTTTCTATTAATGAATGGTCTGACCTAACTTTTTTTTTCTTTTTCCCTCTCCTTCCAGCGGGATTCTTCTCCTCTCCCTCAAATGTGGGATCTCCTCCTCCTACTTCGTAGGTTTTGATCTATCTCCTTCATCTGGTGACCAAATCTCCCACCATAAAAAACATTGAAAATTCCTTAGTAATCTCCTAATACTTATTTCTTCTATTTTAAGGTTCCTCTTCCCTTTTTTGTGATATTTAGGTGCTACTCCTATTTCCCAATTTTAAGGGTGTTTGATGCTCTCTTCATTTTTTTCCTACTCTAGGTCAAATCAAGGCCCGACAATGGACAAGTGGAATGATAATTTATCAAGATAGGTGGTGTAGTTATTTCCCATAAGTTTCATTTCTTTTTATTTTGTTGTGTGGTTATGTCATGCATAGGAATATACTGGTGACACCTATATTTTTTCAAATAAAGTTTATTTTGTTTGTCACCGTGGGTGGTATGACCCTATAATATGAAGAATCTCCACTTTAGGTGATCTCCTGGGATCTTTAAACCTTTATGGACATGGTTCCACATTTGACACCCAATTCCCTTAACATTTGACTTTCTTGAGTGCTCTATTGTGTGTGTTATATACTTAAAAAATGACTTGTATTAAATAATTGAATTAATATGGGTTTTAGCCATGAGTTAAACCCATAAGTTTAAGGCCTCTTCCCTTGCCTTAGTTCCACCACTATGAATGATATTATTTTTATGTAGTTGATTAAAAGACACTAATGTTATACCTTTTTTCATATGATCATGCAACTTGTTAAATGTTTATGCATTTTTATAATGTCTTTACTTGAAATCATACTTTCTGGAGCATGATATATACCTTATGCTTTATGATGAAATTAAATTATTCAAATTGAATTAAATGAATTTTCAAATAAAAATTTAATGTTTTTCTAATAAAAACCCTTGATGATGTGTGTTGTCTTAAATTAGAAAAGGCCCCTAGTGCATATCCAGTAGCCTAGTCCTTATGTTTATTCTACGTGAAATCTTCCCCCTTTCCTCATTCCATATAATTTTCTTGGATTGAAAATTTTTATAGACAACTTATCTAGTTATATTTGCTATGACTTATTGAAATATGATATTGGTAACTATGCAACACCTACTACGGACTAGGAGAGAAGAGAGGCCCTGATTTAAGGGTTTTGTGGAGCATATCACCGTGCTTGGCCTGGTATGAATTAATTATGCCATGAATGATCCTTTTTCTTAGACTTGGATGTGATCTCCAGGCGGTTTTCTATAGTCATGAGTGATACCAATTCTCTTGGGGGGGGGGAACTGTGGTTGGGCTAGTTGGCAAGAATAGTACGCAATACCTTAGGTGATACCTAGTCCCCTATGTTAGAAACTTGCTACAAACATAGAGTTACATACCATGAGTGATATAAGGGATGTCGTTATGGGTCACATCAGATAGAATACGTGGTATTGTTTATATCGAGGGCTTTAGTAGCAACACATGGGATTCCATTACAAATCACCTTGGAAAGGCTCGAAATTCCATTTATGGACTTGCTGGATTCCTTTTATGGTTTACTTGTGGTGTATTATTATTTTTATAATTATTATTATTACTATTATTATCATTGTTGTTATGATTACATTGTCATGTCAAAGTGCTTGGATGATGTACTATGGTTGCGACTGCCAAGCTAATTCACATTTTTAGGGTCGAACCGCTTCTATTTCCTCTTATACAATGTCATGTATATTATCATTTACACTACATATTTTCTTGGTTAAAATATCTGAATGAGGTTGAAGTAGGTAGAACTATTCCATTATCCACATAGGAACCCAAAATAGAGTATAATTGTTTTATTTTTTTATAACCTTGCATTCCCTTATGCTGGAAAATAGTTTATTTTATACATAAATAATTGGATTGATCTAGAAAATATTGGTAGTGGCCTACTGATATTATTTTTCACACCCTACTTAGACAACCATTTCACTAGGGTACCCAATAATGTTTTCAATTTTGTAGGACTATGGATTGATTGCTTGTGTTGTGCAGTATATCTAGGAGTTAGGGAGAACATGATTGAGCTAGTACTTAGGATTCTCCTGGAGTTAGTTGCTAGGATATTTTCTTTATTATATTATACTATCTATGTCCTATATCACCATATTACATGAATTAATCATTATATGTATTGGTTTCATACATTTTAATTTTAATTTTATTTATTTAGTTGATATCATTCCTGTACTGCCCTGTTTTTCATTTATTATTACTACTGATGTGGTTGTCCATTATTTATCTTCTGATTTACTGTTGTGCTACTATGATTTTGATGGTGTATTCTCTCCACTGCACCATCATTAGACCCTCACTGCTAGTCATCATCCTCTTTAGTATGGGGAGATGTGCTTGAGGTCATGTAGAGATCAGTCTGACTACCGGTTTATTGGTCAGTTTTTGCTACATGACGTAATTATGATGCATGGTCCTTGGATATCCTAGAAAGGATGAACCAAGTTAATTCTTGTGTCTCTATTTACTTTATGTATTCACTCCAGAAATTATCAAGAAATCTGAAGTATATCTGGTAAAAGAGTATAATAAATGACCCTAAAGGTTGAGAGGTTAAGATCCTTAGGGAATGTGAGGCTTTATTGGATTAAATGTTTTAATTGGAAATGAAATTTCATACATCCATTAACCCCCTGCTAGTTTAATATCACTCCAATCCCCTATCGTGGGACTCGAAATTGGAATCAAAGGAATATTTTCATTGTTTCCAAGTTTTTTTATTACTCTAACTTGAACTATATTTTTTGAGTAAAAATTAAAACCACAAAGAAGGATTTTATATTTTATGTATAAAAATTTAGAACATGGAAAAAGGATCTCATCAATTTAATGAAAGATTCTCTCCGAGTTCCTCTAGAGGTGGTTGAATAATAAATTGTATTGTTAAGATGAACTAAATTTATATTTGATAAAGATTAATTAAATATCTCAATTAATGATTTAGTTAAGGAGGAATTAATGTATGTCATTGAGGAAGATGTGTAAAAATATATTGATCATTACAAGTTATCCAAAGACATGTGGATGAAGTTGGAAGATATGTTAGAAAAATATGAAAAGCCAAAGGTAAATTTCTTTATATCAAAAAGAAAAAATAATAATAATAAGGGGAAGTCATTTGAGAAGATTTTTTCTCTAGATGTGGTAAAATATAATCCTAATATTATTTATAATTATAATCCAAATTTAGTAAACAAATATAAAATCCAAATATCTATCTTTGAGATGAAAAGGATATGCAATTTTAGTGGTGAAGTGGAATCAAAAATAAGTTTTCATTCTATGATTTTTTCATAAAATGATAAAAAAATATCAATGGAGTATCATTACTAGAGTATACTATTCAATGATTGATGATTTCTCCTTGTAAAACAACTATTTGAATAATAAATAAGTGCCCCTAAATTTCAGCGTTAAAATAATTTGAGCGAAGATGAAAGAATAAAGAGATATTACTGAAGATCTTTCCCAAGAGGTATAGACACAATTAGGCACGGAGATAAAAATTGATGGAAAGTGTTCTTTCACTATGAACATAATATGATGAAATAAAATTGTATTTTATAGATTCCATCTAAGAGCTCAAAAATTTTGGGAAAAAAATTAGAATAAAAGGATGAGAAGATAAGATACCTTGAGGGGAGGATAAACACCTCAAAAGAGATGATGAAAATACCTTCGAATGTTACCTCAAATTGTGATGTAATGAAGAGAAATAGAAATTTGAAAATCATGAATAAAAGGGTTTTTATATAAAAAATACAGAATCATGGTTCCATGAAATAAAGAATCACCATAGTTCATCTATTTTGAAAGAATTTGGAATCTCATGAGTAGATGTTTTAAATCCAACAAGACCAAATATGTGAGAAAAACTCTAGCCATGATAACATCTCAATCAAGGAGAGATCAACTGAGGCATGATTCAAATGGTAATTAATTTATTTTTTCTAACCTAGATCACATGGAATGGTATTGTAATTAGAGGAATTAATGAAAGGATAATGAAGCTATATAGAGACATTCAATCCTTTGACTTACAAAAAAATGACTATCTTGGGAAAAGGAATATTAAGATATAAAATAGCATTAGTGTTTTGGAGGATGAAATTGAGCCTCAATGGAGGGTGTATCAAGCACTAAAATATAGATTTTCAAAAAATATCTTTGAATTAAAGAAGGAAAATATGAAATAAAAAGAAATAAGTTGTTCCAACTATGAAGAAACTATATAAGAATGTGAAGTTGACTCCCCCAAGGAAGAAGTGTTCCTAGATGGAACACATAGCTGTTAAGTGAGAGGTTTACCGAAGTAGTTCCAAAAAAACAACCAAAAGGAAAAAGATAAAGATACAATAGAGATGAAAATCATGGGTGATATTTTAGCATCATGAACTTTTATAAATGATTTTATTTTATAAATGAATAAGTTCCTAATTTATGTAATTTAAATATAGAAAAAATGCATTACTTTTGTTATATTAGACCATTATAATTTATATCCTATTATATTAAATAGCATGTTAAGCTTCATAACTATTGATAATGATTTTGTTGAATAATGATCATATGATTAGTATATATTGAGGGTTATGATAAAGTCTTATAAGTACAGAAATAAGAAGTGATAGACTCAATGAGTATGATTATACCCAATGAATTCCATTTATCATATCTTCAAAGGGTGATATCATCTCAGGTATTTTCTCTTGATCATGTACAATACAATATCTAAAAACTAAATCATGAGTGAAACAATTTAGGTGATAATATCAATCTCATCGACATCATGACCAAAACCTTGTTCGCTAAACCACACAATGCGTTATGCACCTTACCCTTAGGGAGTTCATTTGTGTAACTATAACAACCCTTCTTTTTTATTACACAGTTAAACATGATTTATTACATAAAATATTCACTTTAAACAAGATAGAATATCGAGATGTCTAGTGTATTTGGGGAATAGGAATATTTCATAACGACTTAGAATAAGAAACACAATATCTTTATTGAAAACTTCCTTTATATGACCACTACATTCCCTCGTACTTAGCATTGCATGGGATAACATGAGTACATGCACAAGAAAAGGGTGAGTTATAAAGCCTAGTATGGGATTAAATAAAGAATAACATGAAGAATACAATACATGTTTGGAAATAGACATATCAATGGATCATAAATGAAACATGAACATAAAGGCATGATATAACATGATTATCATAACAAAAAAAATGTGGAAATAACACTTAACATGGAATTGGCAAGAGCCAAGTCTCATTTCACATGGAGCATGAGTAAACCCTCATTTCACTTGAATTAGAAAGGTTAAATACTCATTGAACATGAATTAGTGTGAGTAAATCCTCATTGCACTTGATGTATCATGATACTAATCATTACCCAATGCATTGGAGCACTATTAGGGCACACCCTTCTTAAAACATTTCATTTCATGTATAAGTGTGCCACATGGATCATACAACATGGAATAATTAAAGACCATCATTTATTCCACGATAAAAGAATGTTGAATTCATACTTGAAACACTATAATCAATAAGTAAACATGCATAAAGGTGAATACCCTTGATAGAGAAATGGGAAAGGTATTCAAGAAGAAAACTACTTTGTCTTGGAAAATCACAGTGCAATTTCTGCAGCATAAAAACATGAAAAACAAATTAATAAAAATGGTTGATGAGAGTGAAATGGGTGTATCATATTATGTACATTAAATGGAAAGTAAGTGGGTTATATAGATACATGTTCCAATATATGTAATGGAATTAGATTCATAATAAAAAAGAATTGCTTGAATGAAGATGAGGATAGAGAAATTCCTTACAGAATTTTGGCATGATAATAGTTATTCATGGAAGACATAGAAGAGGGAGAAAAGGGTCTCTTATAATTTAAAAATTAAGAGGAAATTACAGTGGAGGTGCGAAATCATACCCCAAAATTTATAATTGAAAATAAAAGGGCATAACAATATTAAGAACCTTGGATAAAATGAGAAAGGAAGGAATCCCTTACTTGGAAGTGTGATCCCAAAGGCTTGGGAGAGGGATGGGAGAGGCTTATTGGGAGCTTGGGGAACTTTGGGAGGATTTTAGAGAGATGAGGCTAGGGGTTGGTCAAACTCAAAAGGCTTTGAGTGATAAATAAGTGGTATGGGTGGGTTTATATATAAAAGGGGAGGGAATTCTTTATTATTTAGGTTTGGGACACCACACATTAAACCAATCAAAACCACAAACCAGACCATGATTTTTGCCCATGGGTTTTTGCAAAGGGGAGTGGGAAAAATATTGTTTAAGGAAAATGTCCTAACATCTAGAAATAATATTTTTGATTATGTCGAGGTGAGTCACACTCTCAAGGAAATCAATTTAAAAAGCTAAAATGATTTATTAGTTTTGGAGGGTCCACTAAGGATTTATAAAATAAATCAAACAAAAAAATCACATTTTTATTGGTAAAACATATATTGGATTAAAATAATGTTTATAGTATTATGTTACATCACTATTGGGTCATTATGATTTCATAAAACACGTTATATATTTAAACGGTATTTAATTTTTACCAAAAAAATCGACTGTCTCCGAAAATTTTGAAAACTTTATCATTAGATAATTTGGACATCGTCATTCCAAAATTAATATAAATTTTATCCAAATAATTTTCTAAATATGTGAATTTTTACTTTTAAAATAAATAATGACATTTATCGAAAATTCATGGGTTTTGACGAAAACAACTTTCTAACCATAATAAAAATTAAAATTGTATTCATAAAAATTAAATGATCATTTATACCTAATTAAAAGTAATATAATAATAATAATATTTTATTAAAATACCATTTAATTCCAAAAATCCTTTAATTTATAAAATAGATTCCTTAGTTGAATATTAATTAAACATACTATTTGTGCTATAAAAACTATTTACAAAGTAACAACAATAATAAAATTAATGTATATTCTTTATTATATAAAATAATACTTCACATAATCATAGTGCTAAGGTCTTGTTACATAACCCCTTATAACACCTGCATAAGACTAAAGAGCAAGGCGTTCGATGGTGACAAACTTCTAGGGTGGCTCAAAAAACATCGCTCAGGTGGTAATCTCTATCAACATCCCCTTCTCTCATAGGCGGTTCTGTTCAACCTTAACATGTTGATCTCGGATTGGGATTGGTCAAGAACGAAGCCCAATGATGCCACGACCTTTACAAGCTCAGACAAATGGGATTCATATGGGGAAGGTCAACTGGATGAGGCCATCACTTCCTTTGTATAACTAAATTGGATATATTAATGCCCAATATTTATACTAATCATGTGATCACTGTTCAACGACAATATTATCACCTGTCAAAATTATTAACAATATTTTAAAATCTGAAAACAAAAAACCAAGGAATTTCATGCTTTATATAACCATCATACATAATAAGACATTTAATTAGATCAAGAGGAATTTTTAATTAATAATAGTTTGGGTCATTACAATCTGACCCCTTAAGAAATTTCTCCCTCAAAATTTACTTTTCCCACCCTAAAATAGATGTGGGTAACTCTACTTCCTCACTTACTCCAATTCCCACATTGCTTCTTCAAACTTGTGGTTTGTCCAAAACACTTTAACGAGGGGCATTGTCTTATTTCGTAGAAATATTTCTCTACGATCTATGATCTTCACTGGCTTCTCCTCATAAGAATGATCATCCTCTAACTATACTACATCTGAAGAGATTACATGTGAAGGGTCTAGTATGTACTTTTATAAGAGGGATAAATGTAGGACATCATATAATTTGACCATGGTATGTGGAAGTTCTACTCTATAGGCCACCATCCCAACATGATTAAGAATCTCAAAGGGGACAATATACCTAGGACATAACTTCCCTTTCTTTCCAAACCTCATAAATTTCTTCCACAATGATAAGCATATAAATACAATGTCGCCGACTTTGAACTCAAGGTCTCATTAACAATTATCTGAATAACTATTCTGTTGACTTTGGGATACCTTGACATGCTACTGAATGGTTTTCACCTTCTCCACCATTTCCTCAACCATTTAAGGTCATAGTAGCTTACGCTCACCAACTTCATCCCAACAAGCCTGTGTTCTACACCTTTTCGCATAAAGGGATTCATATGGTGCCATTCATATTCTTGAGTGGAAACTGTTATTGTTGGGGAATTCAGCCAGTGGAAGATATTGGTCCCATCCTCCTTTGAAGTCCATATAATATTATCTTAACATATCTTCTAGTGTCTGAATAGTTTGTTTAGAGTTTCGATTAGTTTGAGGATGATAGGATGTAATGAAGACCAGTTCAGTTCTTAGAGCATGTTGGAGGCTTTTCCAGAACTTCAAGGTGAATCTAGGATCATGATCAGATACAATAGATAGTGGTACTCCATGAAGCCTTAAAACTTCTTTGATGTAAATCTATGAAAGTGGATCCAACGATAAGTCCTCTAAAATCACGATAAAGTGAGATGTATTCATAAGACGATCTAGAATGACCATATATCATTGTTTCCTCTAGATTTCCTTGGAAGTCTAGTGCCAATGTCCATGGTAATGTTCTCCCACTTCCATGTTGGTATGGGTAGTGGTTGCATCATTCCCTTAGACTTTTTCCTATCAGCCATCACTTTCTAACATACCAGGCACATTGAGGTATATTCAACAATCTCCCTTTTCATATTGTCCCACCAAAAGATTTCTCAGAGATCCTAATAGATATTTTTTTCTCCATGGGTGAATATAGTTGGTTGAGCTATATGAATCATTCAGAAGTTCATTCCTTATATATGGATCAGATGGTACATATAATCATGACCCAAATCTCAGAATTCCATCCTTTTCAAGCTTTAACTCTAATTATTTCCCATTTCTGAGAGCTTCCACCGTTTTTAGAATTTCTACATCCCTTCTTTGAGCATCCTTTATTTTCTCGATAAGGTATGGTTGAGTAATTATTTGAGAAAGGATTTATGATGTTCCTCTATTAGTGATTCCCATGTCCATACTTTTAAAATATAAGAATATTGGATCCTCTATAATTCTCATCATTGATAAAGATGTAGTATCCTTTCTACTTAGAAAATCTTCCACCTTGTTCGCCTTACCGAGATTGTATTGGATTGAGCAATCATAATATTTGATGAGATATATCCATCTTTATTTGCACATATTAAACACTTTTTGAGTGAATATATACTTGAGGCTCTTATGATCAGTATATATCTCACACTTCTCCCCATAGAGATAATACCGCCAGAGTCTCAACGCAATGATCATAGCCACCAACTATAGATCATGCTTGGGATAGTTCTGCTCATGGATTTTGAACTGCCTTGAGGTGTAGGCTATCAGTTTATCATTCTACATCAGCACACAACCCATAACCTTCTTCAAAGCATCACTAAATACCATAAAAAGTTCTCCACTCATGGGTAATGTGGGCACAAGAACAATTATAAGACTTCTTTTTAACTCAATGATTCTCTCTTCACATTCATCACTCGAAGAAAACATTACTCCCTTTCGAGTTATCTTGGTAAGAGGGTTGTAAAATCATGAGAAATTTCATACAAATTAGCGATAATATCTAGCTAACCCCAAGAAACTACATATATCTATTACTGATGTTGGCCTTATCCATCCCTCAATTGCAATTGTCTTGGAGGTATCCAAATATATCCCATTGCTTCTGATGATATGACCCATGAATGAGACCTCCTTCAATCAGAACTCACACTTGGTGTACTTTTCATAGAGATTATCCTTCCACATGGTCTCTAGAATAGTTCTTAAATTCTCCTCATGATCCTCCTGGGTTTTGGATTATATTATAATATCATCTATAAAGACTACCAAAAATTTGTTGAGTTATTCTCTAAAGACTCTATTCATCTAGTCCATGAATATTTCTAGAGCATTAGTGAGTTCGAAAGTCATTACTAGGAATTCATAGTGCCTGTATCCCATTCGAAATGTAAACCTGTAGATACCCCCCTTATTCACCCTTACTTGATAATTTCCCTACATAAAATCTACATTGGTGAAGTATTGTGCTCCACATAATTGATCAAACAAGTCATCAATTTGTGGAAGATGATACTTGTTCTTTACTGCGATTTTGTTAAGCTCATAATAACTGATGTAAAGGTGCATTGACCCATCCTACTTCTTGTTGAAAAGGACTGGATCACCCCATGGTGAAGCACTTGGGCATATAAACCCTTTATCTAGATTCTCATGTAGTTGATTTTTCAGATCCTCAAGCTCCATAACAACCATTCTATTCAGAGTCTTGGACATTGGAAAAAGCCTAGGTATAAGGTCAATTGAGAATTCAACATCGCTTCTAGGAGGAAGACCAAAAAATTCCTCAGGAAACACTTCAGTGAATTCTCTCACAGTAGTCATGTCTTCAAGGATGTTTTCTTTATTAGACTCAATCATCTGAGCCAGAAATGTGTGCTCATAGGGCAGTAATATCCACACTTGAGATGATGGTGGTAAAGAATATTCATCTTCCTCATTTAACTTGTATGGAATCAGGGGTCAATTTTCAATATGGAAAGTGATTTCCCAATCATGGCAATTTATGCTGGCTTTATATAAGGAAATCCAATCCATGCTAAGAATTGCATAAAATCCCACTAGATGGAGTATGAAGAGGTTCTCCCGGAAGTTCACTCCAAAAATTATGACAAGAGAGGTGTTATATTCATGGGATGCAATGATTGCCCCATTTTCCATACTCACCAACATATTTACTTCCATGATTGTGGTGGTGTTGGGATTGTTCTACAAAACTTTTGGGATATAAAAGAATCCAGAGAACCAGAATCAAAAAGTACATTCGATATTCTTCAATTAATAACTATCCTACCTGTCACTAATTCTTTTTCGGGGCTCACTTCCGGAGTAGTGATGGGAAAAGATCTCACTTTCTTCCTTGGATGTTGTGGGTTGCCTCCAAAAAACCATTTCTTAGGGCACTAATTATCATGGTGCCCTGGTTCTTTGTAGTTGAAGTAGTGAACAATGCATTGAGGTTAAAATGGAGAATTCCTCTCCATTGTTACCACCTCTAGATTCTCTAGTGGGAATTTAACGTCTAGGTACCCTTCTCTTCCACACCTAAAGCATTTCCTTGCCCCCTTCAGGTAATTTATAGGGTGCTTCTTTCCCCACCTTTGGAAAGTGGGGTGCTAGGTTTTCTTACCACCATTAGATTTATCCATCGGACCAGCAAAATTTAAGTCCATCTTACGCTTCTTATCCCCTTGATACCCATATGATTCATTAATACCCATTTCGATCTTAAGGTAACATCAGAAAATTTCCTCATAGCCATCAAAGTAACGGATCGCTAGGGATTTCCGTAGGCTAGGTTTTATCCTACCAAATAAGCGGTCAACCTTGCATTCAAGGGAAATGACAAAGCTGGAGGTGTATCATGCAATACATCTGAAGTTTACCTCATACGCTCTAATGGATTCTTTATCTTATTTATTAAGTGCAATGAAGTCCCTTTTCATCTTAAGTCACAGGTTGTGTGGAAAATATTTATCGAAAAACTTTTTCCCGAAATCCTTCCATTCCAACACCTTGATCTTCTCCTTAGGATTCATATTTTTGATCAATGTCCACTACTGATCAGCTTCACCCTCCATAAAATAAGAAGATATAAGAAATTTCTCTTTTTCGGATCATAAATGGATGGAGAAGACCTTTTCAATAGAGTAGATCCATTGTTTGGAAATTGAGGGATTAAATAATCCATTAAAAGAAGGAGGTCATTGTCTCATGATGCTCTCAATTGTGACTTGTTCTTTCTGGGGGGGGGGGGGGGGTTGAATGTTCCTCTTAACCCATTTTTCTATTTAATTATTTAGTTAACTGAGAGAGTATTGTGACAAAGTTCACGATTCCTGCTCCCATCGGATTGGGAATCTCATTAGAATAATCATCACACTGATCTTCAAATTGGTTGTTAGCATGAGTCCTCCTATTACTTGCCATTGGATGGAATAAAAGAAAATATAGGGGTAACACTTAATTGGTAATCCAAATACAAAAATTGGTGAATTATAAATAACTTTTATTTACGCATGTTAAGAATCTATAGGCTTTAATCTATGTTATCCATGATCCACTTTCTAACATATATTCTTAGGGGCATTTTTTGTAATCCCATAAAAATGGTTCATACTATGATTGTGAATTTACTAAAGCATATACCATGGAAGTGTCATTACCAAGAGTGAATCAAGGCTTGCTTTTTTGTACCAAGATACCCCGGGTCAAGCCCGAAACTCTTTGTCAGAGTTTTCTCTCCTATGTACATCTATGCTAGAACTGCCTCTACTTGCTCATATCCATACAGGGATGTGTTTTCTTGATAAAACAGTTACTCAATACTCACCAAAATGTAGGGATTTTCTTATTATACTTAGTATTATCCCTAAGGATTTCACTCTGGTTTTCTAATCCTAATCCCAAAAAAAAACTAAACCTATCCTTCGATACCAACTATAACTACTTTGATTTTTATTACAAATTTAACACGATTTATTACATACAATCTTCACTTGATATAAGATAAAAGATCAAGAGGTATAGTTTCCATGGGGTTTGAGAACATTACATAATGACTTAGAACATGAAATAAAACATATTTAATGAAAACTTCCTTTACGTGATCACTACATTCCCTCGTACTTAGCATTGCATGGGATAACATGAGGACATGCATAGAAAAGGGTGAGTTATAAAGCCCAGTAAGGGAGAAAACAAGTCATAACATGAAGAATACAATACATGTTAGGAAATAGACATATCAATGGATCACAAATAAAACATGAACATAAAGGCAAGATATAGCATGATTATCATAACATGGAAATGTGGAAATAACACTTAACATGGAATTAGCAAGAGCCAAGGCTCATTACACATGGAGCATGAGTAAACCCTAATTCCACTTGAATTAGAATGATTAAATCCCAATTTCACTTGAATTATAATGAGTAAATCCTCATTACACTTGACGTATCATGATACTAATCATTACCCAATGCATTGGAGCGCTATCAGGGCACACCCTTCTTAAAACATTTCATTTCATGCATTAGTGGGCCACATGGATCATACAACATGGAATCATTAAAGATCATAATTTATTACATGATAAAGGAATGTGGAATTAATATTTGAAACTATATAACAAATGATTAAATGTGCATAAAGGTGAATACCCTTGATAAGGAAATGGGCATGGTATTCAAGACACAATGACTTTGTCTTGGAAAATCACAGTGCAATTTTGGCATCATAACGGCGTGACATAAGAATACATAAAAATGGATGATGAGAGTGAAATGGTTGTATCAATATATTTACATGAAATTGAAAGTAAGGGGGTAATATAGATACATTTACCAACATAAGTAATGGAATTAGATTCATAATACAAAATAATTTCTTGTATATATATGAGGATGGAGAAATTCTTTACGGAATTTCAGTATGGTAACAGGTATACATGGAAGGAATAAATGAGAGTGAAAAGGGACTCTCATCATTAAAAATGAAATAGGACAGTATAGTGGAGGTGTGAAATCATACCCCAAAATTTATAATTGATAATAAAAGGGAATAACACTATTAAGAGACTTGGATAAAATGAGAACGGAAGGACTCCCTTACTTGGAAATGTGATCCCAAAGGCTTGGTAGAGGCTTGAGAGAGGCTTCTTGGGTGTTTGGGGCACCTTGGGAGGATTATAGAGAGAGTAGGGAATGGTTTGGAAGAACTAAAAAGGATTTTAGTGAAGGGGAAGTGGGATCTTCGGTGGGTTTTTATAAGAAAGGAGAGGGAATTATTTATTATTTAGGTTGTGGATACCACACATTAAACTAATCAAAACCAGAAACCAGACCATGGTTTTTGCCCATGATTTTTTCCAAAGGGGAGTGGAAAATAATATTTTATAAGTCCAATGGCAGAACTTCTTAAAATAATAGGGTTTCTTATTTGTAGTTGAGTTACACTCTCAAGGTAATCAATTTAAAAAGCTAAAAATACTTTATAAGTTTTGGAGGGTCTACTAAGGCTTTTCAAAATAAATCAAACAAACCTAAAATAAAATTATTTTAATGATAAAACATATATTGGCCAAACATAACGTTTATATTATTTTTTTACATCACTATTAAGTCATTATGATGTAATAAAACACATTATATATTTAAACAGTATTTAATTTTTACCCAAACATTCGACTATCTCAGAAAAATATGAAAAATTCACCATTGGATAATTTCGATGTCCTGATTCCAAAAATAATATTAATTTCATCCAAATAATTTTCTAAATATATAAATTTTCACTTTTAAAATAAAAACCGAAATTTATCGAAAATTCATGGGTTCTAACAAAAACAGCTCTCAAACATGAATAAAAATTACAATTGTATTCATAAAAATTATATGATCACTTACACATAATAAAAACTAATTTAATAATAATAATTTTTTTAAAAATATTATTTAATTCAAAAAACTATTAATTTATCAAAATAGATTTCATAGTTGATAATTAACTAAATATATTATTTATGCTATATTTTTTTTAGAAAGTAAAAAAATAATAAAATGAATACATATAATTTATTATATACAAAAATAATGTACATAATAATAGTTCTAAGGTCTTGTTTTATAACCCCTTATAATACCCTCATAAGACTGAAGGGTAAGGTTTGCGATGGTGATAGTCTCCTCAGGTGGCTGGGATAACATCGCTCGGGTGGTAATATCTATCAACTTCCATTTCTTTCGTAGGCGGTTCCATTTGAGATTAAAATGTTGAAGCTAAGCTTGGGCTAGGTCAAGAGAAAAGCCCAATGATGCCACCTCCTTTTTGAGCTCTGACAAATGAGTTTCGTATGGGGAAAGTCGACCATATGAGGCTATCGCTTCCTTTGTTTGAGTAAATTGGATATGTCAAAGCCATATATTTATACTAATCATGTGAACACTGTTCAACGACTATATTAGCAGTGATCACAATTCATAACAGTATTTTCAAATCTAAAAACATAAAACCAAGGAAGTGCATACGTTATATAACCATCTTACATAATAAAACATTTAATTAGATCAAGAGGAATTTTCATTAATAAAAGTTTGGGTCGTTACAGTAACAATGAGTTATGTATCTCAAACTGGAAAATATGAATTTTCTTAATTTCATTCCAATAAAATAATAATTATATTAATTCATTACTAGTTTTACATTGTAAATGATTATGTAATGAGTTTGATAAAAACTAGCTTTAATACAATAAAACTCAAATTGTATTTTTGGGTAATATTAAATTTCCATTTAGAAATTACTTTTGTTGAATTCATGAATTAAAGTACACAACTAGAAAACAGTGTTTTAGGGGTGGTTTTTTTGTGGCGGTTTTAGAAACCACCGCGAAAAACCGCGGTTAAATTTTTTAAGATTTTTTAAATTAGCGGCAGTTTTTTAGAGGCCATTTAAACCGCTGCTAAATTGTTGTAATGTTTTTTAAATTTTTTAATTATCGATAGTTTTTTAGCGGCGGTTTAAACCGTTGCTAAATCGTTTTTCATTTTTTTTAATTTTTTTAATTTTTTTAATTTTTTTAATTTTTTTAATTTTTTTAATTTTTTTAAATTTTTATTTCTTTATTTTTTTTATATTCATAATTTATTTTATTATTATTTATTTACTGTTTAGTTACTATTTATTTATTTATTATTTATTTATTTATTTTCATAATTTACTTATTTATTTATTATTTATTTAATATTTAGTTATTTAATTATTAATTTATTTATAAATTAATTATTAATTATTAGTTTATCATTCGTTATTTAATTATTTAATTATTTAATTATTTATTTAATTATTTGTTATCCAATATTTATTAATTAATTATTAACTATTAATTGATAAATTATTATTTATTAATTGTAAATTATTAGTTATTAAATATTAATTAATTATTTATCTATTTATTTAGTTATATATTAATATATTTATTATTTATTATTTGTTTTATATTTTTTAATTTTTATTTATTATTATTTATTCTTAATTCTTTATTCCTTATTATTTATTTTTTATTTACTAAATAATAATTTATTATTAGTTTTTTATTAATTTAGTAATTATTAATTATTTATTAATTATTTATTATTTATTTACTATTAATTAATTAATTAAATATTATTCATTAAATATTAAATATTAAATATTTCATATTAAATATTAAAATTAAAATATTAATTATTAATTAAGAATTATTAATTTTATAATTATCAATTATTAAATATTAGTTATTATTAATTATTAACGAATTATTAACTATTTATCTAGTTATTTATGTATTTATTTATTTATTATTGACTATTTGTTGATTATTTATTAATTGAATATTACTTAAATATTAATTATTTAATAAATATTAAATATTAAAATTTAAATATTAATTATTAAATAAGAATTATTCATTTTATAATAATCAATTATCAATTATTAGTTTTTATTAATTAGTATTTATTAATTTATTATTATTTATTTATCTATTTATTTATGTATTTATGAATTTATTGAAGAATTATTTATCATTTATCATTTATTATTTATTATTTATTATTTATTATTTATTAATTAATTTTTAATTTACTCAATATTAATTTATTTTTAGTTGATTATTCATTATTTATTTATTTATTTATTCATTATTCATTATTTATTAATTAATTATTATTTATTTATTAATTAATTATAAATTATTTATAAATTATTTATAAATTTTTTAATATATATTATAAATTATAAATTATAAATTATAAATTATTAATGATAAATTATTAATTATTAATTATTAATTATTAATTATTAATTATTAACTATTTGTTATTTATTATTTATTATTTATTATTTATTATTTATTATTTATTATTTATTATTTATTATTTATTATTTATTAGTTATTATTATTTATTTATTTGTTTGTTTGTTTATTTATTTATCTATTATCTATTAATTTATTATTTATTATTTATTTATTTATTATATATTAAATTATTTTTTAATTAATTTATTATTTATACAACATTTATATATATATTAAGTTATATATTATATAATATATATTATATAATATATATTATATATTATATATGATATATTATATATCGTATATTATATATTATATAGTATATATTATATATTATATATTATATATTATATGTTGTGTATTATATATTATCTATTATATGATACCTAATATATAATATATAATAGATAATATATAATATATAATATATAATATATAATAAATAATAAATAATATATAATATATAATATATAATATATAATATATAATATAAATTATATAAAGTATAAAGTATATTATATATTATATATAATACATTATATATTAGATATTAGATATTAGATATTATGTATTATGTATTATGTATTATATGTTATATGTGATATATTATATATTATATATTATATATTATATATTATATATTATATATGATTGATTATTAATTTTTGATTATTGATTAATAATTATTGATTAATAATTATTTAGTTTGTATCTATTTGTTGTGTATTACTTGTTTCCCAATTAGTATATATATATGTATATATATGTATAAGTATATTAAATTTGATTTATTGACCATATGAAGAGCCTACTGGAGTGGTAAAGTCTTTGGAGAATAAGCAAGAGGTAAGTGGTTCAAATCTCACCCAACGTAGAATTTATATATATGGCATGGGCACATGCATGGGCATGTGCGTGGACATAGAGTTATGCATGGAGATGGATGAGCTTGTGCGTGGTAATAATAAATAAATAAATAAATTAAAAAAATAATAAAAAAAATAATAAAAAAATTAATTATTTAATTATTTACTAATAAAAAAATTAAAAACGATTTATCGATGGTTTAAACCGCCGCTAAAAAACCGCCGCTAATTATTTCCCAATGCACGATTTAGCGACGGTTTTCCAAAACCGTCGTAGAACGATTTCGCGATGGTTTAAATTGCCGCGAAATGGAAAAAAACCACTGCTAAATATAAATTTTGGCGTAGTGGTATATTTTAATAAATTTTTATTTTTATATATTAAATTTTAAATATAAAATATAATATAATTTTATGAAGTGAAAATGTAATTTTTATAAGGGTCTGAAAATCGTTACTGTCCTAAAACCATTTTTTTAATATAAATTGGGATTTTAGTTTAAATGTTTAATTTCTAATATTTATTGGTTTATTTTGATAAAATAAATGTTATTTCTGGAATCATCTTGTTGAAATTTTCCAATGGTGATTTTTTCATAATTTTCAAAGATAATCAAATTTTCATGTAATAATTAAATACAGTATAAACATACCATATATATTATTAAATCATATTTATACAAAAATGATGTAATATGTTCCATAAAATCTATCCAAGATAAAATCTATGTTTCTAGTTTTAAATTATGTGTTTTTAGGTTATTTAAATAGTGTTATAAACCCTTTAAGAATCCTTTGAAACCTATATTATACTTTAAGATTTCAAAAACAATTCTTTGTGAACATGAATCTCTTACACATTACTAAGGGTATTATTTTAATGTGATATTTTAATAGTCTTATACCTCAAAAATAAATGATCTGATCAAAGAAAATCCTAAGAAAATATTAGAACAATGAACAAGAAAAGTAAAGAGTTACAAGGGGTTATTACCAACATGGGTGTGTATCACTCCACACATATCTGCATCCACCATTGGAACACAATAGTCAAGATTACTAAAGGACCACATCATATTCATTTTCATGACTTCTTTCTTAGACAAAACATATTCCACTTGATTTTCTCTCTATTTGCTTGTGAGATAACCAAATTGAATCGGTTGACATGGTTAAAGAAATCAATCTAATGAGGACAGATTTTCCCAATAAAATTCCTTATTCTTGTTTTCCAAGATTTAACATCAATTTCAAAGTCATATTAATTCCATAAGAAGTTCCAATTATATTGTAAAACATACCTGATCGGATAAACCATATCACATAAATCATCCTCAAACGGCACTCCACCCATCCATCTAATGGCATGAATGCCTTCATTTATTATTGATTTTGATAATCCACCATTCAAGGGGTGAGGTGGAACCCTTACAAGGCCCATTGGCATAAGTATTACATGGAATTTAGGCCTTAGAGGAATTCATTTCCCGTATGATTCAGACAATACATACAATCAGACTAACTACTTGGAACTGCTCCTCCCCAACATCTTCATTGTGAAATCAGCTCTCCACTTTCGCATGGCTGTTCAGCTAGGTTATCTCGTGCATGCACATGCTTGTCCAAATGGCATGTGCCATACCCTCTTATTCTTGCAATCCGTGTTGCATATTCTGTGGTGAATGATCCTTGATCATCCTCATATAGAGATTGTTCCTTGTAGGTTTTCTTGTTTGTATCTGCACTTAATGTGGCCCGAAGGCCTTGAGGTGGCCCGAAGGCCTTACTGGCCCGAAGGATTGGGTGGAACAAAGGACTTAAAGGACTTGGGGACAAAATAAGTGGCCCGAAGGCCCAAACGGGGGAAAATTCCCAGGTACTATAGTGCCAAACAATACTTGCTACAATACCTACTACAATACTAAATAGTTCCCGCTACATCCCCTACTACAGTGTTTCTTCAATACACTGAAAATTATACCTCTGCCTGGATTTGATCCCGGGTCGCTTGGATTCACTTAAGAGTCCTCACCAACTAGGCTGAGGTTCATGTGCTCCTCAAAAGGCACCCTAATTCTAGTGTAGTGGTGAAAAGAATATTGACAAATCTATGGTGTGTGCCGAAAACCCCTATACAACCTGAGGGCCCTGACATGCCAAAGGATAAACCATCAATGTTGAACATGATCCATGGGTTCATTGGAGGGATATAGGGAATATAATTGAGAACCTTTGATTACCTCATCCAACCTATCACACACAATAGTCTGAGAGTATTCAGGTCATTTGGACTACTATCCATAGCTTCTGTTTTCATCATTGATGCAATGAACACTACTTTATGAAAGTCAAGTATGTCCACATATATAGTGGGATTATTCTCATCAAAAGTTTAGAATTTTGAGCATTCCATATAAATGAGAAAATGGAGGCCAATGCAGCCAATAAGAGGATCTAAATTTGATATCTAAATCCATCCTTACCAAGAATCTCTATAAGGTCATCCACTTTTATGTTATTGTCAATCTCTTTGACAAAAAGAGAGCCTTTATAATCCCCTAGATCCTTGGAAAATAAAAAAGATAAAAAAGTGTTGTACATCCTCATCTGCATTCAAGATAAGGTTACAAGATGACACAAGGTGTTTTTAAACTATTTTGAGATGATCATGTGTGAGAATTCTGTTTTTCTATATCTTCCAATGAATTATAAATAAATAAGAATATATGGATTGTAAAGTGATTTTTAGTATCCATGATGGTGGTCTATTGGAACCACCACATTCTTATTTGTATTAATAATGGGAATTAAATTTCACTTTCTATTATGCTTCCATACTATAGTTTCAATATCCATGAATGTAAAATTATCAATCTAAAAACTGATGTGAATAAGGATAGATCCATCATAACTATGTGTTTGTGATAATAAATTATTAATAGACATGTGTTGTCTCCTAAAAGAGACATTCATTATGTCTGAGAGTGGTCTGTACAACCATGAAGTGATCCAGTAGTTGAGGGTAAAATTCCTTCTTACCAAAAACTTTGTATCATTCATGATTTTATTAAATGAATGCTTGATTGAATTCCAAATTGAGGATGAAAGGTGGTATTTGTATCTATTTAGTATCAACCTTCTAAATCTGCTGGATAAAAAGTTATAGGATATATCATTATAAATAAAACTCCATGTAAATTTCCCAACAGAACCATCATTAAAAATCACGAGTTCTTTGATTCAAAACATCCCATTTCAATGGGTTTAATACATTCCTTCCATGCCACAATGATCCAATTATTTTCATACATTGTCCCAATTCATATGAAATTCTTGCTCATGACTTGAGTTACTTAGTGAAGCTCTTAGTTGACCTCTAAATAGATAATGAGTAAACAAATTTGGATGTGATCACAGAGTTGACAACACACCCCCTTCCAACCCAAGACATGGCATTTACATTCTGTTGGATCAAAATATGAGATGTAGATACTCAGTTACAAGAGGTGAGGGTGAATTTTAAGTTAAAAAAAAATTAACCTTAAGGAAATTTTGTATAACAAAGTTAAAAAAACAGGATTCACAAATCCCTCTACTATTATTAACAAACATATCGGAAGGGCCCTAAGTCAAAATAAAAATCTTATATAATGAAATACCCACAAAGGAATAATTTATTAAGATTCCACCTTAAGACATATAGAATCTTATATCAGATTTAAAACAAATGAGAAAGTGTAATAAATCTACGCTTTCTATTTATACCAAAATGTGCATAGCAATAAAAGAACTTGTAGTTAAACAACTATTACAAGTGTAATGAATTATTTTAACCCAAAGAGAAGGGTATCCATAAAACTTGGGTAAAGGTAACTTGATTTATACATTCATGAATGTCTATCTAATCGACACTAGGATGAGCCCTCGATATAAATATCAATATCTATCTTTCTATCTCCAAAATCCCTAGATTTGTAAGGTGATCAACACCTCTATCTTCCTTCAAAATGGAATCCCTCGATTAAGAAGGTAAATATAACCAATATCTTCCTTTATCTTGGAATCCCTCTATTGTATATAGAAATTATTATAATTGAACAAAGTATAACAAATCTTGTTGTAGATTTATGTTTTTGGAACAAGCTTTTCATAACATAAACTCTTCAAGTATTTCATATAAATAAAATCTGTTAGATATCTCACAGAGTGTCAATTCTCTAAAATTTCATAGCATATATCTTGATCAAATGATTGGGTATTTATAAGTGAGATCTATAACGGTCAAATTATCCTCCATCGATCAAATTTTTTCTATTATTTCGGAGGGACTTGGATAAGAGGCATTTGTAACGGTCATATTTTAACTGAAACAATGACAACATTTAGATTACAAAAACTATCACAAGTAACATTAGCTTTGCAATGATATATAAGAATCTAAATGAAAAAAACATTATTTTAAGGAAACAAAGTAACTTTAAGAAAGTTATAAAATCGTAACATAAAGAAAATATAGAATCTTTAAGAAAGAAATAAAATCATAACATTAAAGAAATATTGTAATATTAAGAAAGTTAAGAAGGATTTAATAAAGATATGATATCCAGTCCAAATAAATTTAAGAATCAGATCTGAAAATTATTTATAATTGGAACTGAAAAACATAGGGAATCATATTTTTATTTCGGTAAGAATCGGATTTTAAGAAACATGAATTAGATTCACAAAACCTAGAGAATTGGATTCTAAAGAAGTGAGTTGAATTAAATTTTCTAGGAAAATCATAATTTATGAAACATAAAATCAGAATAAAAAATCTAGACGATTTCAAATTTTAGAAACTTAGTGGATCTAAAATTTTGAGCAATTCAAAATTTAAGAAACTCAGTAGATCCAAAATTTTGAGTGATTCTAAATTTAAGAAACTCAGTGGATCCAAAATTTTGACTGATTCGGAATATTTGAAACACATAATTCGGAATGAAAAAACTGAGTGGATTGGAATGTAAGAAACAATGAAACTGTAAGATTCTGAGAAAGTGTAAGATCTTGAGAAATTGGAAGATCTTTGATTTATTCCAACATCTATTTGATCTTAAGGAAAGGATGGTTAGTCTTAGCAAGAAAATAGCATGCAAGACATTAGAAATAATGAGTATGACTTTAGATGTTATTTCATATAGACTTCCTTAAAGTGATAAGATATTATTAAGGAAATGTGTTTGTGATTTTAAAAACATAAAGGAATGGAAAAAATCCATAAGGAAACATTTGACCTAACAATCTCCCCCTTTTTGGAAAGAACAAACAATTATTTAAAAAAAATGATATTATGTCAATAATACTTCATATATGATTTTAAAACTAATACTTATCTCCCCCTTAGTTTAAAACTTAAGGTGAATACGAATTAATCCCCATTAGGTTAATAGATCCCCCAAAGGATCGTATTATGTCTTTATATATTTTTTAACCTTTCACAAGGAAATATTTCTCCCTTAACCATTATTCCTCTTAGTAAAATATTCTTTTTTTATCATTCTTCTCCTCGTTTTTGATTTACAAAAAATGGGAAAAAGTTTAATATACCTGAAAGGGTTAGAATGAAATAACACAAAACAATGGATAATAAAATTTTGATTAAAGAAATAGTTTATAAAAAAAGATTATAATTAAAAGATATCAGACATCCTTCTTTGGCATTAATTTTTTTGAGAATAGCCTTCAACCTTTTCATCTCCTTGTGATCATCTAGTAACTTTGTGATATGATCATCATGATCCTTACTCTTCTTTTCAAGAAAATTGATATTTTTTACTAACTTTGAATCCTATCATTATGAGATTTAATCTTCTCAACAAATTCATCTTTGTAAGAGTGTATTATTTTAACATCAGGAGTGGCAAAGTTGAGTTTCCCATTCAGATCTCTAACTTCATGAAACCGGATTCCTTGTTCCTCATTTATCTTTTATAATAAACTATTATTGGGAACTTTAATATTGTCCTCATATTTTGTGAAATCTCTGTTGACTATCGCAATCCAGTCATCAATAACTTTAATATCCTTGTCAACTTTCTTTGATAACTTAGTGATTTATTTTAATGACTTCCTATGAGAATCATAGTAGAGAACAAAGGTTTTTAAATCACCTTCATGATTTACCATTTTCTCCATGAAAAGAGTTATAGATTTTATCTTCTAGTTTAATGATTTTTGAATAAGTTGTCATTTAGACTCAAGATATAGAAAATATGGAATGGAGTTCACAAAATTTTTCAACGATTGAACAAAAAAGTATTAAACTAAGGAGGAGGAAGAATTTTATAATTTTTAAGCAACTACCTATGATGTACCAATATATACATTCTTCCCTTTGTCTTCCATAGAGATTGGATTCTCTATTTTCTTAACTACTTTATTTTCATTATAAACATGAATGATCATGTCATCATAATCTTTATCTTTATCATCTTTGTTATTATCTTCCCCAACATTGACATTACCACCATCATTTTCACCATCACCATCATCACTGTCATAGAGAATTCGATGTAATTCAATGTCAATAATATTATCTTTATGAATTTAAATATATTTATGAAATATCATTCCGTCAGATAAAAGATTGGTTGATGAGGCTACAGAGGTTCTTAAAGAAATATTTTCAGGATGGTTGTGCCTTTCTAATTCTACTATTTTATGAATATCATCATCACTATCTTTTAGTTGAATATTTTCTTCTTATTATAATTTCACTTCTTCATGAGATGGTTCTTGAATGATTAGAAATATTCTTGGAACATATTCCTTTCTCTTTATGGAAGGGGTTACCTCTATTGATTTTTGTTGAGAAGGTTTAGGATGTTATGTTTCTTGGATAAATGATTCTGGAACTTGAATCTATTATAAATCTCTTTTTGAAGATTTCAAAAAAATATTGAATTATTTCTGGTTCAGAAAGCTTTTTCTTAATCTTCTCATTATTAGATGGTTTTTGAAGCTCTTCAATAGCTTGAACTTTCAAAGGCTTAACTTTAGTTGGATCTAAACCAAAAATTAGTTCTCTTTCTTTCCCTTTCTCTTTTATTTTTCTCCATATTTCTACAACATCATCAGAGTAATTATTTTTGTTTCAAAGACTTTTGGGGTTTAGAATCTTGAGATGATTTTGGTTCCTGAATTTTTATTTTCTTCGATTTATAAATTGAACATTATCTAATTCTTTTAGTTAATATTTCATATATTTAATCCAATATTCATCACCTAAATCCTCATAAAAACTTTTAGGTTTTAATGGAGAAATAAATTCTATATGATCTACTTGATTTCTTAAAGAACATATAGTCCTTACGGGTTGATGTACATCACAAATGATATTATCAGTGGGATGATTCCTAAGAAACAACTGACTTAGGTTTCATACAACTTTTTCATTAACATAGGGTAGAAAATATTTTGGAGTGAATATCTCAAAAACATTTTCTGGACTATTTTCCTGAATAGATGAATCTTTCATCAAAGGTTGATTATTAGTTTTTTAAAAACACATCTAAAGATGTAGGATTGGTTTTTTTAAAAACAAAAGGACCAGTTTCATCAAATTTAACATGTTTTATTTCATCAACAATACAAGTATTTTAATTAAAAATTATATAATCCTTATAGGTAGTGGAATAGACTAAAAATACACCTTCATCAGATTAAGGCGTGAACTTGTGTAAGTTATATTTTGTATAAAAAATTAATAATTTTCATCCAAATACTCTGAAGTATGACACTTTCGGTTTTTGGCCTATCCACAACTCATAAGGTGTTTTATTAAGAAATATACTTATTAAAACTTGAATTATAGTATAACAAGAATAACTTATAGATTCAAACTAAATGTTTATAGAAATTGAGTATTCACTCATTATGGTTCTTATTTTCACTTGAAGATTTCATGTTTCTTCTTTCAACAACACCATTTTTCTGAGGAGTTCTCGGAGCTGAGAAGCTATGAGTAATCCCTTTTTACTACAAAAGTTTTAAAATATGAATTTTTAATTTCTCTAATATGATCACTAAGAATAGTTTTCATTGGAAGGGGTTTCTCATTTTTAACTTTGGTTAAGAAATACTTGAAATAAGAAAATGATTAATTTTTTTGGCTAGATAATAGACCAATGTAAATATAATGAAATGATAAACTAAAACAAATACATAGTATTTTACTCAAATTCATCAAGTTCATGTTGGTCCAATCAAGTCCATGTGTACTATCTATAATGCATCATAATTTGAGACTTGACTAATAGACTTAAAAATCTTGACTTAAGTTTCCTACCACATTGACAAGGATCACAGATTTTGGAAGAATCATATATAAGATCTAGTAGACCCCTAAAAAGTATTTTCTTATATTTGTTACATAAGTTACTATGGTTACAGTGTCCAAATATTCTAAGCCATAACCAATATTGGTCTTCCATTGCACTAAGAAAAGGTAAGTGTTGGATCCTAAGGTCTTATTAGTTAAGTGTATTAATATTATCATTCTTATTGAGAGAAAGAATGAACTCATCCTTGGAATTGTGTACTATGAATTTATCATTCATAAAATTCACCAGTTATCCTTTATCACATAGTTGGATTATGATTATAAGGATTTTTTTAATAATTTTACCAAACAAAACATTCAAAATTAAGGATTTTCAAAGAAGAATGATATTACCTATACCCATAATTTGTTCTTGAGAATTATCTCTGAATGTAACTCTTCCACCTTTCATATTAATAATTTTTTTCAATGATTTTTTTTGTTACTATTCATGTTCCAGGAAGATCCACTATCCATGTACCAAGTATTGTTATTGGTACGTTTTTTTTACTAAAAATGAAATAATTAGACTTTTGGAGTCCAATTTTTTTTGGATGCAGAAATGTTAGAATATAAAATCTTAGGTTTCTACATTTTTATAGAAAAATGATATTTATGAAAACCTAAAGATTCTGTTTTATTAAAACAACATATTTTCTCCCAATATTCACCACATTGACACTAAGTGAAAAAGAGTAATTTTGAGGAACAAAATAATTATGACTAAAAATTGGTTTTGAGTGAGAATAACCAAATCCCAAACTATTACTTAGAGGATAAATTTGTGAATATATTTTAGAAAAAATTATGTTTCCCAGAAGTAAAGTTTGGTAAAAGGTTCTTTAAGGAAAGTATTTCAGATTTTAGTCTAATGAATAAATTCTTATCTTCATTGTCATTCATCTTAGGATTATAGTTCGTCTATAAAACATTATTTTTAGAAATAAAAATTTCTTAATCCATAAAATTTTTATCCATATCAAAATTAATTTCTTCATGGTTTTTTAAAATAAAAATAATTTCAAAAGATTTTTTATAATGATCTTTGGAAATATATGATACTTATTTTATTAAAATATTAATTCTAGAATTTTCCTTACCAATTTTCTTATTAATATTTACATTTTCATTTTCAAGTAACTTGGTAAACCTAGATACATCTTAAAAAGAAGGGAAAATATTATCTTCTAATCAGGAAGATTCCTCATTCAAAGATTCATAATTTTCTTCATCAGGATAATTAGAAAATAAAGAAATATTTACTAATGATTTAGAAGTGAGTACCTTAGCCATGAAAATTTGGTTTTAAATAGGTATTCTTTTGATAAGGCTAGTACATTTTTTTTCTGAAAGATTCATTATCTAATGATTCATCAGATGAGTCTACACCGCTTGCACCCTAAGTTTCATTTTCTTTTAGGACCTTATTTCCCTTAGACTTATTACATATTAATTGATTCTTTTTTGAGTGGATTCCTTTATTTTCCTTACTTTTAAATGTAGGAAAATCATGTCTGATATATCTTCCTTTCTTACATTCTTTACATGTAACTTCTGATTGTTTATTATATTTCCGATATTTCTTCTTATATATATATTAAAAATAATTCCTTCCAACAATCTTTTTCATAATATGAGAAATATTAGATAATTCATTATCAAAATATTCTGATTCACTTGAGTATGATTGAAACAAAAAATTCATAGAATTTCTTGTCTTAGAAACATTCTTAGGAGTCTTTTATTTTCTATGATTTAAAGTATTAGTAAATGAAACACTCCCATTTTTCTTCTTTATATTCTCATCATCTATTTTATATCTATTCTCATGTTTCAAGAGAGTCCCAAATAGCTCATTAAGAATAATTTTTGTAACTTTATTTTATTCATCAATAATAGTTGTCTTCAATTCCCATTCATTAGGCATGATATCAATAATATTTTCAACAATAACCTCATAGGAATTTTTCTCCCATTGATTGTAGAATATTTATAATAGTAATGAATATTTGTTGAACTTTAATAATTGTTTATTCATAAAAAGACAACCACGATAATCAACTCTAAGAATGGATTTTCTAGTTTCTATAACATTAAATGTTCCAAAATGTGTAACCTCAAGTTTCTCCCAAATACAATTTTCTACTTCACATGAAGACATATGGATATATATATTCCTGGTCATAGAATATAAAAAATTATTTAATACCTTATAATTCAATTGATATTCTAGTTTCTCTTGGTTTGAGAATAGTCTGACTTCTTTGTCTGGTATCTTGTAATCTCCATTGATTATCTCAAAATCATTTACTCTAGTGTTAATAAAATAATGTCTTCATTTGATCTATCCCATAATCATAATCATTACCATAAAATATAGGTGCTCTTGTTATATTTATATTATCATTATATCCAATATTGATTCCTTCCATTTCTGAAAAAAAAAAGTTTTCCACTCTACTCGTTATTGTAGTATGTATTTATAAAAAAATATTTTATATAAACAAAATCTTGATAAAAATAAACCGAGTGTAAGTAAACTAAGAAATGAAAATATGACTTTGATACTAAGTGTAAGTATATATATCTAAAATACCTTCTCTGATATACATTGTAGGATCAAAATATGAGATGTAGATACTCAATTAAAAGAGATGGGGGTGAATTGTAATTTTAAAAACATCCCTTTTAACATTAAGGAAACATTGTTTAATAATGTAAAACAAACAAGATTCACAAAACCTTATACTATCTTTAAACAAGATATCAGAAGGGCCTAAAGTCCAAATTCAAAGATATTATAAATAAATAATCACACAGGAATGCTTAAGTATGATTCTAACTTAAATCATGTAGAATCTTATATCATAGTTACAACAAATGAGAAAGTTTAAGAAAGTTACACTTTCCATTTATAAAAAAAATGTGCAGTGGAATAAAAGAACATGTATTTAAACAAGTAATACAAAGGTAATGAAATATTTTAACCCAAATATAAGATTATCCAACAACCTTGGATAATGTCCCTTGATTTATACTTTCAAGAAATTATGTCTTACCCAGACCGGGATAATCCCTTGATATGAAGATCAATATCTTTCATGCTATCTTCACAAGCCCTCGATCTATACAATAATCTTCACCACTGTCTTCCTTCAACATGGAATCTCTATATTAAGTAGGTAATAAACACATATGTCTTATTTTATCTTCAAAGACCTCAATTTTATACCACAGTAATAAGAATCACACAAAGCATAAAAATAATTGTTGAAGATTTAAGTTTGTTGAACAAGTTGTTCACAATGTAAAATCTTCAAGGATTTTGCTTGAAGTAAATATGGTGTAGCTCTCATATAGTTTCAATTATCCCAAATGTTAAAAGCATAGATCACGATCAAATGATTAGGTATTTATAGGTGAGATCTCCAACAGTCTAATTCAACTCCAATGATCATATTTTTCCAGAAATATTTGGGGGGCTTGGACACGTGGAATTTATAATGGTCATACTATAATTGAAGTAATGACACCATTTAGATAACAAAAACTGTCACAAGTAACAACAAATTTGAAATAATAGGTAAGAATCTCAATATAAGAAACATTATATTAATAAAATAGTGAAACTTTTATAATGTTATGAGATCATAACATTAAGGAAATATTGAATCTTTAAGAAAGATATAAAATCATAAAATTAAGTAAATATCATAATATTAAAAAATTTATAAAGAAATTAAAAATGATATGAAATCACATTCTATGAAAGTTATGAATCAGATCTAGAAAATATTCAGAATAGAAACTGAAAAACATAGGGAATCAGATTTTCATTTCTTTATGAATCAGAGTCAGATTTGAAAAACTAAGAGAATCCGATTTTGATGAAGTGATTTGGATTCTATTTTCTAAGTGAGTCAAAATTTAAGAAACATAAAATCAGAATCCAAAATCTGGATGATTTTGAATTTAAGGAACTCAGCAGATCCAAAATTTTGAGCAATTTGGAATTTAAGAAATATAGTATATCCAAAATTTTGAGCGATTCAGAATCTAAGAAAACCATTAATCATAATTTAAAAACAACGTGAATTGGAATGTAAGAAACAATGAAACTGTATGATTTTGTGAAAGTGTAAGGTCTTGAGAATGTGTAAGATATTTGATTTATTCTAGCAGCAATTTTATCATAAGAAAAGGATGGTTAGACTTAGCTAAGAAATAGAATTAATGACATTAGAAATAATGAGTTATAATTTTGATGTTCTTGCATATAAAATTTCTTAAAGATAGAATGTATTATTAAGGAAACTTGTTTTTGATTTTTATAAAATAAAGGAACAGAAAAATTCACAAGGAAACTATTGACTTAACACATTCCACCTATCCATTCAATTAAAAATTCTAGAATATGTTCCCTCTAGATATTATCTCCTCAGATATCCCTAGAATAATACGAAACCAATGTAATTTAATGGAATGGATCCCCTATTTACTCCAAGACTTCTAGTTCTTCGATTTTATATTCTAACTGGTTTAACATCACCAAAACAATCGGTGATTTATCATTACTTGTAGCCTACCCAACCACCTTTTCAGAATATAAAAAGAGGGATTTAATATAGGATATATAATTTCTCAAATATTACCCATGAAGTATAACATAATCATCATAAAATAGATGTTAAGGAGTATAGTCACTTCTATTAGCTTTGATTTTCTTATAAAATACAATCAGAGTAAGGTCACTGATATATCTGCTTAAATAATCTTCAGGGATGAAAAAAAGTCTTGAGATATGATCACCTTTCCTCGCACCTCTAGTGCATTGAAAGTAGCCTCTAGGGGATACATTAACAAGAATTTAAATACTTGAAGAGCTAAGAATGGTGCTAATTAAACTGATAAATGAATTTTATAATCTATATCTCCTAAGGATATAAAAAATAAATATTCATTTCAGTTTCCCAAATTCCTTTTGAATTTCAATTTTAAGTGTGAAGTCACATTATTTCATTTTCCTCATCATTAGATGTTCACTTTTTTAGGTTTTGAAGAAGAAATTATGAATGATTCTCCTAGGTAAAAATAAAAATTTATTTGTAGTAAAATAATCCTTACTAATTACCCGATTATATTCGTGATTATATTATTAATAGGTTTGGGAATCATATTACCAAGGGAAACTGACCTGAAGTCCTTAATAACAAATGCATTCTCTTTATTGGGTATCAAGGAAATGGAACTTGAGTTTATCCCATAAGGCATTGAGGAATTATTGAAAAATTCGTTTATTTTATATGTTACATCATCCTGAAAAATATCCTTAAAAACCATACAAAAATTAGTTGGTAAATCCATCCAGGCTAGGAGTACTCTCTATGTTGAGAGATAATATGTCTTCTTTGATATCCACTTTGGGTGGAGTCATGGATAGAGCTTGGTTTTAGTGCTCAACAATATTGGGGATAATATTTCCAATAATTGTTTGTGTACCGACCAGTCCATCATCAAAGTGAAGACCCTTGAAATGTGTCACAATTTCTTGAGAGACCTCACTTCGAGAAGTGTATAGGGATAAATTTATGATAATATCATTTTTTATTCTTTATATATCTTCTATTTATTTAATCTATAAAAGAAAAATGAGTTTTTTCTTCATCATTTAACCTTCTAACATTCATCTTTTTTTTTCAGTTCATTCTTTAATCACTAAGTGATCATACAAATTTTGGTGAGATTGCATCTCCTATAAATATAGAGTATTCTAATGTTGATTCTTGATTTAGGTACATGAAATATGAACCTTAATGGCCTTGATTTGAAAATCTAGCTTGGAAAATGCTTTTTTCCTCCATTATATTAGTAGATCCTTTGTATGTTTTATTTTTGCAGCCAACTTTTGGAGTGTATTATCAATGAGCTCAAATTTACAAGACTATAACAATGCTTCCATACATCCAAGAATCACAATATATCTATTTTTGAATAAAAAATGAAGATTAGGTGACCTTTAAAGATGTGTGGATACTTCCACAATGATGGGGTTAGTATAACATGATGGGTGGGAAGAGTGAACCCTGATAGCACATTTACAACACTCCTATCATCCATTTGAAAAATAATCTATTTATCTTACTTGTTTCTATTCAATTCAGAGTGTATCTACTCCATGCGAGGTCATATCCTGCTACTATGACCTTAACAAGATTGCATTGGTCAATGAATGAAGAGAAATCCAAGGATCCAATTCTAATAAATTGTATCTATTTTTTCTATAGGATTCAATATGGTGACTAAATCTCTAAGAGTCACCCATTTACGATTCATGTTTTTAAAATTTACTCAATTTCCTTCCATAATTCACTACTCATGATATAGTATGTGGATGAATACAAAAAAAAACTAATATATTGTGGTCTTATATACTTCATGATACCAAAAAAGTGTGAGTTTTCTTGTAACATATGATAGTGTGGATGATTTCATTCCTTAGAACCCATAAATGATCCATATTTGAATGATAAATATTTTTTTTAAGAAATAATTACACCCAAATGAATCCCATTTGAAGGATATTTTGTTATTAAAGAGCATATTTTGTAAAACAATACCTATAATCCTGGATTTTTAGGCTATAATAAAACATCTAAGGGCTTCGGTGATTAGAGATTTCCCTAGAAATTTATAGTTCCAATATAGATGTTTTATTGTTTAATGGATTTTTACCTTCTCGGAGTCCCACCATGTTTTTCCACATTGACCTGACCTTTTCCTTTTTTCCATTTTCTTTTCATATTTCTTCATTTTATAGTTATATACATTCTTGATCCCATTATATTCCCAGTAATTTGACAATCCTCTTTGTAGTTTTCCTAAGGATTTTTTTTGTATTCTTCTTCATCAGAATAAAAGAAACCCCTCAAAGGGGTGAAATTATTTCAATACTGCCCTTGTATAGTGGGTTTTTTTCAAAGGTAATTTCTTTCTAACAGCCTTAGAGGCAGGAACTCGATGAGAAGGCTTCATCTAAATAACTGTTATAAACATTACGAGAATGATGATTTTCATATTTTTCATCATGTAGTGGGAAATTTTGGGCAGTCCCCTGATGATATATGGTCTCATGTACTCCTAAAACCATATCAAGGTCTTGTGAAGTTCCTTATAGAACAAATATAAGAGCATCATCCGGATTCTTCCCAACCATACCACATAAAATGAGAACCTATGAACTATCTTATGCATTCCCATCACCCACCTCATTATCTTAACTATAGGTGGACCCTAAAATGTGTTTCTAATTATAATGAAGGGGTTCATGTGATGTGGATTACTATTAAAACATCTACACATTACCATCAAGAACTATCCCTATAACAGCCAGTAATCGTAATTCCTGTGCATTCCCCTCATGGGTTGAGATCCCAGTTACACTTGCCTCCATAACACTATCCTTGGGAGCCTGTTACTATCATAGAGTTTGGTGCCTCATCACACAAAATCAAAATATTCCCACTTTAATTGAGGACCTATGAAATCTCCTATAAATTCTAATCACCCAAATCATTATCCTGGTCTTGAGGAGTCACTAAAATGAGTGTCTCCTTATGATAGCGATCATGTGGGTTGGGTCCTTATATCACCACCGACACATGCTTATTAGTGGATATTTCTCTATCAGTAATGAAACCATTTTATACCTTCTTAGAACTATCTGGGATGTTGAAAAAACCCATGTAAGCAAGAATTTATCCAAGTGGATTTTTACACCATCCATATCTTCAGTAAATAGAGATATATAGACATTAGTTTTTTCAAACCCATGAATCGTAGTCTTAGAAGGTGGCATGGATTTCCCAAGACCATAGATATCACGTTCCATATTTCTAGCCTCACTCATATCTCACGAATTTGTGGGTTCGACAATCCATTTTCACTGATATTCAAGTAGAAAATTTATTTCTCCATACACTTTTTGTAGTTAGAAACATCATGTTCCCTCATCTTGAAGAAGTTATATTATTTTTCTCTTTTTCACTAAGATGTTAACTGTCCAAAAAAATTGTAGTTCATGCACAATTTAGGGTTCCTCTCATGTTGGATCTCAAGGTAGATGTTGTCATATCTTGCTATTTTCACCACCTCTTCCACCAAGTTATTAAACATATCAACCTCCAATATGATCCTAGCATAGTTTCCAACTCTCAAATTACCATTTTTGTTATCTATCCTGATGGGATTTCCAATAGAGTATTCTATAACCTAGAGAATCCTTTGATTCTAATATATCAAATTATGTCTATATATAAGGATCCATACCTGACTATATGCATTCATGTCATTTTCATGATAAAAATTTATATCCCAATATAAAATTATTAGAAATCCATGCTTCAAGGATACAAAACCAAAAATCTATTCTCTTCTCTTATAACCATCATATTGGAAGACCACATGGTAATACCCTCACCCCATTTTTTTCATTCTCTAGTCATTAAAGACCCATATTTTCTAAATATTTCAGGTGAGGTTATTGAACGACCATATTTTATCTCCCTTCAGAACTAGAACTCATGCAAAAAATAGAATACCTAAAAAGACTCACTCATTGTTCTAATATATTTTGGTTGGATAAGACATGTACTATTATACCTTTCTTGATAACCCATCTAGGATGGGGTGTATCAAAATCCTCAAAAGAAAGAGTGGAAGTATTTTTCAACACATCGACAAATTTATTTCATGATGAAAAAAAATTAGGGCTATGTTTCACTTGATTAGATTTTTCTACAAGGTGAAATAGATCTTTATAACTAAAGGGATTATATTTAATTTAGTCTTTATGATTTTTTATTCGATAGTGTATCTCATAGGCTTTAGAATATCCATATTTTGGGTTTTCCCCTTTCTCCCATTGTTATACTATTTCTTTTGACATTATTAGATAATGAAAAAACTAATATTTTTCAAAAACCATGGACAAAAATCTTGTTAAGGTTTTCTGTTTTTATTACATTATTTTATAGAGTCCAAAACCTATGTTTGGAAAATAATACAGGACTCCCATCTCTTTTCCTACATAAACACACCCATAACCCAATTCAACACCACTAATTTTTTTGAGTGTTACTATACTCTAAAATTTCCTATATAGAGCCTTCCGAAGGTTACTCCATTCACTTAAGAAACTCCTCCCAAGATTTTATAAACAACCTCTCAATTTAAAGGGTCCTCTCATTTTCCTCTTTATTCAACCACCTTATTTATATAGTACATTTTGTATTTCAATTACTATTTATGGGATATTATATTCCACATCCCTCTCACTAGATTTATTATTTCCATGTAATTATATGACCCTTTAACTCTATTTAGTCCCTCCAATAATTTATAATTTACAGGATATACAGAAATTATATTGGGATCTTCCCTGAAAAACATTTATTCAAGATTTTTTTTGTCTTATTTCTTTTAATTCCCTATCATTCATGTTGGATTATTTTCTTACACATCCTTATTAATTACCCTATGATTTCAATGTTATGAGAGACCCCTTTTAACTATCATTAATACCACCCATTATTTATTATGTACCCCCATTTTTCATCTGAAATTTTCTGAAAAAATTCCATAATGAAACTTTGTATTGTGAATACCATCATTATTTACACTAAAGGGTACTCACCTAGACATACTTATCCTTATTTGATTTAATAATTCCATTTATTGATTATAAAATAATTAATCATGGGATTAAATGTGATGAAATATGATTCTATGTTGAATGATCTATGTGTTAAACTTATGCATGTACATGATATCAAAGAAACCATTGCGCCCAAAATTATATAGTGTTCTAATGCATTGGGTAATGTTTTTGTCCCATGATATGTCATTTATGTGATTAGAGAGTAATCCTAATCCATTATGGGAATTTTTCAACCATGTTATGTTTTCTTGGTGGCTATCCTTGACCTATGCTTATGATGTCATGTTTAATGTTTTTACCACATTCCCATGTTACCTTTATTCTATCATCTCATATCATGCCTTATTGTTCAAGATTATGATTCTAACAACTTTTAAATTTTATTGTAATTCTTATTAACTAATATGTAATACTTTTATCATGTTATAATATTTTTATTCCCATGTTAGGATTTATAGCTCTCCCCTTTCAAATGTATGTCCCCAAGTCATCTCATGTAGTTTTAAGAGAAATGGAATTTTAGATCATTAAAGGAAGTGTTCAATAATTTTAATGTATCCATGTATTAATTTGATGTTATATGTACCTAATTTCCCAAATACACTAGTCTTCATTGTTTTTTGGGTTATACTATGCGTGTTTTTATGTATTAAATCATCGAATAAAGTGTATTAAAGATAATGGCTGTCATAGTTGGAAATAAAGAAAAGTTTAGTTACATTTGGGATTTGGACTAAATAAATCTAGTGGAAGTATGAGGGAAATTAATAAACATAGGAAGATATACCTAAATTTTTTAACAGTATATACTATGTTTTTTCAAAGAAAATACATCCATTTTTGGATAACATAAGTGGATGCGGATTTGGAAAAAATAAACGTAAGGGAAATAAAAATGAATTGGAACATTGAGATGGACTTGATCCTTACCTAGTGAAATACAATAGGCCTTGTTTCACACCTATTTTGACACTCCCAAGAGATATTATTTGGTAAATTCACTAGCTCATTATGAACCATTATTAAGGGAATAAAAAATTCCAATAATATTTTATATTAGTGAAAATGTCATGCATAACTTAGATTTAATCCTAGAAATTCATATGTTTGGGAGTATATGTCATTTATGAGTTATACATTCAATGTTCATTATTTCACATTTAAATGTTCAATATTTTTAAAATTCTCATCCCTAATTACATTTTGAATGAAGTAAATGATTAGAACTAGAATCAAATAGTGAAATACATTCTTATTGTTGTTTTATATATTCATTCTTCTAAATATTTCAATTTTAATAGAACTATTCAAACACCACCGAAAAACATGGAAGAATAATTTTTGTTAAAAATTATAATTGGTATAATTATTTCTTCCCAAGTATAAAATTCCTACCAATCAAATTTTGTAGGCTGAGCATCCCTATAATCATTTTTATACTCTTTGTATTGAAAATTGATGCTATTATAGGCATGGATTGCATCTACTTTTATAGAGCCCACAAAAATTTTCAAGTGAATAAAATAATCCTCGGTATCATGAATCATCCTCTAATTATATACAAGTTACAAGAGGAGGATGAATATCCTTTGGAATCATCCTCCAATGAATGGATATTACTACCCTATAAGTAAGAATATATTGCTCAAATTATTAACACTAAAGAAATGATAATCCTTGAAGACATGAAGATCATGGGGGAATAAGTTTATGTGTTTATTGAAGATTTTCTTAGCCTTCCTCATAGTTTAGAGGTTTATTTTTTAGTAGACATTATAATTAGATCTTTTCCAATATCCCAGATTCGGTATAAATGTTTTTTTAAAACTTAATGAGATAAAGAATAAAATAATTTAGAATCTATATAAGTGGTTTATATTCCCATGTGCTTTACTATGGGGTGAACCAATCCTATTATTAAAGAAGAAGGATGGGTCAATGTGCCACTTCATTGATTATCGTGAGCTCAACAAGACCACAATAAATAAAAATCACCCTCTTCAATGGATTGATGACTTATTCGATCAACTATATAGAACCCAGTATTTCTCCAAGATAGATCTTCAGTAGCGATATTACCAAGTAAAGATGAAAAAATAAGGATATCACTATAATGTATTTTCATATAGGGTAGGGGAATTATGAGTTCCTAGCTATTCCATTTGGACTCATCAATGATCCAACAATCTTCATGTATTTGATGAATAGTTTTTTAGGGATTTCCTTGAGAATGTTTTGATAGTATTTACTAATGATATTATAATATAATATAAAAATAAATAGGAACATGATTATTATTTGAATAATGTATCAATGAACTTTTGTAAAGAAAAGATTTTTGGAAAGTATAGAAAATAAGAGTCTTGGTTGGACCAAGTAACATTCCTAGGGAACTTCATCACTACTAGAGGGATATCTGTGGATCCTTTAAAAAAATTAGAATATTGATGGGTACCATAGACCAACCTATGTTACCGAAATCCATAGTTTCCATGGATTAACTAAGTATTATTTCTTATTTTTGAGAATCTTTCCATGATTGAAAAGCCCCTTAACCAAGATAACATTTAAAGGTAGTCATGTTTGTCTGGAATGATAAATATGATGAAATTATAAAAATATGAAGAAGAGGAAAATAATTTCACTTATAATCACATTACCCCCTAGTGTAGAAGTATTTTTAGATTATAGTTATGTATATAGAAATGTATTTAGTTGTGTACTCATGTAAAATGGAAAAGTGATAACCTTCCTCTCTCTAACTAAAAACCCATTAGCATAAAATCTGAACTGATGATCTTGAATTGGATGTAGAGATTTGGTGAAATTATATATATGGGGAGAAGCATGATATATATTAGGAAAATAAAATACTAAATTATACATTAACACAAAATGAGATAATAGGTTCCAACAAATGTGGTCAGATCTGATCAAGAATTTTGATTGGCCAATCCATTATCATCCTGGAAAGGCTAATAAAGTGGAAGATTCTAGGAGTATAAAGTATCCCACTACTCTATCCATGATGAGGATTGAAAGGGATCCAATATTTTTGAACATGAAAAGGATTAATATTGTAATAATAATTGGATATTAATCCTTCCTTTCTCAAATAACTTCTCAACCATTGATTCTTGAGAGGACTAAGGAGGCCTAGAAAGATGATGAGTTTCTAAAGAAGAATGCAGTGAATATTCAAGAGTTTAGATTAACTCAATATAGGGTTATAAGGTTTGGAACCTAGATATATGTCCCATAAAAATATAACTAAATATAAAACATATAGATGATTCACATAGCTCATTATTCTTTATTCATATATAAATCACTAAGATGCAAATAAATTTGAAGAAAAAATTTTGATGGGATAACATGAAGAGAGAGATTGTAGAGTTTTTATCTTGATGCTTAGTATCCCTAAAAGCGAATGATGAATGATAAAATTTTAAGGGAAATATATAAATATTTACCATAATACGATGAAAATGGGAAAATATAACTATGAATGTAATCATAGGACTCCCTAAGACATGTAATGGTAACAACACCATCTAGTTGGTTGTCGACCCCCTTACAGATTCAGTGTATGTAATTACTATTAAGTGATATTTCTATATTGAATAACTCACTAATATACACATAAGGTTAGCGGTAAGAATGTAGTGATTTAAACTTTCCATTGTATCTATTTGAGATCCGAGGTTTACATCAACTGTTTGGAGAATCCATCAATAAGAATTGGATATAGAATTGAGCGTCAACAGAACTTATCAATCTCAGATGAAAGGTCAGTCTAAAAGGACAATTAAAAATTTATAGGATGTGGTAGGATCATTTTCAATGTATTTACAAGGAATTTGGAACCAACAACTTCCCCTAGTGGATTTCTCGTATAACAATAGTTTCAATTATAACATTCAAATGGAAATTTGTGAGGATGTTTATGGTAAGTGGTGTCAAACTGAATAATGTTGGGATGAATATGGAGAGTGAAGTAAATGGGAACTTATATTATACAAGTGATGTCAGATAATGTTCAATCCATTCATTTTGATATGAAATCTGTACAAAGTTAAATGAAAAGATATGAAGAAAATAATCATTGCGACCTAGATTTTGATGCTAGTGAAAATAATTCCTTCAAATATTCCAATGGAATAAAGTAATTATATTTGGTAATAATTGAAATATTCATACAAGATACCTTAACCCATTTGTGATCCTTGATCGCATTGGAGCATTGGCATATCAACTAGCACAACCACCTAAACTATCTGAAGTACATGCTGTATTCCATGTAACCCTCTTGAGAATGTTCATATTAAACCCCTAACATGTACTAAATATAGAGGTGGTATTCTTGAGTAATGATATTTTATATGATGATAATATCGTGATCATATTATATCATAGAAAAAAATTTTACAAAAAAAATCCAACTCACTTGGTCAAAGGTTTCTACGGAACCAAAAGTTTGAGGAAGCGATATGGGAACTAGAAGAGGTGATGAAACAGAAGTCCCATAATCTATTTTAGTGTATGAAATATAAATTTAAAGGGTTAAATTTCAAAAATAAGGAATAATTAAATGACCCAAACTTTTATAATTAAAATTATTATTATTTAACTGAGTAAGTTCCATATTTATGTACGTAAATACAAAATAAAAACCATTACTTTGGTCATGTTAGACCATTATAAGTTGTATCCTCTCAAATTAATTTATTTTAATCATTATAACCATTGAAAATGTATCCATTTAATAGTAATCATATTATTAGTATATATTAAGGTTTGTGATAAAGTCTTATTGACACATATAAAAGAAGATATGAGATTGGCTTCTATGATTTTACCCTATGAATCTCATTTATCAAAGCTTCCAAGGGATAAAGTATCTATGAAATTTTCCCTTGATCAATCCCAAGATGAGATCAAAATATTAAATGATGAGAAAACATTTTTATGGGAGAATTTCAATTTCATTGAGATCATGACCCATACTATGTTCACCGAGCTACCCATAAGAATATCACCATCAAACACCTTACTCTAAGGGAGTTCACGTGTGTAATAAGTGGTTATATATATCAAACATAATCTATATTTTATTTTCAATAGAATAGTGATTATAGTTATTCCTTTATTGTTTTCATTTATTAAATAATTACATAGTGAGTTTGATAAAAAATAGATTTTAATACAAAAAAAACTGAATTGTTTTTTAGGTAGTATTCAATTTCATTTAAGAAATTACTTTTTAATAATTCATGAATTAAATTATATTTTAATAAAATATTATTATTATTTTTATATATTAAATATAAATGATAATATAATTTTATGAAGTGAAAATGTAATTTTATATGGGTTAGGAAACCATTATTGTAAAGAAACCCAGTACTTTTAAATAAATTGAGATTTTAATTTAAAAGGTAAATTTCTCATATTTAGATAATTATTCTGATTAAATATGTATTATTTTTTTAATCATCATGTATAAATTATCCAACGATTAATTTTTCATAATTTTATGAGATAATCAAATTTTTGGGAAAAAATTAAATACTTTATTAATATAGGGTGTGAATTATAACGACCTAATGACCCAAAAGTGATGTAATATGTGCAATACAATATATCCAAAACTAAATATATGTTTCAAAGTTAATATATTGTGTTTTGATGTAATTTGATTAGTTTTATAAACCCTTTATGAATCCTCTAAAACCTAGATTTAATTTTATGGGTTTAAAACCAGTTCTTTGTAATCATAACTCACTTCTATATCACCAAGGGTATTATTTTAATTTTATAGGATCATGGAATTATAAAATAATTAAAACCACTCCAATTTGGAATAAAATAGGGGAAAACCCCATCAGTAGATACCAAAACATAGGCATGGAAAATAATAAAAAGCTCTTCTATCTTTTCATATATAAAAGCACCCATGATCCCATTACTATTTACACAAAATATTTGTATCATGACTATACTCTTCACTTTACTCTCCTAATCACTCCTAATGTGACCACATGAAACACCCCAAGTTTTTGTGACATTTTTTTTACATAAAGTAATTTCCTTTGATATCTTTCATTTTACGCTACAATATTTTAAGATTTCGTTATATGGTACAAAAAGTTAATCTTGAACTACATGTAATACTAACTTGTCTTGCATTACCCACAACATTTGTTTTCTAAAAAACATAATTTCATCGTTATAAAAATTTAAACTAGATAGTTATAACATAACCGTTAAAATTAGTAATATGAAGATAAATAATTACATTTTAAGTAGTATTTATATAGGTGTTATATAAATAAAAAAATTAATAAAAACATTCAATTTATTTTATAATGTCTTTATATGTTTAAAAATATTATTTTCTCAAATAAAATGATTTTTATATAATTATGTGAAAAATAATAAAATTATTTTTAGACACTTTTAGATATTTAATTTGATAAAATAAAATTATTTTTTGAAATTATTATTTCAAAATTATATTACGGTGAATTTTTGGGATATTTCTATAAAATTTTATTCTTGGATGAATAGTGAAAATTACCAAATTTTAATTCAAAAATGATTTTTAATATAAATAATTTAAAGTGTTAAATTATATTATTATTTGGTTTTAATGATTAATTAGATCAATTTTACATATATTAATACAATTTATTTCATTATAATAAATTTTACAGTGAACTTGGATATAAAAACATTTCAAATATTTGAACATTTTTACTTTAAAAACCCGCATTTTCATCCCATCTATGAGATTAATTTTAAATTAATTTATGCTACTTCTGTGATTGGAGTTGGGAAAAATGTATTCCATATTTTGAATCAGAAAAATTTATAATTTCTAAAAATATAAACTTTGTTTTTCTATCAAAAATATTAGTGAACGTAATTAAAATTAATTATAGCGATTAATAGAAAAATTATCATAATAAGGGATTGAACTTTAATCTTAAGAGATAAAATGACCTAGAAAAATTTAAAAAAATACTTTATGGACATATTTAAAACACATCCTCACATATATTGGATTTATAATATTATTGGATCCACTTGACATGGTAAAAATGTTGTTCGAATTTCATTTTAAAAACTTTACAAGAATGCCACTCCGCCTCCACTATAAAAAGGTAATAACCCATCCAACTTAATCAAACCTCTAATGACCCTTGATGTTGAACAATGTCTAACAAAATATTTTCCAATTTTTTTTAAATTAATCCGAAAATCCTCCCTTTGGGAAAAAATTCAATCAAGGAATCCCTATGGTGCAAACCAAGAGGCGTTACCCAAAGAAGAAGTAACGTCCTTCCAAAATCTATTTTGTTTTATTTTCATTCTCCGCCACTTAAAATATTATTAATAAATTATTATATTATAACATAAATATCATAAATATTGAATGATTTTTTTATTATAATGTTTTTAACTAAACATAAACACACTTCCATCTAATGAGGAAAAAACTTACAGTTCGTGGGTATGATGGACAACTACCTCATGAAATGATGTTGTTAGTTTTTTCCTTTACCACATCTCATGAGTGAGAATTACTATGGAAATACTATTTTTATATTATGTGTATGATATTTTTTATGCATTTATTCTTCTTTAATTATTATATGAAACATACATTTAAGCATTATAATTTTTGTAAAAATCATAACTTTGTTTGTGGATATGTGGACTACCACCTCCTTAATAAGATGTGATTCATTCACACTATACAAAGAATTTATTTAGGATGTATTTAATGAAAGTAATATATATATATATAATAAATATTCTACAATAATTATATTATTTATATATTTATATATATTTCATTTACTTTTTTTTCTCTCAATACAACAAGAAAATGGAAACGATATTTATGCATACGTACGACCTTCCCTCTCCCTGAACAGTGTATTTAATTTTATATTTATATATTTAATATATTATGTTAAATACATATATACTGAATATATATGATATTTATATAATGTTTTAAATTCTATAAATCATGATATAAGTATTAAGATAAAAACTTTAACAAATTAAATCATTGGAGAAAAACAAAGCGGTTATTACCTGAAATGTAACTATAAAAAAGAAATGTTAATAAAAATGTATTATAAAGTCATAAGTAAAATATTATATTGTATTATATATAAGAATATTTTTCTATGATAAATTTATAATAAACATATATTTATTATATAGGAGGTTTTAATGAGTATGAAGAGTGTCACTTTTATTTTTATGAGACTTATGCCTTATTCCCCACTCATTTATTTTGCGGGGTTTATTTACTACCCATGAATGTATTCTATGATTATTATAATTAAATTAATGGTCATTTACATATCTATTTTATTATCTCTATTTCATGGGGTCTTACGGTACAAAAGTTACCAAATCCATATGGTAGTTTTGTCTCAATTTTGTTTCTTTGAGACACATGTTTTGTTATGCACAAATGTTTATTTACGAGGTGTTTATATTTTCATTTGAAATTTTATATAATTAATCACATAATTTTAATTATATTGTAAGTTTCATTAATTTCCTTTTATTACATGGATATTATGATTCAAACTTACCAAATGGAAATATTTTATTGTAACAATCCCATCATTTATCCGGATTGTTTATGATTATGCTTCAATTGATGTAATATTATGATTCAGCTCTCAATAAAACTCATGAATAATATTATAATATGTTTATTTATGATATATTTATGTATTATTTCCATTTTCCCACTCTATTGAACTTAATACAATTAAAAAAAATTCTTTTAAGAAAATATAATATCATTTCTCTTTTCGGTAGGAAACCTATTTTTTTTTCAAAAACCCCAATTTTTAAAAATGTTTTAAAATATGTTTTTAAAATTATATTTTAAGATAATTTTAAAGGAAATAATATTTTAAATTTTTTATGGTTTTAAAATATTCTTTTATATGTTTTAAAAGTAATTTTGTATGAATTTTTTAAATGTTTTATGTTTTAAAAAACTTATTTCAAAGATGAAATGATATTTTCCTAAAAAATGTTTTCTAAATATATTTCCTAATTATTTTCCATCCAATATGACATCCATTGGTGTTACTTATACTATTATGGTAAATTATTCAAGTGTTCCATTCAAATTATTTCTTTGAGTGGTTTATGTTTTTATAGAATGATGTTTATGAAGCTCGTTTCTCTTTCATGGGTTATATACATATGAAAATCACTTCATTTCATGGGTTATGATATGATGAAATAATTATAAACCTATCTATTTTCCATATTTTATAACATGATTACATGTTTATGATTCCCATTTCATTTCATGGGATATTATTTGATGAATGTTTATGATCTAGTGGAACACATATATATGATTTCATTATGATATGAGTGGGACCTATATCTTCATACAATGGATTGGGTAAAGATTTATATCTCCTAAGATAATTATGGGAATCAAGTTGATAGGATTGATCCAATATAGAAGACATGGTAACTAGATTTACCATGGGAATATGTGGAAACCTGACCCCCTATTGGAAGATGTGGAAGACCTATACCTTATAAATAAAGGATTGCAATTAGGGATGGCGGTGTGTCCCTACCAGAAGGTGTACTCCCCCTAAATTTCCCTAGTATTTTTTTCTCAATGCACCTTTACTTATAAAAAATGGTATTACACGTTAATGTGTCTTTCAAAATTCCACGTCTTATTCAAATTTAATGCTTTCATGGATTGTTATCTTGATTCCTTTAAGGTTTATGACTTTTTAACTACCAATATTTGTGCCATGATTCATGTTTATGATATTTGATATGCAAGGTATGATGTTATAATGTCAGGATCATGTTCTTATACACTTATATACATGTTTATGCTTATATATATTCCTTGTTTACCCTTACAGACCATCTGAGCTCACCCATTTTTATGTTTCATTTTCAAAGTTTATGAATATATTTATTTTTTATGATATGTCTATGAAGGTTACCAGTTATGAAGAAGCTCTTGGGATAAAATTCATCTCACTTATTTACTAGTTTTTAGGTTTCACTTTTTCTAAAGGCACTAAACTAATAGAGTGTTTCAGAATCTATTTGTGTAATGTATTACGTATTATTAAAAAAATGTAATGTTTATATATGTTAAGATAGGGTCTCTATAACATAATCTCTTAATAATATCCTCCTAATATTTTGAAAAAAACCTCTCATGGAAAGTGATCATCTTCTTCTTATCCTTATTCAATAATCTTCTTTATATAATTCCATTTTTCATTCAATTTATATTTCATAGAAATGATTTTCCACATCAAAATTCCTTCACTTATGATGTGAAAGTAATTAGATACCCCTTTCACTCTCACTAATCCCTCCCATGATTCATTATGTACCCCATTAAGTTTACAAAATTATCATTTTATTTTTCCCTGCCAATTTTTTTTCAACAACACTTTTTGTCTCATGCCTTTTAATTTCTAATTGTTCATGTTGGATTATGTTCTTACATACACCTCTTACTTTCCTTTTTATTTTAAAGTGATGATATACCTCTTTAACTATCATTAATCCCTCCCATAATTCATTATGTAAGCTTTTTATATTGCTGAAATTATCCTATAATTTTTCCATGTCATCCATTTGTATTTTGAATACCATCACCATTTCCACTCATGGGTACTCACCTAGACATAAATGTACTTATTTGATTGTGGAATTCCATTTATGTATTAAAAAATCCATAATAATGGGATTTGATGTTATAAAATATGATCCTATGTTGGATAGTATATATGGAACATTTATGCATGTACATGATATGAAAGTAAAGGGTGCACCCGAAATTATATAGTAGTCCAATGCATTGGGTAATTTTTTTGTCTCATGAGATTTTATGTATGGGATTATGAATTAAATAAAATCCATTAAGGTACTTTTTCTACTATTTCCTAAGGTCTTGGAAGTTATCCTTGACATATTCTTATGATTTCATTTTTAATGTTGTTTCTACATTCCTATAGTGCCTTTATTCTATCATGTTGTATCATTCCTCATTGTTCAAGACTATGATTCTCAACCCATTTATGTAAAATTTCAATTAATATAAACTAAAATGAAATTATTTCATAATGTTATAATTTTTTTATTCCATTACTAGGATTTATATCTCTCCCATTTCTTATGTATGTATCACATTTATCTCATAATGTTTTAAGAGAAATGGAATTTTAGAGCATGTTAAGGATTTTTTCAATAATTTTACTATATCAATGTGTCAACTTGATGTCATATGTACCTAATTTACAAATAACAAAAGTATTAATGATATTATGGGTTTTACTATGTTTTTTTGTTATAAATCATACAATTTAGTTTATTAAAGATAAGGGTTGTCATAGATATCAACTTATGATGCAACATAAGATGTTATTTGTTTAAGTTTGATTGATTCTGCTATTGTAGAAAATCCCAACACAAGGAAGGATTTAAATTATTTTATCCATGAATAGAAGTGTGTATGTTATAAAATATATAGAAAATCATTTGGAAATAGGTAAATTGTTCTAGTTGTAAGTGATGATGGAGATCTTGAATAGATGATTTCATTCCATTCACGAAATATGAAAAAAAAAAAAAAAAAGGAATATAGAATTTTATGGGTTGGTTTATCTTAACCATCCCTATTCATAAACATGAGTAAATTTGAGGTACACCTATCCAAATATGATTTATTATTTATAACTATTTTTAAGTGGTGAAGAATTAACGGGGCGATAAGATCCATGGATTGATTATGCTAGAAAGGCATATATTATAGAGTTTAATTCATATATACTGAATAGTTTTGAAGACTATGATGAACTAAAATTCATTGAGTAAAAGTTGTATTGTTCTTTCAAATTGAATATATCTTTAAAAAAGTGGTATAATTTTTTTAATAATTGGTATCAATTTTATCATCATGTGGTATGATCCTCACATAATGTAAATTAATGTTATCTACTCATCATTTAGTGTGAAGTGTCAGAGATCATAAGTTGTGTGAATTAGTTAAAGATCCCAATATTCTATGAGGATTTATGGTATTCATGAGTTACATGGATAAAATTTTCATTGTATATAAATACTACAATTTCTTACATCATGCATAGGTTGAGTAGTCATAGAGGATTTATTGAAATCTCATGTTCCAAGTGGTAAACTCACTCAATGAATCTCTAGTGAAAATGCGACAAGATATGATTTCCAGATAAAGACAGATTCTAGATACAATGGAGATCAGATATGTGATAATGAAGTCCTCTAGATACTCATATATGGAGTTTAATACCATTATGAATAACTATTTATAATTGAAGACGATGGGAGAGCTATGATTTCTAGGAGTTTCTTCCCATATATCAAGGGGTAGAAATATTTGAAAATAAAAGGAGGAGAAACTATGAAGATAATGATGTTACCACAAATAATGTGTATATGGAAGAATGTTTCATCCTTACAAATGAAAGGTTAAATTTGAAAGATCTTGTGTATTTAAATTTCAATAAGGGGGGAAGATACTTTTAATGATGTATTGTGTACTCTCTAAAAAATACAAAGGGTGATATTATTATCAATCATAAAGGATTGTATTGTATTTTTTAAAAATAAGATAATAAGTGTGTCTGTAACACCGAAAGATTTTATGAAATATATAGACATTTTATAATAAATTTAATATGTTTTACATTCTTAATAACATAAAATGGCATGTTTAGGTAATGTAACACATAACACTAAGTTTAATATGCATTACACACGACACTGAGTGTAAAAAAATGTGACATACTGTTAAAATAATATTTTTTAATATACTAGATATCAAAAAGTAATTTGAATTGTTTTTATGAATATGATTGACTAAATTATTAAAATATATATTACATATGTATATAAAATTAATTATTTGGTGACTAATAAATTTAAAATGAAAATAAAAAATATTTGAAAAATAAATGAAATATTTTTCTGAAAAACTATGAAAACAAATATATTTTACCTCAATAAATTAAAAAAACACTTTTGGTGAATAATTTTAATGAACTTTATATGGTATATATTTAATCAACTATTTTAAATCCATATTATGTTTATTTGAGATAAGAGATAAGAATAAATCAAATTTTTAGCTGGAAAATTATATTTATCTAAAATGCAGTTTTGGAATCTTATTACACACTTATTTTAAAAATAATATTTGAAACTAGTATAAAATTTATTTTAAAACATAAAACATATTTTTAAAATCACTATATCCAAATTATATTACTGTTATTTTTTGATAATTTTTTGAAATGATTTTTTTGATGAATATTGAAAATAGTAATTTTAAATTGAAAACTACCTTTTTGGTTTAAATTATTTATTGTGATAAATTATATATTATTTTTTTAATTAAAATTATATAAATAAAAATTATATTATTCCAATTAAGGTAATTGGAATCAATTTCATATTAAATTTGGATATACAAAGTTTTGAAACCATTGAACACTTTCCCTTTGAAAACCCACTTTCTCGTCACGTTTTCCGGATTAATTTTAAATTAATATTTTCTTATTATGTGAATTGAATCTTTAAAAATAGATAATTATAATAACTAATATTATATAATAACTGAAACATAATTTTTTACCCAAATGAATAACGAAAGTAGTAAAAATTAATTATCATGGTTAAGTTAAAAATTGGTTTACCATGGGGTTATACTAAACCATTAAGGTATAAAATAACCTAATAACATGTATAAATTCTATTTTATTGAACTATATAGATAATATTTTGTCTAAGTCAAGATAATACACTATTTTTACACTTTTTTATGATAAAAACATGGGTACACCTTTTTATGTTCAAGAAATAACAAGTGTACCACTCACCTTACTTATAAAAGGCCACCAACTCTCGAATTTTATTCAAACCTCAAAACCATTTTGGTTTGAAAAATAACTTGAAAAAAACCTACCAACCCCCCTAATCATTTAATATAATCCTTATTGATTATATAAATACATACTAGGAAGGATTTTGGTTTAAACCTAAAGATGTTACCCGAAGAAGAGGTAATGTTCTTCATCAATAATTTTTATTTTATTTCATTCTCCACCTTCTTAAATTCATATTCAAACATGATGATATAATTAATATAGTATATTAAATATAATTTGAATATTTATGTTATGTTCGTGAATTTAAAACATCCCCACTTTCATCTAATGGGTTATAAAATCATCATTCATGTGTACCACAAACTACCAACTCGCGAACTAATGTCATTGTTTTTCCTTTACAACCAATCATGTTTGAGTATGATGATCGATATAGTGTATATATATGATATTTATAACATAGTTATACCTATTTAGTAATTATATAATATTTATATATTTTAATTTTCATTCATTATGGGATACAATAACGTCATTCATGTGTTTGACGGACTAGAACCTCACAGAGCGATGTGATTCATTTTTACTAATACTTTTCATTGAAGATAATAAGGATAAATTTAATAAATATATATTATATAAAAGAAATAATTATTATATTCATGAAAATTGTATCATTATTATAAGAAAATATATCATTTTGTTCTTACATTTTCACTCCCTGAAAGATGATAACGTCGTTTTTGTACGTGTGGAATACCGCCTTCACAAAGTGATTTGACTCTATATTTTCATCACCACACCACATGGATGAATGTATAAGTATATTTAAATAACTAATATGGTATTTATGATATTATTATAATGATTTATATATAATATATTACTTAACTCCATTCTATAATGATCGTTGAAAAATGGAAACATTACTCAAGCGTATATACAACCTATCGGCTCCATGATCGTAACATATTTCATTCCTCAAAAAAATATTTCACGAGTGGTTTAAAAAAATAAAATTTATGTATAAATATTATAATTATTTGAGTATTATTTTTCTGGATATTATTTAACCATGAATAAAGTAAGACTACCAAAAATTACAAATCAAGACATATACAAAAAACAAAGCGATTATTACCCAAAATATACTTTAAAATGGAATAGTTAATAAAAGTGTAATAAAAGAAAATGAGTAAATAATATATGGTATGATAAATATATATATGTTTCCATGATATATTTATAATAAACAGATATTTATTATATATGAGGTTCAAATGAGTTCCATATAATTCGATACTTACAGTAAGGGATTTTCATCTCACTTTTATTTTTTGTGAAACAAATTCCGTATTCCCCATATGTTTATTTTTTATAGTGTATATAATACTGATGAATTTATTTTATGTTTATTCTCCTAAAAATTATTATAATTTATATATCCATTTAATTATCCCGCTTTCATGGGGTTCACGGTTTAAAAGTTATCAAATTGGTAAGAGATTTTTGACTCAATTTGTCTTCTTTGAGAAATATGATTATGTTATAAACATATCTTATTTTTTTGAGGTGTATATAAATATAATTTTACATGTAATATCTTGAATTTATTTATAATCATGATATTTTATGATTCATTTAATCATGTTCCCTCATGGGTATTATGTTTCAAAGTTAACAAAGTGGTAAAAAGTTTATGTTAAATCTCATCGTTTATCCGGATTGTTTATGATTATGTTTTTTATGAAAAAATATTATTTCAAATCTCTCAATGAACTCAAAATTTTATTATCTTTTAGTTGAGTTATGATGATACATTTTCCCTTTATTTTCATATATTTATGTACGCAATAGTCCATTAAGATTGTTTTATGAAAAATCGTCTTTTCAGTCGAAAACATTTTTCTTCCAAAACTATGTATTCTAAAAATCTTTTAAAAAATGTTTTTATCATACTTGAAAATATTTAATTAAATTTTTTTTTATAAAAAATTTCTTTAAAAAAATATTTGAATATAATATTCAAATAAATTTCTAAATAAGAATTCCAGTTTTGTTATTACCAAAAATATGAGTGTAATATTTGTTTTAACATGTATGACATAAATTTTGTTTTCCACCATCATGACCATTATTATTTTTTAGATTAATTTATATGTTTTAAATTTTGTTCTTGAAAACAATTATTTTCAAAATGTTTCATGAATTTTTAGTTTTAAATAAATATTTTAAAACCAATATTCATTTCCTCCAGAACGTTTCAAAGTGATCTATCAAAATCATTCTCCAAGTAAGATGTAATCCTTTGATGTAACATATTATTTGTGGGGGATATGAACCAAGGATATGATATATATTCTTTATCAAAATGTTTTATCATGAAAATATGTTTATGAAAACTATTTCTCTTCCACAGGTTATATCATGATAGAATTATTATTAAACAAGCTTATTTTTCCATAGGTTATGCTATGATAAAATTATAGAATGATAATCAAACATATTTCGTTTCTACAAGTTAGAATATGAATAAATGTTTATGAAACCCATTTTAATTTCATGAGTTATGATATGATTAATTTTTAATGTTCTTATAGAACACATATGTTTGATTTTTATTATGTGATGGGTGGGTCCTATATCTCCCTTTAATGAATTGGGTAAGGATTAATGTTATTTCAGATCAAATGGTATATAAGAAGTTATCCCAAGCCCGATATAGGGTACACATGAGGTTATCCAAATCCCAAAAGAGGGACACTAGAGGTATCCCATGCCCGAAGTAGGTACATGGGTGGTCATTTTAAGACATTGAATATATTTTATAAATTGAGAATATTATGTTACAGGTTTCTAAAGGCACTAAGATATTATATCCCTCTTTAGTGTGTTTATGTAACGTAATGAATATTCATTTAAGAATATATTATAACCTCATATGATAATCCTTGGTATCTATATTTTGTATTAGAGGAAAGGTTAAGTTAACCTCTAGAAATATGGATGTGAAAACTTTAGTGAGATCCCTAGGGTTATTTATAAGGATATGTCTAGGGATATCTTTAAGGATAAGTCTAAGCATGATTCAAAATATTGGAAAAATTCTGATTTTTTTTAAAAAAAATAGAGAAAGTGATTTCCAAAAACTACATCGATGTCTGGACACTATAAGTGAATGTGTCTCTAGAATAGAGATTTATAGGGGTAATATCTAGAAAAACAATACCTTGAGATGAACTTAAACGTTACTGGGTGAATAATAATGGGACATACTGTACACTTAGTTTGACACTCCTTGGGGATATGATTTATAAGTTCACAAACTCCTTATAAACAATCATGAAGGATTTAAATAGATAATTAGCATGAATGAACCAAATAAAGCCTAATGTGTCATATATTGGAAAAGAAGATTCCATGATTTAGATAGCGTATAAATAATTTTTCTGGATTATGTGGTCCCAACTTTGATAAGTGTTTGTCACACTATGATTTTGGATTTAGTTAATATTTGGAACCCAAAGGAACCATGTCAATGTTGTGTGTGAGGGAAAATTCAATGATTTTCATCCTAAGTAACAAAAAATTATGGGATCTAGAATAAAAAATATTATTTCTACAATCAGAAGACATTTTCAAGATATTAATCATAATTGAATTCAAAATGAGAATAATAGGGAATAAAATTATGTTATTTCCTTCATGAGGGAATTACCACCTTATTTTACTATCTATTTTAATACACTAGTTTTTTAACAATTAATCATCACCACTAAATTGTTATTTTCAATCCTCCACTATTTAGATCCTAAGAAATTCATTTTGGATATCTATGGTTTGGATGGAGAAGTAGATCAATGGTGGAATATTATCAATAATATGAGGTAACATGATGTAATTGACTCCATGAATTTGTGTGAGTTCAAGATATTATTTTTCAATAAGTACTATCCTCATATTCTTCCTACGAAAATGGATAAGAGGTTCAGTCAGTTAAAGTAAAAGGATGATAAATCTGTTGGTGAATATGAGGAAAATTTTAGAATACTTGCAAGGTAAACTTTTGATATTATGAACCAACCTAAAATCAAGGTAGATAAATTCTTAAATGGATTAAAACCAAGTCTATAAAGGGTATTATATATAAGAGGAATCAATATCTATATTTTTTTTGATGTGTTTTAAAGGTGTAAATAGAGGTTGGATTTCATATGAATCGCATTGTTTTGACAGGAATAGAAAAATGAAATTAAAAGGAATGTATAATAACTATTGAGAGAGGAAGATGAAATTTACTTTATGATAAAAATGTGGAAATAAACATGGAGGAAATTAAATTAAGGTAACTATTAAATATTTTGAGTGTGGAAGGGAAGGTAATCGGGTAATTGACTGCGAAGTGATGAGAAGAAGTTAAATAACAGTTTGAATTGAGGGAAATCTATGTAGAGTGAATCATACACACTCCAATGTTTCAAATTCTAGGATTATGTGCCATATTAAAATCAATGCTCTAATCCAAGGGAGAATAAGAATGATAAGTCATAATAACCTCTGAAGACAAAGTCTAAATGTAAATCTTATGCAATCCTGGCAATTGAAGAGAATCATGATAATTAGGGCATAAAAATCCTCTCTTACTTAGTTTGTAAATTAATGTCTGATTTTGTGTGAATGAACCATATGAAAATCCTATTTTTCATAATTTAGTGAAATTTTATGTAATTATATCACTATAAATGAATTCTAGAATAAATAAATCACATATAATATCCTATCATTAAATTTTAAACCCAAGATTTAAATAGAAAGGTTTTTATATAAGATAAGATCTTATTTAAGGAATAAAGGGTGAATTATCTTTTGGATTCATTTTTTTCACTAGGTAAGTTTAACATTAGAGTTATTGATACCATAATGAGTTTATGAGTTTAAGGTTGATCATGAGTTAAAATTCCATAAAACCCCTTTTTAGGTTTTATCTAATTGGAATTTATAACGATTAAATATATTTTAATAGATGTTTATAGAATTGAAACTGTTTAGTTTTTTATACGGTGAAAAATTTATTTGAGGAATGAATTTACTCTTTGTGGAAATATTAGTATAGGTAATTGTATCCATTAGGGTTAATCTTATCTTTGATGTTGAGATAATTATGGGTTATAGTCGACCACCTTATGAAGTCTTCACACGCCATTACTATCAGAGAAGTTATTTTATTTAGACCAGCTTTCCAAAATATACATTATGGAAGAGGTATGTTTTCATGGAGTACAATATTCAATTATATTTTATCAAAATCTAGATTTACCTCAATTATTTTGAGAATTCATAATAAAAACTCATGATACAAACTAAAATTTCATCACTGTGTATCATCTTAAAATAGATGGTTAGTCTGAGATAATATTTCAGACCCTATAATATATGATATGTTCTTGTTATATGGATTTAAAATGTGGATTGGATAAAAAAATTATTTAATTTGATTTTTCTTGTAAAAATATCTATTACTCAAGCATTAATATGGATCATTATGATGCCCTTTATGGAAATATGGGTAGAGCTCCAAGGTACTTCAATTAAGTTGTAGAAAGAAATCTATTGGGACCTGAGAAAGATGATGAGATATCATAGAAGGTTAGATCCATTAAGAAACATGTTATAATGGCACAATGTTGACATAAATTTAATTCTTATAATCATCAATGTGAACTATAATTTTATGTTAATGAGAAGGTTTTTAAATGAATTTCTGTATATAATAAAGTAAGGAAAACTAACCACTTTGTATATCGGTCTAATTAAAATAATTGATTATATTAGGATAATAGATTATCGTAGGAAAATTCCATTAAACCTCTTCGTGGTAAATTATGTGTTCCACTTATCATTTTTGAGTATCTAAATAATTGATCCACCACATATACTGAACTCAAAGTTTATACCACTGGGGTATGATATTTCACATGAGAAACTACTAGTATAGATTCTGGTAGAATAAAGAAGGTTATATGAAATAGGACCACCCACCATATATGTTTTTTTGGGAAAAAACTCCATCTTTACGATACTACATGTGAACCATTGGATGTAATGAGGCAGAACTATCCCTAGTTGTTGGTACCAAATTAATGAATTTATAGAGAGAAATTCATTTTAATGGGGGTAGAAAGCAACACCTTGAGATTGTGTAATTTTTTTCCAATTTTTAATAATATTTTGTATTTTATTTATTACATGAAATATCAAGTATATATTGTATTACACGTAATATTAATTTTATCTTGTGTTACAGGCTACACTGAGTTTTAATGTAATGTGACATATTATTAAAATAATATTGTTTAATGTTATAATTATTATTTAAACATTGGAATAATGTGTATGAATAGGATTAACTATATTATGAAAATATATGGTTTAAACATGTATAAAAAATTAATTATTTATAAATTAAAATGAAAAAGTATTTTAATACAAATGATATCTTTTTATGAAAAAATATAAAAACAAACACGTTTTACCTCAATAAAAAAACTTTTCTGTGAATTATTTTCATTCAATTAATATTTTATATATTCCATAAACTACTTAAAACTCATCTTCTATGTTTTCTAAGTTAGAGATAAATATAAATCCAATTTAACGCTTAAAAGTTGAATATTTCTAAAAAAGGTTTTGTCCCCTTTTTACACAATTATTTTAAAATTAATTTTTGACATGATTACAAAAATTATTTTCAAAAATAAACTTTATTTTTATAAGAATAAAATAAAAATTATTTTATGACGATTCTTTGATAATTTTCTCAAAAGATTAATTTTTCTGATGAATAGTGAAAAATAATTAATTCAAATTGAAAACTACCTTTTCATTTAAATTATTTATAAATATAAATAATAAATGTTTTTTAAATTAACATAAAATAAATTATAAATATATTAATTCAATTAAACTCTTTGGAATCAATTTCAAAATTAATTTGGATATAAAAACTTTTGAAATTTGTAAACATCTTCTCTTTGAATGCCCATTTTCAAGTCACAACCAGGGGATTAATTTTAAAATAAAATTATACTCTTAGGTAAATGGAATTGGGGAAAATAGATTAAATATTTGGAATAATCATAATTTATATTATTTAATAAAATAAATTAATTTTTTTACTAAAATGAATAATGAAAATAGTAAAAATTAATTGTCGAGATTAATGAAAAAAGTTTTCACTGGTGGTTAAAATAAATATATATTTGTTAAAATGACCAAAAAACATATATAAAATGTACTTTATGGAAGTAATTAATTCTTATAATGTATATTTATTGATAAAAATCCAATGTTGGACTCTTTTTGAAATAGAAAAACGTGGGCAGACCTTTTAATTTTAAAAAAATTACAAGAGTGACACTCACCTCACTTATAAAAGGCCGCCTCTCTTATCTATTATTTAAACATTAATTTTTTTTTTCAGAAAATAACATTCCAAATAACTTTAAAAAAAATTTAATATCATTTTATAATCCTTATTTTTTACATAAAACCAACCTAGGAAAAATTTTGGAGAAAATCTATGGATATTACCTGAAGAAGAGGTAACATTCTTCAACGAGATTTTTTATATAATTTTTTCTTACACCTAATTAAATTATAATTTAACCATTGTGATATAATAAACTAAATATATTAAATATAATTATATTTTTTTATTTTATTTTCATTAACTACAACTACATCCACTTCCATCAAATGTGTTGCAAAATTATCATTCGTGTGTACGGTGAACAACCGCCTCGTAAACCAATGTCAATTGTTTTTCCATTATCACCTCCCACAGTTGAGTATGATGATATATATAAAGTATATATATGATATATATAAAGTATATAGGAGATATATATACCATTATTATACATATGAAGTCATTATATAATATACATCTTTTAGAATTTCCATTATGTATGGGATAAGATGACGTCGTTCCTGTTTATGGTGGACTATCACATCACAAAGCGATGTGATTAATTTTCACTAAAAATTTACATGGATGGTAATAAAGATAATTTTAATAAATATTTATGATATATTCATGACATTTTTATAATTATTAGATGATAATATATCATTTTCTTTCTTAACATTTCACTACGACTCTCTCTTTTCATCACAACACCACATGGATGATATGTATAACTATATTTAAAGAAATAATAATGAATTTACGTTATTATTATAATTATTTACCTATAATATATTACTTAATTACTTTTCATAATGATATTTTAAAAATGGAAATGTTACACATGCGTATGTACGACCAACCGTCTCCATGGTCAAAACATAATTCACATCTCAAAACCATATTTCAGGATTGGTATTAAAATTTTAATTGATCAATAAATATAATAATTATTTCATTATTATTATATTGGAAGTTATTTAACCCTAATATAATTAAAAGGACCGAAAATTACAAATCAAAACATACAAGAAAGACAAGGCTATTATTACCTGAAATGTGACTTTAACAAGGAATTGTTTATAAAAAGGGTAATAAAATGAGACTATTCAATCATATATGGTATTATACACATAATTATTGTTATTTAATATATGTATAATAAATTTATATTTATTTTACTCACGGTTAAAACAATTATGATGGAATTCAAGACATACAGTAAGATATTTTCATCACACTTTTTATTTTCTATGAGACAAATGTTATATTCACAAAATGTTTCCTTTATGTGGTGTATATAATACCCTTGAATTTATATTATGTAATTATACACAAAATTATTTTCATTTAGAAATCAATTTTAGAATCCCTATTTAATGGTGTTTATGGTTCAAAAGTTAACAAATTGGTAAGGTATATTTGACCCAATTTGACTTTTTGAGACATATGAATTTGTAATAAACCTATCCTATTTTACTAGGTGAATATAATGAAACATTTATTTGTAATATCAGGAATTTATTTATCCTCATGATAATTTATTTTTCAGTTATTTATGTTCCTTCATCACGCTTACGTTTCAATGATACAAAAGTGGTAAATATTTTATGATAAATATCACCATTTATCAGGATTGATTATGATTATGTTTTAAATGATAATATATTATGATTCATATCTTAGAAAAATCAATAAGTTTACTATCCAATGGTTATATCATTATTATACATGTTTTCAATTCATTTTCCTCTCTTTATGTACCAAAGTGTTCAAAGATAATGATTGTAAGAAAAACCACCTCTTCATTTTCACACCCTTCTTCTTCCAAATCCATGTATTCTATTTAAAAAAATATTTTAGCATAATAAATATGATTGATTAAATTATTTTTTACCAATGTTTTACTTTTTATATCTTTTTTGAAAGATATCTTCATGTCCCTTGAAAAAAAATTCCATCTGGATATTACCGAAAATATGAAAGGAATATTTGTTTTAACATGAAAGACATGAAAAAAAAATTCACCATCATGCCACTTATTTTATATAAAGATTAATTTATTTGTCTTCAAGGATATTTTCAATGAAAATTATTTTCAAATTTTTTTATAAATTTCTAGTTTTAAAATTTTATTTTAAAATAAAAATAACTTCCATCATGGAATATTCCAAGTGATCTTTCAAAATAATTCTCTATATAAGATGGGATAATTTTATGTAACTTATTTATTATTGGGGATGTGAATCAAAGATACCATAACTATTATTATTTACTTGAATGGATTATCATAAAAAGATGTTTATGAAACGTATTTATCTTCCACGGGTTATACCATGATAAAATTCTTAAGAAACCCACTTCTTTCTCGATGGGTTATTCAATGATGAAAGCATGAAATGATTATAAAAAATGTATATTTTATATAAGATATGACATAAATAAATTTTTATGAACCCCATTTTCATTTAATGTGTTATGATATGATGTTTTTTTATATTACTGCATCACATATATGTATTATATTCATTATGTGATGGGTGGGATGTATACCCCCATCCTATTCATTAGGTAAAGATTAATGTTATACGATATCAAAGGGTATATGAGAGGTTATCCTAAGCACAAAATATGGTACACGATAGGTTATCTCAAGCCAAAAGAGGGTACACGGGTGGTAATTCCAAGCCTGAAACATGTACATGTGTGGTTTTCCCATGACTAACATGTTATGAATGTCTTGATGGGTATTATTGACTTAAGAATTTTTATACTTATGTGTATGTCACAAATGTTTGTCTTATGAAAATTTTATGCTCTTGTGACACATGTTATTTGATTCCTTTATGATTCATGTCTTCTAAACTACCAATCATCATGTAATGACTCAAGAATATGATATTTGATGAGTAGGGCATGGTTTTCAAATGTTATTCTCAAATTCTTATATAGTTAGGTTCATTTCATTCTTACATATCTCCCTTTTTTACCCTAACTGAGTATCTAAGATTACCCTTCATTATGTTTCCTTTCCCCAGGTAATGAAGAATGTTTTTAAATAAGGTATGTTGTGAAGAGTACTAATGGGGAATATCTTAATGGGACACATTGAAGATCTTTCAGGAACTAATTATATTATGTTCTATGTTTCCAGAGGAAATAAACTTTTATAATCCTCAGGTAAATGTTTGTTTAATGTAATGAATATCTATCTAAAAATCTATAATATCGATATATAAAAATCCCAATATTATATATTTGGTATCAGTGGAATGGTTTAGCTACCCTTTGGAAACTAGGATGAGAAATATTTGGTGATATCCCTAGGGTTATTTCTAAGGATGTTTCTAGGTATGTATCTATGTATAAGTCTATGTATGATTCAAATTATAGGAAATTGTCATGGAGTTTTGGTAAATAACATAGAATGTGATTTAAAAGAAATTACTTCCCGATCTGTATACTACAAGTTAATGTGGCTCTAGCATATAGGTACTTAGAGTAAATAACTCTAAATTGGGTGCATGGATATATAATTGATCATAACTTGGTGTATGAAAAATACCCTGGCCTCACACCTAGATTGAGACTCTTGAGGAATATTATTTTGAATTTCAAAAACTCATTTGGAACCATCATGAAGGATTTAAATAGATAATGACCATGAATAACCTTCATTAATCTTAATTTGTTCGAGATTAGAAAGAATGTTTCATGATTTATACACCCTTTAAGATACTATTAATGATTATGTAGAACCCAAGTAAAAATAGTGGTTGTCACACTATGATTTTTAATTTAGTCAATGGATAGAACCCAAAGGAACCATGTTAATTCTGAGTATGATGGACAACAAAATGATTGTTCTCCTGAGAAACCAAACTTTATTGGAGTTAGAATGAAACATATTTTTTATTTTCTCTCACATATTTATCATGAAATTAATCATAATAAAATTAAAAATAAGGAAAAGAGGGAACCACATTCTATTGAGTCCTTAATGAGGAAATACCCACCTTCCTTTAGTAGTTATTTTGATCCACTAGTTTTGGAGAAATGAATCATCACTCCTAAAAGATATTTTCCATCCTCTAGTTTTTAGAGCATGAGAAATTAATTTCTGTAGTCTATTATTCATAAGGTGATGCAGATCAATGATAAAATATTATCAAGAATACAAGGTAATCAGATAAAATTGAATCCATGGATTAGGATGAGTTTAATAACTTAATTTTCAATAAGTAATTTCCTCATTTTCTTCATACGAATATAGAGGTGTTCATTGTATTAAAGAAAAATGAAGATAAATCCAATATTACTGTTTCGGTGCGGATGTGCGTCGGGTTTCCGTTCCGACGCTGTTCCGCCAGGACGCGTTCGCGCGTGCTCCCGTCGACCCGAGGGGATGGGAGCGCGGCTTGTGGCCCCGCAGTCCCGCATTCCAAAGGCGGGCGGCATCCGTCCCTTATTCAGGGACGTCTGCTCCTTGATCGAAACCGGGATGATGGGACGTCGGCTCCTCCTTCCGTGGACGTCTCCTCGGAACTCGTCGCCTAATCCGGGTCTCCCTCATAGATTTAAGAATGTTCGTGAATCTCGTTCCCGGCGCCATATCTTCATGGACACCGGTTAATTACGCTGCTTCCACCCAGACGCTCCAAGGGGTCTAGTCGGGGCAGCAACCTACGGTGAGCAGACCGGGTAGCTCTGGGTGCTGGGGGCGTGTCTTAACACTGCGGCTCTGCATGTCTGCCTTCCGTCCCTAATAGGGCTTCTCGAAGGCGTGATGGCCTGAGGCATCCCGCGCTGGGTGCGGGGAACTGTGTTACCTGAGGTTTTCCTCAGCTTCCCATGTTTAACACGGGGTATGCCGCGAGTTTAGCGTCTAGCGGGGACGGCATCAGACTGATCAACACGAGGAGTGGATCAGATGATAGAACCCCTTGCGGGGAACCTCTGACGCTGGGGCCATCACATGGGCGGCTTCCCGAGTGAAGTGGAGTGGAATGAAATGGCATGACCCCACTGGGATGTGGCGGCCCGGGTAAGGATCAAGATGGATGATGGAGTGAAGATCTTGGACCCCGTAGAGGCTTCCTACGTACCGCACGTTAGCGCGGATCAAAGTCAACGTAGTTCGGATATACAGTTTAACGTCATGCTGGACGATGGCAAGCCGACTCACGAAGAGGTCGAGGCTACCGAGCGGAGGATTGAACCGAACCACCTCACACAGAGGGGGATGGAACGGCCGGGTGGATCAACGCGAATGTGAACCCGGGAGGTGTCCACTGATGGACGAACCGACGTGAATACGACCGGGACGACCAGTTGGTGGGCTTGAACCTCAGGGAGGCTTCCTACGTACCCTGTTTAGGAGAGAGGGATCAAAGTCCACGTAGTTCATTCGGTCAGTACTTACGCACTGAGGCAACCTGAGTGCGGCAAAACTCAGTTGGAGAGGGACTTGGGCCGAATGTAAGAGACACCTCGATCCATGTCACGCCCTCTACTGGCTTCGGTAGTGGGAAAGAACAATGGAGATACACATGTGCAGTCCCCCACAAGAAACTAGGGGTTTGTAATACCCTACCCCCGTGGGAGAAGGCCACTCCAATCCCGACATCCCTACAGAGACGAGCGGGTGGGGGCCACATCCAAACTGGGGGGGGGGAACCTGCGTGCGAGGCACGGGATCAGGTGATGCGGACGGTTTAACGTCTTGCCGGATGAAGTACAGTTTAACGTCGTGTGTTGAGGACGAAGCGGACGGTTTAACGTCTTGCCGGACGAAGTACAGTTTAACGTCATATGTTGAGGACGAATGCAGTTTAACGTCATGTTGGACGAGGGATGCCTGGCAGTTTAACGTCCTGCAGCGCGGACGAATGCAGTTTAATGTCATGTTGGACGAGGGATGCCTGGCAGTTTAACGTCCTGCAGCGCGGACAAATGTTGCCGCCTATGGGTCCGTGTCACTTCGCGCGAGCCTGGAGGGACGCATGTGAAGACAACGCACGGTGCGGGCACCTAGGATGAAGATCATCGGGCGCCACGCAGGCGGGTACCCTCAGGGGGTTAAAGGGGGCGACCCTGGCGGTTTGCGCGCAAAAGAGGAACTTGGCGCGCAATACCACGGGTCGGCGCGCATTTGGGCGGGCTGGCGCGCAATTGGGCCAGCGCTTTGCGCGCGGAAGATGGAGATTGCGCGCACCGGGCCTCTGATAGCACGCGGGGCAACGACTCATTATTTAACGAATGGCCACTTAGTAAGGGGGGGTGTGCGCAATCGGGCTGGATTGCGCGCACCCGGGGGCAAATTGCACGCAAGAGGCTTCTTTTACGCGCGAATGCCTTCGGGTAAGGAATTGGTCAAAGGAAAGAAGCCAAAGGGATTGCGCGTGAAGGCGAACCCCGAGGCTTGCTTGCGCGAAATAAAGGAGGTTACCTGAAGATCGGCATTGCGCGCGGAGGGGGTGGAATTGCGCGCACGAGCGACTCTTTGAATTCTGGCAACCAACCCTTAAACGTCGGGGGTCGCCTTGTATTTATAGGCAACCCCGGGCGTGGAATCTTGCCGCCGGTGCGCAATTCATGGCGCGGGCGCGGAATTTCCTTCGCGGGTGCGGAATCGGGGCCCCGGCACGCAAGGGAGTCGCGCGGGCCGCGGGCGTGCAAAATTGCGCGCCGGCCTCGTGCATTTGTGCGCATCCCGGGAGGATTGCGCGCCGCACTTCAACTTTGCGCGCGGGGCTCCAAAATTCCGCGCAAGGCCTCCGGGCCTTCCGAAACGTGCTTCTGACTCCAAATATGACCTCGCTTTCCACATCCAGAACTTCGTTTGGGAACAACGTACTTTTCCGGCGTCTACAAAAGCCCCCCCCCCCTCGGAATATGATCGGCGAGAGGTCGCAACGATCAGGTTCCGAGGGAGACGCCGGAATGCCGATGTCCTGGGTGGCGTGGGACTGTGGCGCGCAAAAAGGGCGTCGGGCACGAAATTCGCTGCCGTGGTCGCGCAAAGCGCTTTCCGCGCAGCGCGGACACCCTGCCTCGCCTATAAATAGGGGCCCTGGGTCCCCCGTACCGTACACAGGACTTCCGCGCGACAAGCTTCCAAGCTCTCATGCGCGAAATTTCCTTTTCCGGCACGAAATTCGCCCGTTCGGCGCGCAAACCCATCAGGATTTCGGCTTGTTTTGCGCGAACACCCAGGGTTTTGCGCGACGGACTTCCCAATTGCGCGCCGTCCACTAGGATTGCGCGCCAACTCCAAAATTTCTCTACCAGCCTCCTCTGATCCCGCACGCCTCATCCCTTAACCCACAAGACTCCCGGAGCTTCTGAGATGGCCGCGAATCAAGTGAATGAGGGGGATGCCGCCATTCGCAGAGCTGAGATGGCGGCGAACGAGGAGGTCTACGGAGCCAAGGAGATTGTTTCCAACAATCAATCCTTGTTCGACTTGCTGACGCCGGCCCAGAAGACGTATCTGATGTCGGACAACCTGCCACTCTGGAACTACGACATCCTGGATGAGGTTCCGGTGCCGGGGTTCGAGGTTGATGCGCCACGGACCTGGGTGACTCGGGAGGACGAGCTTCTCCTCTACAACATCACCAACAATGGGCATCCTGCCAGGGAGACCAGGCACTTAGATGTCTATGTCCTGAACCCGAGGACGTGAACCATTACCGGGGGTGAGCCTACTACGGAGAACACTCCAGCCCTCTACTCGAGCACGTATCGCCAAAGTGTCACCGACGACACCAAGGGCTGGCTGAAGGACTGGGACTTGCGGTCTGGGGGAAATTTCACTAGTGAGTGGGACTGGGCGTTCTGGGTACGCCACACCTGCGATCACTTCGCGGAGGAGCTGCGATACATCGGCCTGTTTGAGGCGGTGTGGACGTCACAGTTCCACTTCTACCAGCAGCCTGAGCTCGGGCCGGAGCTGTTCACCCGCTGGTCCCCGGATACCAACACCTTCTATCTTCATCATGGGGAGGTTAGCATCGGTCTCTGGGACATCCACTGCATCGGAGGTATCCCGCTAGAGGGTTGCCAATACGATGAGTTCCTGCCTCCGAAGAACACCTGGGACGACAGGTCACAGACTCCCATTCTGAAATGGAATCTACTGGACCTGGCTACACAGCGGCTCGGGGTCAAGGACTTCCACAAGGACATAGCCTACAAGGAGTGGTTCGGCCAGTTGTTGGAGCATGACCTAGCGGTCATGATGCCAGGCAGGGGGAAGCGGTGCCCGACCGTGGCTCAAAGGAGCCGGAACGGGTCGTACTAGCAGGTCCTGGAGACGGGCGACTACCACTCATGGGGGTACCGCGTCATCGAGGCCCGGGACCCAAATGTCCGGTACGCGGCGTTCCTGGCCGCCTTTCTGAGTGGGTGGCTCCTGCCAGTGCGGGACGCGAGGATGGGCGTCCGCCCGTCGACACTGGTGATGGCGGGCGCCATGGCCGCCAACAAGAGATACAGCCTCGGGGTCCCAGTGCTGGCTAAGCTGTACGCCATCCTGGGAGGCATCTCGCGAGGGGGGTCTCCACGAAGGATCTGTGGGCCCTTTCAATTCTTCCACGGCTGGGTGGCTGCTCACCTCGGTGGGTACACGTTTCCAAACGCCGTCATTCCTCCGGGCAACGGCCTGCGACCCTCCCTGCTGAACATCGCGGGGGTCGCTCCGATGACCCTAAATGAGGAGGGCGTGAGGATTCGGATTGGAAATCATGCCAATTTCAACTTCGGCCCGTTCCCCACTCCCATTGGCCAGATGATCGACAATGGACAGGGTCCGCTGGAGCAGTACGAATACTTCCTGAGCATACGGGGCGGGGTGCTAGTGGCTCGGATCGACGGGAAGGTGATCTGCGAGCCCTACGTGCCAACCCGGTTCGCCAGGCAGTTCGGGTGGCTTCAACGGATGCCGAAGAGGGTATTCGCTGCTGTCCGGGAGGAGACGAACCCTTGCGTCCTTCGCCAAATGTGGCTAATGTTCGCCGCTTTCGGCTCTGGCGATGTCATCACTCTCCCTCCTACCGGGGTCGACGCAGGCTTGGCAACCGAGTACGCCAAACACTGGGCCATCGCGTACCCCGAGGGGCTTCTACGGAAGCCAGTTCGGCGGATCGAGGTCACCCGTGCGGAGACCGGGCGTCAAGGAAGGAGGCGAGGCGCCGTCACGCGGGGGAGAACGGAGGCGCGCCAAGCAGCAAAGCCGGCGCGGGCAGGGACTTCGGCAGCGGGCACATCGCAGGCTGCCGCCACGACTTCAGCGCCCAGAGAGGGGGCACATGCGGTGGTCGGGGAGCGGCCCGGGAAGCAGATAAGGCGTCTGCTCGAACCCTCTCATGATGTAGTCTTCCCAGCGCTGTGGTCGGCCTGGATGACCCTTCGGCAGTCACTGGGGACCGAAATCATCTGGCAGAAAATAACCAGAGAAGGGATCCATCTGCCAGAGGTCGGGCGACTTCAGGTCGCCGACAGGGTGAACTTCCACCGGCGGTATGCGTATCTGACAGCCATGGACGAGTACGCGCGCCAACGTGGTCAGCGTGCGGAGCCTTCCCTTCTGGTGAAGGTGATGCTCGGTCTAGAGCCTGCTCCAGAACAGATGCCACCAGAGGAAGGTGATAGTAACGATGACTCCGAGGAAGAGGAGGAGACGGGGGAGGATGAAGGCTCGGAGGGAAGGTCCCGTCCGGGGAGCCCGCGGGAGAGCGGCGAGGTGGCCGGCTCCGACAATATCGATATCTCCGAGCTCCTCGAGGTCCGCTTCTATCCCTACTCAACCTGCTTCGTCCATTCTCTTATGCAGCTTCTAACCCATTTCTTCACCTTCCTCAGGAGTGAACGGATGTTGGTCAGGCATCCTCAGTAAGAGTAGGAGAGGCACCAGCAGGACAGGGCGGGGGCCAGACACCCATCATTGAATTGACAAGCGCTGAGGGGTCCCCTGCTGCAATTGCTCCTGCGACGGCCGGGATAGCGGAATATGACGCTTTGGATTCCCGTAAGTCTTCTTACTTTACTGTTGGTGCTTGCCATTGATGATCCGTGACTAACCATGGCATGCCTTGCGCAGTGATCTCAATACTGGAGGCTCGTCGGGCTGTCGAACCCGGGCCATTCACGAGTGGACCAGTGGAAGACATGCCGCCTCCTCCAGAACAGACTTCTCACACCGAGCCGGCCCCACCAACTGCTGATCAGGGGGCAGCGGACGCCGGCGGTGCTGCCATCGGAGAGAGGTCGGGGGCTGACGAGGGTGTCAACGCCGCTGGGGCGAGAGAAGAAGGTCGCCCAGATGTTGGGGAACCTATCCCCTGTGAGGACATCCCAGGGGCGGACCCCGCAGCAGACCTGCTGGCTGCCTTCCCTGCCTACCGGCCTGCCGACCCTGAGGAGATGGACGACTCAGACGCGGAGGCAGTTGAGGAGAGCCGGATAATGCGCCGCAGGGGGTGGAAGTGCATCCAGTGCTTCCTCAAGCGAGACCCATCAGAGTGGCTGGGGCGCATGGGATCGCTTCAAACCTGACTGCGCTTCCTGTGTGCCGGGGGAGCTGATGCTCAACGCCTCCATCTGATGGTCTATGATTTCATGGCCGAAAAGATGCGCGAGAGCCGCCGGTGTGCCGACGTCGCACAATGTCGGGACATGTCGGAGAACACGCGGGCGCTCCTTGTGGCGGAGCAAGAAGTCCGGCGCCTCGAAGGGCAGGCGGCAGAGAAGGAGGCCTTCGTAGCAGCGTGCACAAAGCTTGTGGAGCAATTTACGGCCCAGCTGGACGACGCCCAGGTACAGCTGACGGAGGCGGGCCAACAGATGGTCACACTTCAAGTCGAGCGGGAGCGTGCACAAGCCAGGATCGACGAGCTGCGTGCTGCGACCGCCGACGAAGAGAGGGCATGCAGAGAGCGAGAAGCAGCCCTGGAGGCCGCCATCCAAAGGGTAGCGGCGTTAGAAAGATTCATTCAGCACGCTAATCCCTAGGGGATTTGTTTTTGCCATTCCCAGAACATTTTTCTTCCGCTACTCAATACTTCGATCCACTTGTATGAACCAATATATTTATCTACATCTTTTGGGCTTAACCTGCTCAACCACAATTCATTGTCTTGTGGGAGCGTTAACCAAGCTTCAGGCATCCACAATTGGGCCTGGATTTCTAAAGAAGAGAGGGAGGTCATTCCTAGGAAGGGAGACCTCAGACCTAATCAATGTACCATCCCCCCAACTTGTTCCGACACATGAGCGGGACAACGCTAGGGGCGTTGAGATTTTATCCAAACATAGGGAAATGAGAAAGGGTGAATCGCGTGTCCCGAATTCAGAAATCCACGACGGTCGGCCTTCCAGGAAATGCCCAAGACGGCAAGCGGACAATGGATCAATCGACCATACTACTGCAATAGACGGACCGAAAGTCATCATTCATATTGCAGGAGGCGGATCACATGTCATCATCAATACCACTTTGGGGGTTCCTTCAGACACAAGGGTGGAAATCCGGATCAAAAGGGCACGCGAAGCATGGGGCGACGTGATGATTTGTTGGGACAGAATCTAACACTCCCAAAATTGCGCCACCGTGGGGAAAGCGTATTAGGCGGATGCACTAATCTGGCCGTGAATCACCCCAATTCTCAGATAGAACCTCTCTGACGAGGCAACTGTCGCTTCCCATCATTGCAATGGGGCATCCCGAGCTGAGTCAGGGAGAATATCACAACTGCACCACTCTACCAGAAGCCAGGCCAAACGACCGGCGATGAGGAGGGGCGGGACTTAGCGATCCCTGAGGCTGGACCCGAGTTGAGATGCCCGGGCGTTCCTACGTACTCCATCAGGCTGGAGATCAAGCCACACGTAGTTTTGAGAGTGCAGTTTAATGTCATGCAGGACGTAGAACCCCGATTAGGGAGATCTTAGTTTAAAGTCGTAGAGCTCGGACCATAGGGGCAGATCTTAGTTTAAGGTCTTAGAGCTCGGACCATAGGAACCTCAAAGTACGCCACATCGTGGTCCTATCCCCTGGATATGAAAAGATGCACTGAGGGATAGTGTCAAGAGTGCCGAGATTTTTCCTGGTCAGAATGGGGGGTGGAAAACGTAATGTGAATCATGCGGCCATTCACTCAAGGACTGGGGGCACCGACGTAATGATATGGGAGTACTGCCGACCGTGGCGGAAAAGCAGCATCAATATCGCATCGACCGTTGATGGAATGAGGCAGCAAACGAGCATTAACCGCTCAAGCGCAGGATTCATATCGATTTGCGGCCCAAGGCCCTTAGGAGCACCAGCCCGGATCGGTGGGAGAGCACTGAGGCATTGTATCCAGACCGCTCACGGGGGTTCCACCCAGGGCGTAGGCGATGGGTCCGAATGAAGGGGAGCATGAAGCCTGAAAGGTGGAAGGAACCTGACCAAGCTGAACCTGACCCTCCTGGAAATAGACCAGAGTACTCTTGACACCGGTGGACCCCTTGAGGGTGACCCGAAGGCGGCAGATTCCCAAGAGAAGGGGGAATCTTTAAGAGGTGGGGGCTGGACCCGAAGTTTCAAACATCTGGGCGTTCCTACGTATCCCATAAGGATGGGAATCAAGCCACACGTAGTTCTTGAAGCGCGGCGCAACACAATCGGGCACCCGCGCGGGGAGGGGTGCGGGTCTGGCCCTCGCACCCAAAAGAAGCGGTATTTGATATTTCTTGTTTGTCCTTAAAGGTGGATGGTTTTTCTTTGTGCAGTGACATGCCTGTGATTAAGAAATCCCTGGAGTCGCCACAATAATCAAGCCATGAAAGGCATTGAAAAATGGCGTGGTTATTAACCAGCACCCAACGTGAGTGTCCCCTGAGGAGAACATCACAATGCAGTGCCGTTTCTCGTCGGGCGGCCAAGACGATCACAGTTTACGGTCGTGTGGTAAGACCAAGAAACACAGTTTAAGGTCGTGTGGCTCGGACCATGGAGGAATCCGCTTATTGCAGTACGGCGGACACAGCGGAGGTGGGGACACATCCTAGCCCTGCGGTCACGCACAATTCCAGGAGAAGGTTCCTGGGATAGGGGCCTGCATATGTCTATCAACCGAGGGGCAAAGATGCTAGCCTCCAGCTATGCTGGGCCCAGAACGCGATTGTTCGGGAGAATCCTTCATCATCATGGGGACAAGGGTCTAGCTACACATGGCCCTTAGGGAGGACATTAGCACATATCCTTGGTGCTCAGATCGTGGGAGCCTCGAAAGACACCATTACCCTGGTTGGCCTGCCTAACGTGTAGAGGTGTACTGAAGGTCAGTATGAAGAGAGAGAGTGTCGAGGATCCACTACAACGCACAGAGGCGGAGTGTGATGAGGACTGCGCAACCAATGTTCAGAGCCTGAAAGAGCCTACATGGCGATCAAGGACGTTGCTGACCACACTCGCAACATAATATCCAATCGCGTCATCCTAGGATGAGGCAAGCAAATGAGCCTCAACCGCTCAAGCGCAGGATTCATATCGATTTGCGGCCCAGGAATCGACCCGGAGCGGTAGGAGAGCACTGAGGCATCGTATCCAAACCGCTAACGAGGATCCCTTTGAGTGAAGGCTCGAACAAGAGGAAGCGCGAGGCCTGACAAGTAACACATGACTTGTCGGGATTGAATCCGACACTACAGGTCATAGACTGGAGTAACCAAAACATGTTAACAGATCACCGGAAAGGGTCGGAGGACTCACCATGAGAGCAACCAAAAGACGGGGCTGGACCTGAAACACAAACGTCCAGGCGGTCCTACGTATCCCATAAGGATGGGAATCAAGCCGTACGTAGTTCTTGAGAGGCAGTTTAACGTCATGTAGGACGATGAGGGGTGTGAGGTAGTCCCACACACGGGGGAGGCGTATGGCGCGACTTGTAGACCGGCGTGAACGAGGACACAATCCCCCGCTCACGCCATATGCCTCGCACAAAAAGGAGGGGAACTTGGGCCAGAGGCCCAACGCGGGATAGAGATTCCCGGGAAATGGGGCTGGGCCCGAAACATGAATGTCCAGGCGGTCCTACGTATCCCATAAGGATGGGAATCAAGCCGCACGTAGTTCTTGAAGTGCAATTTAACGTCATGCAGGACGATAAAGAAATGGGGGAGCGGAAACCATCCCCAAACGTGGGGGGCGTGCAGCGTGGCGAGCAAACCGACGTGAATGAGGGAATAGCCCCGCGTTCACACCATACGCCGCATACCCAGAGGAACTTGGGCCAAGGGCCCGAAATGGGATGGAAATTCTCGAAGGATAGGGCTGGGCCTGAAACATGAATGTTCAGGCGGTCCTACGTATCCCATAAGGATGGGAATCAAGCCACACGTAGTTCTTGAGGTGCAGTTTAGCGTCATGTGGGACAAATGCTGAACAGTTTAACGTCTTGTAGCTTGGACGTGGTGCATTTTAGCGTCATGCGGGACGAATGCTGAACAGTTTAACGTCTTGTAGCTCAGACGTGGTGCAGTTTAGCGTCATGCGGGACGAATGCAGTTTAACGTCGTGCGGGACGAATGCAGTTTAACGTCGTGCGAGACGAATGCAGTTTAACGTCGTGCGGGACGAATGCACTCAGGAAAAGCACTGCTTGAGGAACCTAGCGTTGGTGGGAGGAGTAACACGCTCACCATCCATAGTCGCTAGGGAGTACGCGCCATTGGGATAGAACTTGTGGACGGCAAAAGGTCCCTCCCACTTGGGCTCCAACTTGGGCGGCTTCCTGCCGGGGATCATTGGCGCTCTTAGGGCCAGTACTAGGTCACCCTGTAGGAAAGAGCAGAGGCGAACCTTCTTATTGAAGGCTCGAGCCATTCTGCTTTGATGCCTCTCCAAGTTGTGCAAAGCGCGAAGCCTATTCTCATCCAGTGCTTCCAACTCGACTAGACGGGCTTCAGCAGCTCTGTCTGGCGCTTGCTGGTCGTAGACCGCAGTGCGCAAGGACGGTAACTGGATCTCGATGGGCAGGATGGCCTCAACTCCATACACCAGGGAATAAGGGGTCATCTGGGTGGAATTGCGAGTCGTCGTTCGATAAGCCCAGAGGGCATTGGGGAGCTTGTCCGGCCATCTCTTCTTGTTCTGACCAACCATCTTTTGCAGAATATTAGAGAGGGTTTTGTTAAACGCATCAATCTGTCCATTTGCCTGCGCATGATAGCGAGATGTATGGTTCGAGCGAATGTTGTACTTGGCGTACAACTTCTTCAACTCGGCTGCTCGGAAATTGGCTCCGTTATCCGTGAGGATAGCGTGAGGCACTCCAAATCGAAAAATGATGTTGGAGGTCACGAAGTCAGCGACAGAACAGGATTTGACCTCTCTGAGCGGAATTGCCTCTGCCCATTTGGAGAAGAAGTCCGTGGTGGTCAGAATGAACCGGCACTGGTGAGCTGTCGCCGGCGGGTAAGGTCCCACAACGTCCATCCCCCAGACTGCAAAGGGCCAAGAATACCTGGTGGTATGGAGAGTCTCCGGCGGCCGATGCACAAAGTTCGCGTGAACCTGGCACGCATGGCACTTCCTGGCGTACTCGATGCAGTCATGGATCATGGAGGGCCAGAAGTATCCCAACCTCCGAATCTGGTGGGACAGCTTCGGCCCAGTCTGGTGGGCACCGCATGAACCAGCATGAACCTCTTGCATGACTCGTGGGATCTCAACTCCCTGAAGGCAGCGGAGGAGAACACCGTCAAATCCGCGTCTATAGAGGATCTGCTCCAGGCCGGGACTGCTCTGGAGGACAAACTGCGATGCACGGCGTCGAACTCGCTCGCGCTCGGCCCGATCCGACGGGAGAATTCCATGTTGGAGGTACTCAACCAAAGGCGTCCTCCAATCAGGGGCTGGTTCGACTGCCATATCTATGGTACTCGGGGCTCCAGGCACAGGGGAAACCATGGTGAGATTACTTACCGAAGGGCCGCGATCTCCCTCCGGGATAACAGGAGCGATGAGCCTGCAGTGTGTCACGCGGACGATCAGGTTGTCCTGTTCAGGCTCTGCGAGTGACGCAGCAGGGCTGGCCAAAGCATCTGCTCGACCGTTCTGCGACCGGGGAATATGGACAATTTCTGGCCGAGAAGGGAACTGGGCCATCAGGAGGAGGGTTCACTCCAGCAATGGAACAAGTTCCGGCTTCCTGACAACATAGTCACCATTGATCTGCTTAACGACCAGCTCGGAGTCCCCTTTCACACACAGATGGGGCACGTCGATCTCGAGAGCTAACTCGAGGCCAGTGATGAGGGCATGGTATTCCGCCTCATTGTTGGTACAACCCTCTGACAACAGGAAAGAGTATGGCAGCACGGCTTGCTCCGGGGTAATGAAGACGATACCCAAACCCACTTTGTTGAGCTTAGGATCATCGAGTCTTCTACTGGTGGGGCTCTGGGAAGCACCGTCAAAGTGCATCTGCCAGCATGTATCGGCACGATCGACCGAGAAAACGACCTCATCAGGAAAGCCTAGATCCAGCGGCTGATCCGTGGAGGTTGGGTGAGCATCCAGAAAGTCCGCCAATGCTTGCCCTTTGATGGCCTTCTGAGGCACATACCTAATGTCGAACTGCTGGAGAATCACAGCCCACCGCGCTAGACGGCTAGTCAACATAGGCCGGCTCAGGATATATTTCAACGGGTCTACCCGAGAAACCAACTGTACCTCGTGGTGCTGCAAGTAGTGCCGTAATTTCTGTACGGCAAATACGAGCACCCGGTAGCTCTTCTCGATGGGGGAATACCTGACTTCCGCATTGAGGAGCATGTGACTGAGGTAATAGAGGCTATTCTATGTTCTCTCGTTGTTCTTCTGGGCGAGAAGGGCACCCAGGGACCGTTCCAGGGCGGTCACATAAAGGACCAGCGGCTTCCCGGATATAGGTGGCATCAAAACCGGAGGTTGAATTAAGTACTGCTTGATTTCCTCGAAAGCGGTCTGACACTCCTTATCCCATACATAGGTGGCGCCTTTCTTCATGAGCCGAGAAAATGGCTTACACTTGCCGGCCAGATTCACGATGAATCGGCGTATATAGGCTAGGTGGCCTTGGAACCCTTGCAGTTCCCGGATGTTACCTGGGGGAGGCAACTGGCTAATCGCCCTGATCTTCTCTGGGTCGATCTCAATACCCCGGTATCTTACCACAAAGCCAAGAAACTTCCTGGAGGTGACCTCGAAGGCACACTTCAACGGGTTCATCTTCAGGCAGAGAGACCTGAGGAAGCCGAACACTTTCTCAAGATCTTTGAGATGGTCCTGACGCTGGCGCGATTTGACCACCAAGTCATCGACATAGCATTCCACCAGTGTGCCGAGGATTGACTTGAATATGCGGTGCATCGCTCGTTGATAGGTGGCACCTGCATTCTTCAGGCCGAAGGGAATGACCTGGTAACAAAAGATACCTTGGGGGGCCCTGAAGGCAGTGAACTCCTCATCCTCAGGGGCCATCCGGATTTCGTTGTATCCGGAGTATCCATCCATGAAGGAGAGGGCTTGGAATCCCGCCGTGGCATCGATCAATAGCTCTGTCACCTGAAGGGGAAAATCATCCTTCGGACAGTGGCAGTTGAGATCGCGGTAGTCGATACAGACTCTGATCTGCCCGTTCTTCTTCCTGACCGGCACAATATTGGCCAGCCATCTGGGGTACTGAACTTCCCTCACGAAGTTGGCTTTGATAAGCTTGTCAACTTCGGCCTCAACCATGGCACTGTGGAATGGGTTCATCTTCCTGGGAGGCTACTTGAACCTGCGATGGTTCGCCGGGAGACCAAGGCGGTGGACGGCTACCTGAGGATCTAGCCCCGGCATCTCATCATAGCCCCAAGCGAACACATCACAGTGCTGTCTGAGGAAGTCCATGTACTACTGCCGCTCCTCAGAGGGCATGGCGGCACTGACCAATGTGGGTCTTGGATCTGCTTCGGTTCCAAGGTTCACCTGTACTAACTCATCGACCGTGGCGGAGACGCCCTCCTCAAAGGATGGGGGTGCATCTTCCACGTCCTCTCCACACGGTGAGGGATCGTCCACGGGAGAGACTGCGTTGGAAACTGCATTGGGGCTACCAGATCCTGCTGGGCCGCTGGTGCTGGCATGGGCGGTCGCGGTCATCTCATCAGGAGACTCACAGGCCGTCGAGACCATGGCTACGTCCAACCGATGGATCGGGAGGATGTAAGCGTCATCCAAACTGGCCCAGGGATCACTTGAAATAGTGATAGGCTCAACCTCACCTGCCAGGATCTGCTTATCCTTGCTCTTGTAATAGTCCGCGTCCAGATAGCGGGCTTCACATGAGGCAAAAGGAGAGGAATCTCCCTGAAGCACGCCTACTCGACCATTAAGGGAGTATTTAAGGCATTGGTGGTATGAAGAGGGAACCGCCGCATGAAGGTGGAGCCATGGCCTACCCATCAATGCGTTATATGCATTGTCCTGAGAGACTACCATGAATTCGGTGCTGGCAACCAGGTCACCGAACTGGGTCTTCAAACGTATCTTGCCGACCGGAGTTTTCTCGGTGCGGTCGTACCCCTGGATCCTGAGGTCGGAGGGAATCAAGTCATCCTCAGACAACCCCAATCTCCGGAGCATCCGAGTTGGAATCAGGTTAATCCCGGACCCCGTGTCGACAAGACAACGCCGGAATTCAAGGCCATTGAACTGGCCATTAACATACAGCGGACGAATGTGCCCCTGTATAGGAGGGTCTTCGTCCTCACCAGAGAACAAGATAACTGCCTGACATTCGGCGTCCTCAATCGTTTCGGCATGAAAGGCCTCTACAGCCGCAACCTCCGTCTCAAACTGGAGGGGGCTCTTCAGGGATTCAGCGAGCGCCTCGCGCATCTCAGGTGACATGCGCAGAGCCTCAATGATGGAGAGCCTTGCTGGGATGTTAGCCAAGTGCTTCAGGACATCATACTTTTTTGCCAAGCGCGAGCCCCTGGTTGCAGGAGGTTGCTTTGCGGTAGGAGGCATGACGGGCCTTGCCGGTTGGACCGACGGCCGACTGGTGCTTGGCGCATCTCGCTGTTCACTGGTTGAAGCCCGGGAAGTGGTCACCGTACTAGGGCCAAGAGGCCGGGATGGACTCGTGGCAGGACGGAGCTGGTCGCGGCGCGGCTGAGGCGGTTCTGCCTGGTCCGACACCACAAACAGTGGCAGAGGCGAATCCGTCATCCCCGAATGGGGGGGCTACGCGCGCTGAGCTCGGTTTTGAGCCTGCTGCCTAGTCTCAGTGGCATGCACGGCCTGGCTGGAGGTACCAACTGTCGTGCCCCAGCGACTCCTGTTGTTGCGGTTCCTCCGACGGTGGCGACGACCGGGGACACTAGGGAGGTCCACCTGGTGTTCTTCAACGTCGGGGACCGAAAAGGGATTTACCAGCTCGATGGTATTAACCGAAGCGTACCCAACACTGTCATCGAACGAATCATTCATCACCGGGCAGATCCGAGGAGGGACCCCCACCTCCGGGGGCATGAAATCGCCGAGAGTGCGGGATAGTGGCGGAACTGGCGGGGCGCGCTCTTCCTTCTTGCGCCGCCGCCGTTTGCTCTTCTCGGAGGAGGCAGGCTGGGACGACGATGCCGAAGCAGCACCCGCAGATTCTGGGGGCTCAGGCTGATTCAAGCGCGCACGGATGATTCCATGGGCGCGAATGATCGTCTTGTGGGCCATCCAGTTATTATAATTCTGGGATCCGCAGTCGGAGACCAGCTGCCATTCGTCCTCGTCGCCACTATCTTCACCTGATCCCACGAACACACCCGCCACTTGCGCTGGAGCTGGGCCCAACCTGATTACATTGTTGTTAATCTGGTCTTGGAGCCAGTCCTTAAACACATAGCATCGCCGGATGGTGTGCCCCAGGGCCCGATGGTAAGGGCAGTAGCGGGGGTTATCCGTGAGATGTGCCTCCTCTGGCCTCCAACACTCAGGCAATCTCACAATCCTCTGCTCCAGGGCGCTCTGGAAATAACCGGGGACCTGAACCTCGTGAAATGAGTAAGTCAGGTATCACGGGGCCCTAGGAGCGTGGTCTTGACGAGGGGCTGGAGGGGCCTGCCGAGGAGGTGGACCTTGATTATCTCGCCTGGGTTGTGGCGGTACATTACGCGGAGGGGCCGGCCGGTTCTGGGGATGCCGATGCTGGGCCGGGAACTGAGCCCGTGGAGGCGGATTCCTGTGAGGCTGTGGAGCTGGCCTCACCGGTAGCAACTCCAACTGCCAGGGGGCCTCTATCTGGGCAACAGCAGCGGGCTCAGCCCTGCTGACTCTCCTTGCATGGATCATAGGAGGCAGCGGGTGTGCCTGACTGGCCTGTTGCAGGGCTTCCTCAAGACGTTGAGCTTTGTCTGAGAAGTCCCTGAACCCTCCGGGGTAATTCTGAGTGATCAAGGAAGGGAACAGCTCGGTATTGATGTTCCCGACGCACATTGTCAGCAACTGCTCCTGAGTCAATGGCATGTCAAGGGAATACGTGAGACCCTTCCATCGTGCGACGAAATCTGCGACTCGCTCATCAGGCCTTTTCTTGCACTTGAAGAGGTCTGCGATACTCATCTTCTGGGTCATGGAACTAAACTGGTAGAGGAACTGTCTACGAAGGTCCTCCCAGCTAGTTATCGACCCGACGGGGAGCTGGCTGTACCAGACAAATGCTGGCCCTTCCAGTGTCTGGACAAAGCAGCGAAGCTTAGCAGCCTCCTGCTGCGCCTGAGTTCCCAACATAGGCCCGCACCTCGAGTTGAAATGGGCCAAATGTTGTGGCAGATCTCCAGTCCCGTTGAAGGGGGCGAAAGTGGGGTTCCCGAATCCCGGAGGTGCCGGCATGTCATGCACCCATGCTGGGTATGGCTTGCTGTCCGGTGGGATCACCACTTGCCGAGTCTCCAAGGCTTCCAAGCGGGCGATGAGTGCGGCCTTCGAATCGCCCAGACATGGGTTCCAGTCCTGGCGAGGATCTCTAACCACGAGCGCATTGCATGGCCCTTCAATCGGGTCGTCGACCGGGTCGTCGAACTCGGCAGCTCGTGGGATGGCGGGCGGAGCGGCCCTTGGGGCAGCAGGAGGAATCCGAGCGGGGTCTCTCAGGTAGTCACGCCGCTCGGGAGGGTGTGGTGAAACATACCGCGCCCTCTTGCCATAGGAAATGGCCTCTCCCCTGTCGGCAAACACGGCGTAATCACGGTTGCCCGGGAGAGTCTCGTCGAGGAGCGGTTGTTCCTGTCCCTGCTGTCCTGGCCTAGGATCACCGTAGTCAGGCCGCTGCTCTGCAGCGCGCTCGGCGAGGAGCTGGTCAACTAGCTTCTTCTGCTCGGCGAGCTGTTGACGTAGCGTGGCCTTTTCGGGATCCTCCTCTGCCCTCTTCATGGAGGCAGATGGGTCGGCGGGCTTTATAACCCCGCCGTGCTCTTTACCTTTGCTGACGTTTCGGCTCAACGTCAGTGCTTCAGTGGGTGCGGGGAGACCCAGGAGGCTCCTCTGGTGACGAGTAACCCTCACTGACAGATCCAACGATGGCTTGTCTTCGGGGGGAGAGCCCCCGTCGAGAAGTTCCAAGTCGTTCCCCTCTCCTGACTGGTCAGCCATATTGACCGTTTCCATCCCTGGGGATGTACCCTCAGGGCCACCCAGCGAATCGGGCTGTCAGCGAATCGCACTGAAGTGTAGGGCAGCGTACTGCCCCCATCCATAGATATACACGTGGGGAGTGGCTTCCTCGATAACCTTGAGGAGTACTTGAAAACACTCAATGCATCATTGTTGGAGGGCCCTGCGGTGCCCAAATGACCCGGGGTGCCGAACCGCGGGGAGCGTGGCCAGGTCAATCTGATGGCACTGCTCACCAATATCCTCCAGGTGCACTTGAATCCCGAGATATGGCATTTGTAGGCGGTGAATACGGGAGTGATTATCCCGGAGAGTTCGGCGGAAGCATTCGAACTCATCCGGGGTGAGCGATTCGGGTGCATCAAAGTCCAGTCCTACGACTGGCCAAAACTTCTCAGGGAAGTGGCCCTCTGCAAGGACGGTCCAGAAGCTCCACGACTCAAACTCGGGACCCAGGTCTCCTTGGTCCCCTTCAGCGACTGAGAATGGACGGTGAACCGACAGTGGTGCCGAGGCAGGCCGCTGGGCCGGCGGGCTAGCCGGTGGTGAATACGGCGAGCAGGCCGATTGGCCTCCACATCCCGGGCCGCCCTCTGAGGGTTGCGGTGCCCCAGCTACCACATCACGATAGGAAGGGCCGGCGAGAGAACATCCTTCCGTAGCATCGGTGCTCGCCGAGGGTGCACTGGATCGTGGCTCGGCCGTCGGTCCCCAGAAAATGTCTCCGGCTTCTCCGATCGAGGCAGAAGGCGCTTCCGGAGGGGCCGGTACCAACCGCAAGCTTGATCCTTGGGGGTCTACCAGGACCTCGCTACTCCGGATATACCTTCGGAGAGAAGCGGGGATCATATCGATCTCTCTCTCGGGAAGTACGAGGCTGACGTGCCGCATTCCTACCCCTGCCCCTGACTGGCGGGACCGGGGGGAGGGCTCTGTCTCCGAGTCATACTCCGCCTCTGTATCAGAGAAACGAACCGGTCAGATCTCTGTCCGGAATTCCGTAACATTCCTCCCTCTACGTCGACGCCTCGCCCTCCTGCCCCTGGGTGGTTCTTCGGGGCATGTCTGATCTCTGTCCTGGCGTCCTCTGGCTGCACCGATACTGGGGCCAAGAGGACTAGAAACCAAGGTGCGAGGAGCACCGGGACAGATATCAAAGGGGACGCGGGGAGAGATTCTTCCGGGCAGGCCTCCGGGCCGGGATCGGAAGGTGGGATCACCCATGCCTCTTGGATCGGCCACACGGAGTGGACCCTGCTGGTGAATAGTGCTACCGCGAGGTGGTCCGCGGTGGCTATTGCCTGTGCCCGCAACCGGGAGAGTCCACCCAACCTGCCTTTGGGGCGGTCGGGGCCTCGATCCAGGTCGGGCATAGAAGTGCCCCTACTCAGGATGCGCAGGGGCCTGGTGACTGGAGCCAGCAGTGGCTTGGGCCAACGCGGCCGCCGTTTCTAGGGCCCCAAGGTGGGCATCCTCTTCCGCTCGTGCCCGACGTTGGCGTCGGGATAGACGAGTCGGGATCAGCGGCACAGGCAGGTGGAGAGCCCGTTCTTCGACTTGAGAGGCCTGTCGGCGGTGTCGACGTGGCCTAGCAGGAGCCCTTATCACGGATCCCTGGAGCAAATCTCGGATAGGGTGGTCCCGGACATCCTCCACCTCATCCGCATAGGGGAAGGAGCTGTCGGAGCGTTCCGGGGATAAACTCCCGAAGCGGTTGGACGTCGAGGTAGGCAGCGGTGCCTCCCTGCGCGGCCCTCGGGGGCGGCGTTGGTGGTGAGGTGCAGCTTCCTCGAGGTCTAGGCGAGCCATGTCCCGGGTGGGGATGACTCCCTCTTCCTCATATCTCCGCACCTAGTTGTTGATCACCCTTCTTTGGATGACCTCCGAGGGGGAGAGAGGGCGTGGTTGTCCCACAGCTGCGGCTGCTGGGACAGCTGTGGAACGGGCGGGACCGCGCGGAGTAGCCGCATCGGTGTTTCCCCTACCCCTGCGCCAGTGGGCGGGCGGCGATCGGGCACTGGATCGGGCGACCTGATTCCTGAAGATAGGGAGAAGAACCCATTAATACTGACAGGAAAAGGAATCGAATACCAATCATTAGTGCCACAACGCCTTCCGTGGGGGGAACCCAGGCCATCGACGTCGTGAGACGGAGTGTCCGATTTCCCCTCCCCAGCCCTTGGCGGGTTCCGTGCCCCGGTGCAGAATGCTCGGCCGGGAAACATGCTAATCTTCCAACACCTCTGAAATCTATCGGTCTTCATATTGAGGAGAAGAGATTCACGTCGGGTTCACCATTTTTCTGTTTCGGTGCGGATGTGCGTCGGGTTTCCATTCCGACGCTGTTCCGCCAGGACGCGTTCGCGCGTGCTCCCGTCAACCCGAGGGGATGGGAGCGCGGCTTGTGGCCCCGCAGTCCCGCTTTCCCAAGGCGGGCGGCATCCGTCCCTTATTCCGGGACGTCTGCTCCTTGATCGAAACTGGGATGATGGGACGTCGGCTCCTCCTTCCGTGGACGTCTCCTCGGAACTCGTCGCCTAATCTGGGTCTCCCTCATAGATTTAAGAATGTTCGTGAATCTCGTTCTCGGCGCCATATCTTCATGGACACCGGTTAATTACGCTGCTTCCGCCCAGACGCTCCAAGTGGTCTGGTCGGGGCAGCAACCTGCGGTGAGGAGACCGGGTAGCTCTGGGTGCTGGGGGCGTGTCTTAACACTGCGGCTCTGCATGTCTGCCTTCCGTCCCTAATAGGGATTCTCGAAGGCGTGATGGCCTAAGGCATCCCGCGCTGGGTGCGGGGAACTGCGTTACCTGAGGTTTTCCTCAGCTTCCCATGTTTAACACGGGGTATGCCGCGAGTTTAGTGTCCAGCGGGGAGGGCATCGGACTGATCAACACGAGGAGTGGATCAGATGACAGAACCCCTTGAGGGGAACCTCCGACGTTGGGGCCAGCACATGGGTGGCTTCCCGAGTGAAGTGGAGTGGAATGAAATGGCATGACCCCACCGGGATGTGGCGGCCCGGGTAAGGATCAGGATGGATGATGGAGTGAAGAGCTTGGACCCCGTAGAGGCTTCCTACGTACCGCGCGTTAGCGCGGATCAAATTCAACGTAGTTCGGATATACAGTTTAACGTCATGCTGGACGATGGCAAGCCGACTCACGAAGAGTTCGAGGCTACCGGGCAGAGGATTGAACCGAACAACCTCACACAGAGGGGGATGGAACGGCCGGGTGTATCAACGCGAATGTGAACCCGGGAGGGGTCCACTGATGGACGAACCGACGTGAATACGACCGGGACGACCAGGTGGTGGGCTTGAACCTCAGGGAGGCTTCCTACGTACCCTGTTTAGGAGACAGGGATCAAAGTCCACGTAGTTCATTCTGTCAGGACTTACGCACTGAGGCAACCTGAGTGCAGCAAAACTCAGTTGTAGAGGGACTTGGGCCAAAAGTAAGAGACACCTCGATCCATGTCACGCCCTCTACTGGCTTCGGCAGTGGGAAAGCACAATGGAGATACACATGTGCAATCCCCCACAAGAAACTAGGGGTTTGTAATACCCTACCCCCGTGGGCGAAGGCCACCCCAATCCCGACATCCCTGCAGAGACGAGCGGGTGGGGGCCACATCCAAACCGGGGGGGGGGGGGGGGAACCTGCGTGCGAGGCACGGGATCGGGTGATGCGGACGGTTTAACGTCTTGCCGGACGAAGTACAATTTAACATCGTGTGTTGAGGACGAAGCGGGCGGTTTAACGTCTTGCTGGACGAAGTACAGTTTAACGTCGTGTGTTGAGGACGAATGTAGTTTAACGTCATGTTGGACGAGGGATGCCTGGCAGTTTAACGTCCTGCAGCACGGACGAATGCAGTTTAACGTAATGTTGGACGAGGGATGCCTGGCAGTTTAACGTCCTGCAGCGCGGACGAATGTTGCCGCCGATGGGTCCGTGTCACTTTGCGCGAGCCTGGAGGGCCGCACGGGAAGACAACGCACGGTGCGGGCACCCAGGATGAAGATCATCGGGCGCCACGCAGGCGGGTACCCTCAGGGGGTTAAAGGGGGTGACCCTGGCGGTTTGCACGCAAAAGAGGAGCTTGGCGCGCAATACCGCGGGTCGGCGTGCAATTGGGCGGGCTGGCGTGCAATTGGGCCAGCGCTTTGCGCGCGGAAGATGGAGATTGCGCGCACCGGGCCTCTGATAGCGCGCGGGGGCAACGGCTCATTCTTTAACGAATGGCCACTTAGTAAGGGGGGTGCGCGCAATCGGGCTGGATTGCACGCACCCTGGGGGAAATTGCACGCAAGAGGCTTCTTTTACGTGCGAATGCCTTCGGGTAAGGAATTGGTCAAAGGAAAGAAGCCAAAGGGTTTGCGCGCGAAGGCGAACCCCGAGGCTTGCTTGTGCGAAATAAAAGAGGTTACCTGAAGATCGGCATTGCGCGCGGAGGGGGTGGAATTGCGCGCACGAGCGACTCTTCGAATTCTGGCAACCAACCCTTAAACGTCGGGGGTCGCCTTGTATTTATAGGAAACCCCGGGCGCGGAATCTTGCCACTGGAACGCAATTCATGGCGCGGGCGCGGAATTTCCTTCGCGGGCGCGGAATCGGGGCCCAGGCGCGCAAGGGAGTCGCGCGGGCCGCGGGCGCGCAGAATTGCGCGCCGGCCCAGTGCATTTGCGCGCATCCCGGGAGGATTGCGCGCCGCACTTCAACTTTGCGCGCGGGCCTCCAAAATTCCACGCAAGGCCTCCGGGCCTTCCGAAACGTGCTTTTGACTCCAAATATGACCTCGCTTTCCACATCTGGAACTTCGTTTGGGAACAACGGACTTTTCTGGCGTCTACAATTACCTATGGGGAATGTTTTACAAGACATGTGAGGTACACTTTAGGTACCATTATCCAACCTAAAAGTAACATCAATCAATTATTTTGTGGCATAAAACCAAGGCTATGAAATAAGTTATCAATAAGAGGCTTTAGTAGCTATCAAGATATTGTTCAATGTGTAATAAAGGTTTAAATTTATTTTCAAATTACATATACATCTCATGGTTTTTATAATAAGAGAAAAATGGAATTCAAAAGAAAGTCTAAACACCATGGAGAGAAGAAGATGAGATTTCCTATATATTAAAAGTGTGGGAAGAAAACCAGAGGAAATTATATTAACGGAAATGGTAAATGTTTTCAGTTTTAAAGGGAATGTCATCGAGGTATTGATTACTAAATTGATGAGAAGAAGTTAGCTAATTATGTTATTAGAGATTAAGATACACAAAATATGACATCCACACTCTAGTGTTCCAAATGAAAAGAGTATGAGAATTATGAAATTCAATTCCTTAATTTAAGAGACAACAATGATGATAAGACACAATAACCTTTGAAGATAAAGGAAAAGGGAAAGCATATAAAATAACAACAGTTGAAGTGAATCATGGTAATTAGGGGACACTGATCCTCCCCTAATTTGTTGGAAATTTCATGTTTTATTTTCTATGGATGTGGCCTATGTAAAAATAATTTTTCAACCTATAGTGAAAATCCACGTTATTATATCACTCTATATGAATTATTGAATAACAAAATCACATTTAATATTTTATCATTACAGGGTTGAACCCAAGATTACAATAGGAATGTTTTTTATAAGATATATTCTTATTTAAGGAATAAAGGGTGAATTATCTTTTGGAAGAATTTAGGTATCCAGGTAATATTAACATAATAGTTGTGGATACCATAATGGGGTAATGATTTTATGGTTTATCATATGTTTAGATTAATTGAAACCACTTTTTAGTATTTTTTTGATGAGATTTTTTCAATATTAATGATATTTTAAGATACGTTTTTGGAAATGAAACCCCTTGGTTTTGTATACAATGGAAATGTTATTGGATTAGGAATTCCTATACTTTTTTTGGAAATATGATTAAATATACTGGTAACCTTAAGGGTTTATCTTATATTTGATGTTGGGATAATTATGGGTTATAATTGATCACCTTAAAAAGTCAACAAACATTATTTCTATGAGAGTAAATTTATCCTTGGATATGTTTTTTAGAATATACATCAAGGAAGTGGTAAGGTTGTATGGAGTGCCAAATTGAATTTTATTTTATTGTAATTTTATATTTTCCTCAAAATTTTGGATATGTCTTAAATAAGATCTTGATATGATGTTATGTTTCACCATTGTGTGTCATCCTTAGAATGATGGTCTATTTGAGAGGATAATTCAAACCCATGAAGATACTATATGATCTTTTTATACGTATTTCAAATTTGGATGAGATCTAACCTTCCTTAATTTTAGTTTTCTTGCTATAATATATTTTATTAAGGTATTAATATTTATCCTTATAATTTCCTTTATGGAAATATGTGTAGAACTCCAATGTAGTAGAAAGAAGTTTTTGAAAAAAAATCTATTAGGACCTAAATTGTTTTTTGAGATAGAAGAGAAGATTAGATCTATTAAAATACTTATATGAAATTCACAAACTTGATAAAAATGTTTTAATAATAATCATCAATGCGATCTAAAATTTGAAGTTGGTAAAAAGGCCTTTATATGAATTTTCCATGGGAGAAATAAGGGAAAAATATGAACTAGGTATATCTATATAATTTAAATACTCGATTGTATCAAGAAATTAAATTATCAATTGTAATTTCCATTGAACCTCTCTTAGGTTCATGATGTGTTCCTTGTATACATGATCCATCACATGTACTGAAGTTAGAGGTCATAGCACTGGAGCATGATATATCCTAAGAGGTAAACTCACTATATATTATAGATAGAATAGAGAATTTTCTTTGAAATAATATCAACCACCTTGTTATTGTTTTTATGGTGAATCTACCAGTTTGAGGATGCTATGTTGGAACTTAAATATGTAATGAGGAAGAAGTATCCTAATTTGTTGGTAGAAAAGTAAAGAATTTTGAGTGATAAGTAGAATGTAACACCCTGAGATTTTGTGAAATACATTTTTTTAAATACATTTCTCCCTTTAAATATTCTTCATTATGAATAATATCAATTTTAGTTTGTGTTACATGTAACACTGAGTTTAGGTTACGTTACACGAAACATTATTTTAAATGAAATGTGACATATTATTAAAATGTTGATAATTAATTTGATAGTTATAACCTATTAATTAGAATGGTGGGTATGAATTTTATTTATAAATTTTGAAAATATATTTTTAACAAAAGTATATAAAGTGAGTTATTTTGAAACCAATTAATTAAAAATGAAAATAAAAACTATATGAAAATAAATGAAATATTTTTTTGAAAAACTATGTAACAACCAAATTATACCACAATTAAATTAAAAAAACACATTTGGTGAATTCATTTAATTATATATATAAATTATATGTTGAAAAAACTTTTTTAAAATTCATGTTATGTGTTTTCTAGACAAGTGATTAGAATACATCCAATTCTACGCTTAAAAACTGTATTTTTCTAGAAAGAAATTTTTTCACCTATTTGTGCACTTATTTTAAAAGTAAATTTTGTGACTACTATAAAATTTATTTGAAAAAATAAAATTTATTATTTAAATCAGAATATTGAAATTATCTTAGGGTTAATTTTTGAGAATTTTCTGAAAAGATTAATTTTATGATGAATAGTGAAAATAATAAATTTTAACAGAAACTGACTTTTCATTTAAATTATTTATGAAGATAAATAATATTTTAATTTTTTAAAATTAAAATTAGTTCAATTATAAATAATTTATCCAAATTAAGTTAGTTGAACCAATTTAATATTGAATATGGATATTAAAACTTTGTAACCTTTTGAACATTTTCTCTCTAAAAACCCGCTTTCTCGTCACTTCAACAAGATTAATTTTAAATTAAAAATTTATAATTATGTGAATGAAATTTAGAAAAATAGATTAAAAATTATTAATCATATTAATTATTATTATATAATTAGAGAAAAATAATTTTTGAACAAAACTAAAAGTGAAAAAATTAAAAATTATTTTACGCGATTAATGTAAAAGTGGGTTTATCAAGGGTTAAACATAAAAGAAGGGTTCAAATGACCTAAAAACTTGTATAAAATCTTTTTTATGGACCAGTTCCGACCCTATAAAGGATAAATATCTAGAATAATACATGTTTTACCCTTTTCAGGATATAAACGTGCGAGCAACTTTTTATTTTCAATATATTACAATTGTGTCACTCATTTCACTTATAAAAGGCCACCCGCTCTCCTCTCTTATTTACATAATAAAAAACATTTTTTAATAAAATAAATAATTAAATAAATTCCAAAATTCGATAATATCATCATTATAAGCATTATTTTTTAAATAAATCCAACTTTGGAATGCTTTTGGTGCAAACCAAAGGAGGATACCCGAAGAAGAGTTAAAGATTTTCAACAAGCATTTTTATTTTATTTCTTCATGAAATTCATTCCCTTATTATTTAACCATTGTAATATAATAAACTATATATACTATATATAATTATAATTTATTATTTTAATATCATTACCTACAAACATACTGACTTAAATTGAATGGATTACAAAATCATCATTCGTGTGCACGACGAACTACAACCTCACGAACCGATGTAACTCATTTTTCCATAACTACCTCCCACGGTTTGTTATAATGATAGATATAAAGTATATAAATGATATTTATAACATATTTATACCTATTTAGTAATTATATAATCAATAAAATTTTAATTTTATTTTCATAGGGGATACAATAATGTTGTTCATGTGTACGGCCGACTACCGCTCCGCGAAGCGATCCAATTAATTTTTACCAACACTTTACCTGAAAGATAATAAATATAAATTTAATCAATATATATTACATACATACATGAAATGAATACTATATTATTTAAATATTTATAATTATAATAAAATAATATATTATTTTATTTATTACATTTTCACTCACTAAAAGATGATAACATTGTTTGTGTATGTGTGGGATACCGCCTTCACAATGTAATTCGACTCTCTCTTTTCATCACCACACCACATGGATGATAAATATATAAATATATAAATAAATATTATGATATTTATAATACTATAATAACCTTAATGATAATATATTACTTACCTCCTTCTAATAATATTTTTTTGAAAATAGAAATGTTGCTCATGCATACGTACACATACTATCTCCATGATTGCAAAATACATCATTTATAAAACCCATATTTACTAATTGGTATTAAAAGTATAATTGATTTATATATATGGTAATTATTTAATGATTATTAGTCTAGAGATGATATAGCCATGAACTGTTTAAGAGGACATAAAAATAAGAAATCAAAACATATTCCAAAAAATGGTTATTACCAGAAATACGACTTTAACATGGAATTATTAATAAAAGTGTAATAAAATGACACAAGTAAATAATATATGATATGATATATATAATTATGGTTCTATAATAGGATTATAATAAAATAATATTTATTATACATAATATTTGAACTACTATGAAGGAAGTCGAAAATTACAGTAAGGTATTTTCATCTATCTTTTATTTTCTACGAGACAAATGTCATATTAAACACATGTTTGTTTTATGTGGTGTATATACTAAATATCTACTAATTTTATGATTATTATACTAAAAATATTTTTATTTACATATCCATTTTATTATCCCTCACAGATTTATATTTTTTACATATTTTTAAAAATAAGTACAATGTTTTTACTAATTAATTAATCATTATTGCCGGTATTTAATTCTTCTTTGTGATTAATGGTAGGGTACCAAAAATGTTTCGAAAATGAAAAAATAATTAATTAACCAAGGTTAAGATACTTCATTACATATCAAAAAATGAAAAATCATGACACAATATTTATTAATGTATATTGATGCTACAACAGGTTCAAGGGAAAGTCAATGACCAAGTCTAAAGATTGAAAATGAAGAACAAAGCCAAAATGACGTGAAACTAGATAGAAAATAACATTAAAATCCATGAAATACTTTCAACGTGTGTCACTTTTAAGAATTAAATCCCTAAAACATATTGTGAAAAGTTCACTCCCACACATTACACTTCATGAATCCACTATTATTGATGTGAAATATTTAAAAATTAAAAGGATCATTCCCACACATTACATGTCATGAATATCACATACATGATGTGAAACCATCATACAAGAAAAAAATGAGAATTTTTGGTATAAATTAATTTTGGAGACCACATTTAAGACCATAGGATCTTCTGGATGACTTTTTGACCCATTTATAATGTAATTGATGTCACATGATCATATGGAACTCATATAAACAAGAAGGTAGAATAGTGTATTAAGGAAATTTTTTTAGGGATCCTCCACTGCACTATATAGTATATATACTATTGCATTAGGTTTTAATATTTTCCTTTTTATTTTCTTATTTTTTATGTTTACATGTAGCTCATTCATATTTTAATTCATGTGTTACATTTTCTTCTAATCCCAAGTTATTCCATCTCTCTCTACCTCTCTCCCTCTTTATCTGTCTCCCTCTCTCAACTTTCCACCATGATCTCTTTTCACTTAGAAATTAAAAGTGACTAACCTGAGGCTTTTCTACAAGGGAGGTTTCATGGAATTCATAATTATTATTCTTTAATTTCTGAATGTATTAATTTAATTTGTGGTGGATGTGAGATAATTTCATGTGTGTGTTGGTAGTCCATCACATATTTGATATCAAATTCATTTATATTTTTTATCAAGGGTAGGGATATTTGGTTTTAAAAAGTGGTTAATTAGGCATGATAAAGATGTAGTCAAGGTAGAGAGTAGAAATCCATTTACATTGTAAAAGGATTCTAAAATTGAATTAAAAAAATAAGCAATGAAATAGCCTATGTTTCAAACCCTAGAACCAAAACATTTCTACCCCAATTTCATTCTGTCGGTATTTTCATCTATTTTTAACATTTTTTATTTATACATTGAACATTTTTCTTAAAAAAACCATTATTTTCAATAAATATTAATGATAAAAAATAATTAGATTAGGTGGGATATAATTAGCGATTAAACCAACTACAATGTGTTAGGAATGAATACTCTATGTAACCGAAGGGGGGGGGGGGGGTGAATTGTGTATTTTTAAAAATCTTCCAAAATTGTGGATTTTGAACCCACTGTGATTTATATCGATATTTAGTTTCAACTTCTTTAAAAAAAAGGATACAACAGATAAAAAGAAATAATGAACATAGATTTTTATAGTGGTTCGATGTACAAAGATCCCTTAGTCCACTCTACTAATTACTCTCTCTATGAGCTTGGTAAATTTCACTAGAATAGCCATATTATCATAAGAACATATATCAATAAATGAGTGCATGAAATTGAAACCTTTACAACCATATTAACAAAAAATTGTTCTATCTCTATAATAGAGAACAACTTATCCATATCTCAGATCGATAAGGTGATACTCAACCACAATTGAGTACAAGCAGTTGAAGGTCTAACAAATAATAAAATACCGATTTGAAAGGTTCTTGTAGAACTTAAAAGTTACAACAACAACTAAAAATTGATGGATCTTATTCTATATAAAATAATATATTAATGAATGAATCATTATAAAAAAATCCTTTTTGAAAAATGATCTTCAATAAGGTTGCAACTAAATAGTAGTAGTAATCTTACATCAGTAAAAGATTGATAATATATATCTCCAAAGAGTAGGTTTTTTCAGAATCGATCATTCGTTATAACAACACTGTAAATGATAATTTCAAATATATAGTCCCATATATGAATTTATTATCACACATATATATTTGAAGAGATATTCTGAAATAAAATATATAATAGACAACTTGCCTCAGTATTCCGAATCCAAAAGAATAGTCTAATTAATTTCATAAATTCAAATTCCGATTGACTAGGGGATTAATAACTTCCCTTAAGAAGATGAGTGATTTTATCCAATGAATATAGTTAATTGAAATAGCTATAATGATCCTTTAATCGGTCTTTAATTCGGACTCTACCATTGTACGAATCTCAAATTAAAAACATGGCAAAAAAATATCACCATAGAAAACAGAACATTTGGTTGAACTGTATAGAATAGGGTTACTTCACATAGCATAGGGTTCATTTTCATAGAGTAGAGTTCCTTCTAATGTACGATTCCTTATCCATACTTTCATGTTTACATAACATAGGGAAAAAATCGCATTGGGATGATAATCCATATGTTTACCTTTTTATAAAAATATCCTCAACGTAGCATTGATTAACCATACATTCAAATTCTCAAATGTAGGGATGATATAAAAATATTTCTAGAGTCCAACATAGGGTTGTTGATCCATACATTTGATGATTCTATGAACATATGTATTCGGATCCAAACACAAACAATTTAGCATAATGTAGGGTTGATTCCATACACAAGCAATTTACTTTTCTAGATTAAGTTAGGGTTGATACCATAGGCAATAATTTTACTTTTACAGTGTAATGTAGGGTTGATAAAAAATGTTTATAGAGTATTTCTTGTAATGTTTAATTATTTTAGCGTGAAAATGAATTCCTGAAAACTCACTCAATAATACTTCTTTCTGAAAGAAATGAGGTTATTTGTGAGAATCAAAATCATTATAATTTATTGAGTACTGTTGAGATAATACATACCAAAAAATCTTCACCTTTTGATGATAATAAACACATAACAGAATCCAGAAATTTTTTTAATAAAATGTCAGTTTTGTAAACATATAAAAATAGATATAGAAATTATTTTTATATTTATATTTCACCATTTTATTTTGATAAATAAAATAGATACTTGTAAATTAAAAATTTTCTCTAATGAAATATTATGGTTTGAAAATATTCTCCCCCCATCTCTTCATAGTCTTCATGAAAATCCTATATATATTTTCTTCCTTAAAATATTTTCTCCTTCCTTAAATATTATTCTCTTCCTTAAATATTCTATGACATTTTTTATATCAAAATGATAGGTTTGAAACAATAACTGATATAAACCCTAGTTAATGTTTCATGGAACTACAAATAAATAGTTAATAAAATCTGATGAGTGAAATAAATTTAGAATTATAAGTTAAGTATTGAACTTAAATAAAAGAGAATAATCCTAAATAAGAATAAACAAAATTGAATTTAAAATAAATTCAAACATTATGAAAATATAATATAATCTATATCCAATGAATGTTTTTCTTTAATATGAGGGTCTTTGATCAGAATCACTAGAAGTAGATAGAGAAGTAGGATAATAAATGGCTTGGATAGCACCATTAATCTCAATGAGCAGTAAAAGTAATCCCTATAAATGGATGTTGAAGACTTCAGGCCACTGTTGATGAAGTTTCTTTAAATATTGTCCAACATTTAGATGCTCAAACAAATTAACATTTATAAATTCATTCACAACTTCCTCTGACATAATGAATGAAGTCAACTAATCCTTAACTTGATTAAGATCTTATCTCAATCAGGATTAATTTGAAGTTTGATTACTAACCATATGACTTTGATAGTCTAACAAAACACATAAAAGGGTAATGTCACATTTAATTTTGTGAATCCTATCATTGAAATCATATATCACTAAAGTAATTGCTTCAAATATTCTGATCAATGCTAGAGGTGTATATTGAGAGGATGTTTATGCATGATTTATTTCTTTGAGATATTTAAATTATATCTTTATCATCATATTGAACTCATCAAAATATGACTTTTTGATAGATTCATCTCTCAATAAATTGAACTGTATAGAAATTTTTTTGACTAACTACTGAAGGTCTCCAACAAAAATAAGATTGTATTTGCATTTAATAAGATGGACCTTCTAATCCTTAAACATAGATCTCAACATTATAGTACTTTTTATCTATTCATACTTCTTTTTCTCAACATCCAATTATTCTCTAAGAAACAAATTCTAAGACTCCAACATATTTACCATTATAACTACGGATTTAGCATGAGAATTTGAAGATTCAGGAGATTGGGTTCCAGGATTCAGGATATCTTCCCTGTTATGAACATCTATCAAGGCAAAACTTGGCTCTTCATTATCAACTGATCTGCATCTTAAGGTAGATCCTCCAACAACCTCAGAATCATGAACAACTTCCCTATAAAGTTCTTTATTGGGAACCTCTTTCTCAATATTCTCACCCACTAGATCCTTAAACATTTTTCTAATAGTAGCTACATCTATAGTCTCTAGAATGTCAACTGAAATCCTTCTTCTCTGAACAATATTGGCTTCCGTCTGAAATTCACCCTCTTCATCAGGTCTCTATATTATAGGTCCAATATAAAGAATCATTATTTTTTCCCTTGTGAAGCTTTCAACAACCTCTGTTTTTGTTCCTCACAAACTAGAAAAAGTATGCTGCAAGAACTGCTCTAGAAAAAGAATAAATTTTTGACAGTCCTTCTATTGAAGACGTTTCGGTGAAGACATGTTTTACCAAAAAAATATACTTACAATTGTTCCCTTTCTTCCCAGAAAAAAGAAAATAATCCTTTTATAGGGTTAATATCCCATATTTGCATCCTTGTGGCAATATTGGTTTAGATAGCATATCATAAACCCATAGAAATTGAACTTGATGTGATTTAGGATAAAAAACATCGAATACATGTCAGTATATATAACTATATCAAGAAAGTAATTACAAAAGATCTTACACCTAACTGTTGGGTTATGATGAAATTTTTTAAATCATGAATTTTTCTAAGGAATATACAGTTTGATGAAGATATCATTAAATTATAATTTCTTCCTTGAGATAATGATTTGTAGAATCTAAATAATCAAAATCTATTTTCATTCCTTTTATCACTTTGAAATCCTTCCTTGAAGCATAAGAAGATGTGTCTAACTCAACATCTTCTGATCTTTGAGTGGTTTCCATATCTGAAGGTTTTGAGATTGAAGGTATTAAAGGATTAGGGTTTCAGAAAATGGGAATCAAAAGAGTGAGAGAGATACAATGGAAACTAAAGGGACATGTAGGAGAGGAGAAAGAGAGAGGGAGAAGAAAAACCCTTTTCTTACGCCAATTGAGAATGTACTTATTTACTTTTAATTTTGAAAAATAAAATAGACATAAAATTATTTTGATATATAATTTACACGTAAAAAAATAAAATAAATAATGAAAAAAGCTTATATACAACATATAAAACACCTAAAATATAAACAAAGAGATTAAATTAAAATAAATTGAATAAATCATTCATAGAAAATTTAATATTCATAACTCCCCATTAATAAAATCAAAACATGCACTAGGAAGTGGTTTATTAAAAATATCAGCTAATTTATATTTGGTATTAACAATTTAAAAAAATATATATTTCTTAAGGACATGATCTCTTATAAAATGATTTATTATATCAATGTGGTTAGCCCTTGAAGGAATTATAGGTTTTTTGAAATATTTATAGCAGTAATATTATCACATAAAAAAGTAATACTATTAAAATTAATTTCAATGTATTGTAGGGTGTTTTCATCCACAATACTTGTGCAAAATAAATTTTAGTAGATACATATTCTACCTCAATGGTTGACATGGAAACTGAGTGTCGTTTCTTTCTCGACAATGAAACTAATTATATCCTGAAAACGTGATAGGTTCATGAGGTACTTTTTCTATATAATCTACAACCTCCAAAATCAGATTCTGAATATGAAATTAAACTAAAATAAAATGTTTTGTGGTGAAGAAGAGATTAAAAAATAGTGACTTTTAAATATCTAAAAATTATTTTTACTTTGGTAAGATAAGACTATTTTTAATTTTATTGAAATCTTTCACAATGACATACATAAAATATAATTCCTAGTCTTCTAGTTGTATGATATAAAAAATATCAATCATAACTCTAAATAACTTATTGTCCACATGTTTTCTAGTTTCATCCGAATGATGTTTTATATTGTTACACATGGAATATTTATATCAATTTCTATTTCAAGTCCAAACTCCTTCAAAAAATCAATAATATATTTAACTTGACATAAAAAACATCAATAATCTTTTTCATAAATATAAAATCCTAAAAAGAAATTTAGTTCTACCATCATACCCATTTAAAACAATTTTTGCATTAATTTTGTGAAATAATTACAAATATTTTTATTAGTTGAAACAAAAATAACATCATCAATATAAATTTGAAATAAAAAAATATTAGAAATTTTTTTTTTCTTAAAATGTGTTGGATTTACCAATCCAATAGTAAGTCCATTTTTCAAAATCAAATAACTCAAACTTTCTTACTAAGCTCAACGTTATTTCTTAAGTCCACAGAGAAATTTAGTAAGTTTAAAAATTGAATTTTGTTCCTAAGGAATTTCAAAACCCGGGAGATGTTCAACATAAACTTCTTCAGTTAAATAACCATTTAAAAAGTCATACTTATCCTCTATATGATATAATTTAAAATACATATAATATACACAGGCTAAAAGGATTCTAATGGATTTTAGTGTTGCTATAGGGGAAATGATATCATTATAATGTATACTATCATATTGATTATATCCTTTAGATACTAATCAAGCTCAATTTTTGGTTATGACCCCCTAATCCTCATTTTTATTTATAAAGTCCCACTTAGTTCTTATAACTGGATAATTGGTTAGTCTTTATACTAGTTCCCAAAATTCAAAACTTTTGAATTGGTTTAGCTCTTATTCTTTTTATAACTTCTAAATTTCATCTTCTAAGGATTCTTCAATAGTCGTATATTCTTACTTAGATAAAAAGAAAGACAATTCTTTTAGGTTTTTTACATTTATTCTAGTTCTAATTCCTATTTCTAACTCTCCTATAATAGTTTCTAGAGTACGGTTATTTAATGTTCTATAATTTCTAGGAAATACACTTTCAGGATCTTCAGTATCATGTTCTTTTAAACTGTATTGAATTTTATTAACATTATTAAAATAAGTCTTAGGATCTTCAAGTATCATTTTTTCAAAAAAGTCAGTGAATTCATCAGCTAGATCTTTCATTTAATAAAATGTCCAATTTCATAAAACTTCACATGAACTGATTCTTCAACAATCCTTGAATTTTTATTAAACACTATAAGCTTCAGAGGTAGAAGAATGTCCCAAAAATACTCATTCACCATCCTTTAGATCAAAGTTACCAAGTCTATAAATTGTTTTCAAGATATAAACCTTGCAAAAAAACATTAAAGTATTTTACTTTAGGTTTTCTGTTATTCCAATGTTCATAGGGTGTATTTTTGAAAATAAGCCTTTTTAAAACAATATTCATGATATAATAGGCTGTGCTAATGGATTCTGCCGAAAGATAAGTAGGAATATTGTATTTATTAAACATAGACTTTTTTATATCTTGAATAGTTCTATTTCTCCTTTAAATGATTACATTTTTTGAGGTGTTCTTGGTGTAGAAAAGGTGCGTTTAATAACTATAATTGAGAAAACTATAATTGAATTATTTATTCTCAAATTCTCCTCCATGATCACTTCTCAATGAAATTATTTTAAAACCATTTTAATTTTGAACAATTGTAATAAAAATATCAAAAACAGTGAATACTTCAGTTTTTAGTTTTAGAAAATAAACCCAAGTAAATATAGAATAATCATCTACTAAAACATAGACATATAATTTACCAGCCAACATTATAATCTTGATTTTCCTAAGAAATCCATATGGATAAGTTCTAAGAGATAAGATATAGAATTTTTTTAATAGATTGAAAAAAGATTTCGGTTACTTGCCAATTTCACATGTATCAGAGAATCTCTCATTATCAAACTTAAGATGAAGAAAATCAAAAACAAATTATTTCTTAGATAATTTATGTAAAGCATATATATTATATTGTCCAACTAGTCTATGAAAAATACATGAATAATTTTTTTAGCATTAAAACAATTCACTTTCTGTTTACACAAGGAATTTAAATCCAAATTATAACCATTATCAGTTCTAGGTGCTCTAAATTTAAGAAACATATCTATTAACACAGAGAATTAATTTTTTAAAAAATCAACACAAAATCCATCATAAAAAAGTTGAGAGATTATTATTAGGTATTTCTTTAACCCTTGTACTTATAATACTTTTTTGATTGATATAGTCTTTTGATATCCAACAGTTCCAACTCCAATTATTTTTCTTAAGGTATTGTCACCAAAAGTGACTAGTACTCCATCCATTTGAGTTAGTGTATGAATGTTCATTGAGTCTGCACGCATATTCCTAGAATACCCACTGTCCATATACCATATAGTTTTTCTTTTTCTATGACCTGTTTCTTACAAAAAAAATAAACAAATGTTGGTTTGGTACCCATATCTTCTTGGGTATTGCTGTGTTAGAAAGCAATGATTTGGGAATCCAGATATACTACATTTTTTTTCCAAATTTATGTCACTAGCTTTAGAAAACCCTTTATAAGTAGATCATATTTTATTGAAACGAATTTAAGTATTTTTCAAATAGAAATTATTAGTTAAATGACATTTTTCCATAATGACAACAGGTTGCATTTTAAGAATTTTGCACAGAATAATTGTGTCACTCATTTCACTTATAAAAGGCCACCAACTCATCTCTCTTATTAACATAATAAAAAACATTTTTCATCAAATAACTAAAAAAATAAATTCCAAAATTCCATAATATCATCATTATAAGCATTATTTTTTAAATAAATTCATCCTTGGAAGGCTTTTTGTGCAAACCAAAGGAGGATACCCAAAGAAGAGTTAATGTTTTTTAACGAGCTTTTTTATTTTATTTCTTTATCAAATTCATTAAATTATTATTTAACCATTGTAATATAATATAATAAATATAATAAATATAATTATAAATTATTATTTTAATATAATTACCTACAACCATACCCACTTAAATTGAATGGATTACAAAATCATCATTCGTGTGCACGACGGACTACAACCTCGCGAACCGATGTAACTCATTTTTTCATCACTGCCTCCCACGGTTTGTTTTAATGATAGATAAAAATTATAAAAATGATATTTATAACATATTTATACATATTTATTAATTATATAATATATACAATTTTAATTTTATTTTCATAGTGGATACAATAACGTTTTTCATGTGTACGACCGACTACCGCTCCGTGAAGCGATCTAATTAATTTTTACCAACACTTTTCATGAAAGATAATAAAAATAAATTTAATTAATATATATTACATACATGAAATGAATATTATATTATTTAAATATTTATAATTATAATAAAATAATATATTATTTTATTTATTACATTTTCACTCACTAAAAGATGATAACATTGTTTGTGTATGTGTGGGATACCACCTTCACAAAGTGATTCGACTCTCTCTTTTCATCACCACACCACATGGATGATAAATATATAAATATAAAAATAAATATTATGATATTTATAATATTATAATAAATTTGATGATAATATATTACTTACCGCCTTTCCATAATATTTTTTTTTGAAAATGGAAACTTTGCTCATGCATACGTACACATACCGTCTCCATGATTGAAAAATACATCCTTTATAAAACCCATATTTCCTAATTGGTATTAAAAGCATAATTGATTTTTATATATGGTAATTATTTAATTATTATTATTCTAGAGATGATGTAACCATGAACTGTTTAAGAGGACATAAAAATAATAAATCAAAACATATACAAAAAAAAAACAAAATGGTTATTACCAAAAATACGACTTTAACATGGAATTGTTAATAAAAGTGTAATAAAATGACATGAGTAAATAATATATGGTCGGATATATATAATTATGGTTCTATAATATGCTTATAATAGAATAATATTTATTATACATGATATTTGAACTACTATAAAGGAAGTCGAGATTTACAGTAAGGTATTTTCATCTATCTTTTATTTTCTATGAGAAAAATGTCATATTCAACACATGTTTGTTTTATGTTCTGTATATAATAAACATGACAGAATTTTATGATTATTGTACTAAATTTTTTTTTATTTACATATCCATTTTATTATCCCAAACATATTCATATTTTTCACATATTTTTAATATTAAATACAATGTTTTTTATTAATAAATTAATCATTCTTGTTGGTATTTAATTCTTTTTTGTGATTAATGGTAGGGTACCAAAAATGTTTAAAAAATGAAAAAATAATTAATTAACCAAGTTTACGATACTTCATTACACATAAAAAAAAAGAAAAATCAGGACACAATATTTTTGAAGGTATATTGATGCTACAACAGATTCAAGGGAAAGCCAATGACCAATTCTAAATATTGAAAAGGAAGAACCAAGACAATATGAAGTGAAAGTAGATAGAAAATAACATTAAATTCCATAAAATACTTTCATGGTGTGTAACTTTTAAGAATTAAATACCTGAAACATGTTGTGAAAAGTTCACTCCCCCACATTACACTTCATGAATCCACTATTCTTGATGTGAAATATTTAAAAATTAAAAGGATCATTCCCACACATTCCATGTTGTGAATATCACATACATGATGTCAAACCATTATACAAGAATGAAAATGAGAATGTTTTGTATAAATTAATATAGGAGACTACATTTAAGACCATAGGACCCTCTGGATAACTTTTTGACCCATTTATAACGTAATTGATGTCACATGATCATCTGGAACACATATAAACAAGATGGTAGACTAGTGTATTCAAGATAATTTCCAAGGGATCCGCCACTGCACTATGTTGTATGTATACTACTACATTAGGTTTTACTATTTTTCATTTTTATTTTCTTTTTTTTATTTTTCCATGTAACTCAATCATATTTTAATTCATGTGTTACATTTTCTTCTAATACCAAGCTATTCCATATCTCTCTACCTCTCTCCCTCTTTATCCATCTCTCTCTCTCCCCTTTCCACCGTGATCTCTTTTCACTTAGAAATTAAAAGTTACTAAACTGAGGCTTTTCTATAAGGAAGGTTTCATGGAATTCTTAATTATTATTATTTAATTTCTAAATATATTAATTTAATTTATGGTGGATGTGATAGAATTGCACGTGTGTGTCGGTAGTCCATCACATATTTGATATCAAATTCATTTCTATTTTTTATCAAGGGTAGGGATATTTGGTTTTACAAAGAGGTTTATTAGGCATGATAAAGATACAATCAAGGTAGAGAGTAGCAATCCTTTTACACCGTAAAAGGATTCTAAAATTTAATTTAATAAAACAATAAGCATTGAAATAGCCTATGTTTGAAACCCTAGAAACAAAGAATTTATACCCTAATTTCATTCTGTTTATATTTTCATCTATTTTTAAGGTAGTTTATTTATATATTGAATATTTTTCTTAAAAAAACATTATTTTCAATAAATATTAATGATAAAAAATAATTAGATTAGGTGGGATATAATTAGCGATTAAACCAACTAAAATGTTTTAGGAATTAATTCTCTAAGAATCCAAAGGGGGGGGGGGGGGGGGGTGAATTGTGTGTTTTTAAAAATCTTCCAGAATTTTGGATTTTGAACCCACTGTGATTTATATCGATATGCAGTTTCAACTTCTTTAAAAAGAGATTAAAATAGATAAAAAGAAATAAAGAACATAGATTTTTATAGTGGTTCGAGGCACAATGATCCCTTAGTCCACTATACTAATTACTCTCTCTATGAGCTTGGTATATTTCATTAGAATGCCCATATTATCATAAGACCATATTTCTATAAATGAATGCATGAAATTGACACCTTTACAACCAGATTAACAAAAAATCATTCTAGCTCTATAATAGAGAACCACGTATCCATATCTTAGATCGATAAGGTTATACTCAACCACAATTGAGTAAAATAATTTGAAGCTCTAATAAATAAAAAATAATTATTTGAAAGGATCATGTAGAACATCAAAGTTAAAAAAACAAATAACTAAAAATTGATGGATCTTATTCTATAGAAAATAATATATTCATGAATGAATCATTCTAAATAAATCCTTATTGAAAAATGATCTTCAATAAGGTAGCAACTAAACCGTAGTAGTAATCTTACATTAGTAAAAGATTGATCATATATATCTCCAAAGAGTAGGTTCTTTTAGAATCGATCATTTGTTATAAAAAAACTATAAATTATAATTTCAAATATATAGTCGCATATATGAATTTATTATCACACACATATATTTTAAGAGATATTATGAAATAACATATATAATAGACAACTTGCCTTAGTATTCCAAATCCAAAATAATAGTCTAATTGATTGTGAAAATTCAAATTCCAATTGACTAGGGGTTAATAACTTCCCTTAAGAATATGAGTGATTTTATACAATGAATATAGTTAATTGAAACAAATATAATGATCCTTGAATCGGTCTTTAATTTAGACAATACCATTGTACGAATCTAAGATTAAAAACATGGAATAAAAAAATCACCATAAAAAACACAACAATGGGTTGAACTGTATAGAATAGGGTTACTTCACGTAGCGTAGGGTTCATTTTCATATAGTAGGGTTCCTTATAATGTATGGTTCCTTATCCATACATTCATGTTTACATAACACAGTGAAAAATAGCATTGGGATGGTAATTCATATGTTTACCTTTTTATTAAAATATCCTCAACATAGCATTAATTAGCCATACCTTCAAATTCTCAAATGTAGGGGTGATAAAAATAATATTTCTAGACTCCAACATAGGGTTGTTGATCCATACATTTAATGATTCTATGAACATAAGTATGCTGATCCAAACAAAAACTATTTTGCATAATATAGGGTTGATACCATACACATACATTTTAATTTTATAGCTTAAGTTAGGGTTGATACCATAGGTAATAATTTAACTTTTATAGTGTAATGTAGGGTTGATAAACAATGTTTATAGAGTAATTATAGTAATGTTGAATTAATTTAATGTGAAAATAAATTCCTGAAAACTCACTCAATAGACATCATTCAGAAACAAATGAGGTTATTTGTGAGAATAAAAATCATCATAATTTATTGAATACTGTTGAGAAAATACATTCCAAAAATTCTTTACCTTTTGATGATAAAAAAACATAACAGAATCCAGGACAAAATTTAAAAAAAATGTTGGATTTGTAAACATACAAAAATAGATATAGAAAATATTTTTATATTTAGATTTCACCATTATATTTCGATAAATAAAATAGATACTTGTAAATTAAAAATTTTCTCTAATGAAATATTATGGTTTGAAAATATTCGCCCTCATCTCTTCATAGTCTTCATATAAATCCTATATAGATTTTCTTCCTTAAAATATTCTCTCCTCACTTAAATATTATTCTCTTCCTTAAATATTCTCTACCATTTTGTGATATCAAAATGATAGGTTTGAAACAATAACTGATATAAACCCTAGTTAATGTTGCATTGAACTAAAAATAAATAGTTAATAAAATTTGATAAGAGAAATAAATTTAGAATTAGAAGTTAAGTATTGAACTAAAATAAAAGAGAATAATCCGAAATAATAATAAAAAAAATTTAATTTAAAATGAATTCAAACATTTTGAAAATAGAATAGAATCCATATCCAATGAAAGTTTTTCTTTAATATGAGGGGCTTTAATCAGAATCACTAGAGGTAGATGGTGGAGTAGGATAATAAATGGCTTGGATAGTACCATTAATCTCAATGATCACTAAAAGTAATCCCTATAAATGGATGTTGAAGACTTCAGGACACTGTTAAAAACATTTCTTTAAATATTTTCTAATATTTAGATTCTCAACCAAATTAACATTTACAAATTCATTTACAACTTCCTCTGACTAAATGAATGAAGTCAACTAATCCTTAACTTGATTAAGATCTTATCCCAATCAGGATTAATTTTAAGTTTTTTTACTAACCATATTCCTTTGATAGTCTAAAAAACAAATAAAGGGGTACTATCACATTGAAGTTTATGAAGCCAATCATTGAAATCATATAGCACTAAAGTAATTGCTTCAAATATTCTGATCAATGCTGGAGGTGTATATTGAGTGGATGTTTATGCTTGATTGATTTCTTTAAGATATTTAAATTATCTCTTTATAATAATCTTGAACTCATCAAAATATGAATTCTTGATAGATTCATTTCTCAATAAATTGAACTATCTAGAAATTTTTTGACTAACTACTGAAGGTATCCAACAAAAATAAGATTGTATTTGAATTTACTATGATGGACCTTCTAATCCTTAAACATAGATCTCAGCATTATAGTACTTTTTAACAATTGTTACTTCTTTTTCTCAACATCAAATTAGTCTCTAAGAAACAAATTCTACGACTCCAACATATTTAACATTATAACTAAGGATTTAGCATGAGAATTTGAAGATTCAGGAGACAGGGTTCTAGGATTCAGGATATCTTCCGTATTATGAACTTCTATCAAGTCCAAACATGGCTCTTTATTATCAAATGATCTGTATCTTAAGGTAGATCCTCAAACAAACTCAAAATCATGAACAACTTCCCTATGATGCTCTTGATTGGGAACTTCTTGCTCAATATTCTCACCCACCAGATCCTCAAACATAGTTATAATAGTAGCTGCATCTATAGTCTCTAGAATGTCGACTGAAATCCTTATTCTCTGAACTATATTTCCTTTCGGCCTAGATTCAACCTTTCATCAGGTCTCTATCTTATAGGTCTAACCTAAGGAATCATTATTTTCTCCCCTTGTGTAGCTTTCAACAACCTCTATCATCGTTCCTCACAAAATGGAAAAAGAATGTTTCAAGAACTGCTCCAGAAAAAGCATAGATTTTTAACAGTCCTAGTATTTAAGACGTTTATGTGATGACATGTTTTAACAAAAAATATATTGAAATTTTTTCCTTTTATTCCCAGAAAGAAGTAAATAATCCTTCTATAGGGTTAATATCCCATATTTTTTGTGGCAATATTGGTTTAGATATCATATCCTAAACTGATATAAATTGAACATGATATGATTCAGGATCAAAAACATTGAATACATATCAGGATATATGACTATATCAAGAAAGTAATGACAAAAGATCTTACACCTGACTGTTGGGTTATGATGAAATTTTTTAAATCATAAATTTTTCTAAGGAATATATAGTTTGATGAAGATATCATTACCTCTATGATTTAGAGGTAATGATATCTTAGAGGTAATGATATCTTCATCAACTCTGAGACTGAATGAATCATTTCAAGAAAGTGACTTTATTTTATTTTCATAAACTACTTGTGTATTATCTTTTCCAAAATCATAAATCTTACCTTTAAATTATTATTTCTTCCTTGAGAGAATGATTTATATATTCTAAATAATCAAAATCTACTATCTTTCCTTTTATCACTTCACAATCTTTCCTTGAAGCGTAAGAAGATGTGTCCAACTCAACATCTTCAGATCTTTGAGTTGTTTCCATATCTGAAGGTTTTGAGATTGAAGGTATTAAAAGATTAGGGTTTCAGAAAATGGGAATCAAAAGAGTGAGAGAGATACAATGGAAACTAAAGGGACATGTATGAGAGGAGAAATAGAGAGGGAGAAGGTAAACCCTTTTCTTACGCCAATTGAGAATGTACTTATTTATTTTTAATTTTTAAATGAAAAATAACATAAAATTATTTCAAAATTTAATTATCACGTAAAAAAATAAAATAAATAATGAAAAACGTTTATATACAACATATAAAATACTTAAAATATATAAAAAGATATTAAATTAAAATAAATTGAATAAATCATTCATTGAAAATTTAATATTCATAACTCCCCATTAATAAAATCAAAACATGCACTGGGAAGTGGATTATTAAAAATATCATCTAATTGATATTTGGTATTAACAATTTCAAAAAATATATATTTCTTCAGGACATGATCTCTTATAAAATGATTCTTATATCAATGTTCCTAGTCCTTGAATGACTTATAGGTTTTTTGAAAAATTTATAGTAGTAGTATTATCACATAAAAAAGGTATACTATTAAAATTTATTTCAATGTATAGTAGGGTGTTTTTTATCCACAATACTTGTGTACAATATCATCTAGTAGATACATATTCTGCCTCAATTGTTGACAGGGGTACTGAGTTTTGTTTCTTTCTAGACCATATAACTAATGATTTCCCTAAAATGTGATAGGTTAATGAGGCACTTTTTCTATCTAATCTATAACCTCCAAAATCAGATTCTGAATATGAAATTAAACTAAAATCAAAAGTTTTGTGGTAAAGAAGAGATTAAAAAATAGTGACTTTTAAATATCTAAAAATAATTTTTACATTGGTATGATTAGACTCTTTTTAATTTTGTTGAAATATAGCACAAAGACATACATAAAATATAATTCCTAGTCTTCTAGTTGTATGATATAAAAATATCAATCATACCTATAAATAACTTATTGTCCACAGGTTTTCTAGTTTCATCCAAATGATGTTTTATATTGGTACACATAGAATTTTTATATCAATTTCTATTTCAAGTCCAAACTTCTTCAATAAATCAATAATATATTTAATTTTATTTAAAAAACTTCCATAATGTTTTTGATAAATATAAAATCCTAAAAAGAAATTTAGTTCTACCATCATACTCATTTCAAATTATTTTTGCATTAATTTTGTGGAATAATCACAAATATTTTTATTAGTTGAACCAAAAATAACATCATCAATATAGATTCGAAATAAGAAAATATTAGAAGGAATTATTTTCTTAAAAAGTGTTGGATTTACCAATCCAATTGTAAGTCAATTTTTCAAAATCAATGAACTCAAAATTTCTTACTAAGCTCAATGTTATTTCTTAATTCCACAGAGAAATTAAGAAAGTTTAAAAATTGAGTTTTGTTCTTGAGGATTTTCAAAACCAGGGGGATGTTCAACATAAAATTTCTTCACTAAATAACCATTTAAAAAGGAAGACTTATCTTTTATATGATATAATTTAAAATACATATAATATACATAGGCTAAAAGGATTATAATGGATTTTAGTGTTGCTACAGGGGAAATAATATCATTATAATCTATACCATTATCTTGATTATATCCTTTAGATACTAATCAAGCTCAAATTTTTGTTATGACCCCTTGATCATCCTATTTATTTATAAAGCCCTACTTGATTCCTATAACTGGATAATTGGTTAGCCTTTATACTAGTTCCCAAACTTCAATCCTTTTGAATTGGTTTAGCTCTTATTATTTTGATAACATCTAAATCTCATCTTCTAAGGATTCTGTAATAGTCATAGATTCTTACTCAGACAAAAAGAAAGACAATTATTTTAGGTTTTCTACATTTATTATACTTCTAATTCATATTTCTAGCTCTACTATAGTAGTTTCTAGAGTACAGTTATTTAATGTTCAAGAATTTCTAGGCAATACACATTCATGATCTTCAGTATCATGTTCTTCTAAACTAGATTGAATTTCATTAACCCTATTAAAATAAGTCTTAGGAGCTTCAAGTATCATTTTGTCAAAAGAGTCAGTGAATTCATCAGCTAGATCATTCTTTTAATAAAAGGTTCAATTTCATAAAACATCACATGAACTGATTCTTCAACAATCCTTGAATTTTTATTAAACACTCTATATGCTTCAGATGTAGCAGAATGTCCCAAAAATATTCATTCACTATCTTTTGGATCAAACATACCAAGTCTATCCTTAGTAATCAAGATATAAACCTTGCAAGAAAACATTAAAGTATTTTACTTTAGGTTTTATGTTATTCCAATGTTCAAAGGTGTCTTTTTGAAAATAGGCCTTATTAAAACACTATTCATGATATAATAGGCCGTTCTAACAGCTTCTTCCCAAAGATAAGTAGGAATACTGTATTCATTAAACATAGTCTTTTCTATATCCTGAATAGTTCTATTTCTCTTTTAAATGATTACATTTTTTAGGTGTTCTTGGTGTAGATAAGGTGTGTTTAATAAATAAAATCGAGAAAAAAATAATTGAATTATTTATTCTAAAATTCTCCTCCATGATCACTTTTTAATGAAAATATTTTAAAACCATTTTAATTTTGAACAATGATACAAAAAACTTCAAAAACAGTGAATACTTCACATTTTGGTTTTAGAAAATAAACCCATGTAAATATAGACAAATCATCTACCAAAACATAGAAATATAATTTAATATCCAACTTTATATTCTTGATTTTCCTAATAAATCCATATGGATATGTTCTAAGGGTTTAGATATAGAATTTGTTTAATAGATTGAAGGAAGATTTCTGTTACTTGCCAATTTCACATGCATTAGAGAATCTCTCATTATCAAACTTAAGATTAAGAAAATCAAAAACAAACTATTTCCTAGATAATTTATGTAAAGAATATATATTATAGTCTCCAATTAGTCTATGAAAAATACTTGAATCATTTTTATTAGCATTAAAACAATTCAATTTCTGGTTACACAAGAAATTTAAATCCAAAGTATAAACATTATCAGTTGTAGGTGCTCTAAATTAATGAAACTTATCTATTAACATAGAGAATTAATTTTTAGAAAAATAAACACAAAATACATCATCAAAAAGTTGAGATATGCTTATCAGGTAGTTCTTTAACACTTGTACATATAATACTTTTTTAATTGATATAGTCTTTTGATATCCAACAGTTCCAAATCCAATTATTTTTCTTACGGTATTGTCACCAAAAGTGATTATTACTCCATCTATTTGAGTTAGTGTCTAAAAGTTCATTGAGTATGCACACATATTCCTGGAATACCCACTATCAATATAACATATGGTTTTTCTTTTTGTATGACCCGTTTCTTTGAAAATAAATAAATAAATGTTGGTTTGGTACCCATATCTTCTTCGGTCTTGCAGTGTTAGAAAGAATTGATTTGGGAATATAGATATACTTCATTTTTTCCTAATTTATGTCACTAGCTTTATGAAAACCTTTATAAATAGATCATATTTTATTGAAAAAAATTTAAGTATTTTTTAAATAGAAATTATTAGTGAAATGTCCTTTTTTCCATAATGATAACAGGTTGCATTTTATGAATTGTGCACAGAATAATTTTTATACAATTTAGATTTCTTTCCCTTACTTACTATTCTAAATCATTCTCTTTTAAGGAAATTATTTTTAATAATTTCATTAAACTAATTTTCTTATTTAGTAAAAAAATAACATCACCCTTATTTGATTATACTTCATCTTGTAATTACTTGATTTTCTATTCATGATTGATACTATTTGATGTAGGGGAATTGAATTTTTCAAATAACTATTCATGTTGTTTTATCAAGGTATCTCCATCACCTAAACCATAATTATGATTTTTTTCAATGAATTATACTTCTTTTAAAAATAATCATATCATTCTTCTAACATTGAGTAATATGCAACTATTTTTTCATTTACACAACTACCATAATTAGAATCAGAAGAGTAATAAATTTGTAACTTTTCATTTTCATCCATGAAGCACATATTATTATTTAGATTTGATTACTATTTCTCTAAACCAAAAATGAAATTCATTCTAAAGTATTCAGATACACTTCATGTAGCTTTAATCTCTCTTTTTATTTTGTTCTCATAATCATCATTCTTTTGATATCTCTTTAATGGTATTTTTATTCTTTCCTTTTGTTAAAAACAATCATGTATGATATGAGAAACGTTTTTACATTCATAACAGAAAACTTCTCTTGGTTCCTTGTCATCCTTTTAGAATAATTTTATGAATCCTCTTTTATTCAATTAAAATTTTCTGAACTTTTTGGTTAGATGAGCCAGTTCTATTTCAGAATCCATAGATGTTAAATTTTTCTCTTCTTTGAATTCTTTCTTGTTTGGTCTTTTATGATTATGATATGTCACCTTATGAATAATATTTTCCTTCTTCACTATAATATTATGATCTTTATATATAGCCTTTATTTATTCTTAACACATCATTTCAGTCCCAATTAGTTCTTTCATAATTAGATCCATGATAGGTGGTGATTGGAAAATTTCCACAGATATGACATTCTATTTAAAGGGTAGTAAACTCAGTACTTTCAAGGATTGATCTGATTGTTATATGGGTTCACCTAAGGCTGTAATATTTCTGAAATTTTTTGTAATCCTTCTATTCATTTATGTGATTATTTCACCACCTAACATTCTATATGTTTCTAATTTTAGTTTAGTAGTAGAATATATCATCTATATGATATTATCTATTACTTTATAAGAAATTTCTATAGTTTTTGACATTTCATAGGAAGTTGGGTATTATGATACATGATTTAATTCATCTCGTCTAAGAAAAATAATAATAGTATTCATCTCTTTAGAATTAATATCATACTCGACCTCTGTTTCAGCAGTGCATGTTTTTGGTTTCTCATGAATCTTATAAGGAGTAATGATTTTTTATTAGACATTGAATCCATGATTTTTTAGATAGATAATCATCTGTGATTTTCAGCACCCATAATTTTCACCATTAAAATATGGAGAACGTACCATTGACATTTACTCTCTTGGATCATCCATTTAAAACTTTGTATAGACCATATAATTTTATCTTACTATATCTTTATCCAAAATTTTACCTCTAATTTCAATTTTTAGGTTAGAATATACAATGTAACGTAAGAGTTGGGTGAATCGTGCCTTTTAAAAAATATTCCACAATTCTGGATTTTGATATCTAGTGTGTTTTATACGAATATGAAATGTTTAATTATGTAAAATTAATATAAAATGGATAAATAGAAATGATTAAAACAGATTTTTATAGTGTTTAGTGGAAAAAAGACCCCCTAGTCCACTCTACCAATAACTCTCTCTCTAAGCTAGTTAAATTTCACTAGAATTTTCCTCTTATCAAAAGACTCTAAATCTAAAACTAAGTGTAGGAAATTGAAACCATTACAACAATACAAATAACAAATACTTCTAGTTCTATAATAGAGAACTGATTATCCGAATCTTAGATCGAGAAGCCGATACTTTAGAAAAATTGAGTACAAGTAGTTGAAACGCCCAAAAATAAAAAGTTTTTTACTTGAAATGTTCGGGTTGAATTCATAGTTGAGAAGCACACAACTATAAATTGATGGATCTTTTTTTTCAGAAAATAATAACTTCATGAATGAAACAGTTTGAATCGATTCTTATTGTAAAATTATTTTCAATAAGGAATAATCTAAAAAACAATAGTTATCTCATAGTAGTAAAAGATTGATCATGTATATATCCAAAGTGTAGCTTATTTCAGAATCGATTATTAATTATAGAAACACTATAAAAGAAAATTTCTATAAAAATTTCATATATGTGAAATTATTATCACACATATATATTTGAAGAGATATTCTGAAAGAATATTTAGAACCAATACCTTGATTTAGTATTCTAGATCCAAAAGAATATCCTGATTGATAAAAGAAATTCAAATTCTAATTGACTAGGGGAGTCATAACTTCCCTTAAGGAAATAAAGGATTTTATCTAATGAATATGGTTATTTGAAATAATCCTAATGATCATTGAATCAGTCTTCCATTTAGACTCAAATGTTGAAATAGTCTTGGATAAAAAACATGTATAAAATACTGCTCTATTGAAAACACAATGCAGGGTCCAACTGCATAGCAAAGGGTCCATTCACATAGCATAGGGTTACTTCCTATATAAATTTACTTAACCATAATTTCTTCTTTCCGTAACATAGGGAAACAATTAGCATAGGGATGATAATACATATGTTTATCTTTTTATCATAAGATCCCAAAAACAGCATTGATTAACCATACATTCAAATTTTTGAACATTGTGTTGATAAATATTATTTCCAAACTCCAATATAGGTTTGTGAATTCATATGTTTCACTATTATCTGAACGTAATAATGCCAATCCAAATGAAAACTTTTTAGCATAATTTAGGGTTGATACCATATGAAAGCATTTCGCTTTTCCAGCATAACATAGGGTTGATACCATATGCAAGCACTTCACTTTTACAACATAATTTACTGTTGATAAATAATTTTTATAGAGTAATTCTTGTAATGTTTAATTACTTTAACCCAGATATAAATTCCTAAAAACTCACTCAAGAAAACAAAATTAAAAAACAAACAAGGGTATTTGTGAGCATCAAAATCATCATAATTTATAGAGAATTTTTGAGGCAATACATTCCCAACACAATGATCCTCAAGTGAGTCAACCCTGGTCGGCCTCTGTGATGTATTAGGTATAAAATAATTTCTTTTTCTACTACTTATGATAGGTGCGTGTCATAACTGGTATCATTTCTAAGGATCTTGTAGTATTTATTTCACTTTTTCTATTTTTAAAGTATTTTCAATTTTTTATTTCATTTTTAAAAATTCTAATAAAACCTATGATGTATTCAAAATATAATTACTATGTATGGAATACCAAATCATCAGTGAAAAAATAATAAGAATATAATGTTTTATATTAAAATAGAGCTTAGGTAAAGGAAATGTTAGAGGACATAGAAGGAATACATGAAAAAATAACATAGATAATAGAATATTTCCATGATATCTAAGAGAAACAACTGGAGCTTAAACCTTAAACAAAGGAATCACCCCTGATCCTTTCCTAATTTTTCTAAAGACATACAAGTGGTTGAGTGTATTATTGATGATTATCCACAACCAAACCATCTAGATATCAGTATTATAGAATACCATGAAGAGATAGACAGGTAATATGAAAACTCATGTGATGATACAAATATGGGAAAAATACTTAGATCAATTTTTGAGAGAATTAGCAGATGATGAAATGCATCTAGATATACTCATTTACAATATATAATAATTATCTCCTCACTACCAATGTATAGACCTAAAATAAAAAGAAACCACCTATGTGGGGGAATTAGAATAAATAATTTAGGATCCAGATTAACTACCTTCATCTAGTGAAGATCAACTCCAATAGGTTCTTTCCACTAATTAAGAGATTCAATCCAAAAATACTTATAGAGAAGATACATTCTTGAAAAAAAACTCAATAATTTTTTTTAGTATTACTCCTAACCAATTTTTGTTTTCATAATTCGTCCACTATTATTATGCATTAGAAGATGATGAGGAAAACAAATATGCACAAGTTTTGGAACACCTGCTGTTCCCTAAATTTTTTAAATATTATCTTGAGAGATTTTAATATGAGATCAAAACATCTCTTCTTAATGAACTAGATACATAATATAATTTCAATAAAAAGAGATATTTTAATATAAAATTATAGAATTTAATTTTTATAAATAAAAAAAGTTCTCACTTCCATTTTGAATACTTTTTTAATGTATAACATCTTGAGTAACCAATAAACATAGAAGAAGTTGTTTCAGATATAGAAAATGAGGATGAGTAGGATCAATACTTTATCCTACGCCACTATGAATGTTATACCTCATTGCAAAGGGGGAGGATCTGGTCCACTCTATACATAGAGTCCTCCTCAACAAAGAAGAAGATGTGTCAGTTAGAAAGGAGAACATGTAGTGGTTAAAATTCATGAAACTCCACCTACCAATATACTTTAGAAAAAACTGGTATTTCCCATATCGAGGGAGTAAAAATCTAGGTCCCACTTAGAGGAGTAGGGTCAAACCAAGATTTATTTTTTAAATATTGTTTTATGTATTTATGTTTCAAATTTCAATTATACGATTAGGAAAAAATTTGGATGAAATCGTATATCCCATTATCTTTTTTATATTACTTTGACATGGACCCTATACTTACATGAGTTATTTAATTTTTTTAGGTCTATATGGAACAAAATGAAAGAAAGAAAACCCTTTTCAAATTGGAATGAATTTATGTCGTGAATTAAAAATATGATATGAAAATAATTCTTATCATGAACATATACAGAAAAATATAACTTTGCAAATCCTAATTAAATCTTCATTATAAAGGGAGTATGATTTTATATTCTTTAATTCATGGTACACTCATAATCTTAATTTGTTTTAAGGATTCAAAATAAAATTGTATGCCCCACTTTTAACTCTTTTACTCTAGTGTTGATCTTGGAGACATAAGTTTCTTAGGATAGTCCTTATGTTATGTTTTAATTTTCATAATTTACATGATTATATTAGTGAAAGGGTAAAATGAGTGAGCAATTTTAATTATAAGGGGAAGAATTTGAAAAATCATGATTTTTGGGAATGAGTTGATTATTGTAGATGAAATTATTCTTAGAATTGGAATGTTTTTAATATTTGAAATTGATATAGATTAGTTTATTATTATTTTTTTAAATTTTCATGAGTAATTTTCCCAAACCATATGTTCCCATCACTGTGAAAAATTATGAACCAATATTATCCATTTATTTTCACAATATATTTCTTAAGAGGCATGGGAATGTTTTCTTATAAAAAATGTGGAAACTTATCAAATCTATAACTAAAAAAATAAATTTTAATATGGTTGAGGCATTTTATTATGGATATTTTTATCCTTCGACCCACCTTGACATCAATCATACATTTTCCCATAAAATCCATGAATTGCCACTATAGGGAAAAAACATTGTCAAAAGCGTATTATATCTGTTCCTACCTCACTCATAGTCAGTTGCATGATATTCAAAAAAATTAAGTGTGGGGAATAGGTATTCCATTATATAAAGGGATGTAATAAATTTTTATAGGGGTTATCATGATATTTTTGGAGATTACTTATTTTTATTATACTATATCATTCACCTCACTTTCTAAAAAATGTATAAAAAATGTAAAAAAAATAAAAAAATTGGTAATGTCTTTTGAGGTTCAAAAATCATTATTTCTAGATTGATAATATTTTGATTGTATGTGGTTAAAAGGTATATGTAATGTTTATCTTAATTATAAAATTAAAATAATAAAGAAAAAATTAATATATAGAAAAATAAAGGAGAAAGAGAGGCTGATTGATTTATTATGATGATTATTATCAAGTGACTACTACACGATTTTTGAATTGGAAGAGGATATTGTTATAGGAGTATTATCATTGAGCATATCTTTGGATATCATGTAGTATAATTTAGAGTGAAAACTCATTTTTGGATATTTATTTTAAAACATAAATACCTAACTAACGTAAGCCTTAGAGTCATCTGATCCTAAATGAATATCCCTCATGATTGTTTTTGATTTCTATTTTACATGGTGGAGATGTTAGATGCCTTGAAATCTGGCAGTAATTTACATGTACTTAAGGAATGAGAAAAATCCAAGTTATATTTATTACCTTGATATATGAGTAAATGATTTTTATTTGAGGTAAATTACAAACGGCATTTGCATTAACAATGTATTAAGAAATTAAAATTTAAGGAAGGAGATGCATTTTTATTTAAAAATAAGGGAAGTAAAATTCATGATTGGATATGTTTCTTTTAAGAATGGGGAGTTAGAGGAATTTTTTTATGTGGAATTTGATACATTATTTTTCATTATCAAACATTTCATTATGTTTACTTTTAATTTTAAATATTGGTAGAGTGAAATTCATTTAAAATGTTTTCGAGGTTACATGATTGATGATAAATATGTTCTATGTGAGGGGGAATTGATAGAGTCATATTTCACATATATTTTTGAATATTAAACTTTATTTTTTGACAAATTAATTGATTATTACTGATGGTATTTTTTTGATTAATGGAAGGATACAACACATGTTTTGAAAATGAAAAAAATGACAAATCAAGAAAGGTGAAAACACTTCGCACCACATCCTAAATCAACCCAGCACGCCACCTGATTTTTAAAAGTATGTTAGTAATATAAAATAGTCAATGGAAATCCAATGATGAAGTATGATGCTTGAAAATGAAGAATAATTTTGAATCTAAGAAAAATTGAGAGTATGTAACTTGGAAGAATTAAAGTCAAGAAACATGTTGTCAAAATCTAACTCACGTATATTATACATTACGGATACACTATTCTTGATGTGAAAAATTCTGGAAATCAGAGGTTTAATCCCATGTAATACATGTCGTGAATATCACACACCTAAGGTGAAACACCTGAACAAACCGAAAAATGGACAGTGTTGATGGAAATTAATGGAGAATATAAAATTTATGACATCAAGACCCCCCTAGTATAAATTTTTAACACATTTATTGTTTCATTTATGGAACCGAATAATTTTGAACTCCTATAAATAAGGATCTAGAATAGAGGATTCAGTATTAGTTATTAATGATACATCAATACCTTGCACTATAGGGAAGATGTTGCACTCTGTTTTTTCTATTCTTTCCCAATTATTTTATTTTACCATGTAAAAAATTCATATTTTAATAATTGTGTTCTATTTTCTTCTAATCCCATTTTCTTCCATATATATATATATATATATATATATATATATATTTCTCAGTAACTCTCTCTTCTCTCTTTCCACCATGATATCTTGTCACTTAGAAATGTAAAGTGACTATCTCAAGGCTTTACCATAGGAGAGGTTTCATGATGATCTTAATTATTTTTCTTTAATTATTAAATGTTTTAATTTAATTTGTAGTGTTTGTTAGGGATTTTCATGAGTGAGGTCGTATTCCACCACAACATGGATCTTGAATTAATTTCTATTTTCTATCAAGGGTAGGTATATTTGGTTTAATTAATTGGTATCTTAATAATTTTAATGACCCAATCAAGGTATATAGTAGAATTCTATTTATTATATAAAAGGATTATCAATTTGAAATAAAAAAACAATATATAATAAAAGAACCTGTATAACCAACCCTAGGAACAAGAAATTTATAACCTAATTTAATTCTCTCTATATTTTCATATTGATTTAGGATAGATTATTTATATATTGTATTATTATTTTAAAACCAAAAACCATTGTTTTCAAGAAATAATAAAAAAACATGGGAGTTGGATTAAGTGGAATAGAATTAGTGATTAAAAGAACTACGACGTTTCTCAATTAATATGACTATTTTTAGCCTCTATACTAAATAAGGGTTTTTTATTTTCAATTCCCTATGATCGGTTTTCAAAAATACCTTATTCATCAGGTTTATGGTTCAAATGTTACCAAAACAGTAAGATATTTTTTTCCCTAAATCATCTTCTTTGAGACGTATGATGTTGTTATGATCCTATATTAGTTTATTAGGTGTATATAAACACCATTTTACATGTATTATCATGAATTTATTTATCTTTGTGATATTTTAATTTTAATTTAATTATGTTCTTTCAGGGGGATTACATTTCTAGGTTACCAAAGTGGAATTGATTTAATGTTACAATCTCATAATTTATCAGGATTATTTGTGATTATATTTTCGATGATAAAATATTATGATATACCACGCTAGAAAATAGTTTATTTTATTCTTCTATGTTATTTTCATGAAGATAAAATTTTCCCTTCATTATATACTCTTTACATAATCAAGAGTTCAAAAACAATGTTTTTAAGAAAAAACAGTTTTTTCTGGAAAAAGCCCATTTTCTTCCAAAAAATGAATCTAAAAATATATTCAAATTTTTTAGTATAATCTAATTTATTAATGAAAAAATTACCCATGTTTTACGTTTTATTTTTTTTGAATGGAATATACTTGCTGTTTTTTTAAAAAATCTTATTTATATTTTACTGAAAATGTGAAAGGAATATTTTTTTAAAAAGTACGAGATGAATATAATTTTTTTAAATTATGATAATTACGCTCTTTTAATATTACCTTAAATAATATTAAAATAATTTACAAATAATTTTTTTTCAATTTGTTTTCAATTTTTTAGTTATAAAAAGTGATTTTCAATGAAAATTAATTTTCTTCAATAAATATTCCAATTGATATTTCAAATTAATTCTCCATCTAAGATAATATAATTTTTTTGTAACTTATTAATTTATGGGGATATGAACCATGGATTCCATACTTATTCTTTCTATGAATGGTTTATTATGAAAATATGTTTATCAAACCCCTTTCATTTCCACAGGTAATAACATGATAAAATTCCTTTGAAACCTCCTTTTTTTTACATAGATTATTCGATTAGGAAATGATGAAATAATTATGAAACATGTATATTTTCCATATGTTATTATGTGATGAAATGATTATTAAATCCATTTTCATTTCATGGGTTATGATATGATGAATTTTTTATGATCTTGTGGCATAAATATGTATGATTTTTATCATGTCAAGAGTGGGACCTATGTCACCATCCAATTCTTATGTGATCTGAACATGTATATGAGAGGTTATCCAAAGCCCCAAATAGGGTATATGCGAGGTTATCAAAATATCAAAAGGGGGTACATACGAGGTTATCCGATGCCCAAATCAGGTACATGGGTGGTTAGCTGAAGCTCAACATTTTAAGAATGTCTAGGTGGGTAGCCTTGGCATAATATTTTCTATGATTATGTGCATTCAAAAAATCTATGTCTTATGCCAATGTTATTCTCTCATAGAACATGTTCCTTTATTCCCTTATAATTAATTTCTTAAGAAACTCCAATCTTTATTCCATGACTCTAGATTATGATCTTTGATATCCAGGGTATGGTTTTCAAATGTTATGCTCTTGTTCTCATAGCATTATCTTCAGGTTATTCTTATGTATCTCCCCTATTTAAACATAAAAGGCATATAATATCACCCTTTATTATGCCTCATTTCCCTAGGTTATGAAGAAATGTTTTATGTATGGTATGATGTAAATAGTACTAATGGGGAATATAATTATGGGATACATTGAAAAGCTTTCATGAATTAAGAATATTGTGTTCCAAGTTTCAAAAGGCACTAAACTATTACAGTCCTAAGTCATGTTTTCATGTAATGTAATGATTATTCATCTAAAAATATTTAATATCCATGTATTATAATAATGGGTTTCTTTAGTTTTGGTATCTTAATAACAAAATTAGATTTGTTATTATTAGATGATTAAAGATAACTAAAGTAATGAAGTGGTTATTGAGATTTTGGTAAATCCAAAATAGTGTTTGACAAGGTGAGTTATTGGAAATAATATATTGATATTGTAATTTTTATAAAATAGGTGATTGGTCAAGTGAAAGTTGTCTGGAGGAAAACTAGATGTGAATCATCTTTAGTGGTATTGGATAAGAGTAAAGCACAACCAATTTAGGATGTCCACACCCATTGTTGGGGGAGGGTCAATGAGAAAAAAATACTTAATCATGCTTATGGTTTTGGTTTTGGTGTATGTGATGTCTCTTTATAAGAATCAAGGATGCCTAAAATGGACTTAGTAGTGTTTGAATAAATTCATGGTCGATATGTGGAGAAACAATCCAAAATAGCCAGTTGTATGAGCCCATGCCCATGGTGGAAGAAGTCATGTTTGATAAGTGGTTGTAAAGTCCAAAATGGAAAGAAGCATGAGGACCATTTCTATAGTGTTTATAACTTTATAGGTAAAACATACATGTATTTTGTACCAGGATATGGTGATGGGAACATCATGATTTGACAAGGAAAATTAGGAGGTTCACAATCAGACTATGCATTAACCGTTCATCATTATTTCAATAATCATTGGATATGTTTTTATCCTAATATTCAATTAGTTTTAAACGTTGGTTTAATTTGTTCAATATATTAATTAATGGTTATTTAAATATCCTTTTAATCCACACTACAAATAGGTGAGAGGCATCTATGAAGTAGTTACAATGACTATAGTTTTGAGGAAATCATGGAGGATTTTTATGGGAAAATTAAAGGTTTAAATTGCATATAGAAAGTTGGAAATTTAATTGGTATGATATATTTTATTTGCTAATTAATACAGTGAAGGAAAAAGGATATCAAGAGAGTATTTTTTTCATATATTTTCTTATTCATAATTAACCAAAAATAAGAGAAGTGACTAGAAACACATTAAATATTTGATTCAATTATAAGAGGATTAATTATATGTGAGGGGATTGAAGCATGAGTAATTAGAATCTATTGATGTATTTTATAAAGAATAATAAATACTTTACTATCAAAAAACAAAGGATAAGTAATTAAAGGGAAGTTATTCAGATTTTGTGAATTTGAATCCCAAGTGGAATTAAATAAAATATCTATCTACATTGAAGGATGAATTCTATGTTATTGATACTAGAGAAGAGACTTAAATGTCTATAAACTGTGTTTGGATACTTCTAGGAGCATTGATAAATGAAGGAGGAAGAGGTAGTAAGCCTTGGGTGATTGTGATTCTACCCCAAGCCCTGTAATATAGTGCGACTTGGGAGATAGTGAGTTGAACAAAAAATTTGTAAGGATGTGATCCTGGGAATGGAGTGACCGAGCCAAAACCCTACCATTATAAAATGAAGATAACATATTTTGTTTCAGGACACAATTTTAATGAATGATCCTTGGATATAGTCCAGTGATGGTGAAACTAGTAAATTCATGGGTCACTATTTACTTTATGAAAGCTCACATAAATAGATCAAGCAACCCAAATTATATCTAATAAAAGATAATAAAATGTGACCATCAAAGTTGATAGGTCAATATCCTTAGGTAAAGTGTCAATTTAAAGGCTTAAATGTTTTAATTATCAAATACATTTCATACCTTGATTACCCCCCCTCTCAGGTTAATCTCACTTTAGCCCCCCTTTGAGGGACTTACACAATATGTAGGATGTTAATACAATTATGTGTATCCCATGTAAAAATTTATCATAAATATCAGTGTTAATATTTTAAATGGTGAAATTTAAATTATTAACATGATATAGTTTAATGTATAATAATTTATATTATAGAAATTATCTAAGAAAGTGAAAATAATATAATCACTTATAGAATAATTGAAACTAATGAATATCACATGCTTCAATATATCTTTATTAATAGTTTTCATGATAAGTATTGTTTTAAAATTTGGTATATTAAATAATTGAAATGATAATCATCACATGTTATAGATAATTAATATTTCATTTTATGTGGTTTAGATAAACAGATGTGGTTTTGTGATTGAATGTGTAATATTATTTCATAACAATACCTCTTATTTTTTTATTTGAAAATATTCTAACTATTTGAAAGAGTTTTTTTTTATTTTTTAGTATGGTTAAATTTTTTGAAATTAGATAAGAATAGTAAAACTATTATATTAATTTAAATTTAGAATAGGTAAGATAAAATAATTACCATTCATGGGGAAATTGTTTAAGAAATGAATAATTCGTGAAGAATGTTCATATAAAATTTTATCTGTTATTGGATATTTACTATAGTTTTTTTGAAGTTTAAAACGTATTCATAATAAATCAGTTAATTGATGATCTGAATGAAAATGTTTGTGAGATAAATATAAATTTATTGGGCTGAACGAGTCCATTTTTGTTTTGGGAGGAATGACTTCCTTCATGTTAAATCCTTTGTTTCCTTCAGATATTTGTGTTGGGATTGTTTACATGTTTGTAATATTTAGGAATAAAAAATAAGTTTTATGGTTCAATGTTTCTATTGGTAACTTATAAATATTATAATTTTTTATGAGAAACGGTTTGGAGGCTCGGGTTGTAGTGATGGTCGATGATGGTGATAGAGATATTGATTATACTCTGTGCAATGGTTTGAGAATGACCCTAGGGTGTTTGGATGAATTTAGAGTGGGGCTTTCTCATAAATATACTTCATGATTTATTCCTTCTTGATTAAAAAAGACTAGATGTTATTTATATGATATATTTCACACTTTTAGATTTATTTTTTCTCTATGAATGGCATGTTAATCTTTGATGTGGTATCTTAGGATGTGTCCTAGAGTACATAGATAATTTAAAAATTAATAAATTAATTTAACGAAATGAATGGGGATGGTTTATGGTGTTTATATACGATAATGACATACTTGAGAATATAAAAAATATAAATTATTGTGTTGAATGAATTAGATTAGAATAATAAAATATCAATCTATGAAAGGGTGAAAATAAAATTAATTATTGGATAATAAATTAATAAATATAGAACTTCAATTCTTATATGCTTTCTTGTGACATAGACATTAGCAGTGGAAGCTGTGGTCGTATTTTTTGTTAGAGAAAGATGAGTCTAAGGCTTTTCATTTATTCTCAGTGAGTCTGTACATGTAATTATTTATATTTTCTAATTTAATATGCTACCCACATGTTTCTAAAATGATCTTAGATTTTTAGTAAATACTTTTCGATAATTAAATACTGTGTGAGTATCATATCATACATGTCACACTGAAATATGATAAAAACAATTACTTAAAAAAATATATGAAAAAATGATATAATTCTATAACCAATAAATTGGTAGGTATTAATATAAGTAAACATTTTATAAAAACTATATAAGAATGTATAATAAAACAAGTTCATTTTATGGGTAGAGGATACTTGTTTCTTTAAATTGTTTTTAATCATTATAAATGATTATATTAAAACTGATTTAATCAATTTTATAAATTTAATTCTATATATAGATTTTAATATTTTTAATCATAATATTTAAATTAGGTAATTGGTTAAATTATAAATTTAGGTATAAAATTATTTTATAATTGTAAATATTAGTTACCGCAATTAAATATTTATTTTTGAAAGAGTTTTGTATTTATATATATTTTATTTTTTATATATCATGGATCTATTTTGTAATTTAAAAAAAATTTAACTGACAGAATGTTCATGAAATTTCATTCTTAACCCTTACCTAACATTCTTTTCCAAATATTTATCCCTTATTTTTACATATAAAAGGGGGACACTTCCACCCTATTAAAATTTACACCCTTAGTGTTTAAATATCATTAAAATATTTTCAATTTTCTTTTTATAGATCCGATATACCTGTTTGGTAGCCTCTAGCCTCAATATTGTGCCTCAAATCATTCATTTCCAAAAGATTCTTTAGGAGAAGATTCAAATTCTCAACATAAGTATTACATACCCTTTAACTTATTTTATTTATCCTTCATATCCACCCTCATAAAAACAAAATCTAACCACATTCATATAATAACATCATTAAAAATAATTTTCTGAAATGTTATTATATTTATGGAATAAAAAATATATATTTTCCTCTAATTCAATAAAAAAATGGAAACGTTGTTCATGCATGTGTATGGACTACCGCCTCTATGATCGATGTCATTAATTTATCATAAACAGTTTTAAATTATTATTCAATAAATTATTTTAGTGAATATATATGTTATTTAGGTCATTATTTATATTATAGAAATATAAATTTGTCATTCGCTGCATGATATTATCAATAAGCGATCAGTCTAAAAGTAACCACCGAAAACAATCAAACCTAGAGGAAATTTGATTTATTTATAATAAAAAATTATTTTTCATTTACCTTATTCTTATAAATCATCCCAATTCCGATTTATTGTCTTAATAACATCTAAATAATATCATTATACTTTTGTGATAATGATATTATAACAAAGTGTCTCTTCTAAAGCCACACTCACACATGTATTGTTGCATACTCTTGTTGAATCAGGTTAGCCACATATATGAAAAATTTATCAAATATGAAATTTAAAACTTCATATTTGACATTAATAAGTAAATAATATTTTAATTTTGGTTCTATTTTTTTAATATAAACATTTAACTCATTAATTAATTTACCACCATTTATTTGTTAAAAATAACCAAAACATGATAATCATCGATTTATTCTACAAGAATTGTACCTAAAAATGTCATGGAATAAAATAATAAGTTTAGATAATATCCTATAAGAATTAATATTATTACCTTTTATGATTTGGAAATAATTAAATTTGGGATGAGAATGAATAACAACACCACTATTATGATACTAGTTTAAAATGATCGAGATTATTCTCACCCAAAATAAAAAATAGATAAGAAATTAATAATATCCATACTGAGAATTATTATAAATTATGTATATCAAAGGGTATGGATATTAATAATGTTATATGATATATGAGTAAGATAGTTATTTTTTATACATTAGGTTAAAGCACTTCCGTTTAAATCAAGAGTAAATGTAAGGGACTTTGGTGACTAAAATCTATTTATTTGAGTTATGTAGTTTAATTTAGTTATTAAATATTAAATGTTACCTATATAAAATGAAACCATTATTACATATAATATAAAATTTTATATCTCTTGTAAAAAATGATTTCATAATTTAAATCCATCCTATGAATGATTTTCTTATCCATAAAATTTTAGTATGTTGTGAATAATCCAAATCCTTTAATGTTTATATCTATATTAATTGGATCTTTATTACAAGTTAATGTTTTTAATTATCACCAATTTTAAACATTAATATTTTTAAATCCAATTATGTATAAATTCACGCGATCTTTGTACTTTATTTTAAACAAAATCTTTGTTACTCTCTCTTATGTTTTGGATTTTTTTTTCTTCTTTATCTCAAAAGCGATCTAGTTTGCATAATGCTATTTTTATTAAATCACTCTATAAATTATTTTTTGAAGTTTCTATTTTGGGTTATTAAATTTGGTATAAATTTTTTTTATGTAGTTATTTATAATATAAATTTCGAAATTTATGGTGAAACCCATTCTTATTTCTGGGTTTTAATAATGTAAGGATTAGATGATTTCTCATAGAACACATGTGTATAGTCAATATTTAAGTGGAGGGTGGGACCAACATAAACCTCCAATGCATTGAGTAAGGATTTAAATCTCGTTATATAATAATTAAATGAGTATTTATTCTCAATATTAAATTATAATTTGGTTTTAATTCTTGATCTTTTATGGGTAACATGTTGTAATGTTTGATCTGATATAGGAAACTGGTGGTGATTCATGATCCTCAATATTGTGTTTCTATAATTATACTGGTTCCAGAATCCTTAAATATGTGACTTTTTTATTCTATATGGTTAATTAGTTATGTCTCATTTTTTAGTTTTTATTTCATGTAATATGTTTGATCATATGTGATTATTTGTTCTCTTATCTTACCACATGAACCCTTTTTATGATTCCTTCTTTTAATTTGATATTACTATCCTATTTATGTTTTTTAATATGTTCATTATCTCACCCTATGTAATATGTTGATTTTTTTCATTTATTGAGTGATTGAGATCACCCCTTTATTATGTCCCCATTTCCCAGTATATCAAAATGATTTTATCTTATGATATGTATATAAGAAGACATTGTATGATACAACTATGTGTAATTTTTCACAAGCATTATAAAATAAATAATCTATGTATAAAGTCTCTAAATAAACTTAACATTTCAATTCCCAATATGTTGAGTTTATTATATAATGTAATATCTATAATTATATAAATGATATAGAATAAATGAATGTTTATATAGGGCCACCACAGTTGGAATATAAGTGAAGTTTTAGTTATTTCTGGAGATTGGGTTAGGGTTATAGAACCTTAGTAAAAACCCTATAGATAAGTCTAAGTTTATGATGATATCTTAAAATATTATTAATGGATTTAGTGGGTGGTTTTCATTCAAATACATCCCTATCTAGAGACTATATGTGAATTTAGTCTCTGAAAAATATGTACTTAGGGGTAGTAACCCTAAAATGGTCATGTTGGGTCTCACTCAATCATCACCTCATTTCTAACAAAGAGGGATAGATACCCACCGAGTTGGTCACCTTTAGGGGATATGCTTTGGTTGACCATATGCTCTTCATGAACTATTATTAATGATTGATTTTCTAGTTTCTTCCAGGAGTTAGGTTGATAAGTATAATATAACCCAAATTAAATTAACTTCTAATTTTTATTGGTTTAAATAATGTAATTGATGGATAAAAATATGATCTAAAAGTGTAAAAGTTTTTAAAGTGGAATTAATTTTTTGTTATTGATTATGATAACCCCCATTTGACGTTAAATATTTGTCACTCATGTAAACCTATTTTTCTATTTGAGATATTTAGAATAAATAAGAATAAAATTTAAAATGGGGTGTGAGGGATAATGGAAATACTGCTCGAATGAACGACTTAATGGAATGGGGGTAGAGTAAATAAACCCTATGGAAATTTTTAATTATCCATTAACATCAATAAATTATATTGCAAATAATGTTGAGATCCCACAAAAACCAAGAAGGGAAAAAATTTAAATTATGAATTTAATGTAGAAATACCCACCCTCTTTCAATGGTTCCTCTAAATTAGTTATTACTGAGAAATTGATCAATGTGATGGAAAAAGTATTTTATGTTTTCGAATGCTAGGAACATGAGAAGGATGTTCTGGATATCAGATGGTTAGATGGTGAGCCAGAACAATGGTGGGGTCATATCCATGACTTCTTTTAAAGTTATTTTTCAATTAATTTCTATTATTACTTTTACTTGGGGGGTTTTCCTTGCATTTTGGTGGAAATGGTGGGTTTTCAAAATTTGGACCGAATCATGAGCCCATTTCTAGATTTAAAAAATTGTTTTTATTTAATAACTCCTTAATATTTCAAAATTTTACACCCATTTCAATTCCCAATATTCATCCACTGGAATATTAAAACCACCACATCAATTTTGACTGCATATGAATCCATAATAATGATGGATTTGTGTTTTTTTTAATATTTTGGGCCAACTCGTAAGCCCATTTTCCTCCATCAAATTATTTTTTAATTTTTTAATATCTCATTTATTTTGTACTATTTTTTTGGTGATTTCAGATCCCAACCAAATCCAAAAACACTTTTCCGAGTCTCATTACATATTTCTCCACTTTGAATCTCATTTGTATCGCAGAGTAGGGTGAAAATTCGAAGGGTTTCTCAAATCGTGTAGATTTGAGAAGGTAATTCAATTATTTCATAAAACATTAAATTTTCACTCTCTCACCCCAATTTCAGTCCCCAATTATTCTAATAGCCATCAATCGATCATACCTATCAGTTTTTGTTGCATGGGGATTCAACCTTTGGTGGATTTGGGGTGATTTCTTCAAGATTGTTAAAGATAAGTGATTCCTTCTTGGTTTATTCAATTTTTTAGGTTTCTTCATTAATTATTTTATAAAATGTAAAAAAGTTAGGGTTCGAACCTAGGGTTTTATTTTTTGTCTTTTTGGTTAAATGTTTAGGTTTAGGGTTGGTTTTCACACCCTTGTGATGTGGAGGTGGTGCGGTTGATGTTTCACAACATGTTTTGAGGGTTTCGACACAAAAGGTAGATGATTCCATGTGTAACCGTTATATGATAAGAGATATTTCAATATTTAATCATTTTTCATATTTCTCATATGTTTAATGTGGTGATAAAACTATTTATGATTGATTTGGATAGGCGTTTATTTTTTATAATTTCATTTCAGCTTGAAATTGGGTGTTTTTCATATGCTACTCTTTGGGTATTATTTGGGTGTATTTTATAACATATCAAATTCGTTTACTAAATCTAGTTTGGGATGAAAATTCTGATTCGGTATAGTCTTGGTGTTTCATTGGGGTTGAAATAGTGTTTTTGAATGAGTATTATGTGTAAAACCATGTTATGCCTCTTGAAAGTGTTTTTTGAAAATGTTTGTGTTTTCATGTCAATCTTTTGTGGAATTATTCAAAGTGATTTTATAATACATGAGAGTGGTTTATTAAATATTTATAGGAATTAAAATTCTATTTTGTATTGGTATTGGTGTGATTTGTTCCTTGAAATATGGATTTGAAATGGGTTTTATGTGCAAAGCTTGGGTATAGTCTTTAGAATTGTTTTATAAAACATTTCAAAGGTTTAATTATTTATGTAAGAGGTGAAAACATATTTGGATACTATTTTGGATTGTGTATATTTTGAAATGTTCCATTTAAAATGTGAATGGGGCTTTCATTTGATCTGTATCCTCTTGGAATTGATTTATAAAAATGTTTAACATAATTACTAAAATCTGAAAGTGATGTGGGCAGTTTTCTGTGAGTGTGATGTGAAAAATGTGTTTTGTTTATGAACATGGTATTATGTAACATGTGAGTGGGATGTTATGTGAGGTTTAACAAATTTGGAATGATTTTATAAAATTATTAGAGGATGTGTTGAATTTTGGAAGATATGCAAAATGTGTGGTGGGCTATTTTGGGGTGAATTGGATTTCAAATTCAATTTGAATGAAAAGGGGGTTGATGTGATTGTGTGATGTAAATGTGGGATGTTTGGTTGATGTTTCATGTAAAAGTGATATTTTCATTTGAAAATTATATTTCATGGCTTATTGAACATGTTTGATAATAAGTGGGAAAACAAGGTATCTAGGTGGGTGGATGTGAACTAGTATGTTAGTGATCCAATGGGGTTTGGCCTCAGTTTTACATAGAAAGATTAATGCATACAACACTAAATAAACTAATATGATTATGATGACTGGGGACCACTAGGTTATGGGTATTTTTTCTACTAGTGGCTCGCACACGAGAACATACATTGTGATGGTCACTCTCACCGAGATACTTAGTACTTGGGACCCACAACGAGCTAGTTCCTAGGGGTTATTTTCTATTGATTGGCTTGTTAGATTTTTTTACTATTACTATTGGAATATAGTTTTTTTGGATAGAAATTTCAGTAACTTTTAAATTTTATTTAAATTTTTTTATTGTTTAAAATATCCCACCTAATAACTGTTTTAATTATTAAGTTGCATCTTTTAAAAATTGTAACTATTATTTAATGTTTTTGAAAACATGCTTGATTTTCATCATTGAATATTTATCACAAGTAATATCTTAGTTGTGGTGTATTAATGGGATTTGTATCACACCCTCCAAACACCTTTTAGTGTAATTAGACTTTCAGATTTTGTTGCCATAGGTTTGGGTACAACTTTTGTGCCTATGGTTCGGGTTTTAGTGGTCCAACATGATGCAGTGTTGTGGAGATAGCTTGAGGGAAGTGCCTCTTCACATGTGGAGGTTCTTGGGATGTCATTTCTAGTTTTTTACCATTTTAATGGTCTTTGAGAATTGTCTTGTGTTGTGTAATTAAATTCTGAAATTTTATAAAAGTTAATTTTGTTTGAAAAATCTAGATTCATTTTATTGGATTCGTTTATTGTTTTATGTTTATAAACATGGGTAAATCATTCACAATTTTATGTTTATGATACCCAGGAACATTTTCTAGATAGTGGGGATTGGGAATGACCTTTGGGGATTCCCACAAGCTGGGTCAGGTGCTGGTTTTGATGGTAACCAGACCTGGTTCGTGACAAAATGGTATCAAAGGAGGTTCGAGTTCACTGGTTGGGTCATGTTATTTGGGGAAGAGTTGGGATAGTCTGGAGCTAGGATTTTCAAGTCATGAAACATTGGTTATGGGTAGTGTTCCTGGCCAGCACCCCTCATGATGGGATTCGAGTCACCATGGGAAGTCAATATTTATCTATGTCCTTGGTGTTTCTTGGTTTGATGATGATTAGGGGATATGAAATTAGAGTGGGGTTAATGGTCTCAGTGAGACCATAGAGCCTGGGAAGACTTGTCAAGCCATGGATATTTCCCTAGAACACTCTCTATGATGGTGAAGTGATTGGAATCTGGCCCCTGACCATATTCTCAAGTCACCCACTGAAACTAGTTTCCTCTCACATTGTCTTGTGTTCTTTAGTTTTGAAATATTTAAAGTTCAGTTTTAAAGTAAAAAGACATGGTTTTAAGAAGTGTAAATTTTTTGTGAAATTATTTTATAATAAAGAGGGAATGGTTTGATTTTTGAAATGGTGTAACTAAATTTTTAGAATTGTTTTGAAATGGAAAATGGTGTTATAACACCTCTTTTGAAAGATGTAAATTTTGTTATAGTTGGTTTGGAAAAAATGTTTCTAATAGTGTTTTTTAAACTATTGAAATGTGTTTTTAATGGGATGATATGTTTTGAAATTGATGTCTTTTAATTGAAAGTGAGTATTCATTTGAATTATTGGGATTTTGATTTCATGGTTAGCGGTCTTGAGAAAAAGTAAGATTTGGTTAATTGTTTTGGTTTGGAAAAGTGGAATGAATTTTTGTTTTAACATTTGGTATTTATATGAGAGACCACATGCATGGGGTTATATGGGATGATGGATGGTTAATGGAATGACTAGATGAGTGCCGATATGGATGTGAGGAGGGTGCCTGGTGTGGCATAAAAACATGCACATGTGAGGCCCATGGGGTACCATTGGTGGATACACTAACAACAGAACTCTTTGTTTTCAAATAAAAGTTTTAATAGGAAAACATGAAGTCTTTATGACTATTTTGGGATGGTGTTTATTATATATTTTTGAAAATTTTGATGTCATGGGATGTTTTGAGTCCAAGAACCCCTTTTGTATGAACTGTGTTTTTGGTTTTTGTTTTGTTGGTAAACTAGGTTGAAGGGCCGGTTAGTGGTCTCTTCTGAGAAATGTTTTAGGATGCTTTACGGTGGTTCCCTTCATGTTATTGGATCTAGTTTGTGGTCCATCTTGACCAGTGGACCATCTTGGTTGGGTCCTTGGGTTTTCTTGTTGGATAAGGTACACCCCCATTAAGGGTTAGTGCATGGTTGAAGTGAAACCCATATTTTTTCACCATTGGAAATCCTCCAATTGATCAATATAAGGAATCTTTTCTCAAGATTTTTAGAATGTTTCTACACTATTTCCTTTATGGTTTTATGAATAATCTTGTAGTGAGATATTTCTCATGGAAGGTTGAAAAAGTCCTTAGTTTCTTAAGTTACCTTAATCCTTGAAGGTGGAAGTTGTTTGGGGTTGTTAGTGTTGATGAGTATCTAGATGGTGTCTAATAAGGCCTTTGGGACTTTCGTAGACTCTTCAATGAAGGGGTTTATGCTAAAACTGCCAGTGTTGGAAATCTAGTCATGAGAGGATATTATGGCCACTTGCTAGAATTGTTTGATGTTTGGGAACGTTGCATAAGGTCCCTCTCCATGCAATGTTTCTATCAGCCACATTGTTTATGTTCGGTGATGCGTAGTGATTTCGTATGACCATTTTATTGTACAGGTGAAGTTGTACAATATTTTTGGGTCTTTATTTTGTTAGAATTCTATCTCCTTTTGGGATATCTCGACATCCATTGTTTAGAGGAAGGCATTTCTATATATCCTTTCCTCATTTTTTTCACATCCAAAGAAATAAGGGGTGATGTGAAAGCATCTTCTAAGAGCTTGTTTCAGTGTAATATTGGGTTAAGGAAAGATGAGTTTGGAATGAGTTATGTCTTGGTAAACCCATTTGGGGATATAGTGTAGTTTTTTTGTAGCACTGGAAGTAGAACTTCCTTTTTCCCAAGACCGATAACCATGAAATATGGGAATAGTTTAAACCTCCGGTATCATATCCTCAGAATGAAATATTGGAATTTTTTAAACCTCCAGTATCATCATCTTGCCTCTATTTTCATGTTCGGTGGAAAGAGGTGGAGGGAAATTGGCCCATTTTGTTGAACATTGTCATTCTTTTCCCCTTTTGATTCAAATTTGTTTTTAGAGTATGGTTGGGAATTTAGATAGAAATGATGAGTGCACAGTTTGCGCATGGTTAATAGTAACCATGGCCTAGAAAACCATGTAAGTAGATGGATCCACAAAGTTAGCACACGATTTGTCAAACTGTGTGGATTAACAGTGCGGCCACCCAACCCTTTAAATTGGGTTCTTCCTGTTCCGACCCTTGCTAGTTAGTTAAGATGTTTTATTGTTATGGTGGGGAGATCCACTATGATTCTCATGTATGTTCTTTTGGAAATTTTGAATGGACGGATACCCCTTGTACCAGGGAGTTCGTTCAGTCCTCCCCCTGTTAGTGTCCCGATCCTGTCTTGGGATATTTTGAGTTGTCTCTTATGGTGGAGAGCTCATTTGTGTCTCCCCATACTAGTAACTCAGATTGTTCCTTTGTCTTGTCTTGGAGGTAGGTAGTCTTGTTTGGAGATATCTAAGTACATAAATCTTCCTTGTGTAAACGTTGTGACTGGAGAATTCCCAACGGTCTATTTAAAATAAAAAGGTGTAACCTTGTTCGTTGTTATGGTTAATTTGGGTAAATTGTTGGAATCTTGTTCGGATAGTGTTTGAGAAGTTTAATTTTGGATAAAATATGAATATTCTTTATAATTTATATAAGTGGTGTATGATTTGTTTGGTGAGAGTATTCCTTCTTTGATTGATCAATTGGTGGTTTTTTGGCCTTTTGGGGGCAAGCAAAACATGAAAAAGAAGTCCATTTTGGCCTTTCAGTTGGGTTTGGTTTTTGCCTTTTGCTTTGTTGTGGTTTTCTGAGGGAAGAAAGTTTTATGTTGGAGAGAATTTTCATATCCATGACTTATTTTAATTTTATTTTTAAATTAATTTCCATTCTTACTTTTATTTGGGGTTTTCCAATACATTTTGGTGGAAATGATGGGTTTTCAAAATTTTGACCAAACCTTGAGCCCATTTCCAGATTTAAAAATAAATTGTGTTTGTTTTATAACTTTTTAATTTTGCAACCTTTTATAGCCATTACACATACCAATTGGCATCCCCTGGTATATTAAAACCACCATATAAATTTTCAATCCATAGGAATCCATAATAATGATGTATTTGAGTTTGTTATTCAGGTTTTGGGCCAGCCCGTAATCCCCTTTCTAGCTTTAATTGTTTTTTAATTTTTTAATATATCATTAATTTTGTACTATTTTTCAGCGATTATATATCCCACCCAAATAAAAAAACATGAGGCTACCTCTAATTACCTATTTCTCCACTTTGGAGCTCATTTGGATCTCAAATTAGGGAGAAAATTCTAAGGGTTACTCAAATCATCCAAATTTGAGAAGGTAATTTGATTCTTTCATAAACATTCCAATTTTCACTCTTTCTCCCCCCATTTTAGTCCCCAATTAACCTACTAATACTCATTTGAGCCTTCCTATCCATTTTGGTGGCTTGGAGATTCAATATTTGGTGGATTTGGGGGATTAGTTCAAGATTGATCAGGGTATGTTATTCCATCTTGGTTTCTTCCGTTTTCCTTAAGGTTTCATCCCTCATTCATGAAGTTATAACACTTACAGAAGTTAGGGTTTGAACATATGGTTTTAATTTTTGTCTTTTTTGTCAAATATTGTGGTTTAGGGTTGGTTTTTTCCACCTTGTGGTGCGGCGGTGGTGCAGTTTATGTTTCACACCCTATTTTGAGGGATTCGACATAAAAAAGGAAGATGATTCTATGTGTAACCATTTAATTGTGAGTTATATTGCTGTATTTACTCATTTTTATATTCCTCATATTTTTTTTGTGGTGAGAAAATTGTTTATGATTGATTTGGTTAAGCATTCAATTTTATAGTTATATTTTAGCTTGAAATTGGGTATTTTTCATGTGTAACTCTTGGGGTACTATTTGGGAGTATTTTATATAATATGAAATTGGTTTACTAAATCTTTTTTGGGAATGAAATTCATCTTTCATAGGGTCTTGGGTTTCCATTGGGTTTGAAATAGGGTTTTTGAATGCGTTTTATGTGTAAAACCATGTTATGCCTCTTGAAAGTGTTTTATGAAAATGTGTGTGTTTTCATGTGATTATTTTGTGGTATTATTCGAGGTGATTTTATAATACTTGATAGTGGATTATTAAATCTATCTAGGGATTAAAATTATGTTTTGGATTGTTATTGGTGTGATTTTTTCATTGAAAGATGGTTTTGAAATGGGTTTTATGTGCAAATCTTGGCTATACACTTTAGAATTGTTTTATGAATGATTTTAATGGTTTAATGATTTTTTTAAGAGGTTAATCCATATTGGTAAAATGTTTTGCATTGTTTATATTTTTAAATGGTCCATTTTAAATGTGAAAGGGTATGTCATGTGATGTGTATCCTCTTGGAAATGTTTTATAAAAACGTTTAACAGAATTACAGAAATGTCAAAGTGATGTGAACGTGATGTGGGATATTTTCTATGAGTGTGATGTGAAAAATAGATTTTGTTTATGAAAAGGGTATTATCTAACATGTGAGTGGGATGTTATGTAATTTTTAGCATCTTGGGAATTTTTTTATGAAATTTTTAAAGGATGTGTTGAATTGTGAAAGATATTCAAAATGTGATGTGGGCTATTCTGGAGTGAGTTGGATTTCAAAATAAATTTGAATAAAAAGGGGGATGATTTGATTATGTGATGTAAATGTGGGATGCTTGGTTGATGTGTGACTTGGAAGTGGTATTTTCCTATGAAAATTATATTTAATGGCATGTTGAACTTGTTTGAGCACAAGAGCGAAACCTTGGAATCTTGGTGGGTGGACGTGTACTAGTATGCTAGTGATCCCATGGGGTTTGGACTCTGTTTCATGTAGTAAGATTGATGCTTAAAACAATAAATAAATTAAAATTATGATGATTATTGGGGACCAATAGGTTATGGGTATGTTATCTTCTAGTGGCTCGTGCATGAGAACATATATTGTGATGGTTACACTTACCGAGATACGTGGTACCTCAGACTCACAGTGAACTAGTGACTAGGGGTTATTTCCTATTTCTTATGCCCATTATATGCTTTAATCTTACTATTGGCATATGGTATTTTTGTCTATAAATTTCAATATCTTAGGAATTCAATTTAAAAGTGTTGATTATATAAAATAGCCCACTTGAAAACTGTTTTAATTTTTAAAGTTTCATCTTTTTGAAATTGTAACTACCATTTCATGTTTTTGAAAACATGCCCGCTTTTCGTCTTTGAATGTTCATCACAGGAAATATCTTAGTGGAGGTATCCTATTGGGCTTTGGCTCACACCCAACTTATAGGTTTGGGAGTAAGTAGATATGCTGATTTAGTTTCCTTAGGTTTGGGTACAACATTTGTAACTATGGTTCGGGTTTTAGTGCTCTAATGTGATGTGGTGCTATGGATATGGCTTGAGGGAAATGCCTATTACACTGTGGAGGTTCTTGGGCTATCATTTCTAGTTTTTTACATTTTTAATGGTTTTTGGGAATTGTTTTAAGTTGTGTAATTTTATTCTGAAATTTTATAAAATATGATTTCGTTTGAAAGAACCAGATTTTATTTACTATATTTGTTTGATGTTTTATGTTTATAAACTCAGGTAAATAATTCACAATTTTTAGTTTATGATTCCCGGAACTTTTTCCTACCTGTGGGGATTGGGAATGCCCTTAGGGTATTTCCACAGGCTAGGTCAAGTGCCGGTTTTAATGGTTACCAAATCGGGTTCTTGATAGGTGTGATTTAATTAAGAATACAAGAAGGAGGAAGTGTGATCTATTTTATGGGAAGAGTTAAATAATGGGTTATTTACTAATTATTTTACTAGAACTATTCACATGAAAATAGAGGGAGAATTATTTTATTTGAAACCAAAGGAAGATGAATCCATCATCACTTACAAAGTGAAATTCCCAAGACTAGTGAGGTATGCATCTAGATTTTTTACAAATATTGTGAGTATGATGAAATGATTATTTAGTGGATTGAAACCAGGTATCTATAGGTAAATAGATATAAAATAATTCATTAACTATGAAGAGATCATATTATTTTCACTTAAGGTGGAGATGGAAGCTAGATACTTCCATTACTCTAGAAACAAATAACCAAGAGATGAATTTTTAGAGTAAATCAGATGAAAAATATTAGGAATGAAATAATATTCAAATCCATTCATACAAAAAGTGTGGGAATATACACATGGTAAATTTCATTATATGGTAAATAATATGTTTTCAATTTGGTAGAACTGTTTTTCATGTTTATAAATATAAAAACAATTAAAAGTAAAATGGAAGAGAAGAAGGTCCCCACTAATTCTCCACAAACTATTCAATATTTTAAAATGAAAATAGTTTGAGAATTATGTTAATAAATTCCCTAACCCAAGAGATACTGAATAGAATATAACCCAAATAAACACCCCAAACCCATGGAATAATGGAGAGCATACTCAATAACTACCATTGAGGTGGATCACAATAATTAGGTGACGCAAGGAACACTTATTGTCCATTAAATATATGTAAATTCCTTATTCAATTTTGGTTATTTTCATAATTTTATATCAAAAATTGTTGCTGAGAATATCAAATTACCACCTCAATAATTTTATATTAAACTATCTATGAAAGAAATATTGGAATGATGATCACATCTTAGATATATAAATCCTCTCTGATCATAATTTCTTAGAATCCATCTCGTACAGATGTAATTCTTTTCCCTTTTGTGGAATTTAAAATAATATTGGGAAATGAGATCATTTATACACATATTTTTTATTCAATTTCAAATTATTTGAATAATTTTTTCCTAATTTTGATTGTTTAAATTCATATTTGGGTAATAATTTTTTAGTATCATTTTTGAAAAATAAAATAAAATATAATTTAATTAATTTAATTTGTATAATGGATTTTGAGTGTCATGTGTTGGACATAATGAAAAAGGTATTTTAAATATTTTTTCAAACAAATGGGCCAAAAATATTCTAGACCTCAACCCTTTGGTATTAATCCATGTGGTCATCCCATGAGGGTCATCCAAACATGCATACCGCCATGGAGATACCTCTAGGGTTGAAGGGGAAGGAATATGTCTTTTATGGTGTGCACATGGGATCATGAGATACATTGGGTCATGGGATTCAAGTTTCTACATTGGAGAGAGGAGGGATTCACGGATGCGTGGTGGAATGTGATGGAATTAAGGGTCATCCAATGCCCATATGACTTGATTCCTAGCCCATGTAATGAGATTTATTATATAGTTGGGCCAACCTAGTAAACTTTATGATGTGGGATGTGAATTTTTATCTAGGGATTGTGAAATTAACTGAACAATATCATCCTAGATTCAATTATGTATCATCTCGCTCAGATATCCGTTGCATCATAATAGTCAATCAATGCACCTCAAATCCACTATGGATGAATAATAAGGACCTCTGGAGCCATTGGATAACTTAAGGTTTCTAATCCACAACCATGTATTTTCCCTGTAGTCTATCATAAAGCTCAAAATGATGAAGATGATCATGCATCGCGGTCCTAATATTGTGTCAGAACTTATTTTTATCAGATAATAAAGGAAGAAGTATGTTCCATCATGTGAATAATTATATTTTAAGAAAAATGAGTAAGGGGTGGCTATAGAATGAAGACTTAACCTACATTTTAAATGAGGAAGAAAGAGAATGAGATATAGAGGAAGGATGGAGGTTGCGACGTAGGGTTCGGAAACATCATAGAGATTCTCTATTTGAAAGTTTCATTGGTTTGAGCTATTAATTAGGATATATGTAACACCCCAACCCCAGTTACCTAGAGTCGGTTCATTATTACATAACATTGTCTTAATCAAAAGGGATCAAATCTTGAAAGACTAATCAATTTAGTATCCTTGGAAGTACTAGATATATTTGTATGTTTTAAATTAAATTATAAAATTAAAAAACAAAAAAAATTGTCTCCATTGATTACATTCATATCCATTAGACTATCCTTGCAGGTTAGTCATAATATACTTCTTTGTATCCTGGGAAAAGTAAAACATAGAAAGGGGTGAGCTCAGATGCTTAGTAAGGATAACAATATAGAAACATCTTTCATAAATAAGAATAATCATTTAAGGCAATGTATAAGACTAAAACACAAGCTTTTTAAACATAAAATTCATTATAATATGGCAATGATAGATAAAATAATGTAATTTACTTATTCACATAGATATTCTACTAGTTGAATAATCAAATGTAATATCAATAGCCAATTTCATAATGATAGAATACATAATGTCGGACATCATAACCACATAGTCAAGGCCTCGCGCTAAGAATACAAATAATATTTTGTCAAGGCATTGTGATAAAAAAGTTTGTCTCAGGAGACCTACTGATGCATCAAGGAGCTATAGCAGGCTCCACCCGTCACACACTATGTCCAATGCATTCCTCATATGAAACGGTTGAAACATAACATAACCATTTGTATTAAAAATAGCATATGGAATGTTAATACTTTAACCATAAATCATGAATTGTATAAAAATAACATATACAAAGTTAAACATATCACAAAAACCTTCATTATAATATGGATGATTGTATACTAATAAATTAACTTCAAGCAAGTGTAAAATCCATCAAAGGATGTTGGCGTAGATGAAATCAAAACTATTTGAGAGAAATATATCTTTCTATTTTGAAATCATTTAAAATTACTATAATTTTAATAGAAAATATTTATTTTAAAAATAATCTTATAAGCTTGTAAGGGATGATTCTAAGGTGTTTCAATAGAAGAAAATAGCCGCACCCGCCGTATAAGTGAAAAAAATTATGTCATTAATTTTGTCGAAAAGGTTGTAAAGGACCTTATTTGGAAAATGACGGAAATATTCCTTTATAATAATCTTATAATAAGTCAAAAAAGTTATATATGAGCTTAATCCAAAATCTAGGAAATAATAAAAATATTTTGAAATACACTTTTAAGAAACATAGATGTAGATGATAAAGATGCCCAAGTAGATACTCACGTATAAACACCCTCAGATAATAGAGAGATAATAGAATTAACCCTTACGTTATAAATTTCTTAGATCGAGGGTATGTTAACCTAATGTATAATAGTCAAATCACTTTTATTAAATTATATAAGAACCACATACATAAATATGATATCATATAAGATCTTCTAATATTGTTTTGTTAAAATATTTTGGTTGTATCATTGTTTGGCGTGTTAACAGATTCTGTTTATTTTATATGTTTGGTAATGTAAATTATTTTTACTATGTATAAGATGTATTTGATTCATTTCCAGAATGATATTAAGTTTTTAGTTATTATTTTTAATCATAAAATGAAAATTATTCTTGAATAATTACGATGGGCAATTAATCTCACCACGTTCGTGGAGACTGTAATCCGTACAAATGCACGAGCGACAATATCATTATATTGATGGTGAAGTCATATGTAATTGGATGTAATACAATATATAAAAAATAATTAAAATTTTATATTTATTATTTACATCAGTTATACTCATTATTATATCCATAAAATTAATAAAGTGTTTGAATAACAAACTACACCACGACATGGAGATGGTAAGCCGTACGTACGCGGGTATACTGACATGTCATTCAAAGGATGGATAGAATAATTAATATGGTTGTACCATATTTAAAATAACATCAGAACATTTATAAGTTACTGGAGTTATTATTTTGGTATGGAAACAACAAAGAAAGAGGAAGTGGAAGAAGAAAATAACTTTGAAAAAAATTGGTGAAATTATTACCTCTTCTTCGGGTGTTACCTTTGGAGTTGATCAAAATGGCTCTTTAGGTAGGCTTTATGATCAAATTAAGGACATTAGGTAGAATTGAGGGTATTTGGGAGGATATTTGGGCTGGGTTTAGCTGAGCCAAATGGATTTTGAGGTGTTATTTTGAGAGAAGGGGAAGTGCCTTTTTATAAGAGAGCTGAGGGTTACATTAGAAAAAACACGAAATATTATTTTATTATACAATCAAATTCAGTATATAACAGCACAAAAATGATTTATTTTTAGGATAAGGTGTTTATTGGTCGAAAAACTATCAATAAATAGGTTTTAGATAGGTTTAGGTCACCATATTAACCTTATCATTTAGATTTAACGCTTAGTTAAATAGTTTATCTTTTACTATGTATTATTATATTATTATATTATATAGTTAATAATCCTAGTATAAAATGACAAGGGAACCCCAAGTTTTTCAATATTGATATATCTAACCCTATAAAATACCTTTGGAAGAACATTATATTTTTAGTAATATTATATCAATTAATAATATAGTATTTGTTTTAAAAACTCATTTATGTGAATTTGGACACTATTTAGTATTTGATTTTTGTTAAAGTCCTAAATACTTGTTTAATTCGAAAACAATTCATTTAATCATCCCTAACATGTCATATAAACCTATAAAATTCATGGAATTCATCATAAGTCTCAACTTACATTTATTTGGATATTTATAATATCAATTTTTAAATCTTTTTATAATAAGGTAATTACTACATCATCATTGTGTCATAAATAAATTTAATTATTTAAAGTCTAAAAATTATAAATAAAATACCATTATGTAGGAAATCATTTGATAATTATAATGAATATTTATAGTTGAATTTATCTTATGTTAAACTCTATATTAAAAATGGTTTAGTTATTAAACTTTGAATTTAACACTTTTAACTCTTCTTTAAATAAAATAATAATAAATGTCCTAATGTAAACCAAGTTGACCAAAAGGACCATATATTATTTTTAAGGTTTATTTTGGTTGAAATACACTTATCCAATATAATTTTGACATGCGTTAGGGTAATGATAATATTATTTTTACCTTTAATTACCCCATTTACTTTAAACCATGGTAAATAAAAGTTAAAAGTTACTATTCATAAAAAATTATTTTCATCTTATTGAACCAAATTTTACATACTGATATCAATAGTGTCTCTAAGATTTTTTAATTCAATTCACATAAGTAGTAAAATTATGTTTTATGCAAATTTTCTAATGTCCCTAGAAGGTGGGAAAAAGATGGTTAAAAGTTTAATAAAATTTTATATATCTAATACTATTATAAAATCACACCAATGAATTACATAGAACATATATAGGTATTATGTATCTATTTTTAGCAAAAATAAATTTATATAAGATAATAAACAATTTTAATAAAATTATCTTTTAAAAAATAACACAGTGTTTTTCACTATTTATCAAAAATTCAATGTTATCAGAAAAATACCAAAAATTCACCCTAAGATAATTTTGATATTATAAATCAAAAAATGAACTCCATTTTGAAAAATAAAATTTATAAAGATTAAAAAATTCAGTATTACTATTCTTAACTGCTATTTTGATTGGTCACGGTTTGTTATAACATGAAATTACATAAAACACAAACAATTGTATTATTCAAAGGGAAACGTACCATGGAAGCTTGGGGTGTTACATTCTCCAATTTTTCAATTAATTTCAACCTATAAATTTCTATAATATTACTACATAAAAAAGATTTGGGTGGTTCTTCATCATATGTTCCTTGGGTTCCCAAGTTACCTCTTCCATATTATGGATTCTCCCTAGAACATTCAACAGACGAGTCGTCCAGTTTCTCAACACTTGTTCTCTGGTATCAAGAATTTTGATAGGATATTCTCAATAAGACAAGTCATGTTCCAATTCTATTTCTTCATAGGTGAGTACGTGTGTTGGGTAAGCCTTTTATTTTCTCAACAGTGATACATGGAACACATCCCGAACTTTGGAGATACATGGCAGAATTACCAAAAAATAAGCTACAAATCCATTTCATTCAAGAATTTTGAAAGCTCTGATGTACCTGGGACTCAATTTACCCTTCTTATCGAAACATTTAACACCCTTACAGAGAGATACCTTCAAGAAAACATGATCTACTACTTGAAATTTCTAATCCTTCCTTTGGCTATCGACATAGCTCTTTTACCTACTTTGAGATGCTTTGATGTGGGTTGGAATAGGCTTCACCTTTTCCATTATTTCCTCAACAAGTTCTGGGCCTATCAGTTTTCTTTCACCAAAATCATCGAAACACATTGGTGTGCGACATCTCTTTCCATATAACGCATCATATGGTGCCAACAGAATACTTGAATGGATGCTATTGTTATAGGAAAATTCTAGAAGAGGTAAATACTAATACCACATACCTTGAAAATCCAGTGAGCAAGACCTAAACATTTCTTCTAAGGTTTGAATAGTCCATTTTGATTGTCCATTAGTTTGAGGGTGCTAGGCAGTGCTCAATCAATGTTCAGAATCCAAGCCCTTCTGAATAATTTTCTAGAATCTTGTCGTAAAATGGGGATCATGATCAGAAACAACCGATAGGGGTACTCCATGAAGTCTTACAACTTCATTAATATATAGTATTAATAAATGTTCAATTGGTAAATATTCTCTTATTTCAAGAAAATGTGCTAACATGGTAAGACGATCAATAATGACCCATATTGCATCATTCCTTCTAAGAGTATTTGGTAGTCCCATGACAAAGTCCATCATAATATGATCCCATTTCCACTCAGGTATGGGAAGAGGTTTCATGACTCCTCTATAATGTTGTCTTACAGCTTTCACTTGTTGACAAACCAAACATCTTGACACATAATCAACAATCTCTCACTTCATGTAGTCCCACAAAAACTGTTCCTTCAAATATCTACACATCTTAGTGCTACTAAGGTGTATAGAGAAATTGGAGCTATGAGCATCATCCAAAAATTCTCTTTTTAGATCAGGTATGTTAGGAACACAAAGTCTCTCCCAAAATTTCAAAATCCCATATTCTTATAAGATGTCGTTCAATCTCCCATCATTCACAACTATAATTTTCTTTTTAAACTCTTCATCATAAGTATGGTAACACTTTATCCTTTCTAGCAAAGATGGTTTGGAAACCATTTGAAAAAGTATTGATGTTTCACCTTTTATAGTTATTCCCATATCCTATTTTACTAGATTCATGAAAATTGGTTCCCTTTCAACTCTCATATAGTTCAAAACTCCATGATCCTTTCTGCTAAAAACATCTTCCACCTTAATTTCCTTCCCCAGGTGGTTGTGTATAGTGCAATGATAATCCTTCAGTATCTAAAGCCATCGCCTTTTCCTCATGTTGAGTTATTTTTGTGAGAAAATATACTTCAAGATCTTGTGATTGGTATATATCTCACATTTTCACCATAGAGATAATGTCTCCAAATCATCAAAGAAAATATTACAAATGCTAACTCAAATCATGAGTGAGATAGTTTTGTTCATGAATTTTTAGCTGCCGTGATGCATAGGAAATTACTATATCATTCTACATAAGGACACAACCACATACTTTCTATGAAACAATACTATAAATAACAAACCCATCATTCCCTGATGGTAGTATCAATATAGTAGCATTGACTAATATTCTCTTCAGTTCTTAAAAAAATTATTCACACACTTTTGTCTAAATAAATCTAACCCCTTTACATGTGATCTTAGTTAATGGGTTATCCAATTGGGAAAAATTATGGACGAAGCACTGATAATAACTGGATAAACCCATAAAACTAAGCACCCCAGTTATACTTGTTGGTGATTAACATTCTTGGATTGCCTTAGTCTTTGAAGGGTCAAAATATATTCCATCCTAAGAGACAATATGGGAATGAAACGAAATCTCTTGAATCCTGAATTCACCCTTTCTAAACAACCCATATAATTTATTTCTTTTTAGGGTTTTCAGAATAGTGTGCAAGTGATTTTCATGATCTTCATAGTTTTTTGAGAAAACCAAGATATCATCAATAAATACCTCTAACAAAGTTATCAAGATATTCCTTGAAAACTCTATTCATTAGATCCATGAAAACAGAGGGTGCATTAGTCAGTCCAAAAGGCATTACTGTAAACTCATAATGCCGGTACCTTGTTCAAAATGCAGTTTTCAGAATGTCTTCCTTCTTCATGCACAAATGATGATATCCATATCGAAGGTAAATATTTGAAAAATTTTGAGCTCCACGAAGATGGGCAAATAAATCTTCAATGCAAGGTAGGGGATACTTTTTCTTTATTTTTATTGCATTGATCTCCCTATAGTTAATGCACAACCTCATAGATCCATCTTTCTTCTTTACAAAAAGAATAGAACCTCCCCATAGAGAAAAACGGTGGTGAATAAATCCCTTATTACTCAATTCCTCTAGTTGTTTATTTAGTTCCACTAATTCCACAATGACCACTCTATAAGGGGTCTTCGATATGGGCCATGAACAAGGAATTAAATCAATGGAAAACTCAATTTCTCATTTTAGAGGATGTCCAGGTAAATCCTTTAGAAACACATCAACATATTATTGCATAATAGGTACATCCTCTTTTTGAACATTCTTTTCCTCACCAATAGTTATTTCATTCTCTTCTTCCCCAATTATTGATTTTAGTTGAGCTACTGTGGGTGGATCTAGATAAGAATCAAGTGGTGATGTTTGTGCTCTAAAGATAAGGTACTCCTTATCATCATCAAAAATTGTATCCTCCTTCTTCTTACAAAAAATTTTCATATCATGGTCTGAAATCCAATCCATACCAGGGAATATATCAAATTCAATAATTGTTATGATGATGATATCCACAGATAAAGAACATCTATATTCCCTAATGGGGACTAATTCAGAAAACTTTTCAACAATGATACTTCTCTTAGGAGTTTTGACTGACAACTTCCTTTTTAAATCAAACTGGAAATATATAATTTTCTTAGAAAATTGGGATGATATGAAACAATGTGATGATCCAGAATCAAATAAAGCATTGGATTAACATGAGGAAACAATTAAATTACCTTCCACCACTACTTTTGGAGCTTCAACCTCAGCAGTAGTGACCGCAAACGCTTGGCCTTGTTCCCTTGGAATTTTCTAAGGTATGTTTCCTTGGAACTTAAGACTTTCATTTTCATAATGCTCCATTTCTCTACAATTGTATCATTCATCATTTACAACCACTTTCTTTCCATTTCAATCATGATCTTGGTGGCCTTTTTCACCACAATAGTAACAGACTAACATTACCTTCAGGAAAGTAACGGGGTGTTTCATCCCACATTTACTACATGATGGATATTAAAATTTTCCCCATTTACCCTTACTTCCATCTCCAAAGTGTTCAGTAGATCTCTCATTCTCTTGATTTTTTTTAAAGTCATAAGACATAGAGAACTCATTTTCTATCTTGATAACACACGAGAAAATATCTTCATGTGATGAGAAGGATTTTGAGACTAATGCTTGAAGAAGAAATGGTTTTAACCCATAAATGAATTGATAAATCCTACTCCTTATGTTATGTATATAATCTACTGCATTCCTTGTAATCCTTGTAAAGTTAGCCACATACTTTTCGATATTCTCATCCTCTTTTATCCTCAGACTCAAAAGTTGGCTTTCCATATCCGCTCGATGGTCACGAGGAATGTATTTTTCTATAAAACACTCTTTAAACTCCCTCGATTTCATATTTGATACTTCTCCATACTCCTTAGTGTTTTTAATTACTTACCACCATTGTTCTGCATCTCCCATGAGGTGATAAACTGCTATGAAAACTTTTTCTCATTCACTACTCCCCAAAGTATTAAATATTTTCTCTAAGGAACTTATACATCACTCAGCTACAAATGGATGATTAGTCCCATTGAATGTCAGTGGTTTTTTCCTCTTGAAGTTCTCTAAAATGGATCCTCCCCTTTCTGGATCAGGGTGCTCCATATAGTTAAGGTTATTATTCATAATCTGAGTGAGTTTTCCTAGTATGGTGATAAGCTGATTAGCACCAGTTGCATCACCAGCTCCACTATAATGGTCTTGAGTATAAGGGAAATCCCTACATGGATTATGTGCATTGATACAGTTTCCATTCCTTACACTAGGCATCATTTCTAAAAATGGCATACACTATATTAGTTTAGGAATCATAATACATAATTCCAAACTTGTAAAACACTTAACATAAGTTGAACAGTTTATGTATATAATCCATAATCATAAAAATGTTTTATTTGAGGATTTATATACTCATAAATCCTTCATAATGGTTTGTAATGAAAATGTGAATTATCCTAAGTATATCACATAAGAGTGTCATTACCAAGAGTGCAAAAAAACCTATTGTAGTGTACCAGGATACCCTGGGTCAAGCCCGATACTCTTTGTCAGAGTTTTCACTCCTAGGTATATCTGTTCCAGAGCTGCCTCTACCTGCTCGTATCTAGATAGGGATGCATTTCTTGGAAAATACACAAAATATCTACATTACCAAAATTATAGGATGTTCTTCTATACTAATCTTCAAATTCTATCTTAGGTTAATGTTCTCTAATCTGAGTTTTTTTTAATCTAGCTTCCAAGGTTTATAAAAAGCATTATATGATACCAACTATAACACCTTAACCCCAGTTACCCATAGTCGGTGAATTATTAAATAACATTGGCATGATCACATGGGATCAAATCCTGAAAGACGAATAATTTTAGTATACATGGATGTACTAGAAACATTTATAAGTTTTACATTACATTATAAAATGAAAAACAACAACAACATTGTCTTCATTGGCCACATTTATATCCCTTAGACTATCCCTGCAGGTTAGTCATAAAATACCTTTTCGAATCCTGGAAAAAATAAAACATTGAAAGGGGTGAGCTCACATGCTCAGTAAGGATAACAATATAACAGAAACTTTCATAAATGAACATAAACATTTATTCCAATGTATAAGACTTAATCACAAGCCTTTTAAACTTAAAATTTATCATAATATTGAAATGATAAATAAAATATTTCCATTTACTTATTCACATGGATATTATACTAGTTGAATAATCACATTTAAAATCAATAGCCAATTTCATAATGATGGAATGCATAATGTCGGACATCATAACCATATAGTCAAGGCCACGTGCCAAGACAAAAAATAAGATTTTGTCAAGACCTTGTGCCAAGATTCTAATTTATCTTATGAGACCTACCAATGTACCTAAGAGCTATAGTGGGCTCCACTCATCACTAACTAAGTCAAATTCATTCCTCATATAGAAAGGTTGAAAAATAACATAAACATTCATATTAAAACTAGCATACAGAATGTTAATTATTTAACCATAAACCATGAATGGTATAAAAATAACACATCCATAGAAAAAAATATAACAAAACCTACAATACAATATAGAATATTGTATCATAATAAATGAACTTTAAATAAGTGTAAAATCCATCAAATGATGTTGAAATAGATGAAATCAAAACTATTTGAGAGAAACATGTCTTTCTATTTTAAAACCATTTCAAAGTCCTGTAATTTTAAAAGAAAAAATTTATTTTTAAAACATTTTTATAATATTGTATGGGAATATTTGAAGGTGTTACAACAATGGAAAATAGCCGCACCCACCGTATAAGTTAAAAAAAATTCTCTCCTTAATTTTGTCAAAATGGTCGTAAAGGACCTTCTTTGGAAAATTATAGAAAGATTCCTTTATAAACATCTTATAATAAGTAAAAAAAGGATATAAATGAATTTAACACATATTCTAGGGAATAGTAAATTTTTTTTGAAATACATTTTTAAGAAACACAAATGTGGATGATAAGGAGGTTCCAGCATATACTCACGTATAAACAACCTCAGATAATGAAGAGATTGTATAATTTACCCTTACCTTGTACCTTTCCATATTTGTGTGAACATTAACATCCTGTATAATAGTTAAATCATTATTATTAATTTATAAAATAACCACATACATAAATATGATATAATATATGATCTTCTAATATTTATTTGTTAATAATATTTCAATAGTATCATTATTTTGTGTGTTAACAGATTTGGTTTCCTTTATTGCTCGGTTATGTAAGCCATGTTTGTTATGTATTGGATGTATTTTATTCATATTAAAAATGATATTAATTTATTAAAAATTATTTTTAATCATAAAATGAAAATTATTCTTGAATGATTATGAATGTATCTCATCGCGTTCGTGGAGACGCTAATCCATACATACGCACATGCGACAATATCATTATATTGATGGTGAAATCATATTTAATTGGATTGTATATCATATATACAGAATCATTAACATGTTATATTTATTTTTTACATAAGTTATACTCATTATTATACCCATCAAAAAAATGAAGTGTTTGAATAACAAACTACACCACGATGTGGGGACGGTAATCCGTACGTACGCACATATGGTGAGATGTCATTCATGGGATGGATAGAATAATGAATATGGTTTTACCATATTTATAACAACATAACAGTATGTATATGTTAATGGATTTATTATTTTTGTATGGAAACAACAATGAATGGGGATGTGGAAGAAGAAAAGAACATTAAAAAAAGTAGTGAAAGTATTACCTCTTCTTTAGGTGTTTCTATTTATGTTGATCAAAAGGGCTCCTTAGGTTGGATTTCTGATCAAATTAAGGCCACTAGGTAGAAGTTAGGGTAGTTTGGAGGATATTTGGCTAGGGTATTACTGATTCAAATGGATTTTGAGTTGTTATTTTGAGAGATGGAGAAGTTCCTTTTTATAAGAGAGGTGAGGGTCACTTTAGGAAAAGCATGAAATATTATTTTATTATACAATCATATTCCATTTATAATGGATACAAAATGATTTATTTCGAAGATAATGTGATTATGGGTAAAACAAAATCTCAACCAATAGGTTTTATAAAGGTTTGGTTCACCATATTAACTTTTTTTTTTAGATTTGACTCTTAGTTAAATAGTTTAACTTTTTCCATGTATTCTAGTATTATTATATTATATGGTTAATAATATTACTATAAAATAGAAATAAAACCCCAAGTGGTTCATTATCAATAATTATAATATTATCAAAGACCTTTTTATGAACCTTATATTTTTAAGAATATTATATCAATTAATAAAATAGTTTTTTTAAAAGTCATTTATGTCATTTTTGACACTATTTAATATTTGTTTTTTTAAGTCCTAAAAACTTTTTTATGTCAAATAATTCATTTAATCAACCATAAAATGTCATATTAACCTATAAAACTTATTTAATTCCTTAAAAGTCTCAATTTACATTTATTTGGATATTTATAATATCAATTTTTCAATTTTTCAATAATTAGGTAATTATTGCATCATCATTGTGTCACGAAAAAACTTTTTTATATAATTTCAAAAAATTATAAATAAAATACATTTATTTAGTAGATTTTTTTATATTTCTAATTAATATTTACAGTTGAATTTATCTTATGTATAACCCTATATTAAAAATGGTTTAGTTAATAAACTTTGAATTTAACAATTTTAACTCTTCTTTAAATAAAATAATAATAAATGTTCTAATCTAATCCAAGTGTACTAAAGGGATCATATTTTATTCTTAAGGGTGATTTTGGTCTAAATAAACTTATCCAATAGAATTGGGACATTTTTTATGTTAATAATAATATCCTTTTTACCTTGAGTTTCCCAATTTACTTTGAGGCGTGGTAAATTAAAGTCAATATTTACTATTCACCAAAAACTATTTTCATCATATTGAACCTCAATTTTACTTACTTATATCAACCATGTGTCTTGGATTTTAGAAATTACATTCAGAGAAGAGATAAAATTACATTTTATGCCAATTTGCTAATGTGCCTATAAGGTGGGTCAAAGACGGTAAAAATTGTAATAAAATATTATATATATACTATTATTATAAAATGTCTCCAATGAATTACATCAATAATATATAGGTATTAATTATCTATTTTTATCTAAAATAAATTTAAATAAAATAATTAATTATTTTAAAAAAATTTGGTTTTAAACAATATCGCAGTCTTTTCACTATTCATCAAAAAATTAATGTTTTTAAAAAAAATACCTAAAATTAACCCTAATCTAATTCTGATATTCTGAATCCAAAAATGAAGTCCATTTTGAAAAATAAAATTTATAATGTTTCAAAAAGTGGGTATTGCTATTCATAATGGCTAGTTTGATTGGTCGTGGTGTGTTAGAACTTCAAGTTGCATACAACATAAGCTATTGTGTTATTCCAAGTGAAACATATTTTGGAAGCTTGGGGTGTTACAATATGTTCATGGATTGATGGATATATTGAAGACATGAAAGCATTGATATAAGGAATTATATGGAGAAGTTTTCTGCAATATACTACACTTGCTATATTAGTGAGGTTTTTAGCTACTAAAAATTTAAAGATGTGATGTTTTTATGATTTTCACAATCCAAAAGATGAATGAAATAGAAATTTTAAAATGAAAAGGTATTTTCGGCCTTATAATTATGTAAGGATTTCAAAAAATTCCAAAAAACAAGTAGATGAAACAAACTGAAAAGGATATATTTGAATATATATAGAGAATAAGACTCACCTAATACACTCTCTCATTAAAATGATTTTTCTAAAGGGAAAATGGAAAATTATCACATTAAGAAATTAATAAGTTATAATACAAGAGGTTTAAGGAGAGAAAATGTTAAGAAAATTCATGTGGAGAAGATATGGGAGATTTGAAATTGATTCTCAAGATAAATATTTATCATTAGATGGGGATAACTTCTATGAAAAAGATGATCCCACATTTTTTTGACATGGAGGGGTAGATTTAGTTGCTAATATAGGATGCTAAAATATGAGGAAAAGTGAAAGTTCTCTATCCAAAATATGAATAGAGAGTGGAAGACGAGGGTTATATTCAACCATTATAATTTTTAGTTAGAAATTAATTTTATTTTTTTATTTTTGATTTGTAATCCTGAATTCCTATATTTCCTGAGAAAGCAATACACACATTTTATCACTAAAACATATAATTTTACCTATAGTTCTTACTATGATATTTCCTTCCCATTAATACATGGTTTATTCATGTTGATTAAAAGATTATTTTTTATTATCTAGGTGTTTTAGGGGAGGATAAGTTTGATTAATGGGAATTTGACCTAATTATTTCATTATCTTTTTTATTTTGAGGATTCATACTCAATTTAGTATTTCCTTTTGACTCATTATTTATCTCATTCTCTCGTATTATATAATGAGTGAATCCACTAGGGGAGGATAACTATTGTAATTAAGGGGAGTAGGGCGAGAAAGAGTTGACCATTAATTTTGTTTCCTCTTAAGAGAGTTAACTTCATGAAATTATAGTGGTTATCGGATTACCTTGTGAGTCTGGTCAACTATCCTATGTAGATGTAGTTTATTTTGATAGACTAAGATATATACTTTAATAATTATTGGGAATAATTAATATTATAAATTTCATAAGTTAAATTGAGTTACATTTTATAAACTTCCATCTCAACATTCTATTTCCCTTATTTGCATCATATATTTTATCTTTGATCACATCTAACCCACATATCTTAATATAGTTTAGTTAATTTTATTTTTAGTAAAATCATGAGAAATTTGAATCTATTGAATTATATTAACCTTTTCCACATAGGATGAACCCTATCTTACGACTATTCTATATTTTAGTAGTTGGTGAAGTACAATTTTTTTTATAAATTTCTAGATGGATTCAGCCAAAGTATTCAATTACATCCTCTAGGAAAATTGTTGTGTATAGATTTAATATCCCTATATAGATCCCATATCAATTTTTTGGATAAGGATACATCATTGGTAATCCAAAATTCTCCTATTATCAAGTATTAATATAACAATGATATCCCATTGAAATGAAATTTTGTAATATGGGTTCTTATACCAAGAAATTAAATATTTTTATATCAGATGAACCAAGATGAAGTCAATATTGACATGATTCAAATTGTATTAGAATAAACTAATGTATTCATAGAATAATTTCCTAGTCCCCCCTTAGAGTATGAAGTTGATTTCCGGATTAAAATTACACCTAGAGATATACATATCTCAAATATTCTATATAGGATGAATTCTATTGAATTGTTGGAATTAATATATAAGTTAAAAAGGATTAGGACAATGGTTTTATCCACCCTAGTGCATCACCATGAAGAGAACCAGAGTTATTTGTTAAGAAGAAAGATATATCAATGCATATTTGATTTTCTTATCATGAGATTATAAAGATAACAATTATGAATAAATATCATTTACCTCACACCAATGACATATTATATTTACTTATAAGAGATAATTACGTCTCTAAGATTGACCTTAATTCTAGATATAATCTTTTGAGGTTCAAAAGAGATGATATTTAAAAAGAATCTTTTCAAACGAGATATGGAAAATATGAATTTAATGTGATTCCATTCATACTAACTAATGATACTTCTATCTTTGTGGATCTAACGAATAATGTCTTTAGAGACTACCTTTGTCAATTTTTGGTTTTCTTTGTTGATAATATTCAAATATACTCAAAGATATAGGAAGAGAAAGTAGATCATTTGCATATTGTTTTGAAGACCATTAGTAAATAGAAACTATATTACAAATTTATAATGTGTGAAATATGACTACATAAATTATCATTCTTGGGTCATATAATCATAATAAAGGGCATATCAAAAGATCCATCATAGATGGATATTATCAAGCAATGGCCTAGACTTCCAACTTTAATCAAGATGCGAATGATTCATGTATTAGTAGGAAATTATTGATTCTTTTTTATAGGTTTATCATAGATATATAATACACTGACCACGTTATAGTGGAATAGATTAAGGTTCATTTGGATATGGGAATTTGAATAATATTTTAATGAACAAAAAAAGTGGATTCCCACCACCCTTGTACATAAATTACCCTTTAGAGGGATGGGTTTCTAATATATAGTGATTATTTGATAGAGGACTTGTTTGTTTTCCCATAAATAATGATAAGGTAATTTCATATGCTTCATTGCAATTAAATTACCATGTGAAATGTTATCCAACACATGATTTAGAGATGGAAAAAATGATCTTTGCATCAATGATTAGGTAACATTAACCCTATTGATAAAATTTTGATATATATATTGATCATAAGATGTTGAAATATATATAACCATAGAAGGAATTGAATATGTTCCAAAGGATATTCTTGGAATTGATAAAAGATTATGATTTCTCAACACATTAACACCATGGGAAAGAAAATAAGTTGGTTGATCCTCAGATCATAAGATATCATACTACCCTATCCATGATAAGGCTTAAAGAAGACCCAATACTCATGGTTTTGTAAAATATGAACCATAAATCGATAAATTAAGGTGATAAATCCTATATTTACCAAATAACTTCTCAAACATTAATCATGTAATAATAAAATAAGACAAAAAAGATAATTTAGAGATGAAAAAAGGTAAAAATTATTTTGGAGTTTAACTTTGATGAAGTTTGAATTATAAGGTTTGGAACCCAAACATATATTCCATAAAAACCATAATTGATAAATTAAATTTTAGGAAATGCACATAACTCATCCTAATTCATTAAACCAGGATGTATGAAAATATATAGATACCTAGAATAAAACTTTTAGTGTGATAACATTAAAAGATAAATTACAAAATATGAATCTCTGTGCTTGGAATGCTAAAAAGTTAAGGATATATGGAAAAATTATAAGGTTAAATTATAACCATTAATAATACTAGTATGGAAATGGGAAAAAATCACTATGGAATTCATCATATGATTTCCCCAAATTTCTAAAGGCCATAATTCTACTTGTGTTTTATTCGATCACCTTACGATGTTAGACCATTTTTTTCCATTAAATAATATTTCTCCCTCGAAAAACTCACCATGTTATATATTAGGGATGTGGTGAGGGTACATGTTGGATGAATATAAATTTTATTTGATTATGAACTTAGGTTTACCACAATACTCTTGAGAATTATCCCAAAATAATTGGAGATATAGATGACTTTTTTTTTAATTTTTATCATTTTCAGATGGATAATCTGTCCAAAAGAACCATTAAAACTCTTGAGGACATAATGATATACTGTTTGATGGATTTAAATGGATGTTTGGATCAATACCCCCTTGATAATATTCTCATATAAAAATAGTTTTCATTATACAATTCAAATTGAACCATAAGAGGATCTGTATGGGAACATATATATGACTCCAACATTTTGGGATGATGTTGGAAAGAGGAAGCTGATATGTCATAACCTTGACTAAAAAATTTAAAAAAAGGTTTAAACAATTCTACAGAAAATTAAGGTATAACAAAGTTTATAGAAGAGTTATAAAAATAGTAATAAATGAAAACTTGAGATTGAAGTCAGTGAAAATGTGTTCCTTTAGATATCTCCAAGGAAGAAAGTTTTGAGAATTAGGAAGAAATGGAAGCTGAACCCTCAATACATTGATCACTTCAAGATCCTTAATCATGTCTGGATGGTATCTTATCACATAGTTATCCCTATAGACATCTCCCATGTGAATGTTGTCTTCCATGTATCGCTTTTGAGGAGGTACATAATATAATCCTCACATGTAATAAACATGAAACATGTGAAAATATAAAGTTCTCACTCATATGATGAAAAATCATTGAGAATTTTATATCTAAGAGATAAGGTGTTGTAGAAAAAGACCACTAACCTGGTCAAAGTTATATAAGTGACTCATAAGTTTGATGAAGCTATGTGGTAACATGAGGATTTAATGAGAAAAAAGTTCCGTCACTTGTTTTGATATGATTAATAAAATTTTGTGAAAACTATTATTTTTAAGGTGGTAGAATGTAATGACCCAAGGTTATTAAAAATAATTTTCCTTAATTAAATACCTGATGAGAAGTTTGGCTTGCACATGACACTTAAAAAAATTACCATAATATAGTTATTAAATATTACTATTATATTATTAGTTTCAAATTGGTGGGTATTAATATATGTATAAACTTTATAAAAACTATATATAATGGTTTAATAAATCAATTGACATTTTATTCTTAGAAGATACTTGTTTCATAAAATTGTTTGTATATGTTATACACGATTATATTAAAATTTTCTATTAATTTTTTTGAAATAAAATAATATAGAATTTTTTGAATATCTGTATCATAATTTTAAAAGTATTTAATGATGGAAATTTATATTATAGACATAAAATTAAGTTACCAAGGTAAATATTAATTAATGTGACAAAACATTTATTTATCAAAGAATGATGTTTTTCTATATATCAATTTTTTTAAATTAAATGGATCTATTTAAAATAAAGATTCCAATATAATGTTTATCTATTTTTATAAAATAATTAACATTCATTTAATTAGTAATAATTTTTTAATAATATTAAAGACACTACATTATTAAAACCACATTATTTTATAAAAAAAAATTTCAAAACAATATATTTTTTTAAATTAAAAGTTAATTTTCTAATAATTAAAAATTAAACTGTTTTAAATGGTCTCTAAATTTGAATTCAGAATATTATAATTTGGTAAGTGAGGTTATATTATATTTTTATTGATAAAATAGTAACCATGAATAAAATTTAATCAAGATTAATAAGTGTTAAAATGGGTAATATAATGTTGTTCAAATTTTATTAAATCAATTTTAAACATAGACCACATAAAATAATTGTTTTAGGTTGGAAATTCATACGTATATGTCTTACCTAAATTTCACCACCTAACTCATCTATATCTAATGAAATTTTATTGTTATACACATAACATTCTTTTCTATAGATTTTTCTGTCTATTTCACCTATAAAAGGTAATCACTTCCACCCTTTTCATAGCCACTTCCCAAATTATAAATTCTCATAAAAATATAACCAATTTACTTATTATAGACCCTATATATACATATGGCAGACTCTATACTCATCAAATTACACCAAGTCCATCATTTCCAAAGAATACTTCAAGAGAAGATGCAAATTCTCAACATAAGTATTACTTACCCTTTATTACCATTATTTATCTTTCTTATCTGCCTTCCTAAAAACCAATTATATCCATATTCACAAAATAACATATATGTATATATATATAATAAAATTTTATTATATTTATGTTATAACCATTATTTATTCCCCTCTAATTCAGTAAAAAATGAAAACATTACTCATGTGCATGGGCAGACAACCCCCTGCATGAACAATATGTTTCATTTCTCATATCTACCATTATAATATAGTTCTATAAATGGGTTTAGTGAATATATAATATATTTATTTCCTTATTTATATTCTGGAAAATTTTAGGCATTCTATATGTGATATTATCAATAAGTGATCATTATAAAACTAACCTCCTAAAATGAACATACCAAGAGAAAAATTGAGTTATTTATAAGTGAAAACATCATTTTTCACATTATTGTTATATATATTCCCAATTATGATTAATAACCTTAATAACATCTGAATAATATTATTAAAACTTTTTATTAATGATATTATAACAACATGATCTCTTACCAATCCAAAATAACACATAGATTATAACATACTCTTGTTAGGTGGGATTAACCACACACATGAAAAGAGATAGAAAGTATTCCATTAGAAACATAATATTGGATATTAATTAATAAATAATGAATTATTTTTTATTTTGGTATAGTAATATAATCCTTTAACTCTTTAATTATTTTACCATTGTTCATTTTTTAAAAATAAACAAAACATGCTCATAGACAATTTTCTTTACAAGAACCATAACTAAAAATATCATGGATTAAAATAATAAGTTTAAAAACTATCTAAAAAATATAAATTTTAGTACCATATATGATCTGGTAATGTAGAAATTTGGGATAAGAATAAATAACAACACCACTATTACAAAACTAGTTTAAAATGATCAAGATAATTTATACCTGAAATTGAAAATGACTAAGATAAAACTAATAATAATATAAAGAATAATTATAAATTACTTATATAAAATTATATTAATATGATAAGGTTTATCAATAGGTGATAAAGATAGTTATTTTTTATATAGGAGGTTAACAATCATTCATGGAAATCAAGTGTAAAAGTACGTGAATTTGGAAACAAAAATATGATTCATTATGTTATCTATTTTATTTTGAACTTTGAACTTCAATGTTTCCTATATTCATTGATCTCAATTTTCATATTTTACCTACACTATAATTTCTCAAGGAAAAATGATTTCTTATTTAATTTATCCCCCTATGAATGATTTTATTTTCTATAAAATTATAATTTGTTTCGAATAATCCCTATTAACTTAAGTGTTGATTTATCTCAAATTGTTATTTCTATCAAGTCTATGTTTTAACATACTAAATATACTATAATTTCTCATTTTTAAATCCAAATACTTATGAATTCAAGTAATCTTATTTCTTTCTTTTTAATGATAATATTTTTTACTCTGTTTTATGTATTAGATTCTATTTTCCTTTTTATCTCAAAATGGATTTATATTATATGATGTAATATTTAATAAATCACCATATAAATGATTTTATGAAGATCCCAATTATGGTTATTGGACTTGGTGTAAATTAATATGGTTTATGTGGTTATTCAGGTAATAATTTTTGAAATGTAAAGTGAAACACATTATTATCCATGAGTTTTAATAATCTGATTATCAGAAGTTTTATTATGGCGCACATGTATATGGTTAATCCTTAATTGATGGGTGAACCTTATATTGACATACAATAAATAAGTAAATTCTTTAAATGAAAAGAAATAATGCTTAAAAGAGTAGTGGTGCTTGATTAACTATAAGAAATAGGTTGTGATGCATGATCTGTATGGGGAAAATGTTGTGATACCTGATACGCCATGGGAAATGGGTGGTGATTCCTGATTGATGAAGATCACATTTTAATATATTTTATACTGTATATAATTGTTTATAATCCCACAATAGTGTTATTTTATGGGAAATTTCCAAATTTTTGTGATATTAGCAATATTTTGAGCTTAATAGTAAAAATGGCCCATTTCGATTTTTTAACTGTTTTAACATATTTTTGCAGTTTGACCATAACATTATCTACACAAATCCACATTTAAAAATTATTTCTTTCCCAGATTCTACACATCCAGGGATTCATTTACTACTTTTTGATGAAAAGCTGAAACAACCATATGGAAGCTCAAAGGAAGCTCACAAGTGGGAGCATGAAAATTGTTCACAATTCTGCCTATTTTTGGTATGGGGTCCATAACCCATTCATGGTGGGACCCAATATTGTGAAATTCGGTGGGGGGATGCACAAGGAGTTTTTCATAATCTTTCATTAAGTCACGACTGCAGGAATTGTCCATTTTAAGGTCATTAAAGCATCCTAATCTGGAGGTTTGCGATTTGGAAAGTCTTAGTGGAAAGAATAAATTATCAGAGTAAAAAGGTCATAACACTCGAAATACATGTCCCAATATTATGAGATTTTGAGGGTAAACGACAAAGAGAATTATGAACATCATTCATGATGGGATCAATGCGTGAAGATGTCATTTAATGGGTCTAAAACTCATCATCTTTCGGGGGATGAATTATGACTATAAAAGGAGGCCCTCACATCCTTCCCAAATCATCCCATTCTCCATTCCATTCTTTCAAGGCACCAAGGAGGAGATCTCCACCGAGGGAGGCCGACCAAAAGTCTTCCCCATTTAATTTCTTTTCATTATTTTTGTTTATGTTTTCAATTGTAATTTAGATTTCTAATAAAATTAATGCATTATTTTTGTGTCCTCCCATCCACCCTGTTTTCTTCTTCATCTTTTATCCTTCTTTTCATCTTTTATTCTTCTCATATTATCCACCATTAACTCTTACCCTAAAATATGAGGGTTTAACCCGAGACTTTTCCAGGGGGAGATATGTGGAAATTTCATTTATTCTATGCTTAAATTCCGATGTTTTATTATGTTTGGGATGAGCAAGAGTGATGTGCACGAGTGTGGTGATCATCCACCCCGACACAAATCTCAAACTAATTTATATTATTTTATTAAATATTTTCCCTCCCTTATACTAGATACAAGCTTTTAATACAATGGAGTTGAGTCATTCAGTGGTTGAAATAGAATACGATTGAGCCAGGTCTTGGAAGATGTCACACTCTCGATTGAGGTGTGCCATCAACCTTGATTATAGAAGGAGGTGAAGTTAAGATTACTAAATTCCTTCAATATTTTACACCATTAAATAAAATAATAGTAATTCATGAATGAGATCTCATAATTGAATTATCAAACTAAATTTAAATACCAACAAGGAGAATGATGGAACCCACAAAACAACCCATAAAGGCCAAGTTCTCTCTCAATTTATTGTATTTTGTCACTGCACGTTAGTTTTATCTTTTATTTTAATTAAATTTTATTCCATTCCTAGATAAAATGAAAACAAAAAAAAGAAGTAGTTTAGATGAATTAAATTAAGCGAGTGAACAAATAGAAAATGATCCTCAAGTGAGACGATCCTGGTCAGCCTCTATGATACACTAGAAAAATTAAATTGCTTTTGCCATGCCCTATGTCAGGCGTGTATCAAAACTAGCACCGTTGCCGGGGAGCTATGTAGTTATTTCGATCACTTTTTTAAAATTAACTTTTTGTAAATATGTTATTTTTATTTTTTTTCAATAAGAAAAATCTTAAAAAAATCTTTTTTTCATGATGTATTCAAAATCAAAATTTTATGCACGGGAAGATTAATCGCATGTGCAATATCAAGAACTTGAAATTGATTATCATGATCTAAATGACCTGGTTGAAAATATTAGTAATAATTTGGATGATTTAGGGAGGAAAATAGAATGGGCATTGGACTATGTTCGTGAAAGGATGGAGAAACCCGACCCTGAGATGGAGCAAGAACCTGAGATAGTGGTGGAATAAATTTCACCCCTCATCATTGAAGAACTAGAGGAGGTAAATATCTGGGTACATGAAGACTCATTCATCCTCACTCATCCAATTCTACCCGAGATAGATGAAAATGATGATAACTTTCCTACTAAGCCAAATGTGGGAGATCAATAAGAACTGGATAAATTATGGAATTAATGTGAGGAGCTGCTTGATCTCCCCAAGCCTTACAAAGAATAAGAGTCAGCACCACTGAAAGAAGACCCCACCCAATTGGTGGAATTTGAAGTCAAGATGTAGGATACCGACTACCTACCTCCATCCAGTGATAATCAACTCCAAGAGTCACTTTCAACTAAAGAGGTGATTGAACCAGAACCAACTCAGGGACATGATTCTTCCATGAAATCTACCTTTTCTGATTTCATTCAATCCAATTTGAGCATCACTCTTTATAATTTTGAATTTTCAGATTTGATCAATCTTTACATTTCCTTAAAAGAATATGAAAAAGAATATACACCTGTTGAGGAACACTTGATACTACCTGAAGACATTGAATATTCATTAGAGGGAGTACAAGAAGAGAAGAAAAATGTTGCACAAGTAACAACAAATAAGGATGAGGCTCTGTACTTCATCCTACCCTCGCCATGCATGTTGTACCAAAATGTGAAGGGGGTGGATCTGGTATACTATATCAATGGAGTCGTCCTCAACAAGAATAATGAAATTCAATCTGGAAAGAGCCACATGTGGTGGTTCAAATCAAAGAATCTTCATCCACCGAAAGATTATGGATAAAAGCTGGTACAGCCCTCTGGAGGCATTAAAAGATTCCAGGTCCCACTTGGGGGATCGTACCAAGATTTATCCTTTACTTGATTTTTAGTACTTTCATTTTACATATTAGGAATTTAAATTTCAAATTCAGTATTAGGAATTAGTCTAGCATGCGACCCACTCCCTCTTTTCATATTAAGCTAAAATGAAATGATCATTGTGATTAATTGAGTAATTTTTCTTTTATAGGATCGTGAAGGCAGAAAGAAGCCCCGAGAATTAGAGGAAGATGACTAAATCTTTATTTCAAAAGGGAGATCACTTTTTTATGATTATCATTTAAACTATTTTCATTTTTTGGTCCAAAACATATTTTGAGCATTAATGAACATTCTTATCACTGTTCACACCTCAATTGATTTTTGAAAGAGTTGAAATGAATTTTGAAATAATGGATTTTAAATGATTGTGGATATGAATTCATTTTCCTAGAAATGGAGTTTCTAGAATTATAATGAGTTTGAATGATTTTTGAAATCCATGCCCATGAAACACTAACTCAAAATATTTCTCTAATCTCGTGAGGTATTCTAAATCACTTTTACATATTCTTCCTAATACCCTCACTTTCTTGAGGGAAACTTGAATTTTGTATGAGAAACTGAATTTGTGAATAATTCTCTTTGGAAGATTTGGATTTCAAGGAATGTATTTGAAATGATTAAGGAATCTCTTTGGCTATCCACATTTTATTCTGATACCCACCATTACATTTATCCTTCGTAAGCCCTTAGATGCCATGAATTTTCTTATAGGTTTAAGCCACATTACAAGCCAATTTTTCCATACCTAACCGCACATTTAGTATTTTTGCATGGATATTTCAAGTTTGATTATGGGGGAAGGGCCTTTTGTGTGCATTAATTGGGATGTGTATCATTTCTGTGTGGTTCTAGGTGTGTGTAAATATTTTGGGTAGTGTACAATAAGAGAATTGGGAATGTATCATCATTTCATTGTTCTTTATTTGTTTCATCAATTTATCCTTAAACAAATTTTGTAAAAAATGGAGATGAGATTTAATTACTCATTGTACATTATTTTATGACTCATGTACCTCTCAAAAATCAAGGGAATTAATTTTAATTCATTTATTTTATTCAAATTTTCAACTCATCCTCCATGAAAAAGAAAAGGAAAAAGAAGAATATAAAGCTGGGCCTTTCTAGAGCTTTGAAAAAAAGGAGAATTTAGATGAAATAATTTATTATAATCACTTCTCGGATCATGTACCATGTCATAAAAGAGGTTTGGTGTTGTTTTTCAAATTTTCAAGTGGGGTTGAGAGAGGAATTTTCTATTTTTCACTTAAATTAATCATGCATTGTACTTAAGAGTCCATCCTCCTCTTTTTAGCCTGGAAATTCTTCAATCATTTTCCCACCAACCCTAAGCCATAGAATCATTTGAAACATTAATTAAATCCCTCATTATTAAATTCATTTCCATTTTTCACACTATGGAGAAATGAGAATTTTCACAAACCTATGGTGATACATGTGATTTTCAAGTATGAGTATAACTCCAGATTCAATTTCTCTTGAGTGAAGAGTGGCATAAAATTAAATTAAAGGTTTATTGTGATTGGGCCATGGATAGATTTATGAGGTTGAAAAAATTTTCATTATTGAAATGAAAATGATATAGGCTTGTTTTTCATATATGATACATGATGGACTTCTATTTTGGATAAGATCATTGATATTTTCTCATTTTGGATTGTTGTGTGGATTTTGATTTGGATGTAAGATGATTTCCCGGGAGTGCAATGTTTATATGTGAGGGAGTTATAGAGCTCATATTTTCATATATTTTATACTGTAAATCATTGTTTATAATCCCAATATAGTGTTATTGTATGGGCAATTGTAACATTTTTATGATATTAGTAATATTTTGAGATTAATAGTAAAAATGGCCCATTTCGAATTTTTTAACTATTTTAACTTATTTCTGTAGTTTGGCCCTATAATTTTCTACACTAATAAAAATGGAAAAATTAATTATTTTCTAGATTCAACGCATCCAGGGATTCATTTACTAAATTTGGACGAAAAGCTGAATTGGCCATATGGAAGCCCAAAGGAAGCTCATAAGTGGGAGCATGAAAACTGTTCACAGTTCTGCCGATTTTTGGTGTGGGGTCCATAAACCATTCATGGTGGGACCAAATGTTATAAACTTTGGTGGGGGTACGCGCAAGGAGATTTGGAGAATATTTAATAAATTCAAGACCATGGTAATTGGACGTTTTAAGTGTCATTAATGCATCCTAATCCGGAGGTTTGCAATCTGGTGAGTCTGACTGAACAGAATAAATGCTCAGAGTAAAACAGCCATAACTCTCGGAATACATGTCCAAATCTACTGATATTTTGAGGGTAAACACCCAAGAGAATTATGAACAATATTAAAGAATTTATCAATGCGTGAAGATGTCATGTAATTGGGCTAAAACGCATCAATGTTTGGGAGAAAAAATATGCCTATAAAAGGAGGCCCTCACCTCCTTCCCAAATTATCCCATTCTCCATTCCATTCCTTCAAGGAACCAAGGAGGAGATCTACACCGAGGGAAGCCGACCACAAATATTCCCTATTTCATTTATTTTCTTTATTTTTGTTTTAGTTTTCAATTATAATCAAGATATCTAATAAAATTTATGCATTATTTTTGTGTCCACCCATCCACCCTGTTTTCTTCTTCATCTTTTCTCCCTCTTTTCTTCTTTTATTCTTCTCATATTATCCGCCCTTACCTCTTACCCTAAAATATGAGGGGTTAGCCCGAGACTTGGCCCGATGGAGGTATGTGGAAATTTCATTTATTCTTTTCTTAAATTCCGATGTTTTATTAAGTTTATGATGACCAAGAGTGATGTGCATGAGAGTGGCGATCGTCCACCACGACACAGATCTCAAACTCTTTTATATTATTTTATTAACTATTTTCCCTCCCTTATATTAGATATAATCACTTCATATGATAGAGTTGATCCATTTAGTGGTAGAAATGGCATACGATGGAGCCAAGTCTTGGAAGATGTCACACTCTCGATCGAGGTGTGTCATCAACATTGATTATAGGAGGAGGTGAAGTTAAGATTTCTAAATGCATTCAATATTTCAAAACAATATATAAAAGAATAGTAATTCATGAATGAGATATCATAGTTTAATTATCAAAATTAATTTAAATACCAACAAGGAGAATGATGGAACCCACAATCCAACCCATAAAGGGCAAGTTCTTTCTCAATTAATTGCATTTTGTCATTGCACGTTAGTTTTTTCTTTTATTTTAATTAAATTGTATTTTATTCCTAGATAAAATTAAAACAACCAAAAGAAGTAGTTTAGATGAATTAGATTAAGTGAGTGAACGAACTAAAAATTCTCCTCAAGTGAGATGACCCTGGTCAGCCTCAATGCCGCACTAGGAAAATTAAATTGCTTTTGCCACGCCCTACGACAGACGTGCATCACTGATCCACAATTTTTTGTTTATAAGATTATGTTGGTGCCACAATACTTTTAAATGTGACAATGTCATAAACCAAGAATAATGATTTAATTCTCATTTTTTCCTAGTCTTTAATCCATTTTATATTTTTGATCATATTTGATTATTTTCTCACCTATCTTTCCATATGAACCGTAATTTATGATTATTTGTTCTTTTAATTTGATATTTCTATTTCCTATTTATGTTATCTCATATTCTTATGATATCACACTGTGTAACATGTTTATATGTTTATTTTTACCTTTATAAGTATTTGATGTCACCCCTTATGTTTACATTTTCTTGGGCATTAGGATGAGTTTAATTTGGAATATATTTAAAAGAAGACCTATTATGATGAAAATATAGGGAAATGTTCACAAGAATTGTAAAATAAGTATCTTATGTAGCTATTATAAAAATACACAAAACCTATAGATTATTGGGATGTTGAGTATATTATGTAATGTAATATTTTTAATTAGGTAAATGATGTAAAATAAAATCATGGTTATCTTTGATCACCTTAGAATTGGCAGGGACACCAACACCCAAATGTTTTGGGGGTGTTTTCCACAACATCTAGGATGCCATGAAATGGGATCACTCACTTCTACCACTTCTTCGATATTCTTTTGGATGTATTTATAAGGAGGTGTATACCGGGATTTAATGGATTTTGGTATCACGAGTGATCATACTAGGGTTTTTATGACTCTCTGTTTTACTAAAAATTTATGTGTGAGATATAATGATATAAGGCTATAACACATAATTGTATTTGGACATAATGTTTTCTGCACAACTTCAAAATAAGATTTTAAAGTCATTTTTTGTGTTTGGTGGTGGTTTAAACTGCTACTAAATCATGTGTCAACAATCATTTAGCAGCGGTTTTCCAAAATTGTTATGGGATGATTTAACGATGGTTTAAACCAACTTTAAATATTTTTACCACTTTTTTGAATTTATTTTTTATTTTTTATTTAAATATTTATTTATTATTTGTTATTTATTATTTCTTGCATATGAACATGTCATGCACACATGTTTGCATGAATCTTCCATGTATAAATACCGCATATATATGTGTTTGGTGAGAGTTGAACCCCTCACCTCTTGGTTATTTAGTTAAGACATTACCACTCCTATAAGCTCTTCATGTGATGAGTAAACAAAATTTAATATACTTATATTTATAAATAAAAAATAGATAATAATAGAAAGAAATAATAATAAGTCATAAAATACTAGAAAAACAAAAAACCAATTATAATGAAGAAAATAATTAATAATTAATAATTAGTAATTAACAATTAATAACTAATAATTAATGAATAAATGATTAATAAATGAACAACAAATGATTAATAAATAAATAAATAAAGAAATAAGAGAATAATAAATAATAAATAACAAATATTCATTAATAATTGATAAGGAAGAAATAAATAGTTGAACAAAAAAATAATTAATTATAAATTATTAATAAATAAATAATATGTCATAAAACGTAATGAATAAATAATGAATAAATAATAAATAAATATAATAATATATGATAAATAAGTAATAAATTTACAAATAATGAATTAATAAATAATAGATAATAAATAAGTAAAACATAAATAATAAATAGCAAATTAATAAATAATAAAAGAATTATAATAAATTTTTTAAATAATTAATAATAAAAACCAAATGATAAAAAAAAGAAATAGTAATAAATTAAGAAATAATAAACAATACCTCAATTATAAATGAAAAATAAATAATATGTAAATTATAAATTAATAATAAATAATAAATTAATAACAATTTATAAATAATTTATAATAATTATTAAATTGAAAATAAAGAAATTAATAATAATTTAACAATAAATAATAATTTAATATATAATAAATAAGTAATAAATAAAAAAATATTATCTAATATATAATAAATGAATAAATAATAAATAATAAATCAGAAATAATTAATAAGTAATAAATAAATAATAAATAAATAATTAATAATAAATTAAAAATATTCTGAAAAAGGGTATAATAAATATATAATAAATATATTAGAAATATTAAATAATATTAAATAATAAATAAAAAATAAAAAAAATGTAAACAATAAAATATATAAAATAAATAACAAATAATAAATAAATAAACTAGTAAATAATAAATAATAAATAATAAATAATAAATAATAATTAATAAATGGATATAAATACCTATAAATATATATACATATAACGAAATTTTAAAAATATATATAAATAAACATTTATGTTACATAAATATATATCAACACATACATGTATATAATTGTATATTAATATATATATATATATAAACACATATAAATATAAATGTCCATATATATATACCTATATAATATATAAACATATATAAACATAGATATGAATAAATATTTAAAAATGTACATAAATATTGATTAATATTGGTAAATATATATAAATATCAATGCATAGATACAATTATAAGTAATATTAATTAAATATTGATATATATATTATAAATAAATATACATAGATGTACAGAAATATATATGTACACACACACATATAAATATATAATAAATAAAAAATCACCAAAAGAGGGAAAACCAAAATAATTACAACACTATAAAATCGATATGAATGTATTCTTGAAATAAAATCATAGATGGACAAAAATTCCTATAAATAAACTCTTAATTGAAGCTGAAATATCATTTAATGTTCATCAAATCATGGTATCCAAACCAATTAATTAGTTTTGGTGTTATTCAGGGCCATTTTGGCCTAACAAATATTTATCAGGGTATCTTTAGACAACACATCATAAAGCTCATCACAATATTTGATTTAATATGTGATAGAGAACAAATGAACACTCAGATCAATAGTTATGGTCATTTGAAGTTCAAGTTTAATTTTCAACTTCTTTTAAAACTGATTTTTTATTCAACTAATTATTACAAAATTATTATCTAATATTTTTCAATATCATTTCATAAGCTTTAATTTTTCTTGTTGGGGGGGGGGGTTAAAACGGACACTTGGATAAAAAGTTATCATCGTTTGATGCCAAATCTTATAAAGGGAAGTCAAAGACAATCATAGCTAACTTGGTGAAACATGCTCCCATAAGGCCCTCCTCTTCTCTTTATGGGAAAGGAATAGGTGACCCCTGCCACAAATTCCTACATGTGTTTCTTCTGTTGAACTAAACATCGCTATTAATCTAGTTACAATTTCCCTTCAAGATCCAGATTTGGATGCTCCTTCTGAGCAGGGCGAGGGGTTTGGAGCTGCGGGCTCTTACAACAAAATATTTCTCCCAATGTTTAACAGCAGTTCTGCATCAATGGATTCAGCTTCCAAGAAGGGTAGGGGGTCTGTAGATATTCCAGACCATGCTGCTGATGGAGAAAAGACCTCTGTTCATTATTTTAGGAATTCTACTCTCCATTAGGTTCAACAAATCTCTTCTTCTGGACATCAACAGGGCATGAAGGTTCTCAGTCCTACTGTCACCTGCCAATCTAAAGAGAAATGAGATGGCCATTCTACTCCTGGTTGAACATATGTCCAATTCAGGGACAAATTTCACTCTAAAGTGAATACTTGAAACTCATTTGATTTGCTTGCCTCTGCAAGCAGTGATGAAGAAGTACCAAAATCTGAACATACACTCGCTGTGAAAGAAATGATGACAGTCAATGATGATGAACTATTGGATGATGGAGGTGGACCATGGTTGACGACCAAAACTGGGAGAAGAAGAAGACCTCCTCGTGGCCGAGGTGGGAAACTCCCTCACCACAGTATGAGCACCAGGTCACAAGTAACTTGAGCCCCTCATCTTATTGTGTTTTGGAATGATATGTATTTCTATGTCCCTCTTCCACCTTTTAAATTTCTTTAATAAAGAGGCCCTAAAGCCTCAACCCTATTTAAAAAAAACTAACTAATAATAATAAATTATTAATAATTATCGCATTCCAATAAATATGAATTTTAAATAATGAAAAGTACATGATTATAAATAATAAATATAATTATTAACAATAAATCATAATTAAATATTTAAAATTTAATAAATTTTCCATTAATTTAGTGGTAGTTTTGAAAAAACTACCTCTAAGTATAAATTATTTTTTTGATTATTTTTAATAAATATGATTTTTTGGTGATTGTTAAAAAACCTCCAAAAAAATTATATTTAAACATAAATAAAATTAAAACAAATCTAGAATCAATTTTTAAAAATACCACTATGAAATATTTTTTTTGCAGAATATTTAGCAGTGGTTTTCAAAGCCACCACTGACAATGACAAAAAAACCAACTTTCCCTGTAGCATGGAATCCCAGGAGGGTACATTCATGGTATTTGATGACATGAGCTATAATGAATTTACATTGTCTATAGTGGCTTCTAAGAATACACATCATTCTTATAAGGGATTATGATGATAATGAGGAACCAAGTTACATAGGATGCATTATTAGATATGAAATGATTTCATGGTATGCAATATATCTTATGAAAGAGATAAGAATTGGATGTTTGGTATAGAGGTGTGAGAGATAAAAACTAGTGGGGAATCAGAAGCATGGTACCTCCTTATATTTATATATGCGAGTTTATTATAGAATTTTCTACTTCTATGCATTACTTGGGGAGTGATCCCTGGTGAGGATGAGAAATAGTTTTAACTACTTTGGTGATGATATAGTTTCTTTTTTTATTCACTAGAATTTAGTATGCTTGTTTCAAATTTTTCATGGGATGTTACAAGAAGGATCCTACTAAGTATTCATTTTATTCTCACCCTGTGTATATATAAACATCTTTTCAGGTCCATAAGAGCTGGTTGGTGATCATGTTGGGAGTTACAAGTTCATGGAGTGTTCTAGATCCATTATATCTTCATGGTTTCTATTTAGTATTTTCTTTGGGAACTTATTGTTTTATTTTCATATGTATCAATTTATGTATGATATTACATTTTTTATGATTTTTTTATTTAGTTATTTATGGTATTTTTCGGTGGTTTCTCATCTTATCCCTTACTCATTATAATTCTATAGAGGTTAATCCCTCCTATGTGTATGATTTATATATGACCTCTCCTACGCTCACTCCCACTCTAGTTCTCACTGTTGGTTATACAATTGATGTCATGTGTATCTCTTCATCTTATTGGGAGATGGGTGCGGCTTTGATCATTTAGGGAATGTGGATTTCATTCAAAGATTCTATATGTGGTGTGGTGGATTATTTGGCTCCAACCTGTGGTGAGGTGTCTTCTTTCAATTCCTGCATTTCACTAATAGAGGTTGTCCCCAAGGTTTCTGGAAGGGTTGATGGTTTTCTGGTTATGGATCTATCAGAGAAGGAGCTTCAGGATGCATCACCTCTTCATGATCTTTCATTGATGGACCGTTTTGATCACAAGAAACTCTCGCTATGTTTTCTAGGGACTATGTTTCCTTTATGTGCCTTCGGCTATTGGTAGCTGTTTCCGAGATTTCTAGGGTGGCCTTCTGCATTCATTGTTCTTCCAGGGAAGATTTTGTGACTGCTTGGGCCATGGAAGATTGACAGTGTGGGTCGTGGAATTTTTCACCATCCCATTGGACTTAGGACTACCATTTTGGTATGGATTTCCCCTCAGAAACTGTCGGGATCTCCATGAACAACCTTACTCATCCATTCTATAACTAGGTGATTATGAATTCAGTTGGAGACTCCATAGGTTTGTGTCTTCACTCCAATGAAATCACAGCTCGTTTCCACTCCATTGCTTTATTGCGTATCAACGTTGATATGGATCTATCAGTTCAATTATCGATGCAGTTGCTATTGAAGCTAGGGTCAGGATTTTAGTGGTGGAAAAGTATGTATTATCAAAATCCTCTAAGGTTTTTCAGGGCATGTGTTATTCAGGGGTATTCTACGGTGGTCTACCATAATAGGAGGCTTGCACCTAGCTCTTCTAGTACGGGGTCTCAAGGTGGTCGAAAGGTCAGTCCTACAGGCATGATAGTGGATACAGAGGGTGATGTTAGCATTGGGGAAGATTTTTCAAATTCAAATGGTGGTCCCCATATGTCGGGTGAGGTGTTGACACTGGTCATCCTGACTACATTGGAGGTTATTTTTCCTGGATCTTCCCAGCCCGATATGGAGCTGTTTCTATCACAGTTCCCCATCATTTCCTCCCCTGATACTTGCATTGCTGGATCATCCAAGGTTGTGGCAGGGGCCTATGGGGAAATGTAAGATTTTCTAGCATGGTCCCTACGACTCCATCCCTGGCTTTGTCCCCTCCTCCATCATCATTCCTGATCTCAAACCAACTATATATAGACTTTCTTCAACATTATCTGATTAGTAGTTTTCTTCAGATGCCAAATGTCTGTCTCGGATGGAGTTGGTTCCAGTTGGCATTTTGAAGGAGGTAATGTCTGCACAGGGATTCCCACAACGATTTCTTCTGGTCTCCATACTCTAAGGGAAATTAGAGTTGTTCTCTCTGCCACCTTCTTCATCAGTCAGGCTTTCACTACTCAAGGACCAAAATGGGATTTCAATAAGATGATTCTTTCTCTGAAGTAGGGCATCTCGCTGGAGGGATCTTCTGGGCCTCTCACCCATTCTAATTCGACGGAGGCTAGTATGTGCATCTTGTTTTCGTCCCATGGAGCTGCTTGACTTATGTCTAAGAAACTCTCAATTTAATTCTATCTCTGAACATATAGAATACAATAGGGATGGGGCACTAGTGAAGAGCACCCTCTTGGTTGCAGAGGCTAGGAAACACTATTCATCTATTGTGGCCATTCTTAAATCCAAATAAGATCCTAGTAAAAATCCCTCTGAAAAGGTAAAGATGAGTTTTTAGTTCTACTTTCATGGGTATTCAGATAACACACGCATTTGGATTTTCTGGAATACATCAATTAAAGTGGAGGTGGTTAGCATCATGAACCAGTGCATAAATACCATGTCCTCATAATCTTGGGGTGAGGTTCTCTTATCTTTTTTCTTGCTAGCACCGAGGTGCATGGGAGGTTGGACCTTTAGAGCTGTAACATCCCAGGTAAACAGATAAATAATAAATTTTCATTTTAATTAATATTTTAAGAATTAAATATTAATTTTACTTTAAAGAGGTTTCTATTTTCGATGGCAAACCCGATACACAACAATGAGTTTCTTTGAAATCTTATGTTGCGCACAATGTTGGGTCATACTGAAAAATAATAATATAATATTATTTTAAATGATAGTTAATGCCTAGCCATTATAATGTTAGGAATGGACAAAACTATATAAAAAATTATTATACTTGTTTGTTAATTGTTTTTACATTTATCCAATATAAGTTAGAGGCTTAAAAGAAGAAAAGAATTAGATTTTTAGGATAAATACTCTAATATTCACAAAAGGTCGATTTACAACCTTTTGATGGAGAACCATCTTTTAAAATATTTTTGGTCACTTTTATAAATTTTATTTGACCAAATAAAATTCTTATTTAGAATCAGGAAACCAAAATTTAGTTTGGGTAATTTTTTGGGTATTTTTCTGATAAAATTCATTTTTAATGAATAGTAAAAAATACTCTATTTTAATTCAAATCTACTTTTTAATCTAATTTATTTAAATGGTTAGATTATCTTTTTAATTGTTTTTAAATTGTAATTAGATTATATTTTTTTTTCCATTTAATCCAACAGTGGTCATTAAAATTAATTTCACTTTGAAATTGGATCTAAACAAGTATTAATCTTTTGATCGATATTGTTTCTTAAAAACAAGCTATTTATTTTGACAACGAGAATTAATTTTAAATTAATTAATGAAAATACTATGTTTTGAATTTTGTAAAATAAAAATCATTTTTAAATTCGGAATATCAAATATAACTTAGGATGAATTTTTGTTATTTGTTTTGAAAAACAGGACTTTTTGATGAATAGTGAAACCACTAAGTAGTAGTAAAAAAACTGACTTCTTCATTTAAATGAAATTTTACCACTTCTATGAATTGAATTTAGAAAATATAACATACGTGGTTGTTATTATTAAGTAAAATTTGGTTCAATAAGATGAAAGTAATTTTTGGTGAGTAGTAACTTTTTACTTTTTTTACCACGGTTAAAGGTAAATAGGGTAATTCAAGGTAAAAAGAATATTATAATAATACAAAATTGCCTTAACACTTGTCCTAACATTATTTTATGAGTCATTTCCGACCATGGGCATCCTTGGGTCGCTTTTGGGACCCCATGGAGCCACATGAGACTGATAATGACAGTTTAGATTAATTAATTTAAAGTAAAGACAAAAATGACACAAATAAATATCTTTTAGTAAAGTAATTTTTACACGAGGTTATATAAGTTATCATTTAGACTATAAATATTATTTGGAAAGATAAAAATATTTCCAAAATCATGGTATATTTTTTATAATTTTTTTACATTAAATAAATAAAATTAATTATGACACCGAAATAATGCAGTATTTACCTCATTAATAAATGATTTAAATAAATAAGATTATAAATATTAAAATAACATCCAAAACCTGTCAAATTGTTATTGGATGAATTTATTTAGACCATGAGTCATCTTATAATAATCTTTAATGAGTTTTGGATCTTTATAAACCGAAAATCATTATATAATAAAATAATATTTTCACACTTTCTTAAAGAGCCCCCTTTCCCCCTTATAAAAGGACACCACTTCTAACTCATTCCTCACACCTCTCAATCCCCTTGGATCTTCCAAAAACTACCTAAATAATATCTCAAGCTCCCTATATTCCACCTATAAGTCTTAATTTAGGCATAATACACTTCAAGTAAACCTTTTGGTTTAATCCAAATGGAAATACCCAATTTAAAGGTAACAATTTCTCTTACATGCTTTTCATTTATTTTACTTCTCCAATTCATAAAATCATCCCATTACTTTATTTTATAACATAACCAGTGTACTAAATATACTTTTATTTTTTTATGATAAGGAATAAAATTACACTTACACACACCTCCATCTAATGGGCAAGGAACATACAATTTCCGCGGATGGAAAACTAATGCCTCACGAAACGAGGATTGTTCAATTATCTCCTAGAACCTCTTATGGTGGCCATTATGATGGAAATGTATTTATATTATATATATATATATATATATTATTTTTATGTTTTAATTATGATTATGAATTTTTTAATTTATATCATACCTTTATGGTTTCCATTATGAATAAACGTGATAATTTCATTTGAGGAAGTGCGGACTACCGCCCCCTCAAAGTTATATGTCTCGTTCATACCATAATTGGGACATATAATGGATGAAGTTATTGAAATTAAATATTATATTATACTGTAATTATAATATAACTATGTATCATTATGTTTTCATTCAATTAAAATATGAAATAGAAATGAAAGTAGCATTCATGCGTACGTATGACTTACCATCTCCATGAACGGTGCATTTCATTTATTATATCTAAATCTTATATACTGTTATTAATACATATATATACAGGATTTATATAATATATATGATATCAAAATCATGAATAAAATTCTAGAGATAATGTACTCTTGACGACATGGACAACTTGTTATTATAAGGTGTTCATTTTTGACTCAAGTACCAAATATCTACAAAACGACCATTATTAACATAAATGATTAAATAATGTTTATAAAATGATAAAAAGAGATATTAAAGGAATAATAAACTTGAAAAAGGGTTCTTAATCATTTATAAATTAACTTATGTTTATTATTAATGATGAACAAGGAACAAACAAGTCAAGTCAGACAGGAGGTAAGAGGTTTCATATCTCATTTTTAATTCCTTGAGATTTCCATTGTTCACTACTAATTTATTGCATGTGGTGTATTTTGTACTGAAATTTGATATATATTATCATTATTATCTTTATATTCATGGAATTATTTTATTAATTTGGTGGTTATTAACTTTTGGTCATATGACTCGATTGATTACAACCTGGTAAGGGGTTTTCATCTCACTTTTTATTCTCGTGAGATTCAGGGTATATTGCCACTATCTATTTTTCTGTGGTTTATGTACTGAGCATGATTTAATTTATTGTGTAATATACTTAAATTTATGGTTATTTGAATATTCATTTTATGATCCATCTTTCATGGGGTGTATGTTTCATAAGTTACCGTATCGGTAAGGGAACCTTTCACCCTCTTCTTTTTAAAAGACTTCTTTTTGTTATGTATTTTTAATTTAAATGTTATTATATTGGGATATGTAATTCTATATCCCTATTTGTGTAAATTTTATGTCTCTATGATGAGATACACTTTTCTATCACATTAATTCATTTTTTGAATTTTAAATTGATGCCGTAAGGCTATCAAATTTCTATAAGGGAACTTCTTCACCCAATTTAAATTCTTTTTGTTAAACTTATACTTCTTGATTATGACATGATAAGAATATGTGTGAATAAACTTTGATTGTTTCAAACTTAATATCCACTTATATTTAGTGTATTATTATTTTTCACACATTATTATGTAATTGATTTATCCATAATCTATAGATACAATTTTTATTAGGGATTTTGTCTCAATTTATACTCCATTCAGATGTCATTGTTGTTATGCACCAATTCACTCTTATGTGGTGTATATACTATGCTTTGTAATATTATATCATGAATCCCTTTATTCTCATGATATTATAAAGTTATGATTAAATGTTATTCCCTAATTATTTGTATGCAATCGTCTCTAATTTTGTTAAAAACTCTTTAGCTAAAGTATAATTTTAAATGTTTTAAAGATTTATTCATCTAAATATTTCTCATTAATGTCCATGTTTTAAAACTGGTTTTTCAGGATTTATTTATATGGAAATTAATGTTTTAAAATTATAATGAATTTAAATTCTTCAAAGTGATAAGGGACACTTTGATTCAAAAATATCTTTATTAAATGTTTTAAATGGTTTTGAAAATGGTTTTGAAAAAGAATTGATTATGTCAATATCTTGAAATGATATATTATGATTAGAATGTGGAAATGTTATCTTTAATTTATGCTGGTGTTATGTGTTATGGATATGTTATGGTTATTGGGCATTTATTACATATACGGGTGGTTCCGTGATAAACCTAGGACAGGTGAGCCCGAGATAGCCCTCCAATGCATTGGGTAACGGGATGAAGGTAATATGAATGTTTATCCTAAGAGATGTAGGAAATATACTATGATGAGTATTCGAAATGTGACTCCCTCTGTAGCTGTGATAGCTACAATGTAAGTATGATATGTATGCCTTAAGTTACCTTTATGATTTATGATTTCTACATGTTATTCATAAATATTATTATTTGTTCAGGTATGTTATGATTGAAAATTGTGGTTTCATTTATTTGTATTTATTGATGGCTTAATGTTTCCTTTCCTTATTTTGTAACCCTTACTGAACTTTTTATGCTCATCCCATGTTTTTGAAATTTTTTCCAAAGTACATAAAGATGAATAAGGTCATGGATGGGATCTTGGAAAATTCATGCTGTCTAAAACATGGAACTAGACATGTTTCTTTTTAAGAGTTTTTTATTTTAGAAAAAAATTGATACTGAGTAGTAGTGTCTACATGTAATTTTCATGTTGATATGTAATAATTATGGCCTAATTCTCTAAAATTATAAACATAAAAAGTTACTCAATCTGAATTATTAATTTAATTCATGATTAGGTAATGTTTAAGGCCGGATCCTTATAGTTGGAATCATATATCAGTTTAGTTAACTTTAAAGGTTAGGGTGTTCTTTAAGAAAAAGGGACACTACCATATTGGTTCGGATTTAAAAATTTTCATAGTTATTTTAGAAAAATAGAATGAGATTAAGATAACATGAATAAGTATATCTTTGTATTTACACTCCTCATAAGATATTAAATGATTATTTTACTGACATACTCACATTGACATTTTTGGTTTCAGTGAGTGGATGGATCTAGCAGGCATCAAAGTGATAATGGATGTGAAGAAAAATGTGGTGGATTTCTGAATGAGCTATTTGATGAAATGTGAGATGTAATGAAAACTCTTATGGTTATTCTCAACTAACTATCTGGAGTCATGATTGACCACATGATCCTTGGTGATTTTTATAAGGAATCGTATATACGAGAAATAAATCCCTACGGAATTTTAGGTAATAATCATAAAGGTAAGTATGTTCAAAAACCAATGTTTCAAGGATGTGGAAACAAACACCTAGGGAAATGTTTCAAAGGTACGAGAAGATGCAATAGATGTGAAAGTGAAGGTTGTAAAGCAAGAACCTGCCACTATAAATAGAAGCTTCCAGTTGACTATAGGAAAGGGAAAGAAGTTATTTTTGAGGGATCAATTGAATGTTTTAAATGTGGTGTTCATGGAAATTATATAAGCAGATGTCCAATGAATAAGTTTCAGTAATGGGATCACCAGGATCTTACAAATTTTTGATTATCAATACCTAATTCCATTCTGATTGAGGATGAAGAAACTGACAATGACCAGTGAAAGGTATGAATTATTTATTAAAATATGTTTTGATATTATTGAATCTTAGGATATGATTAATGATTTTTTTGTAGGAAAAAAGTATATCAGAATAATTTGGAAAGAAATGATTAATATATCATGAAGAACACTGAATGAGTAAGAAGTCAACATATAAGGGATTCAAGAGATATGGTAGATTTTAGGATGGTGAAATGATTAAAAGTATTAAGGTACTTTTGATGATGGGATTACCTTATAAGAATTTTTATAGTATGTGTAACCCTGAAGTTTGATATATAAAAATTTTATTCAAGGAATAATTGTATTTTATTTTGTGGATATAGTTATAAAGAACCATTTGGGTTTATACGATCCTTGAATTTGGGGCAATTATATGTTAATACATTTTGGGATGAAAAATGAAAGTTATTAGATAACCTTCATGGGTAAAATATGTCATGGTTATTTTAGATGAATTTTTCTCCATTTTGGACATGTTATAAAATTATATAGTTTTTGAAAAATGGAAACCCACAGACCGTCTGACAACCCATCACGTCGAACAAAGCTGCGAAAATCGAACCCACAACCAAAGTGTGACTGGGATTTACAACCAACCACTGGACTACGTGAAGTCCCAGGTTAGTAGGACTAATTATTTTTAGTTATATGATTTTATAAATAAAGAATACATTGATTTTGGGTTATATATGGAAATGATTAACCTATCATGGAGAATATTTTATTAGGTTAATTACTTTTCAATATGAGACTTTAAGAGAAACTGATGATATTTGGAGATAAATTTTAAGATTTATCTTGGAAGGCTATGTGACTAAATTCTTATGAAATTTGGGTTTCATTATTAGTTTCAATTTATTTTAAGAATATTATGGAAAACTATTTATTGAATGGTCTTTATTGAACTTTGGGTTTTGTTTGAAAAATTTTAGGGATAAAGAGTAGTTTATCTTTTTTGTAAAAGAATATCATTTTTGGGGATTATCTGATCTTCTACGAAACATTTTAGTTTTTGGTTAAGGTCTAAAGAAATGAGAATTATATAGTTCATATTTTGTGGATTATGTGATTCTCTTGAAGTTGATTATAACACTTTTAATGTGAACAAGTCATCTAGAATACTCATCGTTTGAAGAAAATATGGGTTTATGATAAAAGTCTAGTAAAGGATGAAAGTCTACGTGGCAAGTAAGTATGTTTCCTTATGTTTTTAGTTAAGCTCATTATTGACGCTCCTTTCATCACAGAATCTGAAGATTGGAAAAAGGAAATACCTTAGTCCAAATTTATTCATCCTTTGAAGAAACATCAAAAAATCGACAAAGGGATGAACAAAGAGAAAATTGCTCGGAGGTCGCACAAGTTCCCTCATAGTCGCGCAAGTCCACTTGCGTGACACTTAATGGTAGTGCAAGTGACTTGCCTGACCTAAGTAATAAACTACTCGGGGCCTTCTCCAGCCTATAAATAGACCCTGTGGCCCCCCCATGAAGAGAGGATTTTTTTCCTGAAACTCAGATTTGAGCTCCCGGCGCCCTAGTCTCTTCTCAATGCTTCCGAAACACTTCTATGGTATATTCTTACCTAGAATGGAACATTTAAAGAGTGGGAGGAAGGCCTAAGTGTTGGAACTCATCAAAACATGTGCGCCTGAGTGGCCAGCCCTTATAGGAACAGGCTACAATTGCGCACCGCCTTACTCCTTCAATAGAACTTGCGTGCCCCTCTTCTGAAAGAACCCCAAGAGGATTCTAAAGGCTTTAACCAAGAGTCGCTCAAGTATTACCCTGCTGGTTAACTGTCTCGCAAATACCCATGTGTCATGCAGGTATACCTGCGCGACCAGGACTTGCGTGCCCACACAGTAGTTGTGCGCCTGCTAGGACTTGCACACCCCTGCCTTTTTGGGTGCCCTTCTTTCCCATTTCACCCCACTTAAGCCATTCCACCTCTCCTATTCAAGATTCAATATTCAAGACACTCTTCAAATCCATTTATGGAATGATTTCTTTATTTGGATTCCTTATCTGAAAGTAACTCTATGGAATATCTCTCAAAACCTAGTGATTTACAAATCTTCATATCAATAAAGATTGAGATTTCATTCATTCAACCTCATCCTTTACGATGAGAGAACTAATTAACCCGGGCCTCCTTTTCAGGAATAATCCCCTATCATAATTATCAAATCTGGGCATCCTCCTTAGGAGTAAGCCCCAAGTTCTCATTAACCTGGGCCTCCTTTTCAAGAATATGCCCCGTTCATAATTCTCAAATCTGGGCATCCTCCTTAGGAGTAAGCCCCAAGTCCTCTTTAACCTGGGCCTTCTTTTCCAGAATAAGCCCTAGTCATAATTCTCAAATCTAGACATCCTCCTTATGAGTAATCCCCAATTCCTCATTAACCTGGGCCTCTTTTTTAGGAATAATCCCCTGTCATAATTCTCAAATATGGGCATCCTCCTCAGGAGTATGTCCCAACCATAATTCTCTTAACCTGGGCCTCTTTTTCAGGAGTAAGCCCCAGTCTCAAATATGGGAATCCTCTTCAGGGGAAAGCCCCAAGTCCCTTAATTTTTCATGTCTCTTAACCTGGGCCTCCTTTTCAAGAGTAAGCCCCAATCTTAATTTCTCTTAACCAGCCCTAATTTTCCTTTGATCTGGGATTCCTTTTCAGGAGAAAAACCCAATCATAAGTCCTCTCTTAATATGGGCCTCCTTTTCAGGAGTAAGCCCCAAGCTAGAGTATTCAAAATCTCCATGAAGCACATATACTTTTATGGACCCTGTTCCTGGATTTCTTCCCTAGTGTAAATCTTAACCTTCATTTATCTGGGAAATCATACTTACAAAAGCCCCACATTATTTCTTATGATTGCATCTTTCATGGCATGATTGTCTGATTTTTTCCAATACCTCTTGTTTCTCATACCGAGCATGACTCACGCGAGCTTAGAGTGTAAAAGTACTTCTGACATCCTTATTTGAGCCATCAATCATAAACATCATACTCCCTTACTCGAACTACGTGGTTTTTGATTCCTTTTATAATCAAAGGATACCTAGGTAGCCCATCTGTGGGTTCGATCCCAACTCTGAAATAATTCATGTCCTTCTAAATGAAAATAAACTTCAAGTGCCCCACTGAGTGGATTTAAAACCAGTATGGTCATCATTAGGGCCAAGATACTTTTACGTATCAAAGGATACCATTGACTATGAATCTCTAACAAATACAGATGATTCTTTATCAGCGAAGAACCTCAAATACATATAAAAGATTCTCTAACATTCCTACATATCGATCATTGATTTTCAGATCTAAAGGAATACTCATTTTATATTTGGTAATGTAATAAGGATTCATGAACATAACACAAATCTATAAAGAGCGTCCCGGAGTAGACAATAATTCCCCTCAAAAAGGTGTGATGAGTCCGACCTTCCATCCTCTCGACCAATACAAATTCCTAAGCCTCCTCAGTCCACAAACTAATGAGAACCTACCTTTGGAAAGTAGGTACGAATGGATGTGGAATCATTGGATGTTTTCGGTTCTACAAATCAACCCGCTAGAAAACGATTAGAATGCTTGATCCTCCCATCAAAGGAGGTCATCCCCGAAGTCCGAGGGAAACAAAAATGGTGAACCCGATGTGAATTGTTAACCAAGATAAACTGATGTTTTACCTATTTGTTAGGCCCCTATTTAAAACTCAATAAGAGGGAAAACAAAAACAATCATTGACATATGTGCTTATCCAAAATATGTAGTGGCTGAATTTATCTTGATTACATATGTTACATCAAACTTGCACTCTTTTCCAAGATCTTCTGCATTTCTAGAATGGATGCTCTCAAGTTCACACCTGTGAATACTGCTGCTGCAAATGATACTGTTGCTACTCTTACTGGATGATTTTCCACTCTGAGGACGATATCACCTACTCAGCGTCTTCAACGCTGGGTATCAAACGCATTGGTTAAGGAGTACCATCAACACGGTACCATCCCAACTCTGGAGGCTGCTTGACAAGCCCTCCAAGTGAAAAACTCACACAGGTCGTCTGGACAACGAAGACCAGTGATCAAGAAGCAGGCGCTGCTGACTGCCGTATCCAACCATTTCAGGTCGTTATCCCCGGAACGCAATCACCATTCGCTCCCTTATTCTGGGGAGATGAATGGGCAGGTCCCTCAGGGCCTAAATTCAAGCAAACAGGAGTCCTTCCTGAGGGATCCCACCAAAAATCTCCGCCAGACTCATGCGACAGTGGGCCCTCAACATGATGAGGGTACTGACTCCAAGAGTTCGACTCAGGTTCCTCGAACCCGAGCAGGTAAGATGAATCGCCAAAGGTGATGTCCAGTTAATAGTGAGTAGGTTATCATCTCTGCCATCTCCAGAGAAGTCCACCAACCTATCTTGATGGAAAGCAACGATCAGGAACACACACCTGCCCGTTTTAATTTCGCTATCCAGCAGACTCGTCTGGAAGCATCATGCCAATCCCGCCAGGCAATTCTGGCGGAGTACTATAGGCAGGAACATACACCTGTTTATATATCATCAGCTAGTCAACAGGCTTGTCTAACTACATATGATGGATCTCGTCAACTACGTTCGATGAAGTGTAATCAGTAGGCACATACACCTGCTAGTACTAATCAATCCTACCAACAGTCTCACTTGGTAGCATTCAGAGAAGTTAGTCGGAAATCCCCGACAACAAATAGAAGGCAGACTCAACTCTCTGCCCCCACACTTGAGTACTGTCAGGATTCAATGATAGGAAAAGGAGGACAGGAGCAGGCACATACACCTACTCCAAGCCCAGAATGGACGTATATTCCCGTTTCGACAGCTGATGTCACCAAGCATACTCTATAAATGGTGAAAGAGTAAAAGCAAATCCCTGGTCATATTCTGGATGCCTTCCAGGATAATATAACAACTTCAGCGACATCTCAGGGAAAGAAACATAAATCTATCCCTACCAGTGGAGTGACAAATCAACAATTCACTCCGGAACAGGCACACACATCTGTTCCCGTCCAAGAGGGTTGTGGGGCATACTCCCCCATCTCATACAGACAACCAAGTCAGGCACATACACCTGATTTGAGTGGAGATCATCAGCTTAACTTGACCATCTTTCCTGATCAGGCACATACACCTGCTCAGAGTAGTCACTTTCGTCAACAAGTTATTTCCAAAGCGAGTAAGAAGGCATCTAAGAAAATGTCCCACCCAGCACAGTCAGGAGATCAAGAGCCAATCTGTAACAAGTCTTTTCTCGATGCTGGAGTTCTTGAATCCCTCAGACAATTATCTGTTGAAATTCAAGATTATACTCCCTCATTTTCCAATAGTGGGAACATTAATTCCAAAGGTCTTCAACAGACACTTCCTCATAAAGGCTTACTTCATGACAATTCGGTCGATCTCAAAGTTTCATCTTAAGATGAGAGCCACAAGAACCCTCTGTGTGGTCAAAAGACCAAGGAGCAAGAGATCTCATCTTTTGCTATAACCCATTATGGTGGCCCTCCCCATGATGATGAATTTCACTGCGAAAGTCCTCTCCACAGTTGCGATGCACATTGCCCAGAAAATACTCCAGTGGACAATGTAGTGCCGAGAAAGCCCTCTTATCTTGAGGCACTTGCAAACGCGAAACCAGTCATGTCTGATGCTTCATCGCTAGCAGGTGAAATACTTTCTCAATCAGAAGATAACCCAGGGTGTAGGTCATTCTCCGAACCACCCCTAATTCATGAATCTTCTAGTTTAATCAATGATTTCTCTACCAATCCCATTGAATCCAATGAAGCAACAAGGACGCACCAGCTCTGGTCAAAATAGGTAGAAGAATATTCATCAAATGATAAAGAGGAAATGATGAACATGAGAAAACAACTGGCGAAAGGTGAAGTGCCATTCATGTTTTGGCCTCTGGATGAATCTCAGTATGACATTACAGAAATGTTGATGGAAGATGAAATTCATGATATTAGTCTCAACATATGGAAAACTCTTTGTCAGTTGAAAAATAATGTATTATCTTATGATGAATATGAAAATAATCTTAATATAATAGAAGTGTCACAACGTTAGATTGATTTGGCATCTCTATCAGTCTCTCGATATCCGAAGGTTGAAAAGTAGCAGAGATCCCTTCAACGTTCATGCTTTGGCGCACTAAGAAGATTGCATCAGTTAATTGCCAATTCCCCATCTGGTATTCATGTTAGAGGATGGGGTGATCATGGAGCACTACATTTCACGGTGCTCTCTAGTCAGCAAAGCCCGCAAAAAATGGTATCATGAAATGTTATTTCCCATGGCCGGCCACAAATACCAGGCTTTGTTTGTAATCAAAAGCTTTCCCAAGAACATGCCTCAACTAGTTCCTCTCAAAATAAAGAATAAAGAGAACAAGTTGTTGAATTACACCTGCATCAAGAAAATGAGAATATTGAACATGCCTCTCATATAGAGCAAGCACATCATCAAGTGACAGAAGTGTCGGAAATTATCCAACGGTCTTTTGAACCAGGTGATAAAAGTGGATACAGGTTAATGCATCAAGATAATTTCCGGACTAACATTCGCAAGGTAAAGAGATATTTTAAGAAAGTATCAGACATAGAATGTCAAGAGCCACCCCATCTCACCATACTGGGGACTCTTTTAAACCATCCCTCAGAATCGACAAATAAGATTCGAGGAGTTGAGAAGGAACAGCCCCAGTCCACTAGACTGGGTACTTTTTCAAATCATCAATCCCCTCCTTAGAGAAAGTCGGTCTTTTCTCAATTGGGGAAGAAACCTCAAGAGGAACGAAGAGCCAAATTATCCGGAGATTCCCTCCAAATTACGGTTCGTCAAGAAGTTCTTGAGGGATCGAATCAACAAATGGAAATGTCTCATCAATGACATGGAAGAAGAACATATCACAGAAATGATGATAGAAGGGATGCAATGAGTTATGAATCAATCAATGTTAGCAATGCAATTGTTGCTGATCCACCAGATAAGGCTCACTCAGGGGACTCAAATGAAGAGGTTCCTGCTCAATAAGATGTACGCACCGACACAAATGAAGAAGGTGTGCGTACACGAAGTCAAAGGATTACTCAGAACCTAGGTAATCCTTAGAGTAACCTACTTCCCCTCTCCGAAAAGGATCCAACAAAAGTAAGGGAAAGAACTAGGTTACATATCCTTCCTCTAGAAAAGGTCAATCACTCTCACTAAAGAAAAGGTTTCCACAATAGGAGGAAGAAATGAAGGAATTAAGAAGGTTGAATACAGAACTACTTCAGAGTAGTCTTCTTCTTAAGCATGCCGGAGTCAGTCATCCAAAGGAATTTGTTGCAGCTACTGAGATGGATCAAGAATATCCTCCTCTATCAGTACACCCTCACAGGTCTAATCCTACGGGTCAAGTGCAACAACAGTTGGATGTGCTACCATCAGTTGCAACACCAACCACCACATCTATCCAAGCTCCAATCATTTCACGTACCCAAGTCCAAGTTCAACCGGATGTTTCTCAAAAGCTAATAACTACTATTGAGTCATTAACATCTCGGTTAGAAACTATGTAAGGGAAACGTGCACAAGTTCAACCAAAAAAGAATGTTTACCTTGAATGGGTAGATTTAATCTCTCCTTCATCCAGTTTTGGGAACCCTGTATTCCCTATTTTCAATGGATCTGGTGATCCTGAACAACATTTAATGCATTACGTGTCTTGTTGCGATCCTATGATGGGAACTCCAGAGCAGCAAGAAGAAGTGAAACTCAGATGCTTCGTGTGAACCTTGCAAGGACCAGATTTTCTCTGGTATACAAGATTGCAATCCCAGTCAATTACCGGATGGAAGGATCTTCACCAAATATTCCTCCTTTAGTTCAGCACAACTTTTCCAAAGACAACAGTTTTCGATCTTACAAACTGTAAGAAAAGGGAGAATGAAATGGTCTTTTATTTCATTACTCGATGGAAGGGATTAACATATTCCTTGAGCTTAGCACTCCCTCAAGAAGAATTATTGCCAATCTATTTGGAAAATATGCATGACGAATTATGCACGCCATTAATCCCTGTGAAATACATAGGAGGGTTTCAAGACCTTACTTCAATCGCTCAGCAGATTGAAGATTCCCTTATACAGGCTAAGGCTAAGTTTCATGTATTTCCATCAGCTCCAGGAAGGAGAATGGGTAAAGAAGAAACTGCTATAGTTATATTTAAACAAGTACCTGTACCTGTTTATACCTCAAAACCTTCATATTCTCGAAGGGATCCACCTCCTGAGCACCAACAAAAAAGGCCGTTTCGTCTAGATGATCAAAGAGATCAAAGATGAAAAAAATTTGAGGATCTAAAGAGAAAAACATACTCTTTCCGAAATGAACAAGTTCCTGATTATTTCATTTTGGCTCTCGAAAACAACTTGGTTCAATTGCCAATGCCCAAGAGGCCAAACAAGACATGAGATGAAGACCATCCCAATTATTTCCCTTTTCATCAAATGTTGGGGTATCCCATCCAGGAGTGTTTTTTCTTCAAATACCTCATGAAAAAGATGGTCGACTCGGGACAAGTCAAACTGAAAGGCTCTTCAGCTCAGGTAGCATGTGTTACTGCTACGGTTCCAGAGGAGAAAGGTGAATGGCAAGAAGTCAAAAGAAAAAATGCACAGAAGAATGATGATTGTATGGTCAGAAAGATAATCAATTGAACTCATGGTATTTTGCGAGCACAATTAAGGAAACCAATTGTGTATTCTACCATGAATGTTGCGGCAAAACACTCTTCATCAGAGGGAAAGTCCTCAATGAAACGACATGATTCAATGAAAGAAAAAGAATCAGAATAAGATGAGTATGTGTCAAAGCCTAAGTTGTCTTTGACTTTGGAAGACTTCATGCCATCTACTTCAAAGCCACGGGCACCGCCCCACCAAACGGAACAACCTAAATAGGCTAATCAGGATGAGTCTTCATCAGACAAAGAGTTAATCTTTGGTTCTGTTAATATGATTCAATTAACAGATCCATATGCCATTCGCAGTTTCGATTCCAATGAGCCTAAATTCCCTGTATCAAACAGGGGAATCAGAGGAAGTTTCTGGGGATCAGGATACATGGGAAGACATGGATCTTTCAGAAGCCACCATTCCAATTCTACCCCTTCTAGAACTGTGTACGCAGCAGAAACTTGTGGTAGAGCCCTTCAATGAGCTCAATAAGAACAAGAAAGTTCTTCTACCAATAGAAAATTTAGTCCTGGCACAGTTATCTTGGAAGACCGGTTGAAGGTTCCATCTTCTTCCTCTCAGCATGTAAATGGATCTAATCGGTCTAATCTTCCAAAACTATGAATATTGCCAATTTCTATCCTGATACAAGATGCATCAACTTCCAAAGCATCTGCTTCCAAGGTACCTGCTAAACCACATATTCCTATTGGGAAACGAAGACCTCTAGATCAAAAGTATGATATATTGAAACACTTAGACCAAGTACCAACCAAGTTATCAATTCTGGATGCTCTGAATCTGTCAAAAGATCATCGGGAAGCACTCATCGAGGCTTTGTCAAGTCCTCAGGAGTTTGAAACTGAAATTGCTGCAGCTGATGTCTATCACATAGAGAATAATCCTGTAAAATTCCATGCAATAATATCTTTTACTGAAGAAGATGAAGATGATGTTTTGCATGGACATATTAGACCATTGTACTTGTCTGGAAAGGTCAATGGCGTAGACGTCTGAAGAACTTTCATTGAAAATGGTTCAGGAGTCAACCTCATGCCCATTCGTACACTTCGTCGATTGAGCCTCACAGAATCTGATTTATCTCATTCTACCATGATGTTACAAGGATATGATAAAAATGAACAAGAACCACTAGGGGAAGTTACACTCAGAACTCAGTTTGGAGATCTTTTATCCAATTCAAATTTCATGGTTTTTGATCAAGACTCAGCCTTCAACATCATTCTTGGAAGACCCCGACTACATCAACATGTGGTTATCCCTTCATCATACCATCAATGTCCCAAATATTGTTTCGATGGTCATGTTTGGAAATTGTATGGTGATAAGGACCCATTCAAGACATGTGAGTCTCAATACATTGAGGCGGAATTCTATCACATGAAGGGAAGGGGGAAATCCACAACAGAGGAGATTACCAAAGTTAATGCTCCATATGGTTTGGAGAAAATTCCAGTAAATCCATTTACAAATGTGAGTACAGATTATGTGTTTCCTATCAGTCAAGTTGACAAGATAGACCCAAATCAAAATACTCTTATGGAACGATCCATAATGTCAATTACGACAATTGAGCCAGACAACATGGAAGAAATTGGTAATCTACCAAGTAGTGATGAAAGCCTAAATGGTGACGTCTTCATTTCATCTGCTGAAATCCAACAAGTCTATGCTTCGCCAATTAGGCCAGAAGAAGTTATAGAAACATCGGAGGTGAACAATGATGTTGATTTTCAATCCGTCATCTCCTCTTTATTACCCATAGAAGACCCTTCATCATCAATCAGGTCAGAAATGGAAGATTCTTCTTCAAGATATGAAAATTTTGACATCTCTTCTGATCATGAAAATTCTACGTTATCATCTACTATGCAAGTAGAAACGGAAGAAATAATACATGATGACGAAGAAGAGGAAAATCTCAGAGATACTCCTCCAGCATTTGAAGAGGGTATCTCTACCACTATGGTTGAACTCAGAGAAATAAATGTGGGTACAAAAGAAGATCCATGCCCCACATTAATCAGTGCGGCCATGACTCTTGAAGAGCAAGAGATGTATATTTCTTTTCTAATGAAAAATAGAGATATATTTTCCTGGAACTATAAAAAAATTCCTGGGCATGATCCTGATGTTTCTACTCATAATTTGGGTTTATCAGAAGAACATCGAGGATTTAAGCAAGCCATGAGAAGAACACACCCAACTTATGCTTCCAAAATTGAAGCTGAAGTAGATAATCTTATCAAAGATAACTTCTTCAGAGAGGTTCAATATCCCAAATGGTTGGCTAATATTGTCCCTGTAATGAAGAAGAACAGACAAATTAGAGTTTGCATCGATTTCAGATATCTTAATCGGTATTTTCATAAGGATGATTTCCCAGTTCCGATTACAAAACATTTAATTGATGCAAAAGCTGGCTATGAAGCACTTTCCTTCATGGATGAATATTCCGGATATAATCAGATCCAAATGGCCCCATAAGACGAGGAATCTATAGCCTTCAGAGCCCCTCAGGGTGTGTTTTGCTACCTGGTAATGCCCTTTGGCTTAAAGAATGCAGGTGCAACTTATTAGCGTGCCATGCATCATATATTCAAACCCTTCTTAGGGAAGTTTATTGAATGATATGTAGATGATTTGGAGGTTAAATCCAAACAACTTTTTAATCACTTGGCTGATTTGGAAGTCATATTCCGCAAGCTTCGACAAAATAATTTCAAGATGAACCCCTTAAAATATGCTTTTGGGGTAACCTCAGGAAAATTTCTCGGATTTATTGTACGCCATCGTGGTATTGAAGTTGATCTTGAGAAGACCAAGTCAATCCTTGGTATGTCACCTCCTCAAAATTTGAAAGAATTAAGAGGACTTCAAGGACACTTAGCCTATATTCGGTATTTCATCGCCAATTTAGCAGGGAAAAGTTTACCCTTCACCAAATTGATGAAGAAGGGAGTCACTAACAAGTGGACTGAATAATGTCAAGAAGCATTCGATATTCTCAAGAAATACCTCTTGAGTCCACCGGTACTCGTGCCACCTATTGAAGGAAGATCACTTATCCTCTACTTGACAGCTCTAGAGCGATCATTGGGTGCCTTTATTGCTCAAAAGAATGATGCTGGGAATGAGAACAACCTCCACTATCTCAGTCGAACTATGCATGAAGCAGAAACCCGGTATTGAAGTATTGAGAAGTGCTGCCTGGCATTAATCTTTGAAGTTCATAAGTTGAGATACTACCTGCAACATCACGAGGTCCAATTGGTATCTCGCAATAAGCCACTCAAATTCATCCTTAGTCGTCCAATGCTTACATGACGTCTGGCAAGGTGGGCAGTTATTTTTCAGCAATTCAACATTCAGTATGTGTCTCAAAAGGTGGTAAAGGGCCAAGCTCCGGCTAATTTCCTGGTTGAACACCCTTCAGTGGAAGACACATCATCAGATATTGAACTCCCTGGTGAGGAAGTCTTCTCTATTCAAGAAAGTCCTCAGGCATGGGAAATGTATTTTGATGGTGTTTCTAGAAGTCCAACAGGGAGGAAAATGGAAAATCCTAAATTCAACAAAGCTGGCTAGGGAATTGTTCTCATTTCTCCAGAAAAGGCAGTGTTATCTTATTCCTTCTTATTGTGGGAAGGTGGTACCAATAATGAAGTAGAATACCAAGCTCTCATCGTAGGCTTGGAATTATCACTGCAAGCACAAGTGATTCACTTAAAGGTGAAAGGTGATTTAGACCTGGTAATTAATCAAGTCAATGGGGATTATGCCATCAGAAAAGAAGAACTAATCCCTTTGTATGATTACGTCAGAGAGTTAATGAAAAAAATACCTTTGGAACCGACATTTTCTTATGTCCCAACATCAAAAAATGCTCAGGCTGATGCACTAGATAATATAGCCACAACTCTTGCATATCCAAATCGGGATGAGACAACCATCAGTATTGCCCACTGTCGTGCAATTTCACCTTATGATTGAATCAGAAAAAAGGAAATTAATGAAATTAGTCCCATTCCTCAACCGTATGGTCATACTACAGGATGAATGTCACCTATCAGGGAATAAATTCAAAATGGAACACTTCCACCTGATAGAGCTGATAAAGAACAAATCTGGTGACGTGTGGTCAATTTTGCTCTTTATGATAGCCTAGATCACCTAGAGAAAATTCTCTACAAATGTGGTTTTGATGGAGTTATCTTCAGATGCATTGATGGTGAAGAGAAAATGGCTGTCATGGATGAAGTGCATGCAGGAGTCTGTGGTGCCCACCAGTCTGGACATAGAATGTCTGATCAGATTCGAAGGCTTGGATACTTTTGGCCTTCACTGATACAAGATTGTGTAGATTTCAAGAAGAAGTGTCATTCATGCCAAGTACATGCCAACTTCATTCATCAACCTCCAGATTTTCTTCATACAGCTAAATACTCATGTCTATTTTCCACATGGGGAATGGATGTGGTGGGACCTTACCCTTCGGCTACGGCCAAGCAGTTTAAGTACATTCTTACTGCTACTGACTTCTTTTCCAAATGGGTAGAGGCAATACCTCTCAAGGAAGTCAGTTCTAAATGCGTTGTTAGCTTCATCAAGTCTAACTTCATTACCATATTTTGTGTCCCTCATACCATATTGATGGACAATGGCACCAACTTCTATTCATCTGAAGTGAGGAAGTTGTATCCAAAATACAACATCAAATCTAACCATTCATCTCGGTATCATGCAATGGCCAATGGCCAGATAGAAGCCTTTAACAAGACTCTTTCAAATATACTGCAAAAGATGGTGGATAACGATAAGAGGTCATGGCCAAATAAACTATTTCATGCTTTATGGGCTTATCGGACTACCACCCGCACTGCAACTCGGTCAAATCCATATTCATTTGTATGTGGAACGGAAGCCATCTTTCCCACTAAAGTTCAACTACCCTCACTCAGAGTTTCCATTTGTGATCAATCATCTACAGATAAAAAATCTCAAAAGCAATTGAATGAATTGGAACGGTTAGATGAGAAAAGATTGTGCAATTTGCACCACTTGGAAGTCTATCAGAATCGAATAGCATGATCTTTTAACAAAAAAGTTCGTCTTCATTCATTCATTCCTGGAGAATTGGTATTAGTTCTCAGAACTCCAATGATACTGGCAAAGAAACCTCCCATGCTTGATCCAAAATGGGAAGGACCTTATTCAATACATAGGGTCTACTCCAATGGAGCTTATTCATTAATCTCGATGGATGGAGAACTCATCACTACTCCAACCAATGCCAAGTTTTTGAAGAAGTATTTTGTATAAACACAAAACCTCCATTGTCCTTGCTATATGATGTTAAACTATATGGAAATGGTCCATACATATGACCTTAAACTATTTGTATTAATTTCATCCCACACGATGTTAAACTGTAAAAAAGTTCCCTAAATGGTCCAGTATGACCTTAAACTACAACTAGGTCCTGTGTGACCTTAAACTGCATCATCAACGGTCCATGCATATGACCCTAAACTATTTGCGAGTCCCTTACGTCCAGCAAGACGTTAAACTGCGATGTCCTAAATACATGATGCTAAACTGTATAGGAGTCCCTTACGTCCTGCAAGATGTTAAACTGTGATGTCCTTACTACATGATGCTAAACTGTATAAGAGACCCTTACATCCAGCAAGACGTTAAACTATGATGTCCAAACTACATGACGCTAAACTGTATAGAAGTCCCTTACATCCGGAAAGATGTTAAACTACATAATCATCAATGTTCCTGTATGACCTTAAACTACACTTTTTTCCAGCATGACATTAAACTGCACCATCCACGGTCCATGTATATGACCTTAAACTATTCGCACTTTCGTCCAACATGATGCTAAACTAGGGAAAAAATACCCAATGCGTCCAACATGACGTTAAATGGTGTACTCTTTTGTCCTCACTGAATGACACTAAACTGCACAGTCCCCCTTTCTCCCAACATGATGTTAAACTATATTGTCCCCATCGTCCTAACTACATGACGCTAAACTACACATAAAGTCCTTGATATGTCCTACATGACATTAAAATGTACTTTGTCCATGCTACATGACATTAAACTGTGTAGCACCAATAGTCCTAACTGCAAGACTTTAAACTGCATAGTCCCTTTATATGTCCTACATGACATTAAACTATGCATCGTTAATGTTGTTGTTACCTCTTGTTTCTCACACCGAGTATGACTCACGTGAGCTTAGAGAAAACCTCAACCATAACACTCTCTTTGGGCTACTAAATATGTCTAAGTCCCAACAACATCATTTTTTAGGTCGTTGTCCCCAAGAAAAAAATGATCATTAATTCATTCTTTAATTGAACTATGCAGACTTTGATCCTTGCCTTCCGGGCTAGGTACGTAGGCAACCTCCCAAGGTTCAAGCCCAAAATAAATATCTTCACATCGGTTCACCTCCATCTCATACGATGTTGATTCGTGAAACCGACCCTAGAATCAATATCATTACATTGGTTCCCTTTCATCCTTGCTATATGACGTTAAACTATACAACACTTTTGTCCAATATGACAATAAACTACAATTTTTCTTTGATACCCTCACCTGAGAGGGAACCATTATTTACATTGATTTTTCAATCATGTTTCATTTCAAAGACTACGTGCATACATGGAAACACCCAAACCTTTTATCTTGGGTTAAACTATCATTGTACTAAAATACCCTTTCCCCCTTCACATGGACGAACCAAATTTGTACAGAGGGTATTTCTAGAACTACGTGGGCTTGATTCCCATCCTTATGCGATACGTAGGAACGTTCGAGTGTCCCTCGAATCCAGCCCCAAGTCTTTGGGCCTAACCCCAAATTCCACTTTCAATTCCCTAGCTGAAAAGTCCCTATGAGAACACACACTGAGTATTTCTTACAATGGTCCAAGCTCTATGACCCTAAAATATGATCTCTAATCCTTTTTTCCCACACGACATTAAAATGTAGTTTAAGAACTACGTATGGCTTGATTCCCATCCTTATGTGATACGTAGTGAAGTCCAACATTTCAATTCAGGATCCAGCCACAACATGATTATCGTTATCATTGATCTGTGTATCTCTAGATACATTGGACAATACCCATATTTATGTGTTATAATCCTAACCTTTGATATTTTCAGATCTTCATAACCCTTTTCTTGACTTCTAGTCACAAAAATGTCAAACTTCCGAGAATTATTTTTCCTGACTATGCAGCACGTTCCCATAGGTGGCCTTGCATAAACAGTTCACATAACAGACTTGTTATCCAAAAGATACTATTATCTGACTATGCAGCCAATGCCCTTAGGTGGCCCTGCATAATTCAACCCCCTAACGGGTTTGTCGGATAGTGGTAACTTCATTGTTGGAAAGAATTCCTATTTTTTCCTTATTTTTCTTAAATGACAGTATGTAAGGATCCGCAAAAGCAACCATCCTTAACATATTTGTCCCATATCCTTTTTCATGATCTGAAAGTATTCAAGTATATGGTTTATATTCTCCTTCCCTACGTTTGGGTCAGACCTTCGTTGGAGTGATATCCATCTAGTTCTTCGATAATCTTGTTTGGAAATATCTTCTCTATATTCAAGTACCTCTTTCCATACAACAAACTCTATACTTTGGAAAATTTGAATCTCCATAAATTTTCACTTCCTTTTAGCACTAGAAGAGTAAATTTCTAAGGGTTCTTTTTCCTGACTATGCAGCACGTGCCCATAGGCAGCCTTGCATAAAAATTCTACATAACAGAGTTGTTAGCCAAAAGATACTCTTTATTTAACTATGCAGCCAATTCCCTTTGGTGTCCCTGCATAATTGAACCCCTTAACGGGTTTGTTAAATAATGGTAACATCATTCTTGGGAACTACTTCTTCTAATGACTTTTAGCACTTTTTCATATCATTCCTCAGATTCAAATATTCGTAAGTCATAGTTTACATTTTTACCTCATACTTGAGTATGGTACTTTGTTTTCAGATGAATTGTCAAGGAATTGAGTCAATTTTAATTCATTTCGGTCACAACTATTTCGACCTTAAACATTAGCCTCTTTATGTCCGACGTGCATGACTTTAAACTGCCCGCAAAATACAAGGGAACTCTAAATAAAGGTCAAGTTCCAGCTCACTAAACATACAATTTGTATGATTTAGGTAATATTGAGCAATTAAAAGTTTCAAAGTTTGTAGGGTTATTTACATTAATCCTAGTAAAAATCAATCTATGCTTAATAGGCCCATTGGCTTATGTAAAATTTAAAGCAGGTAGCAAGAATATGCAGATAAAAATGATTGAAGATGAAAGTGTTTTTCATTGATACATATGAGATAGAAGGACATCCACAGACTGGAGTCTCTTCTCTTTTTCAAGAATTATAAGAGGCTTTCAACATAACTCTTCATTTGATTTACGACATCCTGAGCTTCATCATCAACCACACAGAATTCATTCATTCAACTGGATACCATAAGTGATTTAGTGATACCAGCTCTTCTTGGAACAATTGTAAAAGAATGTTCTTGAGTGCGGTTTGAGAAAATTTTCTACTGATCAAACAGTGACTCTGTTTTTGTCCAAGAGACTTGGAAGATGGATACATGGATTTGAGAATGGAGCATTGGAAGTAAAGAGCCATTTGGAGAGAATACTCTTTTCAGATATTTCTCTAATGCAATTGTTGTCTTCTTTCCACCAACCGGTAGTGGAAAATATTTCAGCCCATGGGTTTGCCATTTTCATATCTGCAAGGAAATGTCATGGAGGAAGAATTTGAAAGTTCACACTAGTGTTGTTGCTCTTAATGCATAGCATAACTGAAATAGAGGAGTAGCAATGCAACTACATTTTAGGCATATAGTTCTTTGCATTTGGACCATTGATTACTTGCAGATGACCATAACCATACAGGGACAGGTAGATTCTCTGTGGGAAATTAAGATGATATTTCTTCAAATACTTAGCCAAATCTGGGAGAGTGTTGTCGCAGATATCATAGTAATCATGGCCAAAAATGTTTATCATGTCATCAATCCACTTGCTATCCAGTTCATCATCCATTCTGATTCTCCTGAGAGCCATTGAATCTGCACAAAAGTTGAATAATCTAACTCTTAAATGGGTATATTTTTTCATAAAATTTGTGATGAAATTCAGAAAAATGGCCAAGGAATTAAGGCGCGCAAGTCTAAACTTGGCGCGCAAGTATGGATGTGCTGCGAATGTATTTGGCGTGCAAGTATCACCGCGCAGGTCCAGATTCCTTGACAGCAACGCGACATCAAGGAAACAACAGAAAATAGAGAAAACTTGTGTGGCTAAGGTGACCAGCGTGGCGAGAGCTCGAAGGTTTGAAATATGGAAATCTGGATGCTTTATACGGAAGTGAGGCCCTCTATTTATAGACGTGGCCAGAACCTTGCATTCCGTACCCCTGCATGCCAGGGCCTGCGCGACGCGCACTTGCGCGCCGCCCTCTGCGCCATCAAGACTTTCCCACCACCTTTCCTTTGGTTTTCTTCTTTTCCTCAGAGTCACATCCTCTATTCTCTCTGGATCCAACTATGAGGGGGGACTTTTGTTGATGCTCCTTTCATCAAAGAATCAAAAGATTGGAAAAGGGAAATAATTTAGTCCAAATTGATTCATCCTTTAAAGAAACATCAAAAAATCGACAAAGGGGTGAACAAAGAGAAAATTGCCCAGAGGTCGCGCAAGTTCCCTCATAGTGGCGCAGGTCCACTTGCGCGATGCTTAATGGTCGCGCAAGTGACTTGCCCGACCTAAGTAATAAACCGCCCGGGGTCTTCTCCTGCCTATAAATAGACCCTGTGGGCCCCCCATGAAGAGAAGAATTTTTCCCGAAACTCATATTTGAGCTCCCGGTGCCCTAGTCTCTTCTCAAAGCTTCCGAAACACTTTTAAGTTAATTTCTTACCTATAATGAAATATCTAAGTAGGGGGAGGAAGGCATAAGTATTGAAACTCATCAACACTTGCTCGCCTGAGTGGCCATCCCTTAAGGGAAAGGGACACACTTGCGCGCCGCCTTACTCCTTCAATAGAACTTGCGCGCCCCTCTTCTGAATGAACCTCAAGAGGATTCTAAAGGCTTTAACCAAGAGTCTCTCAAGTATTAACCTGCTGGTTAACTTTCCCGAAAATACCCATGTGTCGCGCCGGTATACATGCACGACCAGGACTTGCACGCCCACGCAGTACCTGCGCGCCTGCCAGGACTTGCGCGCCCCTGACATTTTGGGTTCCCTTCTTGCCTATTTCACCCCTCTTAAACCATTCCACCACTTCTATTCAAGATTAAATCTTCAAGACACTCTTCAAATCCATTTATGGAATGATTTCTTGATTTGGAATCCTTATCTGAAAGGAACTCTGTGGAATATCTCTCAAAACCTAGTGATTTACACATCTTCATGTCACTAAAGATTGAGATTTCATTCATTGAACCTCATCCTTTATGATGAGAGAACTCATTAACCTGGGACTCAATTTCTGGAATAATCCCCAGTCATAATTCTCAAATCTGGGCATCCTCCTTAGAATTAAGCCCCAAGTCCTCATTAACCTAGACCTCCTTTTCAGGAATAAGCCCCAGTCATAATTATCAAATTTGGGAATCCTCCTTTGGAGTAAGCCCCAAGTCCTCATTAACCTGGGCCTCCTTTTTAGGAATAAGCCCCAGTTATAATTCTCAAATATGGGCATCCTCTTTAGGAGTAATCCCCAAGTCCTCATTAACCTGGGCCTCCTTTTTAGGAATAAACCCCAGTCATAATTCTTAAATATGGGCAACCTATTGAGGAGTAAGTCCCAACCATAATTCTCTTAACCTGGGCCTCCTTTTCAAGAGCAAGCTCCAGTCTCAAAAATGGGCATACTCTTCAATAGTAAACCCCAAGTCCCTTAATTTTTAAAGTCTCTTAACATGGGCCTCTTTTTCAAGAGTAAGCCCCAGTCTTAATTTCTCTTAACCAGTCCTAATTTAACATTGATCTGGGATTCCTTTTCAGGATTAAAATCCAATCATAAGTCCTCTCCTAATTTGGGCCTCCTTCTCATGAGTAAGCCCCAAGCTACAGTATTCAAAATCTCCATGAAGCACATATACCTTCAGGGACCCTATTTGTGGATTTATTCCCTAAAGTAAATCCTAACTTTCATTTATCTGGGCAATCATACATACATAAGCCCCACATTATTTCTTATGATTGTATCTTTCGTGGCACAATTGTATGATTTTTACTAATACCTCTTGTTTCTCACACCAAGCATTACTCACATGAGATTAGAGTGTAAACGTAATTATGAAATCCTTCTTTGATCCATCAATCATAAACATCATACTCCCTTACTCAAACTACGTGGGTTCTTATTCCTTTTTATAAACAAAGGATACGTAGGTAGCCCATCTGCGGGTTCAATCCCAAATCTGAAATAATTCATGTACTTATGAATGAAAATAAACTTCAAGTGCCCCACTGAGTGGATTTAAAACCAATATGGTCATCATAAGGACCAAGAGACTTTTACGTATCAAAGGATACCATTGAATAAGAATCTCAAACAAATACAGATGATTCTTTATCAGTGAAGAACCTTGAATACATTTGAAAGATTCTCTAAATTTCCTACATATCGATCGTTGATTGTCAGATCTAAAGGAAAACTCATTTTATATTTGGTAATGTAATAAGGATTCACGAACATAACTTAAATCTATAAATAGAGTCCCGGAGTAGACAATAATTCCCCTCAAAAGGTGTGATGAGTCCAACCTCCCATCCTCTCGACCAATGAAAATTCCTAAGCCTCATCAGTCCACAAACTAATGAGAACCTACCTTTGGAAAGTAGGTCCGAATGGATGTGGAATCATTGTATGTTTCCGGTTCTATGAATCAACCCGTTAGAAACCGATCGGAATGTTTGAACCTCCCATTAAAGGAGGTCATCCCTGAAGTCCGAGGGAAACACTCATAAATAGATTCCTCAATGAAAATTAACTTAAAACAAAAATGTTTTCTATTAACATTTCCTACTGGGTAATCAAAGAATGTTTGTCCCATTATAAGTTTTTGATTTTCTGGTGGTTAACTTTCTTTTAATCATGTTTTTAATCACTCTCTATTAGAACTTTATGGTTTGTTTTCTCTTCCATATCCACGTTTTTATGGAATACTAGTATCTGTTATCTCAGGTAACCTCTGTAATTATCTTCCTTTGTTTTAAAGTGATACTTTTCTTGACTCTTTTTCTGATATGGGACTTTCAATGAAGTTTCCAAGCCAAATTTTTAAATTGCGAGGATGTAATTCCCAAAAGGGGGGAAGGATGTAACATACCAGGTAAATAAAGAAATAATACATTTTCATTTTCATTAATATTTTGAGAATTAAATATTAATATTAAATTAAAGGGGTTTCTATGTTCGATGGCATACTTAATACACAACAACGAGTTTCTTTGAAATCTTACATTGCACACAACGTTGGGTCATACTGAAAAATAATAATATAATATTATTTTAAATGGTAGTGAACACCTAACCATTGTAAAGGTGGGAATTAACATAACTAAGAAAATGATTATACATGTTTTTTAAATATTTTTACATTTAACCAATAAAATTTAGAGGCTTAAAATAAAAAATGAATTTGATTTTAAGTATAAATACTCTAATATTCACTAAAATGTTGCTTTATTGACTTTTGTTGGCGAACCCTATTGAAATATAGTTATGGTCACTTTTATATATTCTACTTGACCAAGTAAAATTCTTATTTATAATCAGTGCAGAAAAATTTACTTTGGGTAAATTTTTGGTATTTTTCTAATAAAATTCATTTTTAATGAATAGTGAAAAATAATGTATTTTAATTAAAATATGCTTTTAAATATAATTTATTTATATGTATACATTAACTTTTTATTTTTTTTAAAGTTTAATTAGATTATATTTTTTCCATTTAATCCAATTGTGGTCATTGGAATGAATTTGACATTGAAATTGGACATAATGCAGTGTCAATCTTTTGATAATTATTATTTTTTAAAAACACATTATTTGTTTTGACAATGGGAATTAATTATAAATTAATTAATGCAACTTCTATGTTTTTAATTTTGTAAAATAGACATCATTTTATAATTTGGAATATCAAATATTTCTTAGGCATAATTTTTGGTATTTTTCTGAAAAACATCAATTTTTGATGAATAGTGAAACCACTAAGTAGTTGATAAAAAACTAACTTTTTCATTTATATTAAATTTTACTATTTCTGTGAATTGAATTTCAAAAATTCTACATATGTGTTTTTTATTAGTATGTAAAATGTGGTTCAATAAGATCAAAATAATATGTGGTGAATAGTAACATTTGACTTTTATTTAGCGCGGTTAAAGGTAAATGGGGGTAATTCAAGGTAAAAAGAATATTATAATAATAAAAAATTACCTTAACACTTGTCATAACCTTATTGGATGAGGAATGGCCAACCATGGGCATCCTTGGGTCGATTTTGGGACCCCATGGAGCCACTTGGGAGTGATCATGACACTTTAGATTTTTTAGTTTAAAGTAAAGACAAAAATGACACAAACAAATATATTTTATTAAAGTAATTTTTACATGGGGATATATAGGTTATGTTTTCAACTATAAATATTCTTTGGAAAGATAAAATTATTTCCTAAATCATGTTATTTTTATTTTAATTTTTAGACATCAAATACATAAAATTAATTATGACACAAAAATGATGCAGTATTTACATCATTAATAAATGATTTAAATAAATAAGATTATAAATATTAATATAACATCCAAAAACTGTCCAATTATTATTGGATGAATTTATTTCGACCATTATCCATATTATATTTGAATTTAATATGTTTTGGATCATTAGAAACCGAAAAGAATTATATAATAAAATAATATTCTTGCACTTTCTTAAAGAGAACCTCCTCTCCCTTATAAAAGGACACAACTTCTAACACATTCTTCACACCTCTCACACTGCTTGGATCATCCAAAACCTACCAAAATAATCTCCCAAGATCCCTCTCTTCCACCTAGAATACTTACCTTATGTATAAGGCACTTCATGTAAACCATTTGATTCAATCCAAAGGGAGATACCCAATTTAAAGGTAACATTTTCTCTTAAATTATTTTATTTTATTTTACTTCTCTAACCCCTAAACTCTTTTCATTAATTTTATAAAAAAACATTATCCTAAATATAATAGGATTTTTTTTATAATAAGGATTTGAACTACACTTACACACACCTCTATCTAATGGGTAAAGAATATACTTATTCTGTGGATGGAAAACCAACACCTCATGAAACGATGATTGTTCATTATCTCTTACTTCCTCTTATGGTGGACATTATAATGACAATATATTTATATATGATATATATAATGTTTATTTTTTATTTATGTTTATTTTTTTTAATTTTTATTACACCTATATGGTTTCCATTATGAGTAAACGCAATAATTTAAATTGAGGAAGTGCAGACTGCGGCCCCCTCAAAGTGATATGATTCGTTCATACCATATGTGGGAAATATAAAGGATGGATTTATTGAAATTATATATTATATTATACTGTAATTATAATATAACTACGTATCATTAATTTTTCATTCAATTAAAATACTAAATATAAATAAAAGTAGCGTTCACGCGTACGTACGACTTACCGTCTCCATGAACGATGCATTTCATTTCTTATCTCCAAATGTTATGTACTGTTATAAATACATATATATACTGGATATATATGATATATATGATATCTATGTCCGGAATATAAATTTGTATATAAGGACTCTTGACCACATGGACAACTTGAAATTATAAGGTGTTCATTTTTCACTCATGTACCAAATATCGACAAAAGAACCATTATTGACATAAATGATTACATAATGATTATAACATGGTAATAATTGATATAAATGTAATAATAAACTTGAAAAATGGTTCTTAATCAATTATAATTTAACATAACTTTATTATTCAGGAAGAATAAGGTACAATCAAGTCAAGTCATACACGAGGTAAGGGGTTTCTTATATGGGTTTTAATTCCATGAGATTTCCATTGTTCGCCACTAATTTATTTCATTTTCTGTATTGTGTTCTTCCATTTGATATATATTATAATTATTCTCTTTATATTCGTGGTATTTTTTGATTCATTTGGTGGTTATTAATTTTTGGTCATATGAATCGATTGATTACAACGTGGTAAGGGGTTTTCATCTAACTTTTTATTCCTATGAGATTCATGCTATATTGACACTATTTCCTTTTGTGTGGGTTATGTACTACCCATTATTTCATTCATTGTGTAATATAATTAAATTTATCAGTATTTACATCTTTATTGTATGATCCATCATTCATGGGGTTTATGTTTTGTATGCTACCAAATCGGTAAGGGATCCTTTCAACCTCTTCTATTTAAAAGACTTCTTTTTGTTATGTCTTTTAATTTACATATCATTATGTTGGGATATGTTATTTTATATCCTTATTGTTTTAAATTCTATTTCCATGTGATGAGATACCCTTTTCTCTCTCATCAATTCATTTTCTGAATTTTAAAGTGATGTCGTTTGGCTATCAAATTTCTATAAGGGAACTTCTTCACCCAATTTCAATTCTTCGGGTTAAACTTATACTTATTGATTATGTCATGCTATGAATATGTGTTAATAGACTTTGATTATTTAACACATAATATACACTTATATTGAGTGTATTATTATTTTTCAGACTTTATTATGTAATTTTATTGTCCTCAATCTAAGGATACCGTTTTATAAGGGATTGTTTCCGAATTTACATTCCATTGAGACTTCATTGTTGTTAGGCACCAATTCACTCTTATGTGGTGTATATACTATCATTTGGAATATTATATCATGAATCCTTTTATTCTCATGATATTATAATGTTCTGATTAAATGTTATTCCTCAGTTATTTGTATTCAATCATCTTTCATTTTTTAAAAACTCTTTAAGTAAAATACCTTTTTAAATGTTTTGAAGATTTATTCATCTAAATATTTCTAATTAATGTCCATGTTTTCAAATTGTATTTTAGGATTTATTTATATGGACATTAATGTTTTCAAATGATAATTCATTTAAAATCGTGAATGTGGTATGTGATACATTGATTCAAAAATCGCTTTATGAAATGTTTTAAATGGTTCTGAAAATAGTTTTGACAAAGTATTGATTACGTCAATATATTGAAATGATATATGGTGATTGTAATGTATAAATTTTATCTTTCTTTTATGCTTGTGTTATGTGTTATGACTATTTTTGGTTATTGGGCATTGTTTACGTATGCGGGTGGTTCCGTTATAATCCTAGGGCGGGTGAGCCCGAGATAGCTCTCCAATGCATTGGTTAATGTGATGGAGGTAACATGAATGTTTCTCCTAATAGAATTAGGGAATATAATGTGATGGGTATTCCAAATGTGACTCCCTCTATAGCTGTGATGTCTACAATGTAATTATGAGATGGATGCCTCAAGTTACCTTTATGATTTATGATTTCTATGTGTTATTCAAAAATATTTTTGATTTTATGAGGTATGTTACGATCGAAAAGTATGGTTTCATTTATTGGTATTTATTTATGGGTTAATGTTTCCTTTCATTATTTTGTAACCCTTACTGAGATTTTTATTATCATCCCATGTTTTTGAAATTTTTTCCTAAGGACTTAAAGATGAATAGGGTGAAGGATGGGATCAAGGAATAGTCATGCTCTCTAAAACATGGAACTAGACATGTTTCTTTTTGAGAGTTTTTTATTTTATGAAAAAATGGATACTGAGTAGTAGTGTCTAGATGTAATTTTCATGTTGATATGTAATAATTATGGCCTAATTCTCTAAAAATCTAATCCTGAAAAGATCCTCAACGTGAATTATTCATTTAATTCAAGATTATGTAATGTTTAAGGCAGCGTCCTTAAAGGATCTTTGTGGGATCCTTTCAATCTGGCACTCTTCCGTGGTTTTTGGGGGGTGATTTCCACATGATAGATTATCCAATGGAAAAAATGGTCACTCTTCCATGATTAATTGTGGGATGAATGACTTTAAGGATTTTTTTTGTTAGTGGGGATTTTTTACTTGGGTTTCAAAGGTAGCTGATGCATGTAATGAAATAACCGAAGGGGATATAACCACATTTTAAGTAATCTTGACATATGCTTTTAGAACATTCACGGCCTTGATTCCATTAGTGGTAGTATAGTCACTCATCTACATCATTCCCTCTCGGATCATGATCTGATGCTTGTGGAGCTGAAATGAGATGTTTTTAGGTGTCATTCCTTTCACTATTATAATAGTTGGTACTAAGCTGATGGTTTCATGGCGACGTGGAAGGGTGAATAGGACCGGGAGGAAGCTGGAAGGTCCTTGTATGGTTTGTCCAATATTTTTAAACGCATCAATATGGAAATCATTATCTTGTTACCCAACAGTCTAAACAATTTTTCAAGCATGAAAAACATTCAGGAGGATATTGAAAGGTTTGAGAAGGTGCTCCCGAATGACTGGGATGAGGAGAGATTTATGGTTCTATATGATAAGTGCATTTTCCTCATAGAGAAGCTGGTTCAAATTAAGAGGGACCATAAAAAAAGATCACGAGTGAGATGGTTGAAGAAGGGTGATCACAATGGTGATTTATTCCATGCATGCCTGAATGAGAAGCATAGTGTGAGGCTCAACATTTTCCTGGGAAACCATTTCTTTATGTTGGACATGGGTGATGCTGGATAGTTGGCACTGAAGCATGTTGATGGTATATTAGTGGGAATAGTTGAAGGTATAAATGGGGATAAGTAGGGTAAGATTAGGCAGAGGTATAACTAATGGGCATCCCACAGCTTGTTGAGAGTTGTGATAATGAGTTCCTTTTATCTATTCCTAATGAGGAGGAAATTAACGGGTCAATGCTAGAAATGCCACATGAAAACACCCCTGGTCTTAACAGGTTTCCATGATAATTTTCCATGGTTTCATGGGATGTTGTTGGTCATCAGGTGGTGGAGGTAGTTCAATATTTTTTATGGGGGGTGATCTTTATATAAGTGTGTCTGCTTTTATGGTGGTTCTTATACCAAAGGTCAAGGATCCCACAATTCATGGTCATTATAGTCCCATATAACTTTTTATTGTTTCTTAAAATATTCTTACAAGCCTTATAGCTTGGAGAATGAGCAGAATGATTCCAAGATTGGTTTCTGGTGAAAAAAATGGGTTTGTCTTGGGTTGTAGCAACCACAGTGTGGTTGGAATCACTAGTTATCTAGTGAGTGACATCAATAAAAGATCATTTGGCTCCAAAGTGATACTTCAGGTTGAAATGAACAAGGCATATGAAAACATGGAATGAAGCTTCATCATTTAGGTGATGTAGATGTTTGGGTTTCAAGAATGGTTTTTTGATCCTTGATTTCCCCGCTACTCCTCTACATGGCTTTCAATATCTCTTAGGGGGAAGTGATTCAGTTTCTTGACAACTATGGGGGGATTTCAATAGGGAGACCTTATATTATCAAGACTTTTAATTTTGGCATATGATGCTCTTTCTCAGAATATTCTTAGAGGTATGATGAGCGGGGGTTTGTTTCTATACTTCAGGAAGAGGGGTAGGGAGGGCCTCTCCCATTTGATTTTTCTTGATGATGTGTTTGTTTTCCTTAATGTAAGGTGTAAATCAATGCTTAGTCTCATGAAGACCCTTTCCGAGTATGTTTATTTTAGTGTCCATAGTATTAATGTGGGGAGGATCCATGTTTTTATATCCAATAAGTGTTTGGGATGATGATGTAAGGACATCCAAGATAACCTGGGTTGTCAAAGAAGGCAATTTACCCAAACATATCTCATGGTTCCTCTTTCATTGGGGCACATTATGAAACAATTATTTGAGGATATCACAAATCATTTTTTGGGAAGGATTTTTAATTCAAAATATAAATTTCCCTCATTTGGAGGTTGGGCGATGCTGATTAATAGTATTCATACTTCCATCCCGATGAATGTTTTTTCTATTATCAATCCTCCTACAGGAACCATTGTGAGGATTAAGAATATTATTACAGCTTTGATATGGGATTAAAACTATATGGTCCATTTTCATTGGGATTCATGGGCCATGTATGGAAAAACCATTGTGGAGGGTGGCTTGGTGATTCACGATATATCAGATTTCATGTAGGGAAGGTAGGAACATCTTTCATGGGAAATTTTGGTAGGGAGCTCCTGTCAGATTTTTTTTTCAGGGAGAAGTATGGGGAACCCCAGGATAATGGTGATTTTTGAAGGTCACATCCTTATGGACTTGAAAAATGAATTTCCTCACTTATTTATGACCTTAAAGCATCATCCTTATGGTTTATTGGATGAGGGGACATTGTATTTTGGAAGACCAACTGGGCGGGTGAGTGTCTGTTTTTCCAAGATGTCATACCTCTAACATATGTTTTAGGGAAGAGAGAATGTATCCCATACTGATTAAGACAATTCTCAATCATAATCATTAGTAGGTTTCTAAAATCATTTGTATAAATAATCAGGCAGATAGATGTTGCTTTACAGGATAACGATTAAGAAAAGTTTCCCTTCAAGAGTTTAGGAGGATGAGACATTCAAATAGTGTTTTTGATGAGTGGGATATGAAGTCCTGGTGCAAGGAGAATTCCTCAAAAAAATACTTTTTTATTTGGAATATTAAAGATAATGATTTACCTATGGATGATAACATTCAAAGTAGATGTGTCAAATTGGCTTCTAGGGGAAACTATTGTGTGGTTCTAAGGAATGACACAACAGAGCACCTATTCCTACAGAGAAAGTGGGTGTCTGATCTCTGGTCCCTCTTTACACCTCATCCACATCTTGGGGGAATAAATAATTCATTCCCATACCTCTTGTCTTTTTGGTTTCACAATGGGGAGAGAAGGATCATTGAATGCAAGGTTTGGGCCCCCATCCAAGGATCATTTTACTGTGTCATTTTAGATGTTAGGAATCATTCATGTATGGGTTCCCATAGATCATCATCTTTCTTTTGGATGAGGTTAAGATCATTAATTTTTGAGTTGGAGTTTTTTTTTGAAAAATGGCCTATATTCAGTTTTGGTATGTAACCTCATTAATAGAACCTACATGCATGGTATTTCAGGAGGTAGATGGGTCAGTTGGAAACCACTTTATAGTTTTTTTAAGCTTAATATGGATGGCTCCCTCATCAATGGGATCATGACAAGAAAAATAGTTCTACAGGACTCATGGGGATCAGTTTTTGTGGTGTTCAGTGTGTTTTTTGGTCAGGGATGTTCACTGGGGGCAGAGGCATAGGAGATGCTTTATGGGCTCTTGGTTGGTAGAAGGTATAACTTCTAAGCATCTGAAGCGGAGTTAAACTTTGAAATCATAGTGAGAATGGATTAGGGGAGGTGTGAGGTACCTTGGGACTCAATTTACATTACCATGAGATGTGATTTGGAGGCTATTCATGGGAATATTTTCCACCATAGTTGTAGGGATATCATCTTCATTGCAAATTCTCTTGCATAGATTTAGAGGCTGAGAGAGGAGTTTGTGGTTTATGATATTTTGGGTTCTCTCACTTTAGAGTGAAAGGATTTTTCTGAAGGGGATGCTCTTAGAATTCATCATTTTCACCATCCATGAGGACTTCTTGTGTTTGGGTGGTGATTTTCATTCATTAATCAATAATAATAATAAATTAATTTTCAGGTATTATGATTTATATACCATCGGTGCTAGTTTTTAACCCATGACCTATTGGAAGAGGTATTTGTGTGTAATTATCTATATTTATCCATTTTTTACACAAGAGGGGTACCTTTGGAGGGAGGGGTCCATGATAGAGTGTTATCAAAGACTAATGGTTTAGAGATATGGTAGAGTTTGGAGTTAGAAACTGGAGAGGATTCATGGGTTTTTAGGAAAATAATATCAGTTGAGATTAGTGTGTATGGTAAAAAATGGAGATAATCTTGGACATGGATGTTTAGGAATCCCTTTGATCCTATGCAAGGGAATTTATGTAAACTAAACATACTAAGAGAATTGATTCTATTTCGGGGTGAAGTCTTTGGTAATGATCATGCATCATGCTTATGTACACATGTGTTTGAATTTTTTAGACAATGAGAATTAGGTTAGAAATAATATACTAATTAACCTCAAATGATTTATTTCCTCAGTTTAGGAGATCCTTATATTTATGCTTTTGAAAATATGGTTCCCGGTTAACATCTCTATCAGGTTCATGCCAATGGAGTTAAATAGAATGTCTAAGAAGATCTATATAAAATGGATTTAAAGAATGATGAAATTTTGAGGATAATACACAACAATCTCTAACTATAGTTTCTATAGAAGTATAAGGTATCTATTTCTAAAAGAGAGAAAAAGGATTTGATGTTGGATGTTGAGATAGACTTTAGTTTTATTATTTCTTGGAAGGAGCATTGAGTTTCATTAGCTATTATGTTATTTTGTGTATCAGTTTGATGGTTGTTCATTTTGTTTCTCATAGACTATGTGGAGTTTGATGTTGTGTTAGATATGTTCAAAGAACAGTTTTACGTAGAGTTTTCTCCATAAAATGATAATAAATATTACTTATAGTAGATAATTACACTTTTTAGGAGATCTCAAGTGTGACGGAGTTTAGTATATTATACAAGAGCATCTTAAGTTATGATTTAGACCTTTTCAAAGATCATAATTCCAGGGTGGGACATTTTGAGGAAGCATTTCATAAAGATATCCCACACTATGTCACCCCATGTACATTGATTTCATAACCTGAGGTAATAGAGAATGCAGAGGTTATTAAGAGGATTTTTTCTAAGGCCTAGTCATCCTGACATGGGAGTCACCAAGATTTATTTTAGAGTAGTTCTATGCCTGTTTCCTAGTTTTCTGTTCAAAATAAAAAGTTTTAGTCAGTAGGGAGAAGGTTTCAGCCTTCTTTAAATTATTTCACTGGATCTAGTAATTCTCAATATTCTGCTAGTTATTCATTTATAGTTTTATTTTATAATGGAGTTCATGGATATTATAATTAAATGTACAAAAGTTTCCTTAGTAGTTAGCATTCCACTAGTGGCCCATTCTAGTTACAATTATAGTAGTAGTTTAGGTCAAAGTAGAAGTAAAAAGTTGTTCTAGATTATGATAAATAGAGAGTGGATGAGTTAGGAATAGGAACTTTCAAATATATTTCTCATCCTCAGGGGTAATGATTAGAGAATGACTATACAAGAGGTCTATATTAGGTCCAATGAATCCACAGAGTTAGACGTGTTTAGATGCATGTATTAGATTTTATAGAATTTGGGAATCCAGATGACATACGAGGCAATATCAACCTATTTTCTCTTTGGGTATATGTATGTTTAATTCAACATATTCCCTATATATTTCTTTAACCAATATAGTTCATGAATTGGTAGTTCAGATGGAGAGACCTCTAGTTCACTTAGTAGTGACAACACTAGTTATAGGTCAATCTAGATTTAATGATGTGTGAAGAGACTATGAGTTGGTTCTAGGTTAGATCAGCTCATGGGGATAATTTATATACTTATAGATTCAACCAAAAAACATTATCCTTAACATGAGTCATATATCTTCAATACAAAATATCATAGAATCATTCATGATATTTTCTATATTCAACAATGTTGATAGAGGCCAGGTGGTGTTTTTTGGTGAGTGATACCCACAAATAGGTTAAAGTAGTGTTAAGTCACTATTTCCTTTTATGATGAGGATTTTGTTTTTGAGTACTATTGGGTGGGGTTCATCCTTTTGTTTTTCTAAGGGTAGTATAAAAGTATTGTGATTTATATTCTAAAGAGGTTGTGATGCTACACCCACAATGACAGACCAAGTTTGTGATAGGTATATAAACATGTGTTTATTTGATATTGACGTATTTATATCATATGTTCCATTTTAGGAAATGAGATATCATAATTCAGATTTATGATATATTTTAGAGTAGATTCATTCAACTTAATGTGATGTCTTTGAGAGATCACGTTCTGTTTAAAAAGAATAAAAATGGAAGTATGTGGTTGTGTGTCTATTATCACTATTTGAATCATGTAATAATGAAGAAACTTTCTCCTCTCCCATTGATTTATTACTTATTCAATTATTCTAAAGGATCTAGATGGTTCTTAAAGATTAAAATACAATCTAGATATCATCAGATGCATGTGAAGGATGATGATATCCCAAATATTTCTTTTTTGATGTTGTTATAGGAATTATAGGTTCATTTTTATTCCATTCATAGATAATAATGACCGAACCATGTCAATGGTATTTATGAATTCTATGTTATGTGAGTTTATAGACCATTTTATAGGGGTCATTATTGATGGAATATTTGTGTTTTCAACATTAGAGGAGGATAACATAGAATATTTGTGCGACATGTTGGGAGTTATTCGGTTTCATTATCTATTTAAGAGGATGTTGAAGTGTGGGTTTTGGGACCATGAGTTTTATTTAGTTGGGCATGTCATATCTTATCATGGATTAAAATAATAACTTTCAGATATTGTGGTAGTTGTTTCTTTAGTATCCCTATGAATGTTTTAGAGTTCCCTACGTATTTTGGGCTATTACAAGAGGTTTATACATGAATTCTCTAGGACTATGACTCCTACAACAACATTGACTATAAAATACCTTACATTTTTGTGGATTAACCTATGGTAGAATTATTATGTAGATTTAATGGAGAAGCTATCAATTCTTAATCTTCTTTATTTAATAGATTAGGGAATTTCATTTGAGGTTTATTGTGATGCAACAAGTCTTGGACTAGGTTGGGTGTTGATATAACATAAGGTGGTTATCTATTATGGGTTTCTAGAGTTAAAAACTCATGAATTAATGTATTTCATCCATTATATTATAGTTGTTGTTGTAGTTTTCACATTGAATTTGTAGTGAAACTATCTCATTAGTGAATGTTTTATGGTTTCATAGACAATAAGAGTCTAATTTCATATTATCCTAGAAAAAAATTAATCTATGAAAGTAAATATCATTGGAGTTCTTTAAAGACCACCAATTTTATATTTCCATTACATATAGTAAAGGTAATGTTTTACAAAATTTATTTTGTATAAAGACTTGTGGTTATATAGTTCATGAGTCTAGAGACTCTTGGACAGTGAGAAAATAATTTATAGAGTTTCACCCTTACATGAGAGTTGTCAATGATTCAATATGTTTTTATAATATAATAGTTTAATCATTTTTGGTACAACAAGTAGAGGAGTCACAGTTGTGGTATTCATAGGTAGAAGTTTGTTATGAACAATTTGTTTATGGTGACACTTCTAAGGGATAATTTGAGTATGGTTAGAATTGAGTGACATTTTCGGGGAAGATTTTTATCCCTTTGATGATACCTAAGTTGGTCTTCCAAGAGTTCTACAATTCACCTTTAGTTGTATATCTTGGTATGGAAAAGATGTATTTTTTGTAGAGGAGTCAATTATTGTTGTTTGGTATGAAGTGGTTAGTTTCATAATTTGCATTTAGTGTAGTGTTTTTAAAGGTTAAAGGTTGATCATCATGTCCCTAGTGGTTTTATTTAGCCACTATATATTCTTTAGTGGATGTGGGAGGAAATTATGATGGACTTAGTCAATAGATTACCTAGAGATCGGGGTGGTTATGATGCTATATGAGTGACTGTGAAGTGCTTTATGAAATTATTTGAATTATTAACAATAAATTAGTCAATATAAATTGATTATTTATTTAGGTATCATCTACATGAGGAACTGAGTATTTTTTTTCATTTTGGAAACAAAAATCTTGGACTATGATCACTAGTTCATTTATAGTGTTTGGGAAGGTCTCCAGTATGGTTTTGGCTTCCATTAATTCCTTAACACCACTTTTAATCCAAAAAAAATATGTTCAGACAAGGAAACATATCCAAATATTTCAGGGAATGGGGCATGCATGAATTTTAGAATTTGGAGGTTCATGGGTGAAGCATCAAACCATGATGGAGTTTGATTACAATAATAGTTACCACTCCAATATGGGCATCAATATATTTGAATCACTATATAATTCACCATTCTGATATCCCTTGTGTTGGACTGAGACAATATAATTAGCTATTCTTGGACCATAATTATTGTAGAGTATGATATAAAAGATACATGTGATTCAAAAGTGAAAAAAATGTTGATTAAGACCATTAGAAGCCTTTGATAATCATATGAGGAGGAATTTTAAGTTCAAATTTAGAGATAACATATTTTGAATGTTGTATCCTCATCATGGGAAATGAATGTTTTGTAATGGGATAAAAATTTATCACCAGTTTCTTGGAACATTCAAAGTTTTGGTTCATGTTGGACATATTGGGTATTAGTTAAAACTACCCCCACAGATGAGTTATATTTAAAAGGTGTTCAATGTATCTAGAATTTTCAAATATCGTTATGAAGTTTATTAAATCATAGATTTGGATGAGATAGTTGTTGAATATCATATAAACTTCACAGAGAAAGAAGTTGTGATTTTGGAACACATAGAGAAGGTGTTTTAAGGGCATGTTTTTCCATTGGTTTATTCACCATGTTATCACACAGGCCAATAATAGACAACTTTGTATTAATATTCAAAGATTCATGCTCATTATACTAAGTTGTTTTAATTATTGTTTTGATCCTTGTTGAGATTTGGTGTTAAAAATATAATATTTTTTGAGATCGTTTATCTTCATCAATGAATTCAAAATTGTTTACTTTCTATTATTAGAGAGTTATCTCCTATAAGGGTGTGTTTTGAGGTTGTTTGTTGATGTTTCATGAATTTCAACATTGTTCCTCTGATGTGGGGTTACAATTTTATTATAGTGAGATCCTTGAGAGGTATGTCATATGGTGGTTGTTCAGACCCATTTTATCTTGTTATAATATTTTTTTAAATCCTAAATGATGTTAATTTCATGAGAGGTATCTAATGTATGGTACCAAATTCATAAAACCCTTACTTTGTGTGTTTCTACGGCTTTGAGGTTCCCCAGGAGTGCCCATAGTATTTTCGTTTCTTAGATTGAAAGTTTTTTCATGTATTCAATCCATCATAGTTAGTTGTCTTGGTCATATGGTTTGTTACATATCAATCATTTTGGTGATAAATATATTCATCATAGTTAGTCATTTTGTTTATGCAGTCGGTCACATATTCATTTGTTTTTCTCATGAAGTTAGTCATTTTAGTCATGAAACCAGTCCTTCATGATTTTTTATTTTGTACATGGGGTTAGTCCTTCATAGAAGGTCATTTGGGTATTGTGTTTGCTCTACCATGGATGTTTTTTTGGTCATATTATCAGTCATTCCTTTGGAAAAGTCAAAAATATTCCAGTTTTCCCCAGTTTTTCTAAAATGTTGTAAAAATAAAATTTTAAAATAAATAGGATTTTTAACATAAAATAATGAATATTAAAGGAGAAAATGGGGGTTGAATTCCTGAATAAAATAAAGTTATTAAACCTCATAATTCTTTAAAGTTTGGAGTTTTAAAGGGGACATTGAACAAGATTTGAGTGGGAACTAAATTAATGTTACTTAAAAGTTAATGTTGACATATGTTTTGGAAACCTAAGAGTTTCATATATGTTTTACCTAAAACTAGAGATCATTCCCCCAAAATGTTTTACCTTTTTATCCTTGAGCCTTTTAAATAAAAACTTCTCTCTTGGAGTCATGTATACCTTCTACGCCTATTTTAGTTTCATCCGGAGAGTTTCCATCATATGTGTAACCCCCTGTTTTGGTGCAGAAAAAGCCAGTAGCTTCTTTCCATGAGGTAGGTGATCTGATTATTATATATTATTTTGGGAAATTATTGATATTATCTTTCATTAGTTTCCTTTTTAAATAGGCATTATTAACCATAATCAGATAATAATTTGGAAAATAATTTCATGAATAATGGTTATTCAATAATTTGAAGACATGTAAAGAAGAAGAATAATTTTTATCACGTGATATTGTTAAATCTATATTTATAATTTATCGTATGATGTATGGTGTTAATACTATTATGGGATATCACATATTTAAATATATCATAAGTATCATTATTAATATTTCATATAAATAAATTTAAATTATTCTCATACTTTAGTTTAATGTTAATGATTTTATATTGTTAAGTTTTTTTAAGAAAGATAAAAGGGATAATCACTTATATAATAATAAAAAAAGGAATATCCCATACGACAGTATATTTTTGTTAATATATTTCATGATAAGGATTGGTTTAAAATTTTGGATAGTAAATATTTTATGTGGGAATTATCACATTTAATAGATAATTGTAATTTCATGTTATCGGTTCTAGATTAATGGTTGGGGGTATTTGAACATATATGAGATATTTTTTATTTATATTTCCTCTTATTATAATATTAAATTGTTAGATATCTATTTGATAGAGTTTTATTTCTTTTTTTATTGTCTTGATTAAATTTTATAAAACCATGTAATAAATTTAATGTCAATATATTAAGAGAATATTCAAAGATGCAATATAAATTAATTATAGTTATTGTGGAAATTTTTTGAACATGGATATATTGTGTGAAGAATGTTTATGTTAATTTATAGATATTATTAGCTAATTACTCTAAGATTCTTGATGTAGAAAAACAATTCACTGTTAACTCATTAATTAAAGATGATAATTCAAATGTTTGTGTACTAAATATAATTGTTTGGGGATGGACGTGAAAATTATTATTGTAGGAGGCGTAACTGACTTGTTGATACAAACATAGTTTCTTTGAGTTTGTGTGATACCATTATTTACATTATTGCGTGATGATGTTGCTTCCATAATTTTTTTTCTATTAAATGACTATATCCTTACTGTGACTAGATATATTCATTGAAAAAAAGGGACAATTGTAAATTTTTGACATGTAATGGGATGGAGGACTGTTTTGTAGGGATATTAAATTGTGGCGGTGAAAGGATATATTATACTATAAATAATGGTGTAGTAATAAAATTGGGGAGGTCAGTGTAAGTTTAGTGTGGAACTTTCTCATTCATATACATTATTATTATTGTTTACTCGATTTCCATATAGCCAAATGTTATATATATGATTGATTTAAAACTGGTTGATGTAGTTTTCCACTATGCATTGCATGTGAATCTTTGATGTAGTAGCTTATTAAAAGTCATAGAGTACACATATAATTTATAAAGTGATTAAAGAATTTAATTAAATAAACTAGGATGTTTCATGGTGTTTAAAGATGATGATGAAATACTTGAGCATTTAAATAATAGAAATTATTATTCCAATGGAACTGACAAAAAAGATTAATTTTTTAGTCTTGTAAATGAAAATGAAATAATATTAATTAATTTATAATAATTAAATTGATAGGAACTTTGATGATTTTATGATTTTTTGAGAGGTATACCTTTTGTGCTAGAATCTAGTGGTCCTATGAAATGTTAATGACAAATGATTTTAAGGCTAGATAGTTCCCCTTAGTGTGGATGTGCATGTTTTTATTTATATTTGTTTATTTCAAATGGTACCCCACCCGCTTTAGTAGGGAAACTGATACCCAAATGTTTTTAAGGGTACTTTACTCAAACTCATGGATGCTGAGGGAATAGATGAATGAATTTTAACTCTCCCCCAATATCCATTTGGATATAATTATTTATTATCATATGCTAGGATACAATGGATTATGGTAATGGAGGAATTCCTACCAACTCTATGTCACATTACGATTTTAATAAAAACTTTTGTGTAGGATGTACGTTATTGAGGATATAACACATAAAGGTATCCAAACATGGTGAATATGACTTCAGTCATGTTTAATTATATGGTATATGATGATTTGAGTAATAATGCATTTACACAGGCTGTAGTAGATTCTAAGAATTCACTTGTTTATTAGTTGAGATGATGATGATGCTGTGGTAATGAGCTACGCAGAATGAAAAAATGGATATGATATGATTTCATGAGATGCAATATGACTTATGGAAGGGTTGAGCATATAATGTATGGAATTAGGGTATGTGAGAGACAGACTGATGGGAATGTGGAAGCATGGTACCCTCTTATATATATATTTTTATGATTTTGGTATAAATTGTTCTATTTCTATACATTACTTAGTGAGTGATCCAATGAGAGGATGGGAAAAATGTTTTAATTTCGTATGTGAAGAGTTAGTTTCAATTATTTATTCACTAGGATATAATATGCATCTTCCATTTTTTTCAAGAGAGGTTTCAGGGAGTATCCTTTTGAGTAAACATGTTATTCTCACCATATATATATATATATATATAAACTATTTTTCAGGTTCATAGGAGTTGGTTAGTGAATGTGTTGGGATTTTATAGTTTAAGGAGCGATCAATAGATTTTATAGTTTTACAATTAATATTGAGGATTTAATTTTGGTACATAATGTTTTATTTTTAGTTGCATCAGTTAATGTATGACATTAAATGTTTTGGGATGGATATTTTTTATGGTGTTGGCTAGTGGTTTCTCATCTTATCTGTCACTTTTTGAAACTTTATGGAGGGTAATGCCTCCCACATGTGTGATTTATATACCCTTAGTTCTAGTGAACAAACCATGGCCTATTAAAGTAATGCATCATGGGTTATTATCTCTCTTTATTTATTACCAAACCAGGAGGGGTACCATTGGAGAGAGGGGTCATTACATGAATAGTGCGTATCATAAAGTACGATACAATGAGATCCCAAATTTTTTTATATTACAGTAGTTACGATATATGTGATATTATAGGCTATGAATAAAATCCATGGTTGGGAAAAAAGTTGTACCAATCCTTGAAAGTGATCTAAGTGATATAACCTATTACATCTTCTCTCTATGTGGGATTCATTGAAGATGCCTACATAAGATTAAACATGTTCTAAATTTTAGTACTTTATAATCATTCCATATGACATATATATTTCATTAGGATAAATAGGTGGATTTGGTATGATTATATTGGAATATTTAATTAGATCATGGATTATGATAGTTTACCTACATAAGGATCACCTTCAAATATTTATGAATATTTGAAACCCACAAAAGAATGATTATATAGGGAGTGATGGCTCCTATGTAAGGTTTTAAACTGACCAGACAATCAATGAGAACCCCTATATCAGTCATTAATTCTGAAATAATCCAAAAAATTATTAAATACAACCTTTTTTAATGTTTAGAAATGAAAATCATCATGCATTGTAAAATGGATATATTTTATGTCTAAATAAAATATAAAATGATTATATTTATATATGATGTTTTAAAAATAAATAGAATAAATAGAATATTTATTTATTTATACCTTTTTAATATTAATATTTATAAATTATTTATAAAATGTAAATATTATGTATTATTTAATTTATGTGTTAAATTAATTCTTATAAACGGGCATTCCATGTATGACATGCTTTTAATGAAAACATATGATTTAATTTTCACCAACCTATACTAAAATTTATAATTAATGGTATTATCTTGAATTTAATTTATATATATTAGGTTTTAGAGTTATTATGGAATTAGAATCTCATGTGTGTAAAGTATCTATGGGTAGATGGTATTTGGGTCAAATTTCCTACTTTCCTAGATACTTATACATATTATTAAAAGGTAGGTGTTGCCTATCTTTGTCTCCAAGATTACTCTTGTGGGAATTTATAAGATAATATAATTCTAAATATTTATATTAAAAGTTGTTTTACCTTATTGATAGGATGCATGAGGTTCCCCATACCCACACTTTCAGATCCAATACTAAAAATAAAAACTTTACACATATTATTTGATACCATGTGAGATAACCCAAGAATAACAAACATATATTTTATATATTTTACCTAATTAAAAAATTATTTCTCTTAAGAAATATCACCTAAAACCCATATGTTTAGTGTCTAGTGAGATTACCTATATACTCTTTATTTTAAAATAATCCTTCAAAATTTTTTATAAGATTTTATATACATCTAATCCTTCTAGAAAAAACATTTAAATTACATCCCATTATTTTCTGGGTAATGAAAACATAATAATGGGTGAGTTAAGTATCCCATTATGGGTAAAAATATGTGAAAATAATCAAAGATCATAAGTGAGGATAATTTAAAAATGCATTTAAGAGAACATAATCAAGGTGTATGAATCCAACGTCATAAAATTATACCCAAAAAAACATTGATCATAAATCATGATCCTTTCTATATACCATTAATTATTATGTAAATCATGATTCATAGTAGTTTTAAAATAATAGTCCACAATCATGAGACAATAACATGAGAAATTGGGAAATATCTGATTAAAAGGATCATGGAATATGTATATAAGTCTATTAAGGGGTCATCTTGGAAACATAAAACATATATCTAGGAATATGGATGTGGTAACATGGGTAAATAACCATGTGATATTGGGAATAACATAATCATGTGGTAAAATCATATACTTAAGTAATTCTTAATATTATTAACATATTAATAAGGTCCATGCTTGACATGTGAAACATTTCAATAAGGTCAATGATTAACGTTGCGAACATTTCAATAAATTCAATGCTTAATAATGTGAACATTTTACTAAAGTTCACAATTAACATTTGAATCATTTCAATAAGGACCATGCATAAAATCGTAAACATTTCAATAAGGTCCAAGCTTAACATTGTGAACACATCAACGATGTCCACAGATAGAATGTTTATCTCTTGATACATGCTTAATTATATGATGAATTATAGGTATATAAAATAACCACCCATAGCATAATGAGAAACCATATATATGTGTTCCATTTGATCATGAAAACATGTAGTATGATCATATCTTTATTAACCCCTAACAAAAATTAGGTTTCATGAAAAATTACATAATAAAGCTTTAAAATACATATATATAGGGATGGTGGATTGTATTATTTGAGAATGTTCTTATTAAAGGATAAGTAATATTAAAATATGTTTACATAGATGAAAAATAATTATACTAAAAAATATTTTGAAAAAATAAAAAATAAATATCTTTTTAATTTGATAACATTTTTATGAAATAAAATAATTTATATAAAATAGGAATAGAATTAGATTAGATAATAATGAAAAATTAGAGACTAAGTTTCTTAAATGAAACTAATAAATACAACATGAAAATCCATTCTCAACTAAAACATTTAAAAATATATTCATTTCACACTTTTCCAAAGAAGGTTAATGTTTTCAAAAAATAACCATGTCGAAAACAAAGATTATTTTTTTAAATAAAGTAATTTCCATGGAATAATATCTAAAATAATAATAGAAATTGTGATAAGTGAATCTATAAAATAGTATAATTTATATTTACATGATGAAGAAATATTCCCAACAAAAAAATATAATAGTACTCCATAAATAAAAATACTTACAGACCCCAACCCAACTCATTAGATTGAGATGGAACTAAATTACACTAACCATAGGTGACTTCTCCTAGACACTAATGGTTGGAAATAAATTACAAGGTATTTACTAAATCATGGTGGAGGATTTTCATTTATGTTAATAACCATAAACAAACAAAAAATTAAGAGACATAATATGATGCTTGATATAAAACAAGAAAAACCACTAATAACATAATGAGACAAAATATTATAGTAGCTACAAAAGAAAAGACAATATAATTCTATTGTAGAAATATACCTAGAGCCAACAAGTGAATCTAAGGAACCAAAGTGACACCACAACCAACTCCACTACAAGAAATATCTATGCTCTAATTCTCAATGAACATACCATATTATCAATAATCACCAATAGTAAAGTATGAAATCGTACAGTTACCTATATCCAAATAAAAAATTTGTATATATTCACCAATATACATATATAGGGGTGATCATATGTACTTATAATTTAATATGAAAATGGATTGCTGCACATGCCACTATAACAAGAAAAAGTTAGATAAAATTTCATATAAAACAAGATAAGGAAATATAAAACAATGCTACAAATTTTTACATACCTAATTAGTGAAAATAAATCACAACATAATGGTCTCCCAGGCTGTATACACACACAAAAACAGGAAAATTCCCAACCAATTCACTTTTTTCAAACATTTACTATGAATTGTTTATTATGATGATCCATAATATCCCCTCAATCCCTAAGATATCACATAGCTTTATAAATCAATGTTCCCTAACAACAAAACATAAAAATACATCCATACCAATACCTCCCCCTCCAATATGAATCAGTAACTCACACAATTATGTCAATGAAAATTTACCATAACCAAAAACTTCTTTAGAAACAATTTCTTATTTAATAAATTCATTAAACACGTTGTGGGTGATGAAAAAAACCATTTTTATTTTTCATAGACATAACACCATATTTTCTAAAAATGATTTATAAATAAATCCATTTATAACACAAAATTTATATTTAGAAAACCAAAGCCTCATTATTCTTATAATGTCGGATAGTTTGATAATCCACATACTTCAAAAGTGTTAAATATGAAAAATAATTCCATGAAAAAAAAATATAGCATCCCCAATCCATTAATTAAATGAATACCAAAGAAATTATATGATAATGATCAACAGACTATTGATCTTATAATGATAGCCCCAATCATGTGTTTCTAAGAAACTAAAACTAGGATATTTCAAAGTAGAAGAAGAATCATAACTTTTAACTTTTATTCCCTCGGTCTAAAACTTGAAGATTCATTGCAATCGATCTATAGAAGAAAAAAGACCATAAAAAGTGCCTAAATGGAGCCAATATTATAAGGGAAATAAACGAAGATTAATGAGAACTAAAGGGGACATGTAATCAATAAATATGCAAGATTTTAAAACATTGAAGATGTGAAAGAGTAATTAATTGAATGAAATCCTTGATGCCCATATATGCTGAAATTTAAGTCACCTTAAACTTCCGAGACCTGAAACCGATTCAAACCTTGAATAGAATTCCTCTCAATTAACCAAAAAACATTCGAATCATGAATTTATATTCACATCATGAACCATATGATATAACAAAATTACATATTACATTCTTATTCCTCCTCCAAACAATTCCTATGATCTAACCCACCCATCCATATCAAAAAAGAAACAACATAAAATGGTAACGTATATAAAACTGATGGTGTCACAATATTTTTTAGTCTAATTGTGAACCAAATAAAGATAAAATGATAAGAATAAATAAAAGAGAATAATTATGAATAATATAATAAAATAGATAGGGTTTAAGGGAGAGATAAATTTTCCCCAAATAGGTGTTCAAACATACACAATTTCAATTTGAATGAGAGATTGAAAAAAAAAACATTACAAATATGGTATCGTTTGAATGAAAATCCATTGAATGAAAGAAAATCATACAGATTTTTAAAAACCATGAATAAAATTAAATATGGTTTAATACATTCATGATTTAGTATATACACCATAATAAAAAATAATGTGGTTAATACTAAACATTTCTCAATGAAATAAAATAAGATGAAAAAACCATTACCTTTACTCATAGATTCCATAGATGTACATTAGCCGACTAGATAATAAAAAATGATATTAATCACTTATTTTATAAACTTATTAATATGATTTTAATTTTATACTCCCAAATGATAGTCATTTATTGCATATATACTAGTATGTTTTTTTGTATATTTATCAATCAGATGTCAGTAATTCCAATTCTTTCATAAATGTTTTGTAATGGAGATGATGATCAATATTAACTCAAACCAATTTCATAATTACATGGTTATTCAAGGTAGTTGAATCATTTTCTTAAAATGTTTTATGTAATACTTTGTTATGTTTATAGATGATGTGAGTATGGTTTGTGATAAAGGAATACCTAAAGAACTTGTTTCAAGTAATTTATTGATAATAATGAGTTATTATATTATGATCATCATTTTATTAAGACACTCTTACCGAGCCATATTCAGAACATAAATTAAAATAAGATATCATATATTAATATAATTAATGTCTTTATACTCATTCATTCAATAAATGGTGAGGATAGAATAACATCATTCATGTTTGTGGTTATACCGGTCCAAACAAGAACATTATATACTAGTGAATGAGTAAGAGTATAGAGATATACAATAAAAATAGAATTTTCATAGAAGAATAATGATTTCAATATAACATAATTAAAATGGGGAATGATATTTATATAGTGCGGATAAGATAAGTTAATTGAAAAACATGTAGAATAACCAAGTACTCACTTTGATGAATTTGTTCCTCGACAAGGGTTCCTTCAGAATAAAGGATTTTGGTTTCCTTCTTTGAACAAGTAACTAAAAAATAGTTAGAATGATTTAGGAGAGGAAACATTTCTAGGAAATAGTGATATAACTAAATTGATTTGTCGGTTAGAAGGTGAACAAGAGAGATCCTTATATAGAATAAATTTTGGGACATTTCACTGGAAACTTAAATTAAGTGAAGGGTAATGATGACATCATGTGGAAGTTAGGTTTGTTAGGTGAGGAAGTGTTTGAGAGACGTTAATATTTGACTTAAAAACCAAAAAATTAATTCTATAATGAATAATATCATATTAATTAATCAAAATTTAAGTCATGATAATTTACATCCTTTTTACCTTGTTTAATAATTTTATATGGTAACTTTTTAATAAAAATATAAAATGACACATATTACCCAATTTAAATATTATTATTCATAAATTAGACTCCATATAATCTAAATAAACTTCTATATATGATAAAAATAACATTTAAAATAAAAAAATATATATATTGAAAAATTGGTTTTATAAAAAAAATGATTTTAAAATATTAATAAAATTTTATTCTTATTTTATATAATTTACTAATTAAAGAACAATTAATATAAATAATTTCCCATATAAAAATTACCTCATATTAATTGTTTAAAATATAAAAATTTAATTTATTTAGATAAAAACACACGACACATAAAAACATAATTATATTAAAATCATTATTTTCCGTTACCATGGAAACCAACATTTACCACAAATAATTATTTTTGTTTTAAAAATAAAATAAAATTATTAATTACGTTTTATATTCCAATTAAAACAATTAAATTAATTTTATTGAATTCAATTTATAAAAATAATAAAATTAATTTCAAGATAAGGTCACATATTAAATAAAAAATATTATCCAGAAAATTATATTTTTAACCATAAAAAAACTAAATATTATTAATTTAGATCTAATAAAAATTATATTATTAATAAATTTCATTAATATCAGTTTTTATTAGTTATTAATTTAACATACAATAATAATCATACATTACACATAAAAAGATGATTTCTTGAAAAATATTTCTTTTTACAATTAAATGATTTTATCTTCTTTTCAAACAAATCGATAATAAATGTAAGAATGATTATTCAATTTTTATATGTATAAGAAACATATTTTATTTAATATAACTAAATTGATAAATTTATCTTTTAAATACAAACCTATAATATATAATGAGAACAATTTTTTGTAAATAAAACCTTATTTTTATCGATGAATAATAAAATTATAATTCAACATAGTAACAAAATTATTTCTTAGATGTTATTTATTTACTTTAAAAATCATTAATTTTTAAAAATCCATTTTATAATATCTATTATTTAAAAATAAATATGTTTTATAAACATTTATATTTTTTAAAAATAAATATAGTTAAATTAAAAGGTGGTTTCACACATAAATTAATAACCATTAATTAAATTCTAAACACATTTATTTTTTTCAAGTAAAATATTTATATTAAAAATTTATATATAAATATATTTTTTATATTAACTATATATTGTAAATTTCAAAATGGTGACATATTTATTGTTATTATACTCAACGACTATATACCCCTTTTATAATTGTCATATAATGACTATAATACATCAATTACATACTATAAATTTATCCTATTATGTAATCAATGTGAACACTTCTCAATTCTATAGTTTGAATTTTATATTTTCAACCTAATTTCCCCTTTCCTGATTTTTTTCATTATAGGGTTTTTTATTCTAATGAAGGTGATTATGAGTGAAGGCGATCAATGGAATTTCATTTTTGTACAGATATTTTTATTTTATATTTATTATCTAATTTTTATTTATGTAATATTATGTGAGGTAATCACCCATGAAATATAATAATCCATGACATGTAATACTTTGTTTCATTTACTTTTATTTCAATTCTCTATTATGATTGAATAAAATATTGCGATTTTTATTCTTGTATCACTTCATACTAAACCTAAAGTCTTTTAATAAAATAGAAAAAAATATAAATGTGGCATATATATTTTGAGGAAAGAAAATGATTCTTAACACCCACGTTTTTATATTAACCCCTTTAAATACACTTTTTCTTCATAATTTTCATTATCTCAAAGTGATAAAAATATATAAGGGTATCTCTATGGTAGACATCGCATAAGACATTGTTTCTAATGAGTAATTATCCTAATTATTTTGGTGAAGATTGAGAAACTATATTTATGAGTAAATTAATGTATTTATTCATAATCAACAAATCCTCAATTGTGATTTTCATACTATTTAGTCTAAATACCCGACATGATTGAGTATTAAGACCCATATAATGGATGTAACTTACAAAGGTTGTTCTTAGTTAACCTTGAATCAGTAAATGGTCATTTATTATTTATATAGATAATATTTTAATAATTATATATATATATATATATATATTCCATTATTTAATCTGTAAAAATTAATCAATTTGAACTAATTTGAATCATTTTAGAATTTTTGGTGAGTTTTGAGCTAAAATGTGAAAGTTAGTTAATTCTGGAAATTTAACAGTTTTCTATAACTTCTATATTTTGGACATAAATTTTTCAATTTTCTTGTTCTTTAAATGATTCCATTTTTTGAGATTCCATTTTTTGTGGGATTCAAATTCATCTTTTAGATTGTGATCCCATTCAATCTCCTAATAGCCTAAAAAATCAATTATGTTGAAAAATTATTCTGGCCAACAGAATAAACCCTACATCATTAAATGAGTAAAATAACAGTATAAAAAACTCCACATGTGGGTATTGAAATTGGGTTATAAAGTAGAATTAAAGGTTCGGGTGCACATTAAATTTCAGGTATAAATTTACTCATTAAGATTACCTTTGCATGATCCAAGTGGCTAGGTGGAATAATATTGTTCGCCCATTAAAACAAAATTTTTATTAATTCAGAAATAAATTATGGTAAACGTGTCACAATGATTTTAATTTTTTTGGTTCTACTGTAAAATAATATAAGAAATTTTTTTATAAGGGACCTCAATAATATTCATCCATCTAGTGGGATGAACTGAAGAAAGATTCTTACCGAAAGAATGGAGGAGGAAATTTTATGTTATTCTTTTCTCCCTTTTATTCTTCATAATTTTATAATTTCTTATTCTTACCTATTATTTATAAATACCCTTCACATGGAGGGTTAAAATTATATGTTATTGGGGAAGGATATGTTTTCACTTTTTGTAATTCCAGAGCGCTTTCACTTAATAGTTTAATATCCTTTTCTGTCTTATATGAAGCTTATTTAAAATTCTAATAGTGGGTTTTATTATCATGTAAAATTTTATTTTATGTTTGATTATTTTGTTTGTTATTTAATTTTTCAATGATCAATATGTACATCTACTATGTTCTAGTTTATATAATATAGAACACACCAGAGTTTGGTGGTGAAGTTCACGGTGATCACTGAAATGTGTGGGAGGGGAAATGAACATTGTTGAATATTTGGGACAACAAAGATATGATTTGGAATTGCCTATGTCAATTGGAGGTATTAGATACAACTTTATCACACATTTTAAGGTGTGTAAAAAAAGATGATATTTTGGTAAGGTTTATTCTCACCATTACCATCTGACCAACGAAGTGAGATGAAATAATTGTGGAATATAAATTTTATCAACTTAGAAGAAGTGAATTGGATAAATTAAAACTAGGATAGAGTAAAAATTATATTATAAACCTATTCCTAATAACCCTTTTTATAAATATTTTTTCAATGATAGTTTTTTTGATTTTTCTACACAATTTTCTAAATTTATTTATTTTTTTAGTTGGTTTCTTTTCATTTCAAAATCAAATAATTTAAAAAACACACAATTTTATAACTAATTAAAGGCTCTAGAATGATTATTGTATGCTCCTATTTGGATACAACCTAGGTTAACCAATTTACTAAAATTTTATTTTATTAAATAAAAGTTTTGTCGCACCCCATGATAGGAACATATCAAAACATGGCACTGTTTCTAGGGAGGTGGTGTCAGCAATATCTTTTTTCTTCTTATTTAATTCTTAATTTTTTATTTTCTCTTGGAAATTTCCTGAATAGAACCAAAAACTGTAAACCATTACCCCTATATCATGAAATTGATATAAATTTGTTGAATAGATTTAGAAACAATAATTTTCAATTTGAATTTGAGGAAGTTTCTCTTGAAGACTCAAGTGAAACATTAAGTGTTTGTGCCATGCATGTCATCATGACTGGAAAATAGATCTAAACCCTTAGAGAAATTTGAAATCCATAATTTCTTAATCATAATAATATATATTCCATTCCAGATTTGCAAACTTATTTTGAGATAAAACCTAACAATGTTCCATTATTCCAAAAATTTCATATCTTGCAAGGAGATGATCCGAAAATATATATTAAAGCATTCACACATGTATTATTTATTTTTGAGACCCTAAGGAGTAGTTGAGTAGTAAATAAAGTGGTATGAACTCCCATTACCATTGGATGAATCTTCCAAAGAAGTATTATATGACCTACAACTAGTAGATGTGCATGATTGGAATGAGTTGGTTATATGATTTATGAACAGATTATTCCCCACCTCCAAAAGCATAACTATCAAAAAAGAAATATATACCATCAGAAAATCTTCTGGGGAAACACTTGATGTGTAAAGGATTAAAAATACATGTTCCAACTACATACATAAGGTTTTTTAGAATATTACTTTTTTTTCTTTGTTTTCCAATTGTTACTAGAAAATGACCAAAACCATATGGCTGCATCATCTGGAGGCACATTGAGTAAAAAGCAACCAAAAGAATCCCTGATCTTGATTTAGATGATTTCCCATAACTTCCAACAATTCAGTATAAGAGGTTTCAGTACAGGAGGTATTCATGACGTAATAACATCTCATCCATCACCTTTACGAGAATATAAGATTAACATTTTAACTATTATGGGGAGATATATCAACCCGAATCAAGTGAGTGACTAGAAAGTACCGGATAATGTATGTTGTTTATTCTCATAACCAAATCATTTCACTAGACAATGTGTTGAACTATAGGGAATTAATTTTTTCTGCAAAATCCTTTAAATCACGATAGTTCTAACAAATTCAATGACGAAGAGATACAAACAATGTCCTATTAGGATTTTGAAATTAGTAGAATCAAGCTAGACCCCCATACCAGAACCAGTTCCAAAACCAACTATAATTCTATCTACAAGTCCAAAACGCACCACTTTTTCAACAAAAATAATCTTATTACCAGAATTTTTAGCACCAACCACCAACTTTTTAAAGACCCTATGACCATCTGTCCACCAGTTCATAGCCTATAATTCAAAACCAATATTATATATTTGAGATTAAGGGGATGAAAGACATTGTAAAATATTTTTCTAATAAATTAAAATGTCTCATGGAATTCATAACCAATAATATAGGGGGGAATCCATTCACAAAAAATAAAAAACCCAAAAGATAATTTCAACATGATAAAAAAACAATTGGAATAGAACTATCACAACCATTACCGTATGAAGTTGAAACAAGAACACATGAGGTGAGGGAGTATGAATTTGAAAATTATGAAAAATATATGAAATTGCACAGCGAAGAATAGAAAAAAGAGGCTGAGGATAATGGAAATAAAAGAAATAAAAGATAAGACACACAATTAAAAATTCAACAAAAGAGATAAAGTACTTACCCCAACCATTTACATCAAAGATGATTGAATCAAGGAGACTAAAGGAATAAGTTATTCAAAAAAAAATGGACACCTTCTAGAAAGTGGAAATTAATATACCCCTTCTTGAAGAATTGAATGAAATTTAATATTATGAAAAAAATTTAAATTATCTTTTCACAAAGAATAGTATTGTTTAAGGTAATCAGAAGATAAAACTAGGAAGAAGTGTCTCATCCCTTATCTCACCATAGATTTGAACTAAATTTCATGATATAGGTTTGTTTTATATTTCATAAGCCATTGGTTATTTATATTTCTAAAATTATTTTATGATTTATGTGATTTAATTAATGTGTTTATTAACCGTTTATACACTTCTTTGTAGATGGGAGACTTGATTCCCACAAGAGTGGTGGTCCAGCTTGAAAAAAAAATCCATTTTTTTCCCATAAAGAGTTTTAGAGGATGTCATCCTGAATGTCAAATATGGACTGTTTCCAAATGAATTCTATGTTCCCAATATGAAAGAAGGTAGGATCGCATCATACTCACCCATTATTCTGGGGTGAACTTTCTAAATTATGTCCAAAACCATCATCAATGTCTATGAATGGACTGTCACCAAGGAGTTTGGATATAGTACCATCCCCTTCAATATTGTTGAATCCACGTGGCACACAGTAGATGATAACTCTATTTTCACTCTTCCATGAAGTCAGTACTGATCCAATTTAAGAATCTGTTATGTGACATTAATTCTTATCCTTAGTAGATAATTTTTCTATTGAAAATATCACGGAATATGTAGATTCCCAACACACTAGAGATTCTTATTTGAAGTGGGAAAAAGTGGTAAAATATTTTTTCATTGATGAGTTTTAAATGATGAATAATATAATATGATTTATTTTGTGTAGTAAGTCCAAACATTGTAAGTGGTTAACCTCAATTTAATTTCATCTCTTGAGTATCCCCCAAATATGGAATTAAAACATCTCCCACAGATTATGAATTTTTACCTTATAGATGAAGAGTAAATACAATTGATTATTTATTATAATCTATATTAATCCCAAGAAGAATCATTTATTGAGATTTTGAGAGATACTTTCCATGAAATAGGGTGGAGTTTAATTGATATACTAGGAATAAACCCAAAAATATTCTCACATAGAATTTTTCTTGATGAAGATTCCAAACCAGTCAAACATCCTTAGTGGAGGATGAGTCCCACCTTGATGGAGGCTATGAACAAGTATATTGTAAATATCTTGGAAGATAAGATCATATATTATATATCATATTAAGAATGGGTTATCCCAATTCATGTAGTTCCAAAACAATTTGGCCTAAATATTGTTTGGAATGAATAGAATGAATTAATTCCTATGAGAATTATGAATAGATGGAGAGTGTGCATAGATTTAGGAAGATGAATTAGGTCACATAGAAAGATCATTTTCCTATCCCATTCATTGATTAGATATTATAGATATTGGAAGGGATAACTCATTATTTATTTTTGGACGTATTTTCAGGTACCTATTACTCCCTGGGATTAAAAGAAGACAACCTTTACTTGACCATTAAGAAATTTTTCATATAAAATAATTCCATTTGTATTTTTTAATGATCCATGTATATTTCATAAGTACACAATATGTATTTTTTATACTCACTTTTATAATTTCATAGAGGTTTTTTTAGAATATTTCAGAGCTTTTGAAAATTCCTTTGACCATTGTTTCAAAAATATGGAAAAAGTCTTGATAAACTATATAGAAAAGAATCTTATTTTAATTTTTGAACAGTGTTATTTTATCATTGGTAGAGTACTTTTACTTGGGTTTGTTATTTCAAAAAAATAAATTGAAGCGGATAAAAAAATTGAAGTGATACATTCATTGTCTTAACCAACTTGTGTGAAACATGTTAGATCATTTTTAGGACATTCATGATTCTACATGATATTAATCAAAGATTTTAGTAAAATTTATCTCCCTCTATCTAGATTTATTTTGAAAGATGATTATTTTTATTTATTGGTTAATTTATGGTATACTTTGATGTGATGAAGGTGAGACTGATTAGACCACTAGTGATGCAACCACAAAATTAGGAAGAACTATTTGAGCAAATTTTCGATGCTTCCAACCGAGAAGTTAGTTCATTCTATTCTTTACGAATTTAGTGTAGGCCCCAAGACATTGCTTATTTCTATAGAAGATTAGATTCATCTCAATTAAATTACACAACCCAAAAAAATATTTTTTAGTAGTTGTATTTGATTTAGAAACGCTTAGAGAATATATTATTGGAATTAAAGTCATTGTGTTTTATGATCATTCATCTCTTAGGTACTTGATGAAAATTTATGAATCTAAACCAGGGATAGTGAGATGGATGTTAATGACGAAAGAGTTCAAAATATAAATCAAGGACAAAAAGGAATTCGATAACAAAGTGTATGATCATTTAAGGATACTTCCCAACACTAATAATGCTGAAATTATAGTCAATGAACCAATGAATTATCATCTTCCAGGAGATTAGTTGCACTTGATTTAAGGAGAAGCGTCTTGGTATGTAAAAATGGAAAATTATATGGTAACATATAAAGTACCATATCATTTAAATTCTACCTAAATTCAAAAATTTAAAGGTGACTCTAGATACTACATTTTGAATGATCCATTTCATTGGAATATTTTCAATGACCAAGTGATAATATGATACTTTAATGATAGTGAAATTGATTCTGTATTTTTTTTTCAATCATTACCTTGTGTAGGAAAATTTGGATCTAAAAGGATAGTAAAGAAGTTTTTATAACCTAGAAATTATTATCCCACCATTTTTTAATATGCTCATAAATTTTAAAAAAGATATAAAAAATGTTAGTTTTTAGAAATATTTCAATGATACAAGAAATTACCTAATAAAAACATAATTTTAGTGAACATTGTTAATTATAGGGGATATATTTTATGGGCCCCTTCATAATGATATATTGAAATTATTATATATTGATTATACTTGATTAGGTTTTAAAATGGATAGAATGAAAATCCACCAGGAATGATGATGCAAAATATGTTTGTGATTTTGTTTAAGACAATATATTTTATAGGTTTTTAGTGCCTATAGACATCATCAGTGTTGAAGGGAATCAATTTTTCAATATAATAACAAATTGATTATTGAAGAAATATGGGTAAGATCATAAAAATTCAACTCCTTATCATCCAAATACTAATGGTCAATCTGAATTTTTAAATAAGTAAATCAAAGGGATTTTGGAAAATAATGTTAAACCAAACAGGAAGGATCAGAGCCGAAGGTTGGTAGTCACAATTTGGACTTATAGGACTACCTGTAAAACTCCAATTGCAATGATTCAATATAAGTTTACTTATAAGAAAAAATTTCATCTTCTGCTATAATTAGAGCATAAGGAGTAATGGATTATGAGGAAGATGAATTTTGATCTTAATAGTGATGAGAAAGAGAGAAGAATTTATTTTTAGGAGCTGGAGAAAATTAAAATTTTAGAATTTGAAAATTATAGGACTTACAGGAAGAGAACAAGAATGGATCATGAAATGATGACCTATCTGGAAGAATTCTAACTTGAATTGATAGTGGTTTTATTAAATTGAAGACTCAAGATAATTTTATGTAAAAAAATTCCATATAGGAAGGTCCATTTATTGTTACTAAGGTATATAATTTTGATGCTATGAAGATTGTGAATGATGGAGAGAAGGATCCATTCACTGTTAATGGGAATAGGATGAAGAAATTCCATGGGACAATTTCATCAAATCAAGTAGATGAGATCACACTCCTCCTACTTATTAATAAATATTAGTCATCCGGTCTTACCTCTCATTCACACTTTCTTTATTAGAAGGATTTAATTTCAAATCATATTACATATCAAATCCAATTAAATTCAACGTGTAAACTACACCATTTAAGTGTTGGGGAGGGAAACTTTGTAGTTTATGATTTTCATTTGTTGTTTGTTTTTCAGTTTTCCAAAATAAAATAATAAAAAAATTGTGTTTTAAAAATTTTAGTGTGTTTTTTTTGTTTTTTTATACTTTTAAGCTAAATTGATTATCATTTCAATTTTTGGAACCCTTTTTAATGAGTGAAAAAAATTTATTCAAAGAAACTGATCTTAATTGAATACTAAAAATGACGTTGTTTCAAGTTTAAATTTTGTGGAATTTCATGAAAATTACTCTGATTCTTGACTCCCATGCCATATCTCACTATCTTTATCTTTATAAAATCACTTTCCAAAGAGGCTTCTGAACCATTTTTTCATATTTCTTTCTTCCACCTCACATCCTGAGAGAACTAAACCAGGATTTCATTAACCAAAATTTGTTCTGTTCTTTTCAAAAAATATGGGTTTGAGGTACTTGTGTTTTAAATTATTGAGTCATTTATTTAGTTTTAAATCCCCATTTTCAAGAAAATTATTTTTATTATGTCATGCATTATACATTTAATCCTTGTAGCCCTTGGGATCCATGAATATCTTGTTATGTTAGCCAAATTATGAGTTAGTTTTTCTTATCCAACGTGATCTAGAAATGAAATTTCCTGATCTAGTTGAACTTATGTGTGAGGGAAGCTATCTGTTCTTTTGATACCTCATTTTTAGATACATCAGGTGGAAAATAAAATACCAATAAGAAGTTTTTTTACTAAAAAACTCATTTTGTTAGAAATTTTACCATTCTAGATCTTTCATGATATACAAAGTTGTGCCTTTCTGGAGTTTCTAAGAAAAATTATGTTTGAGATGATTTGAAATTTTTATACTAAAATGATGAATATAGTAAATTTTTTATGATTTTTCATGATTATGTATCTTTATTTCTACTAATAGGAGTGGTATGTTGACCATACATTAGTGAAAATTATAATCATTAAATTTTTCTTCATAATGAACAAGGCCCCCTATTTTCTACCTAATAATGTTTCACATCAAAATCCTACCAACTGATATCCAAAGAACAACCATTAAAACATCCCATGATAAATTCACTTCCTTAACTCACATTGGGTGTAAAGGAAGAAATTTATCAATCATAGTGTAAACCTTGCTTGAGTCTGGATGAGAAAATATTTTTTTGAGAATTAACATTAGTATGATGAGAGAAAATGAAAGCAAGGTAAGTGTTTCATGTAAATGGAAGGACAAATAGATAGTAAATATATTTAATGATATTAATAGATAACTAGAAATAATTGTTTTTATTCGATATGATATCTTTCATTTATTAGTGTTAAATTAGTGGATCTCATGGGTATGTGATTTAAATTTTCATGGATTTGATTTTGAGACTTACTTTTCCAAGAGTCTTAGTTATATGTGTGGGGGAATAGATATAGATACTATTTTAAAAAATATTTATATGTTTTTCAATGATTTAATACTATCTAATTAATCAATTTGATGTGATTTTTAGCATTTTAATATTTTTGGCGAGTTTTGATCTAAATTGTGAAAATTAGATAATTTTGTAAATTTAATATTTTTCTATCACTTAAGTATTTTGGGAATAATTTTTTTATTTTTTATCCAATTTGAGTGATTAATTTTTTTAAGGATTCCATTTTTCAGGGGATTCAACTTCTTCTTTTGGACCTAGAGACCATTCAAAATCATATAATCCTAAAAAAATCAATTATATTGAAAAATTATTCTATCCAATAGAATGGACCCCACATCATTAAATAAGGAATATCCTAGGATAAAAACCTTCAAATAGTGTTTTTACAACCGTTTCAGAATTAAGACATGATGGGGAATGGCTATATTAAATTTCATGTATAAATTAGCTCATAAAGACAGCCTGTTCCTGAGTCAAAGTGGGGTAGGTGTAACAATATTGTTTGTCCAGAAAATGTCATCTTTATTAATGAGGCCATAACATCTCATAAAATTATAAAAATAATTAAAATTTTATTATATATTTATATATCCAACTAAATTTGAAAATATTTTAAAATGGACCGATGCAATTTTCATCCATATGGTGGAGAAAACTGAAACAAACTTCTAGCAAACAGATTCTAGAGGAGAAATTTTTTGTTCTTTATTTCCCCTCTTTTTCATCATAATTTTTTAATATATTATTTTTACCCCTTATTTTTGGATACCCATCACAAGTATGGGTAATCTTTTATGTTATTGTGGTAGTGGAGGTTTTCTCAGTTTTAATTCTTTAGTTCTAACAATTAATGGTTTAATATCATTTTCTCACATATGTGAAGTAGGTTTCAAATTTTAATAGAGGTTTTCATTATCATGTACGATTGTATTTTATTCCAGATTTTGTTGTTATTATTACTTTGGTTAATGATAAATATATCCTTCTACTAGGTTATCATTTATATAATATATAACAGACCAGGTATTAGTGGTTAAGTACATGGAGATCACTTATACATACTGGAGGGGTAGTATACATTCTTGATTGTTTAGGATAAAAATGACCTGATTTGGAATTGCATAAGTTAATTGGGGATATTTTCTACAATTGTATGGAACAATTGAAGGAGTGTAAAACAAGATGATATTTTGGTAAGGATTATTATCACCTTTACCGTTTGACTAAGGGAGTGAGATGAAGCGATTGTGGAATCTCAATTTTATCAACCTAGTAAAATATAATTGAATAAATTGGAACTAGGATAGAATTACAATTTTAAAACCTACCCTGACCCGATCACCCTTCTTGTGTAGTAGTTTTTCAATAACTTTTTATTTTCGAATTGTTCTCAATATTTTTCATTATTTATTTCCTTTTTAGTTGTTTATTTTCATTTAAAAATGAAATAATTTAAAGGATACCCCATATTTAATCTAATTAAAGGTGATAGCTTGATTGTTATGTGGTTTTCTTTAGAAACAAACTAGGATAACCACTTTAATACTTTTTTGACTTAGTAAAAAATTGTTTCTGTCACACCCCATGACATGTAATTTCCATTTTTTGGATATGTAATTTCATTTCCCTATCTTAATAATTAACATGTCATCTATGTAAAGATAACCAATCCATGTCCAAAATCACATCAAATTTGACTAATGGGAGAATACAATGATTTATATGTAGAAAATTATCTTAAACATTCATTAGAGTGGATTTATAATCGTGGTATTAAATAATCATACAAATAGATGTTTTTAAGGAAAATATAACCATTGGGGAGTTGGATTGATATTCTTAATGAATTTTCAAGATATTAAAGAGTGGGTAAAATGAAAATAAAATACAATATTTATAGTTCTTGAGTTGAGGATGAGTGTACCCAAAACTATTTTATTTAATGATTCACTTAAATAGTTAAAATTACATTGTATTTCCCGTTCCCTATTTTCTTATAAGTTTTTTTTACATATACTGTATTTATTAACCCATATATTGATAGGTTGTTTTGTATTATGAAAACCTTTGCTGTCATGTGTTATTCAAATCAAGGGGAATTTCATTTTTTCTCCTAAAATTGTTTTATGGAAAATATTATATTATCCAAGGATATGATCTCATTTTTATAACCACTTTGTTGGTCTTAGAATTCGGTGTTTATCCTATGATAAGAACTTGGTGGAAATCTGATATATTTGAATTTTCAAGGAATATTGAATATTTAACTAATTAAATATTAATTTATTCACTTGTGATCTTTCACAAATATTTTTAGACATAGTGTAAAATTTAGATTCCATCTTAGTAGTTTAACTCATAATATAGAGATTTTTCTAGCTAAGGAACAACCTTGAATCATTTGTTAGGGATGAGCATGTTTTCTTTTTTTCCTTTTATACAGCCCTTATTTAACTTTTGTATATTGGATTTCCACACATCTCAAGGGGATTTATAATTTGGGATTTTCGTCCACAGAAGGGATATGGAGACAAGAGTGGGAGGGGGAGAGGCGATATAGAGATGGAGAGGAGGATGCACAGTCACTAAAATCAGGTTTCACCAGATCGTCATGTGACAGCTACAAATCGTGTTTTAGACAGAAGCTTCAAGGATTTCTTTCTGAAGGTAGAGCTATTTATGTTATTCAATTTAAATCACTATAATTTAATTTTTTTATATTTTAATATGCTATTTTATTTTTTGAGGACCCATGGGGTTCAATCTTTGGAATTTTGGGAGAAATTAGTGGTTTTAGAGTGTTTTAGGGGATTACCATTTGGGGAAACCCATATACATGATCTTCAGTTCATGGAAAACTTCCCATGTGTTCTTACTATTTAGGGAAGATGGTGTTTTTTGGACTACACATCATTTACTTGTGAGTACACACCATGTAGTGGGTTTAGGGGTGTGGTTGAGTACTCAACCCAATACCCCTCTAGGGGGTACTTGGCCATGTAGGGTACACGAAGAGACCCCATGTGGGATGAACTCCATGTAGTCTTACACTCCCAGTGGAAGTAAATTTCTATGACATGTATGGTATGCTTAATGGAACCAAACATTGGAGTAATTTCCATGTACTAGGGTAGAACACTATATACCCTGGAGTTTTACTCACTGAGTGGGTAATGTGGTACTTGGGAAGGTTCCCATGTACTTTTACACACCATGTACATGACATAAACAATGTATAATTTGGAAAAAGTACATGTTGAGTGGGCATAGGCACATGGCTATAGATGATCTTTTGGGTTACATGCCATGCACCACTAAGTACACATTGTTTAATTTTTCCACCTCGGTTAGTTTTCCTATTTTCACCATAGTGTCTAAACTGGACTAATGAGTAGTAAATTCAGATCATTTTTTCACATATATCATTTTGATGGAATAATATCAGTGTTTAGAGGCCCTAGACAATTTTTTGGACTCTTAGTGTTCATTAAGTGGTCCCCCTTATGTTTTGTTTTCCAAATCATCTCGAGGGTTCAGTTGGGAGCGGCGAGGCCTGAGTAAGGGTTGTGCCCTTGGGAATCAACCTAGATATAGTGGTCCATAATGATATTTTTTTATCCTTTGGATATATACAAGATGATAGGATCATTTTGTATCTTTGAGGAGATCTTGGTCTATCAATGTGTGTCAGGACTTGTTGCTCAAGGTTAGAGAAGTTGAGGATTAGCTTCTGGGTTTGAGGAAAATAGTTATTAGATCCTTGAAGTTGGGTTAAAACCATAGGATAATGGTTATGGTAGGGTTCCATTGAGTTTCAGGTTATTTTGAGAGACTATTATTGATTCCATTGTTTTCAATTTGCTAACTATAGATGGGTTGTTTCTCAGGAAGTCGGACTGAGGTTTTATTATGGTGGAATTTTCCCCAAGGTTTATCTTGTTGAGGATCCCTTATGTTGGGTCAGATTTTTTATGTTGTTATGAGGATCATTTAGAATAGCCTTAATAGTGGGTTTGTGATTTAGATGCCACTTTGTGTGAATTTTTGATTGAGGGTCAATATGGGGCCATTGAGTTCAGTTTGTGTTGTTTCTGCACAAGGTTTGTCCTTTTCTATTCGATGATCTAGAGTAAACTCTTATAGAGTATAATGTTTTTTTCGGACTTTAGGCCATTTGAGAATCTTTTGGATGGACGAGGTCTAGTATATTATGTGTATAATGGTAGTCCCATTGAGGAAATCACATTATGATATGACCAAAGGGCAGTGGGCCCCTGAGTTTTGGTTTGAACTTGAGGTGGAATGTTGATATCCCGTGGTGGATATTTTCTAGATGTTGTGATCCCAGAAGTCAGTGGAGGCCTTACTCTTTTTAACATAGTGTTGATCATCACTTTTAGTTAATCAATCTAAACTATTTATTCAATGTTGGATCATCCCACATTCGAATATAATTTCATAATGATGTTTGAAGCAGTTTCTGCTCAATACATGGTTTGTGGAGGAGACCCTTAGGATTTCTTAGACTAGTCATTGGACTTGAGTATGGATTTGGTTCTGTCATACACTGGTTGGATATTGTTATGTAGGATTAGGGGAATAAGGGATGATCTAGATTATTGTAACGCCCACCAATTTTAGCATGACACCCTGTTTAGAGTGGATTTTTGATCATGAGATGCTGAGGCACTCACGGTGTGTTTTTTCTTATGTTCATGGAGGTTGGTGTGGTCCTAATGTCATGAATTCTATATTATCAGATGGTTTTATATATGGATCCCACAATTTTTGGGCCCATATTCAGTTTCTGATTCTTTATATAGAACCTTTTAGATTCACAATATCTCTAGTTGTGACGACTAATATGTTTAATTAATCAGTTTAGATAATGTAATTAGAGTCATAGATCCCAATAGATGTGTTTTGTTGTATGGATTAGTGTGGTTATTCCATTGGTTCTAATGTTTATGCCTTTTAATTTAGACATCTTGGAGCTACTGTATAGATATGGCGGATGTGCCTTTATTTTTATGGATATGTGATCCAAGTGTAATAAATCCTCGAGAATATGATAGAGTAGTGGTAGATTTACCTTAGGTGCCAGACTATAACATGTGGTTAGCTGTGTTACAAGTATTACCTCTATTTATGTAGTTTTTCTTTCTTACCATCTATTAGATGTTATCTAGTTCTGGAATATCACATGTGTATGTAGTTGTTATGATATCATACTATAGGTTTAGCATTATAGGTGGCCTACTAAAATTAATTTCTCACCCCTATATGTATACCACAATGTTCATGAAGACTTGATGTCCATTTTTATGTTGGATAATAGGTTTGACAATGGACAATGCTAATGACGATTATTTATTAATCTAGTAGAGATGCTCATGTAGAGTCAGGGGACTAGGCTGGTATAATATGAGCATCATGATGAATGATAATGTGGTTCAGATTTCTCTTAGTAGTAGAGAATAGAGTATTTATTTTTAGTTTTTTTATTTTTTATTTGTAGTCTGCCCAGTTTGAAACTGACTATTGTTTTATTTGTAGACTTTGGATTTTTTTGACTATATGATGCATTTCATTATTTTATAATGTTGTTGATTCAGTTTATTTATTATTTTTACTGTTATGTTCATCCCTTTAGATGGTTTTCATTATTTCCCATAGTTATTGTACTATAAATAGAGGATATAGTATTTCCACAATATCTTTAATCCCCTCAAGGCTAGTCAACATCCTCTATCATTCTAGGAGTCATGGTTGAGGATTTGTGGAAATCCATATTTGGTGGTGTGTCATGTTGACCTTGGATGGTTTGTTAAAAAATGGTATCAACGTTGTTTGGTTTTTTGATTTCAATATCATATTGATAGGTGATCTATAAATCTGTTAGAACATGTGATGGATATCATACTAGTGTGTCACAAGGATCATTTTTGACAGGAATTATGAGTTCTTAGGGAATGTGATTGTTGTTCTTGGATTCCATTTGTATTGTTGGGTTGTTTCACTAAGTGTGATGCACTTACTCTTGTAGTTTTATTATATATTCAATTTCTTATCTCTTGGACCATATGGAAGAGGATAGTGTCCATTCATCATTCTAGTTATATAGAATTCACATGACATATGTCTTTCTATAGTGTTTTTACTAACAATGTATGTTAAATTATTTAAAGCATCAATAACTGTGCATAAGGTTTTTTATCTTATAAGTAATTGGTATCATTTTACTCAACTAAATCAAATATGTGAATTTTCTTATGATTATGGGTCATGTGGATCATGTTTTGAGAGGTCCAATGGTGGTGGAGATGTAGTACACTCATTTTGGGACACATAGAAACCCTTATGAGATGTTGCAGGCTCTGAGTGGCCTATTTGGGGCTTAATGAGGTAAAAGATGCCAAATGGATTATTGTGTTGGGTTCAAGTTTCTCTGAGGTGGTGTTTTACCTGATTTACTAGCTATTTTTTCATAGGATGGATATTTTCTTTCCATGTATCAAATTATAGGTCATATGGTGTGGCCCGTGTTCCTTCTATCATGGATGTCTTGGGTGGTCATGAATTTTCATCCATGGTGGTGTCTTTGAGGTTTTATTTCTAAATGATGTAGATAATCATGGGATGGAAAGTGTTTTAGAAGTAGAGATATTGGAATTATCCTGGTTGGTTTGAGAGTGAAGGTTTTTAGCTTCATAAACCTTCTCATATTGGTTGTATGTTGGGTAGTATAGTGGAAGTCTAAAGGTGGTTTGATGATTGATGTTTCTGATTGACACCTTAGTGGAGGGTGTTAATGTGGTTGATAATGTAATTAGGTTAATTTCTCATTATGAAGAGGAGTTCCGAGGGATATATTGTTTGTTTTTACTAACCCGATTAAGGAGTCTGGGCAATAGTTTTTAGTTTATTAGTCTAGATTCCTTAAAACTTTTCCAGTGTGAGAGCAAGTCCTATTTTAATTTAAGAGAGGTTTAAAGAGATCCTTACGGTGGGGTGTAGACCATATGATGTTAGAGGTCATGTGGATTATTTTACGTGGTTTTATGTTCATTATGGTTACATGTTTTGTGTTGGCTCTTAGGTGTGAGTGTCTTTTCCACATAAATCCACTGCATTCGGTGATGAACACAGTGTGGTCCATATTATTTATCATTTTGTAGTGGGAAGATGACACAGACACTCTTATGGTTGGGATTATCAAATCGACCTCTATTGAACCTTTACCATATTGGGATAGAGTTGAGGATTATATATGAATGGTCCTTGGATGGTTGAGATAGTGTTTGATATTCTAGTGATTGGGGAGATCATGGTTTCGAGTTGTCCACCAAGTCTTCTTGAGGGAGACATGTGTTTGTGGTGGGTATTTTTTGATGACCTTCAACTTCACAGGTTTTCAAATTTAGGGGAATATTGATTTTTTTTCCCTATAAGCGATTTAAGGGAAAAATGGAAAATTATTCTATAAGATGATATCACAAAATTTTTATGAGCACTCTGTTGGTCCTAGAATAGTGTTTTTACCCTAGGATAGGAGTTCTGGGAAATCTAAGACATTAAATTTTTATGGAATATTTAATACTTAATTAATTAAATATTAATTTATTGGTGCATGTTTTTGATGATATCTTTTAAATAGAGCATTAGATTCATATTCCATCTATGTAGTTATGTCCAGTATGGGGTTTTTCCTAATTGAGGCATGACCAGTGTCGATCAGTGGTACTCGGACCAGGTGCATGCCCCTTAGGACTTTCTTATAAATTTTACATACCTTTTCATTTTTCATTTTTAATTATTTTAATTTTCCCTCTTTTATTATTGAAAATCCCTTTGTCTCTCTCCACTTTAGGGATATTTAACCTATAGTGGGAAATGGAGAGAAGAGATGGATATGGAGAAGAGGATGCATTTCTGTAGAGCTTAGGTCTTTCCAGATTGTTATGTGTAAGTAGCAGACCACTCCGCATACTAAATCATTTTTGGTTTCTAATCATAGGTTGGTAAATTTTTGTTTTTCATTTTAAACCCCCATATGTTATTTGTTTTTATGTTTCAAATACCTTTTTGGGATTTTTGGGACCCGGTGGGGTGAACCTATGGATTTTGGGGGAAAATTGGTGTTTGAGGGATTCCTGGTCAGGGAAACCCATTCAAATTATGTGTGTTTTAGAGAAAACACATCGTGACTTCTTCATATTTGGGTATGATGACGTTTCTAGGACTACAATCCATGTACATGTAAGAATGCACTATGTAGTGGGATTGGGGTTATGGCCAAGTACCCAGCTATACACCCCGTGTGGGGGTAAATAGCCATGTAGAGTACACAACCATACTCTGTGTGGGATGATTTCGATGTAGTAATATCAACCCTGGTAGATTAATTAGATATTTCATGTGTGGTATGTGAATGGACATGGCATGTGAGGGTATACACTGTGTACCAGGGGAGAACACCCTTGGGTATTTTATAGTCTAACTATGTTTTGTTGTTCAGGAGAAGGTAACCATGTCGGGGTACAAGAAATGTATTGAGAATAAATTATGTTTACATTATAATATGTACGCACTGTGTTTCAAGATATATAAGACCAAGGAGGATCTTTTTGGTTATAATCATTGTTCCCATAAGTAAACCCCAAGTAGTTTTCTTGCCTTGGTCAGTTTTTATTCTTTTCATCCTGGCATCCGAACTAAACGTGTGATTAATCCATTATGAGTAATTTACCATGTATATCATGATGCCAAAATAATTTTAGTGTTTAGAGGCCATAATTATGGTGTTGTCGATAATGATAGTTTAGTAGGAGGAAATCCTTGAAGTTTTGTTTCAGAATACTCTTGGGGGTTTGGTTTTGAGTTTCAAGGACTTGGTAAGGGTTGTGAGCTCAATAATCATACTAGATCGAGTGTTCCATGGGGATATATTTGAATCCATTTGGATAAATTCCATAAGATATGATAATGTATTATCACTAATGACATATTTTTTTCCTTGTGTGCTAGGACATGTTTCTTGGGGTTAGATAAATTGAGTTTTAGCTCATGTATATGAGGAAAGGTGCCATTGGTTCCTTTAGGATGGGATGAAACAATGTAATGGTGGTTATATTCAATATCCTATGATGTGTAAAGATGAGTTTGAGGAACTCATGAGGATTCCCTTGTTGGTGGGTTTGTACCCATGTATGTTTTGTTTTATGGAGAGCACATATGATATTTTTTTGTAGTTGGATTTTCCATAGGGGTTATCCTATGATAATAATCCCTTGAGGAGGATCCTATTTTTGATGTGGGGATAACCAAAATTGAGAATACCCCTATGGGTGGGATTTTTCTTTGGATTCCCCTTTTGGTGTATTTTTGATTAGAGATCATTTTGAGGCTTTTGATGGTTGTTTGGGTTTTTTTATGGTAGAAGTTTCTTGTGATTTTAGATGATCTTGAAGAATCTGTAACAAGGTTTTATACATTTTTATGGAATTTGGGCCATTTAAAGGTATTTTTGATGGGTGTGGACCAAGATCTTTGGTGTAGTAGGGGAGTCCCAAGGTGGACATCTTTTTATGCTATAACCTGGGGGATGTGGGATCCCTAAGTTGTGGTTTGGCCCTAAGGTGGGTCATTGAGAGCCTGTAGTGGCTTTTTTCTAGATGTTAAGATTTTGGGTGTTGGAAGAGGACCGATTCTTATTTGGATAAGAGTTTTTTGGTTCTTCTAGTTAATATGTTTATAAGGTTGGATTGAGGTTGGATCGTCTGAGATTTGGTTGGATTTTTTTCCAATGATGTTTGAGGTAGAATCTACTTAAGACTTAGTTTGTGGAGGGGACCATTGGGATTTTTTAAACATGACATTGTCCATGAGTTTTAATCTAGTTCTCTCCTCTATGATTGGGAAATTTTTAGAAGGGATTATAGAGCTAATGGATGATTTGGATAAGTGGAATCCCCACCCCACCTAGTTTAGCATGAGCCCATTACTATAACGGCTCCAAGATCATAAGGTGCTAAGGGAATAACAAAGTGGGTTTTATTATAGACATGGAGGGTGGTGTTCTCCTTGATCCATGTATACTATATGCTTCTTAGGTATTATATATGGATTACACCATTTTTTCTCCATATCTATTGACCTTTTTCATCTGTAGTACCTTCAAGACTAATATGTTATCTAGTTGTGTTACCCAAGATATTCTTATCTCTCGTTAAAATCTTACTATTAGACTCATAGACCCTAGTAGATTCACCTTTTCATGTGGATGTTTATAGTTACACCACAGGGTTCAACATTCATTCCATTTGATTTAAAAATATTGTAATCCCATTGTATATCTAGAATATGATCTCATTATTGTGTGGCTAGGTGAGCCACATGTTACAAATAATCTAGAACATGATAGAGTGGGGGTTGATTTACCTTAGGTGTCAGACTAGAAACCATGGCTGCATATTTCCCTTGCTTTTGTTTCCAACCAATTTATGAAGTTGTTATTTATTGATAACTATTTATTATTATGCATGTACGGGAATCTGAGGTGTACATTAACTTGTTATGAAATAGATTATAGGTTCGCCATTTGGTGTGTGGACTACTAAGATTTATTTCTCAACACATGTACATACATCTTGGTGTGCATGAATAACTAATGATAGATTTCAATTTGGAGTACAACTTTCATTGTAGATGAGGCTGAGTACCATTATTTCTTGACTGAGTGATGTCTCTAATGCGGATTCACAGGATTGGGATGGTGCATCTTGATCATTTGGGAAACCAAGTGTGTAGTTCAGCTCAGGGTTGGTATAATAACATGATGTATATTTTTTTTATTTTTTATATGTGGTTTTTGCAATGAGTGAGAGACTATTTTATTTTTTTTATTATTTGGAGTATGTATGAATGTATTCTAATTTTCATTATTATTCTATATTCTCAGGTCAGTTTATTTTTTAATAATACTATAATTTTTATCTCTATGGATGTATTTTGTTATTTTCCATTGTAATTTAACTCTGAAAATAGGGTATAGTTTACCTTGCATATCATTTATATTCTTACTGTTTGTTATAAACCTTTGGTATTCAGGGAGGCATAGTTGAGGCCTTACGTTGAGCCATATCGGGAAATGTTTTAGGTTTACATAGGATGGTTCATTACTATAAAAGGTAAATATTCACTACAATTGATGCATTGGAGTGTGACAGATTTAATAGTTTGAAATTTATTATACTCTATTAAATTAACATGTCAACTTTATCTCTCCTTGATAATCTCAGGATTGATAGCCAAACCATTCACATTTGAAACATTTTGTTATCCATTTTGGAAAAAAAATATAGGAGATTCCTCCAATTTGTTTCATTTAGGAAAGAAACTATTATTTCCTCTATGATATTTGTCATTAAATTTCTACCGAACTCTACTTTTTCACTTCATGTCCCCAAAAACACATAAATAATGGGAATTTCTAATATCAATTTAAAACTTGAGTGTTCGTTGAAAAATTTCCTCATAGTTACGAAATTCCCTTATAACCAATTTATTTTAGTGATATATTTTTAATCCATTAATAAAGTGAAAGTTTTTTCTTCTAGAGTAAATGAAAAAATTAGAAGAATAACTTGAATATCCTATGAATCATTCTTCACAAATAACAATGGATTAATCCTTGTTTTATTTCAACTCATGGAACTCTCTCCATTTTAGTGTGAAGAGTTAGGGGAATATAATTATTAAATAACTCATTATTAAACTCCTACGAATCAATGAAGATAATTTCATCATATTTACTAGTATTTTTAATGATATTCCACATCGGGTCAGATGAACCTTCCAAATTATTAAAAACAATCATGCCTTTCGTGGTGAAAGAACTAGATAAAAAAAAATATCATTTCCATTATTTTAATGAATTTTTCAACAATTAGTGGTTCAAAAGGAACATTAAGGATGTTATATATTTATGGATGGAAGAATCCAGTGCATGTTTCCCATTCTTTGATATGTTTGGAAACTGAAAATTGGTCAATTTATTATTCATAACTTGTAGTATAATTTATATGAATAATTGAAATCCATATCTCGTCAAATATGGATGATCATTGGGACAAAAACCACTTTTTAAATAATTCCTATTGTTAACTTGGTTCCACTTCGTTCCAAACATTAATTAAAAAATGTTTTGTTATTAATAAATTATAATGAAATCAAACAATCATATTATAAGGAAAATTATTCTGAATATTTCTAAAATTATGACACATCTATTTCAACCTATGACATTTTAGGTTCATACTATATCACTTTTGGTTTACCACAGGTTAATTTTGGTTATATATCTTATTCTTCAAAACCTGATTCTAAAAAAATGTTTTGTTATTAAGAAATTATAACTAAACCCCACTTAGTTCCACTTGTTCATTTTTCCTTCACTACATACCATTATTGGGAATTGTGATGTAAATAATATTTTTATATTATATTTTTAATAATTTTTATATATTAATTTTCTAAAATTATTATATAAAACATACCTTCATGCTTTCTATTTTGTGTAAAAATGATTACTTTGTGGACATGTGGATTACCGCCTCCTCAATGCAATGAGAATCATTCACAATTTACATGGAATGTATTAATGATGGTTTTACAAAAATTATATGATATATATGAAATAATTTTTATTCATAAATTATATTATATATATATACAAATATTTCATCTACTAATATTAATTCTTTCAATGTGAAAAGAAAATGGAAACGACGTTCCTGCGTACGTACGACCTATCATCTCCATGAATGGTGTATTTTATTTTATATTTATATATTTGATAGATTATTATAAATACATATATACTGAATATATATGATATACATATCATTTATTACATTCTTTAAATCATTATATAACTATGAGGGAAAAGAATAAAACAAATAAAAGCACATGAAAAAACAAAGCGGTTATCACCCAAAATACTACCTTAAAATGGAATTGTTAATAACTTGGTAATATAAATTAATATGTAAAATCATATAAGTTATTATATAAAATAATATATTTTTTTGATATATATATAATAAAATTGTATTTATTATAAAGGTGGAATGAATTATTGTGAAGAGAGTGAAGACATAAGGTATACGTTTTCTCGTCTCACTTTTATTTCTGTGAGATTTTTGAATTATACACCACACATTTATTTTGTGAGGTGTATTTACTCTACTAAATGTACTCTATCATTATTATAATAAAATTTATATTTATTTACATATCTATTTTATGGTCTCTATTTCATGGGGTTTTATGTTTCAAAAGTTACCAAATCAATAAGGCAATTTTGTCTCAATTTTCATTCTTTGAAACACATATTTTTATATGCCTATGTTCTTTTAAATGATTTATATAATTCCATTTGATATTTTATATCATGAATATTATAATTTTAAAAATATTTTAACCTTCATGTAATTTTATTTTCTTACATATAGAGTATGACACAAAGTTACCAAAAGTTATGTGTTTACTGCAACAATCTAATCTTTAATCAAGATTGTTTATGATTACGCTTCCATTGATGAAATATTTTGATCCTTCTACCAAGAACACTCATGAATTGTTTTATCCTATGTTTATTTATGATTTTGTAATTTATTAGTACCATTTTTACACACTTTGTTACTTATTAAAAATAAGAGAACATTTTTAAGTAAATATGACCTCATTTCTCTTTTATGTTAGAATCCTATTTCATTAAACAAAAACCATGTTATCTAAATGTAATCAAAAATGTTGTAAAAATTTTATATTAAGTTAATTTTCAAGGAAAAAGTATTTTAAAATTTGTTTTTCTAGGTTTCAAGGATTTATTTACATGCTTTCAATTATATTATAAAATAAAATGTTTTTAAAAGAGGTTTGTTGTTATAAAAATATTTTTTCAAAGAAGAAAAGACATTTTTCTCATGTAGTGTTTTAAAGGGTACTTTTAAATTATTTTCCATCAAATATGAAATCCATTTGTGTTAATTATGAATTTATATAAAATGATCCAAAGGTTCCATTCATATCCACCCTCTAAATGGGTTATTTTTTGATGGGATGATGTTTATGAAACCGTTTCTCTTTCACAAGTTATAATCTATTGAAATTAGATTCTTTTAAAGGGTCATGATTTGATGAAATTATTATATAACCAATCAATTTTATATAAATTATTATATTATTACATGTTTATGATACTGATTTCATTTCATGGGTTCTGATATGTTGAATGTTTATGATCCAGTGGAAGAAATTTGTACGATATATTTAGAGATAGGTGGAAACTATATCCCCTTCAATGAATTGGGTAAATATTTATATCTCATGAGATAATTATGTGAATAAAGTCAATAGTCTTGATCCACTATGGAATATAGGGAAACCTTATCTACTTTGGGATGATGGAGAAACCCGATTTACTATTTAAACTTAGGGAAAACTTATCCCTTATAAAGAAATGGACTACAACAGGGGATGTTGGTGTTTTCAGCCTAGTATGGTTAGTCCCCATGAAGATACCATATATTTTTGGGAATGAACCATTACATATAGGGAATGATATTTCATGTTAATGTGTCTACTACAATTCAATGTCTAATTTCTCTCTTATTCATTTATGGATTAAGGCCTTGATTCACTTATGACTAATTTACTAAGAACTACCAATATTTATGAAATGATTCATGTTTATAATATTTTTTTATGAATGTTAGGTTCATCTAATTCCATTATATTATTCATATACCTTTATTATCATGTTTATTCTTGCATATCTTCCTTTTTTACCCTTACTGATAATCTAAGACCACCCCTTTTTATGTTTCCTTTCTCAAGGATATGAATATATTTATTATTTTTCATGTTTCTATGAATTGTTCTAGTCATAAAGAAAATATTGGGATTTAATGTGGATCACTTATGTACCATGTTTATATTTCCCTATTTCTAGAGGTACTAAGCTATTATGGTCTTTGGGAATCTCTTTATGTAATATAATAAATATTACAAAAAATTGATTTAATGTTAATGTATGTTAATCAATGGTCTATAGAGTTGGAATTGGAGAACAATTTTGGTTATCCTATGAAAACTAGGATGAGAAAACATTAGTGATAACCATAAGGAAATATATAAAGATAATTCTAAGGATAAATGAATGTATAGTAAAATGTCATGTAATTATGGTAAAGGATATATTGAGTGGTTTCTATAGAAACCCTACATTTTATTACATGACTATTACATCATTTAAAATAAAAAAATAATAGTGATACAAATATAGGATCCAAAGGTTTGGTGTCTTTGGAATATTAGGACCACACACAACTTTTACATAATAAAAAAACATTTATTTAATTCCTTCTTCAATAGCTTCTTATTATCCCTCATGTTCTCCTTTGTTCAGGAACTCGCCTAAGGATATACATTAAAAGAAGGGGTGAGATAAAATCTTAGTAAGATGACAAATAAGAGACAAGAAACATAGGTGACCAAAATCATAATAAAAAAATTCATTATAATAATTAGTGGAACAATTAGATAAAGGAAATAGAATGTGGAAATTCATAAAAATGAAACATCATTTCTTAGTGGTTGACTACCACACATAGTTGTGAGCAAAACATACATTATTTCCACACATATTTCAATTTATATCATGATATTATTCACATTAACCAATTAATTGAAGCACTATATAATTCTAAGCACAACCATCACATCATAACATTTACATGTGCTATATAATTCTAAGCCCACCTATCAGATAAAAACATTTGCATCATCATGAATGCTACAAATAACATATATCAATATCAGACATAAAATAACCCATGGAATAAATAGATTTCATTACAATAATAATAAATTAATAAATAAAATTTTGGGTTACCAAATTAGATATTTAATAAAATACTTGGTATAAGAATCATCAATATTTAGGGAAGAATAAAAAATCTCAGAAGATGTAAAATATGTATTTCTAGAAAGAAGAGTTATTTTGGAAAAAATCATTTCATTTGACTTAAAACAATATTAGAAACCTATATATCCTAGAAAGGAAAAGGTAAGAAAAAAATAAATTTTATTTAAGGAACATTAATGGAACATTTATTCTGAAAATGGAGGGAAATATGGAAAACCCAAAGAAATGGAGTAGGGTATGATAATCCCCTTACCTTAGGTCTGAACACTCTCTTCTATTTAATATCATAGATAATCAAATTAAATTATTAAAAAAAATATAGAATCATTTATAAATTAATTTTAATCATTATAGTTTTATTAATTTCATATATGGGATTTTTTATGAGTTATAGTGTTTAATTTCATCAATTGAGAGCTTTTATTTTCTTGGTTTTCATGATCGGTTCACTTATTTATATGTAACGATGTTCATGTAAAATTTCATTAATTCTACATAATAGAAAATATTGTTTTTTAATGAAAATACAAAACTTTATACGGTAATATTTATATATCATTTGGTTATAATCTATGAGGATCAATCCTTAGAAAATATATTAGTTATAATCGTTTAGATTATTATGGAGGGTTTTTGATAATCAAAAATTAGTTTTGTTTTATTATTTATTATTATGTAATAATGTTTTTTAAAGAACATAAAAATTATTATAACATAAAATTTAAAATATATTTTTAAATATATAATTTTTTTATGTTCAACCTTTATGGTGGTAAAGGAAATTGAAAAATCGCCATCCACGTTGTTGTTAAATGGACACATCACAGATATTGTTTTAATTTTTAGAATAAAAGGGTCAAGAGAAGAGGTTTATTGATGGTTCCTATATTGAAATTATAAAAATAAAATATATAAAATATATTGGAGATATCAGAAAACTTGTATAAGGGGAGTTGAGGATAGACTAATAAAAGAAAAAAAACATGAAATGTAATTAAAAGAAAAGTAAAGAGGATTTTACCTCTCGAATTTCTGCTCCTTGAGAACCTACTCAGGGTAAAGGGTTTTGTCTTTTCATGAAACCAATTGCTCTTGGAAATGGGTAAGGGGCTTGTTAAGAGTATTTGATTCAATTTGGACAAGTATTTATGCTTGGATGGTGTGAAGAGAAGATGTGGTGAGCGGTAGTATTTATAGGGGAGGAGAGTGTTATTTTCCCATTATTTTTTCCCTAGTTTATTAGTTTGGCTCCAGATTATGAATAGTTTGAGAATTATTACAAAATATAGTAAAATAATGAATGATATTCTATTATTGTTGGCTTACATCATCCAAACATCATCTATGACTCAATCATTCTGGTATTTTCTTTTTATTGTAAATTATCGTATTCTACTATTCACTAAAAATTCATGTATTTTAGAAAAATATGAAAAATTATTTCTAACGATTTTTTTATTTTCTGAATTTGAAAATTAAAACCAATTTTTGAAGATAATTTTCTAAATATGATAAATTAATTTTTTAATAAAAATCATCATTTATTCAAAAAATAACAATTTAATGATTATAAATGATTTTATGGCACTTTCAAAAAATAAATATGGTCTAATAATATTATTTTATAATCATAATACAAAATAATATTAATTTTTGATTTTATTTTAACAAAATAAATTTTATTTTAAATAATTATATTAATTATAAAATTGCAAATAAAAACTAAGGACTTATAAAAATACCAATAATTAGTTTATGATTTTTAAAATATTTATTTAATTAATTTGTGATATAAATATATTATATTTATATTTGTATTATACCAAATATTTGTTTACTTTCAAAGGAAAATTTACTATTATATTGGATGGATTAGTATTCATAAGGGTTTTGTTACTATTCTAAATGTAAAGTTACTATTGTATTTGTAAAGGTTTGTTAATTTCTATAAATACCACTATTTCATTAATTATTAATTTGAAAGGTTTGTATTATGTTCTATATTTTATTTCATGTGATGTATAAAATATAACCTAATTATAATAAGGGACTTTCCATTGATAAAATATAGGTTCTCTCATTTCTGCCCTTATGAAATTTGGTCCTCAAAATTTAATTTTACTTACTATGTTGAATAAAAGGAATGATAATTCTCCTTCATCACTTTCTATGGTTCCCATGTTTTCTCTTCATACTTAAGGTTCCACCAAAGGAAATTGACGAGGGGGGTAGTCTTATTGTGGAGAACATTATCTCTACGACCCAAGATCTTCACTCGATGCTCCTTATAAGAGAGATTATTTTCCAACTCTACCACCTCAGGATTCGGTACATGTGATGGATCTGGTATGTACTTATTAAAGATACATACATGGAATGTATCGTGTACTTGAGAAATGGATGGTGGAAGTGTGAATAGATAGGCCACAGCTCCAACTCAACCATGAATATTTAAGGGGTCGATGTACATGGGATTAACCTTTACTTTCTTCCCAAATCACATTATCCTCTCCCATGGAGATATGTAGAGGAAAACCATGTCCCCATCCTTAAACATAATGTCTCATCAATGACTATATAAATGGATCTTTTATTGAATTTTGGGATGCATTGATGTCCTGGTGAATGGTTTTCAACTTTTCCACAATTTCTTCCTCCATTTTAGGCCCAGGAGCGTACCTTAACCGATTTCACCCTAGCACACTAGTGTTCTGCATCTTTTCCAATAAATGGATTCATATGAAACCATTTTGATTCTATATTGTAAATATTTCATATTATATAACTCAATTATAGGTAGATATTGGTCCCATCCTCCATTGAAGTCCATAAAACATTCCCTCACCATGTCTCACAATGTATGAGTAGTCCATTCATATAAGAAATATGCTTGAAGATGATAGGTCATGCCGAAGATCATATTTGTGTTTATTGATTGTTGGAGAATTTCCCTGATCATGGAGGTGAATATCAAATCTTGATCATATAAAATAGATAGTGGTAATCCATGCGTCTTTATCACTTTTATGATGTATATCTGTGGAAACTCATCCAATGAGAATTCCTCCCGAATTGTGATAAAGTGAAATTTCATTACAGGATGATCCACAAAAAACCCATATAACATTATTTCCTATGGATATACTTGGAAGTCAAGTTACAAGGACCATGGGGATGGTTTCCCACTTCTATGTTGGTATATGTAATCGTAACATCGTCTCCTTAGACTTTTTTTCATCCTTCACTGGCAGACATACTAGGAACTTTGGTGTGTAATCAATGATATCCTTTTTCATATTGTCCCACCAATAGTTCTCCTATAGATATCATTACATCATTGGTATCTCTAGGTGAACAAAGAAAGTTGAGATATGTGATTCATTCAAAAGCTCCGTCTTTATCTCTGGATCATATGGTACACATATTCATGACTCAAATCATACAACCCCTTCCTCGTCAATTTTAAATTTTGAATATTGCCCATTTTTGATAGATTTCACCAATTTATGAATTTACACATCATTTCCATGAGCATGAATTATTTTATCCACAAGGGATCATTGCAAAGTCATTTGAGAATGGATTTATTTTTTCATTCCTTAATGATTCTCATTTATATCCTTTTCAAATATAATAATATGGGATCATTCACAATGTTGATAATTGATAATGTCACAGAATCCTTTCTACATAGATTGTCCACCACATTATTTGCCTTTCCATGATAGTAGTGGATTGAGCAGTGGTAATCCTTGATAAGATCTAACCACATTTCCTAGTGCATATGAACATCCATGAATGTGAATATATATTTGATACTCTATTAATCAGTATATATCTCACACTTCTCCCTATAGAAATAATTCCTCCATATTTCCAATGTGATGATCACAAAATAAAACTCCACATCATGCATAGGGTAGTTTTGATCATGAATTTTCAACTACCCTATGGCATAAACTATAAATTTATAATTTTTTAACAGTATACAATAAATGAAGTTCTTTGAACCAATGGTTTATTCCAAAAAAGATTTCCCCATTGTCTAAAGTGTGAATAATTTCACAGTGATAAGCATCTTTTTTAAATCATTGATTTTTTTTCTAATTTTCTTGTCTAAATTTTTTTCTCTCTCTTTAGAGCCAACTTGGTTAATGGTTCTTAAAATATGGAAAAGTTCTTCAAAAATAGTCGGTAATACCTAGATTGACTAAGGAAACTATGAATATCCATGAAAAATGTTGGTTTGACTCACTCTACGATTTCTTCTGTATTAAAAGGGCGCATAAATATTCTTTTACTAGTGATTACATGACCCAAAAGTGACACTCCTTCTATCCAGAATTCACGTTTGTTATACTTTGTATACATTTCCCCCTTTGCAAAGTATTTATCATAATATTCAAATGTTCCTCATGTTCCTCCTTGAACTTGGAGAATATCACATTATCATCAATAAAGAATACCAAAAATTTAATGAGGTAATCTCTTAAGACACTATTCATTATATCTGTGAATATTTCTAGAGAATTTGTGAGTCTAAAAGAAATCACGATGACTCATAGTGTTCATACCTTGTTCAAAAGGCAGTATTGGGAATATGTACCTTCCTCACCTTCAATTGGTGATATCATGATTAAATGTCCACCTTATATAAATACTTGGAACCATGCATGTGATCAAACAATAATCTATATGTGGAATGAGATACTTGTTCTTTTTCATGATTTTATTGAACTCACAATAATCAATTCAGAGGAGCATTGATATATCCTTCTTCTTGATAAAGGGGACTGGTGTACCCTAGAGTGAAGCACTTGGGTATATAAAACTCATTTATAGATTCTATTTTAATTACTTCTTCAGTTCCCCCAACTCAATGTTGTTCATTGTATAAGGTGTTTTGATATCAACAGAGATCCATGAGTAAGTTCAATTGTCTACTCAACCTCTCGGTTTAGAGGAGGACTAGAAACTTCTTTAGGGAACACATCACTGTAGTCCCTCATAATGGGAATTTCTTCGATCATGATTATATACTTTGTATCAGTAATTTGATCTAGATATGTTTTCTCATAAGAAACAATAACCACACATGAGACAATGTATCCGAAGAAGATTCATCCAACTTCTTACACTTGTATCGAATTGTAGGATGCTTCAGGATGTAAAGAGTGATATCTATTTCCTGATAGTTGATATTAGATTTAAAAAAATATATCCAATACATGGAAAAAGTATAATGAAACTCCACCAAAGGATGTAATTTAATATTTAATGGGAGATTCTATGGAATCCTGCCTTTTTATTACATAACATTTCATTACATTTTACAAAAAAATGGATATTTAAAGTCTAGTGTCTTGGGAATCAAGATTATAATACATGAAAACAATATAAAAAATTATTCTAAACAACTCGTAAGACTTAATCATTGGTTCATCCTATGTGAACGTACTGCATCTCATATCACGGGGATGTATATCAAAGGAAAGGGTGAGAAGAAGGCCAACTAAGGAAAACAAGTTAAACAGGTGACATGTGAACTTGAGCAATATTAATAAGAACATGATAAAAGATATAAAGGTATGAGAAATGGAAGAATAAAGATATCATAGAAAAAGATATTGAATCATAACTTGTATATTTGGCTAAAACATTTAATTTATAAATTCGTGAACATATCACCAAGGTTTATCCCTGAGGTGTCATAAAAATTACCAAGGTTATTCACCAAGGTATCGTGAAACTTGTCATCTCTAGAGATTAATTTTTTACCCAATGTATTAGAGCACTATCAGGGTGCAACCTTTGTATTTCTATACTTTCATGTGATCTAGATATATCATAATCAAACATTTCATAAATAACCCATAGATAATAAATGAAATGGGTTCATTTAAAAATCGTGACGGTTTAAATGATCTTAAAAATAATATCATTATGTCATTTAAAACCCCTAAAAAGGGAGTTAGGGTTATATCTATGTCAATTATAGAATAAAATATATCATATTTATATATTTATGAACTCCCATAGAAATGTAATATGTCTGGGTATTCACATTAATAAAATAATAGAACTTCTGGAGAGAAAGAGAGAAATTTTGAGGTGAAATTTCTGCTGCATAACAGCTATATAACATGATTTTAGAAAACATTGAAAAGATAAAGGACAAGGTTAACCCACTCAGAAATAACATATAATATAGTATAAATACATAATAACATGGAAATAAGAACATATTATGGAAATTTTAATGACATAACACATGAAAAATAAACTTGAGAGGAAAGAGAAGATGTGATTTCTTTTAAAAATTTCGGCATCCTAACGACATCACTTAAAAATTCAAAAAATAAATTGATGAGAGAATAAAGGGTATCTCATAATTTTTACATTAAATGGATAGTAAGGAGGATATATAATAACAATCTCCCACATAATAAAATGTAACTATAAGACATAATATAAAGGAAGTCATGACCTAAAAGAGGAGGGTGAAAGGATCCCTTACCATGAAGAGTAACTTAGGAAGCTTGATGTTTGGGACCTTGGAAGGCTTGAGTGCACCTTGTGAGGACTCCTTGTGAGGTAAAGAGACTATAAATTCTTTGAGGATTATTTTTGAATAAAATGAATGAGGGAAATGGCTTGTTATTTATAGGAAAACTGAGTGAATAAATTATTAATTTCCAAGGGACACCTCTTAGGTGGTATTTGAAAAACCATGGGCCAGATCACGGTATTTTCCCATGGTATTGGAAACATGGAACACCTCATAGAATATTTCACTATTCATAATTCTATCAGAAATCTTACATCATTATTACATCATTAATGATGTCATTAAACAACCGAAACTCAAAACTGCATGTTCACTATTCACCGAAAATTCAAATGTTTCTGAAAAATCCCAAAATATACCCTAACCTAATATGAATTATCTGAATTCAAAAATGCACTCCATTTTATAAAAATAATTTTTTAAATAATTTTTAATTTAATTTTTAAATAAAATCATTATTTATTCAAAAAATACAACTTTAAAACTATTACTTATTTTGTAACACCTTAAAAAAGTATTCAAGGTCCCATAAAAATATCATATAACTATAAGACAATAAAGTAAAACATTATGATTAAATTTTATGAAAATATATTTCATTTTAAAATATTAAATTAATTATAAAAGTTTAAATAAAATATTTATGACAAACAAAAACACCAAAACATAAACTATGATCGTTTTTTCAGTTTTAAGATATCTAAAATGTCTTTATAAATTCATGGGTGAAGTTTCTATTTTTTTTCCAATTTACTATTCAATACTATTCATAAGTGTATGTTACTATTACTACATTACTATTCAATAAAAACCAAGTTGATCTTATTAGACTCTAAATTTCTCACCGATCACAATTGTAGAAGACCATTTTTTGAAAATCAATTCACATTATTAATTATCTAAAGACTAAAAAAATATTTTAAAATACCTTTTTCCCCTAAATTCATCAATAATACACATCCTATATTTATCCGGATATTTGAAATTCACAAAATTTTCCATAATAAGAAATAGAAATTTTATTTATATAAAATGATTACAGAAAGCAGCTAAGGTCTTGTTACGTAGCCCCTTATAACACAAGCATTGGACCTAAGTGTAAGGTGTGCTATGGTGATGGAGTCTTGGGGCGGCTCATCCAACATTTCCCGAGTGGTGATTTCTATTATCTTGAAATTCTCCCATAGGCGATTGCGTTCAACCTTCCTACGGTGATGTTCGGATTGGGATTGGTCCAGAGTAAAGCCCAGTGATGCTACCTCATTCCCAAGCTCCGACAGATGGGCTTTATATGGATAGAGTCTACTAGATGAGGCCATTCAATCTTTTTTCTGTATTAATCAACCAAGATAACCGTATTTATAAAAACACAACTTTATGATTAAAGTTTCCAATGGTCATATTGACCAACGATCATATAACAATCAAAACACGACATCGTCATTTTAATTAGACCCACTTCATTAATTAATGGATTTAGTTTTGTTGAGTATAACATAAAATAACACAGAAAATTTGGAAACAAATATAAATAAAAATTTTGGGTCGTTACATTATCCCCCCCTTAAGAAAATACGTCCCCAAAATTTTATCTCATACCCTCTGATGGGAAAAGGTGTGGGTAATTCGGTCTCATTAACTCCTCTAGTTCCCATGTGGCTTCTTCGCATTTGAAGTTCCTCCACAAAACCTTAACAAGGTGGGTAGTCTTATTGCGTAGAACCTTGTCTCTATGATCCAATATCTCCATCAACTACTCCTCATAAGATAGGTCATGTTCCAATTGTACCAATTCTAGATTTAGTACATGTGAAGGGTCAGGTATGTTCTTCTCAAGAAGGATACATGGAAGACATCATGAACTTGTGCTAGATTTGGAGGAAGTGCAAGCCGATAGCCCACTGCTCCCACACGATCAAGGATTTTATAGGTTCCAATGTACCTAGGGCTGAGATTCCAATTCTTCCCAAACCTCATGAATCTGTTCTATGGTGAAATCCTAAGAAATACTTTGTCACTAACATCAAACTATATGTCTCTTTGACGGTAGTCAGCATAGATCTATTTTCGACTCTAAGCAGCCTTAATGTGTTGCTGGATGGCAAGGACCTTTTCTATCATCTCTTCCACAAGATCAGGCCCATGAAGCTTTCTCTCACCAGTTTCATCCCAACAAGTTGGAGTTCTACATCACTTCCCATATAGAGCTTCATAGGGTTCCATTTGAATGCTCGAGTGGAAGCTGTTGTTGTAAGAGAACTCAAATAAAAAGATACGTTGATCCCATCGACCTATAAATTCCATTAAGCATGTTCTCGTCATGTCCTCGAGTGTTTGAAAAGTCCTTTTAGATTTACCGTTATTTTGGGGGTGATAGGTCATACTGAAATTCAATTCAGTTCTCAAATCTTGCTGAAGACTTCTCCAGAACTTTGATGTGAAACTTGGATCACGATCAGATACGATAGAAACTGGAACTCCATGTATCCTTACCACTTCCTTAACATAAATCATGGGAAGTTGATCAAGAGATTAATCTTCCTGAATGGAGATAAAATGGGCAGTCTTGGTGGGACGATCCACAATAACCCATATCACATTGTTTACTTTGTATATTCTCGGGAGACCAGTGACAAAGTCCATAGTGATATTATCCCACTCCCATGCTTGTATGGGTAGTGGTTGCAATACCCCGTTAGGATGTTTTCACTCTGCCTTCACTTGCAGACATTCAAGGCACCTTGAAGTGTAGTCAGCAATCTCCCTTTTTCATATTATCCCACCAATAATTATCACAAAGTTCCCTATAAATTTTTGTGCTACTAGGATGTATAGAGAAAGAAGAGCTTTGAGCTTCATCCATCAGCTCCTTCTTTATTTTCATAATAGATGGGATACATAGTCTTGTACAAAATTTCAGTACACCTTCTTGATAAGTATTGAACTCAAGAAACTTCCCATCCATCATAGCCTCAAACTTCTTCTGTAACAAAGGATCATCTTTCTGATCTCTCTTGATCTTATATAGTAATGAAAGTTGAGAAATCATTTTGGTTAGGGTTGATGATGTCCCTCCCTTTATAATTCTCATGTCCAGTTTTACTAGGTCATTGATCAAAGGATCTATTTGAATCATTCTAATGGAAATAACAACTCGGTCTTTCCTGCTTAATGCATCAGCGGATTTGTTTGCTTTTGTGGGATGATAATGAACTGAAAAATCATAGTCTTTTAGGAGTTCCAACCATCTCATTTGTCTCATGTTCAATTCCTTTTGTGTAAAAATATACTTCAAACATTTATGGTCTGTGTATATATCACATTTCTCCCCATAAAAATAGTGCCTCCATATCTTCAAAGAAAAAATGACCGCAGGTAGCTCCATATCATGCATCGGATAATTATTCTGATGGGTCTTTAACTATCTAGATGCATAAGAAATGACATTTTTATTTTTCATGAGGATTCACCAAAGACCTTTCAATGATACATCACTAAAAATAACAAATCCTTCTCCACTTGAGGGTGGAGTTAATATGGGTGCAGTAGCCAATATCTTCTTCATTTATTGTAAAATTTCTCAAACTCTTTTTTCCTGAAGAACATGACCTCTTTTCGAGTTAACTTGGTTAATGGATTATAAAGTCTTGAAAATTTCATCAAAAACCTCCAATAATATCCATATAATCCAAGGAAACTTGGAATCTCAGTTATTTTTGTAGGTTGAGCCCACTTCTCTACAACTTTTTTCTTTGCAGGGTCAAATGTGATTCCTTCATGGGTAAAAATATGCCCCAAGAAATCAACTTTTTGTAACCAGAATTCATATTTACTGAACTTTCCAAAAAGTATCTCCTTCCATAGAGTTTGAAAAATAACCCTTAGATGATCATCAGGCTCCTCATGAGTTCTAGAATATATCAGAATATAATCAATAAAAACTTTCAAAAAATTTTCAAGGTAGTCTTTAAAGACACTACTCATCAAATACATAAAAATAGAAAGTGAATTAGTTAGAAAAAAAGGCATAACAACCAAAACATAATGCCCATATCTTGATCGGAAGGCAATTTTTTGGAATATCTTCTTTCTTCACCCTCAATTTATGATAACCAGATCAAAGATCAATGTTAGAGAATAATTGAGCCCCATGAAGTTTGTTAAATAAGTAATAAAATCTTGGAAGATGGAATTTTTTCTTTACTGTGATCCCATTCAGTTCTCTATAATTAATTCATAGCTGCATCGATCCATCCTTCTTCTTCACAAAGAGAACAGTTGCTCCCCAAGGAGAAAAACTTGGTCAGATAAACCCCTTCTCCAAAATATCTTGGAGTTGATTATTTAATTCTTCTAACTCCACATTTTCCATCCTATATAGAGTATTTGATATCAGATGAGATCCAGGTAAGATTTCAATAGAGATCCCTACCACTCTTTATAGGGGAGGTCCAAGAAACTCCTCTGGAAATACGTCAACATATTCCTGGACAATGGGGATATTTTCTATCCTCAAACTCACATTTACTTCTTCTTCTTCACCAATAAATTCCTTAAAGAAGGATATAGGAGGTTCTTCTAGTCAAATATCAGGTTGAGATATCTCTCCTTGGAAGATAATTGTTGGTTTTCCATTCAAGACTACTGATATTTCCTTACATCTACATTTGATCTTAGCATTATACTTTGAGAGACAGTACATCCCCATTATAATTTCGAATTACAACATGGGAATGAATACTATATTTGCGATAGGATTGTTCTCTCTAAAGAGAATACTAGAGTTTCTAAAAACTTATGATTCTTGGATAATCCCACCAGGAGTCTTGACTAATAACTCTACATTTAGAAAATCGGGAGTTGGTTCTAAATTATTTTCAAACTTGGTGGAGATAAAGGAATGTGTAGAACTATAATCAAACAAAGTACGTGGTAGCTTTGAGAGAACAACCAGAATACCTTCTACCACATCATTTGGAGCTTCAACTTCATATGTCATGATAAAAAAAGCATGAACTTTCTCCCTTGTCCTTTGCTGAGGATGATGGTGGTTCCCCTCCACTGCCATCAGATTTGGACAGTCATTGGAAAAGTGCCCAAGTTTTCTACAATTAATGAACTGGACATCAGGTTGGGCCTACACCATCTTTCCCTTTTCATTAGTGTTTGGAAGTTGAGGTTTCACCTCACTATGACAATTCCTCACAATATGGCCATCTCTTCCACACTTGTAGAATTTCCTTCTCCCAAGCAGGCAATTCCCCAAATGCTTCTTCCAACATTTATTACGTGTGTGACATTTCACTTTCTTCCCTCATCATCCTTGATCAAATCTCATCCCTAATCTTGGCTCTATTGATCTCTTTTTTTATAGAATTTATGAGACCACTGCTTCTCACCAAACTGAAGTTTGACTTTCATCACACTTCGCATGATCTCTTCATAGTTTTCATAATCTCAGTTGGATAGATTCTTCCATAGATATGGTCTTAGTCCACCGAAGAATCTGTAAACCATTCCATTTGGATCCATCACAAAGCTAGAGGTGTAACGTGAAAGCATTGTGAAGTTTATATTGTAGCTTCCCACAGATTTATTCTCCTTCTACTTTATCTTGAGAAACTCCTTCTCCATTCTTGTTCTCATAGAATGAGGGAAATAATTAATGAAGAAGATCCCTCTGAACTCTTCCCACTCCATAGCTTTATCCTACACTCTTTTCCTCATGTTTTTAATCATCTCCCACCACTGATCAGCTTCTCCTTCTAAGCGATAGACAGGAAGGGTGACCTTCTCTTTCACTGAACAGTGGAGCATAGAAAATATCTTCTTGATAGAGCTGATCCACTGATCAACAATCAATGGGTCAGTCGATCCACTGAAGGTTGGTTGTCATTGACACATAAAGGACTCAATATGATGTTGTTCCCTTCATGGTGAGATCGCTCTCTTAGCTTGATTCAAGTTATTTCCCATAACTTCAGTCATTTGGTTCATCATTCGCATGAATTTTTCCATTCCGGCTTCCATTAGAGGGCCGTCAGTGAATGGTCCATTATGGTAACCATTTTCACGGTTCCTCCTATTGACCGCCATTTATTGAAGAATAAAACCTTAATTAGAAACTTATTTCATTTAAGAATATTTTAACTATAAAGTATTTATTTCTTAAAACTGTTGTAAACAATTATATTTCTCTATAAATAGTTCATAATTATTCATAAAAAGATTATGAATAACCAAACATATCCCCCAGGAGTGTCGTAACCAAGAGTGAAGCAATTCCTGTTGTCGTGTACCAAGATACCTCAGGTCAAGCCTGAAACACCTTGTCGGAGTTTTCAGCCCCAGGTACCTCTATGCCAGAGCGGCCTCTACCTGCACTTATCCAGACAGGGATGTATTTGCTTGATAAACCATTTTCTTAATACTTACCAAAATACCAGGATGTTTTTTATATTTAAAATTCTATATATGATTATTCCTAAAGATTTCATAGAATAATTTCTATAAATAACTAAACTATAATTTGACACCAACTATGGCTTCACACCTTTTTATTACATAAGTTTTCACTACATTTTACTAATAGATGATCTTTAAAGTCCAGTGTCTCAGAAATTAGGAACATAATACATGAAAACAACATAAAAAATTCTTCTAAAACACTCATAAGGCTTAATCATTGGTTCATCATATGTAAAATTACTTCATCTCATATCATGGGGATATACATCAATGGAAAGGGTGAGCAGAAGGCCTAGTAAAGAAAATAAGTGAAATAGTTGACATGTGATCTTGAGCAATATTAATAAGAACACGATAAAAGTCATAAAGGCATGGGAAATAGAGGAATAAGGATATAATAATATAAATAACGTGAATCATAACATAAATATGTGGCTAAAACATTTCATTTAGACATTCATGAACATATCACCTAGGTTTATCCCTGAGGTGTCATAAAAATTACCAAGGTTATTCAACAAGGTATAATGAAACATGTCATATTTAGAGATTAATTATTTAACCAATGAATTGGAGAACTATAAGGGTGCATCTTTAATATGTTTTTAATTTAACGTGAGTTACATAGATTATAATAAAAAATTTCATAAATAACCCAGGGATAATAAAGAAATGGGTTCATTTCAAAATCGTGACATTTTAAATGTTCTTAAAAATAAGATCATTATGTCATTTATAAACCATGAAAAGGGAGTGATGGTTATATGTATATCAATTCCAGAATAAAATATAACATATTTATATATTTATAAACACCCATAGAAACGAAATAGGTCTGGGTATTCACATAAATAAAACAAGGGAATTTCTGGAGAGAAAGAGGTTGAAATTTTGAGGCGAAATTTCTACAGCATAATGGCTATATAACATGGTTTTAGAAAACATTGAAAATAGAGGGAACGAGGGTAAACCACTCATAAATAACATATAATATAGTATAAATACATAATAACATGGAAATAAAAACATGTTATGGAAATTTTAATGATAGACCACATGAAAAGGAAACTTGAGAGGAAAGAGAAGATGTGATTTCTTTTAAAAGTTTGTACAGCCTAACGACGTCACTTAAAAATTCAGAAAATAAATTGATGAGATCGGAAATGGTCTATAATAATTTGAACATGAAATAGACAATATTGAGTATATATAATAAAAATCCCCCACATAATAACATGGAACTATAATACATTACATAATGGAAATCTTGACTTAAAAGAGGAGGGTGAAAGGATCCCTTACCTTGAAAAGTAACTTTGAATGATTGAAGTTCGGGACCATAGAAGGCTTCAGGGAACCTTGGGAGGACTCCTTGGGAGTAAAGAGACAAAAACTTCATTGAGGATGATTTTTAATGAATGCAATGAGGGAAATGGCTTGGTATTTATAGGAAAAGTGAGTGAATATATTATTAATTTCTAAGGGACACCTCATCGGTGGTATTTTCTAACCATGGGTTTGCCCTTGGTATTTTCCCATGATATTGGACACTTCGGACACATCATAGAATATATCACTATTCATAAGTCTACCATAAATCTTAAATCATTATTACGTCATTAATGATGTCAGTAAACACCCAAAACTCGAAACTGCATTTTTACTATTCAACGAAAATTCAACTCTTTCAGAAAAATCTCAAAAATTCACCCTAACCTAATATAAATACTCTGAATTCAAAAATGAACTCTATTTTATGAAAGTAATTTTATAAATATTTTTAATTTAATGTTTAAATAATATCATTATTTATTCCAAAAATACAACATTAAACCTATAACTAATTTTGTAAGACCATAAAAAAGTAATCGAGGTTCCATAAAATTATCATATATCTATAAGAAAATAAAGTAACAATTTATGATTAAAATTTATGAAAATAAATTTCCATTTTAAATAATGAAATTAATTATAAAATTTTAACTAAAATATTTATGACATACACAAATACCAAAACATAAACTGTGATCGTTTTTTCAGTTTTAAGATGTCTAAAATGTCATTATACATTCCTGGGTAAAGTTTCTATTTTTTGGTCAATTTACTATTCATTACTATTCATATGGTTATGTTACTATTCCTACATTACTATTCAATAAAAACCAAGTTGATCTTATTAGACTCTAAATTTCTTACAGATTACAACTGTAGAAGACCATTTTTCGAAAATAATTTCACATTATTAATTATGTAAAGAATACAAAAATCTTTTAAAAAACCCTTTTTTCCCAAATTCATCAATAATACACATCCTATATTTATCTGGATATTTTAAATTCACCAACTTTTCCTTGATAAGAAATAAAATTTTATTTATATAAAAGATTACAGAAATAAGCTATGGTCTCATTAAATAGCCTCTTATAACACCAGCATTTGACCTAAAGGTAAGGTGTGCTATGGTGAGGGAGTCTTGGGGTGGCTTGACCAAAATTTCCCAAGTGGTGATTTCTAATAGTTTGAACTTATCCCTTAGTCGATTCTAATCAAGCCTCATACACTGATGTTCGGCATGGGCTTGGTCCGGTGCAAATCCCAATGATGCTACCTCCTTCCTAAGCTCCGACAGATGCGCTTTATAGGGCTCAAGTCTACGGGATGAGACCATTAAATCTTCTTAATGTATTAATTAACCAAGATACACATATTTATAAAAAATAAAACGTTATGATTAATGTTTCCAACGCTCAAATTGACCAACAGTCATATAACAGTCAAAACCCAACGGTCTCATTTTAATTATACCCACCTCATTAACTAAATGATATAGTTCTGTTGAGTATAAAATAAAATAACACACAAAATTAAGAAACAAATATAATTAAAATGTTTTGGTCGTTACAGATTCAATCCAAAACAATTTTCTCGATATGACTTATATACTTTGGATGAAATAATTTTCCCATTTCTTATTCTCACGGATAAACTCAACCAATATTTTTTGAGGTGGTATTTGAATACTTCTTCTAAAATTTCATGATATGAAAGAATGTGTAGAACTAGAATCAAATATTAAATTTTTTATTCTTCAATTAATTACCAATGTACCCATCACCACATCATTTTTAGGCTCCACCTCAGTAGCAGTGATGGAATAATTCATCCCTTTGTGCTTTTGATTTGGTGGTCAATAACACTAATTACCCTTGAGGACTCGATGTTTAGTGCACTTTATTGTATAGTTCTTTTTCCCAATAATTTTAAATCATTTAACCAGGGGTGGTACTTTCCTTTCCTCCACCACATTTTCTGGCTTCCTAATGTCTCTTTGAAATTCACGAGTTTAGTTACCTTATCTCCCATATTTGAAGTATTTACTTATGCATTTGATATAATTCCCATAATTGTTCTTCTGAAATTTTTGACATGGGTATGGTAGAGTGTTCTTTCAATCTTTTTTATTGGATCCTCCAACATGAAACTCCATATTTCATTTCTTATCACAATATCTAGGGTAAAATTCTCCAAACTCCATCTCCACATTGAGATCACATTGAACAAATTATTCATAAATCTAAACGTCTCGAATTTCTAGATACTTTATAAGGTATGGTTTTAAACAACTAAAGAATATATCAATTTTTCTATCATTGTTGATAAAAACCCAACGAATACCTTGAATGGATTTTGGGATTTTCATCATATGATATGAAATATTAACCTTTCTTTTTCATCAGTTATATGAATTATATCTCCATCTTTTTATGAGGAGTTTGATGGAAATAATTGTTAAGAAACAATATATTAATTTCTTACCCATCAATCTCTTCAATTTTTTCCTTCATCTTAGTTTTTTAATGAACATCAACAATTAATTGACCTCCTTATCTAGATAATAAGTGCCCGGATTCAACTTCTCATTTTTAGAATAGTGGATCATTGAAAATATATTCTCCATCAAGTTGACCCACTATTCCGAAACTAGTGGTTCATAATATCCACTAAATATTGAGGGTAGTTTACACATGAAATACCTGATATCTAGTTTTCCCTACTTAGGTGAAGGAGGATGTTACACATTATTCTGGTTATTGTTCATAGCCCGAGACAACTGGGTAAGAATTACTATGTTATTTTTAACTACACATACTAATTAAATGAGGATGTACTTTTGTAAGTTATTTTATTGTCCCTTTAATGGGGTTTTGGCATGTTTTCTCCCGATTCCCACCATTTTCTAAAATATAAATGGTTATAAAAAAACATAATCCAACATGTCATGAATAAATAATTTATTCATTTATGCAATTAATATTAAAGGCACATCTTGTGGGATCCCTATGTTTATAATTTTTTATAAAAAAATATTATTGGGTGCATAATTGTACTTATTCTCATATTATGGGTTTTAACTAAGGCTCTCTAGTCCTAATTCCGAAATTAACTAAACCGTGCCTCACATACCAACTATAGTGACCCTGGTTTTTCTTAATTAATATTACATAATTGTATAGATAAACAAGATAATAGTTATACAAATCTAAGATCCAAAGGATTAGTGTCCTGGTTAAACTATAACAATACCCAATTTTTACATAATAAACTGTAAAAATTTATTTAATTCCTTCTTCTATAGCTTCTTGTTGACCCTCGTTTTCTCCTAAGTACTAGTATCCACTTAAGGATATACCAAAAAAGAAGGGGTGTGATAAAATCATAGTAAGAGGATAAATAAGGTACATGAAACATGGGAGATCATGACCATCATCATAACATTATAATCATAATCATGAATGGAAGCATTTGACAATGGAATGGAATGTGACAATGCATAAAAACGAAACATCATGTCTTAGTGGTCAACTACCACACATAGTTTTGAACAAATTGAGAATCATGTTTACGCATATTTCACATTATATTTTGAGATTCATCAATTTACCCAAGTAATTATATATCTATATAATTTTTATTTCATCAATCACATCATAACATTTACATGCGCTATATAATTCTGGACACACTTGTCCCATCATAACATTTACATTATCATGCATTCCACATAGAACATATATCAGTATTGGACATAAAATAACCCATGGAAAGAAATTAGTTTCATTTAAAAAATAATACATTCATTAATAAACATTTGGGTTCATAAATTAAAGAGGTAATAACATAATTGGTATAATAATAATCATTCTTGAGTGAAAAAGAAACAATCTCATGAGATGTAAAAGATGTATTTTTGGAAAGAAGAGTTATTTTGAAAAAATGATTTTATTTTTCATTAAACTAGATTGGAAACAAGTATATACCATAAAAAAAGGGGAAGAAAAATAAATGATATTTAAGGATCATTAATGGAACATATATACTGAAAATGAATTGAAAGAGGGAAATCCTAATGAAATGGAGTTGAGTTCGATAATACCCTTACCTTATGTTCGAACACTCTCTTCTATTTAATATCTTATATAATTAAATTAAATTAACTATTTAAAAAATATATAACCTTTTATAAATTAATTTTATTTATTATAGATTTATTAAGTTCATTTATGGGATTTTTTATGAGTTTAGTGCATAATTTTATCGTTAGAGAGCATTTATTTTCTTGGTTTTCATGACCGGTTCACTTGTTTATATGTAATGATGTTCTTGTAAAATTGGAAAAATTCTTTATAATTGAAATTATAGGTTATTAATGATAATATAAAATTTAAAATGGTTATATATATTTTGGTTATAAGGTATGAGTATGAATCATTAGATAAGATATTAACGATAATTGTTTAGATTATTACGGCATTTTTCGATCATCACCAACTGGATGCATTTAATTAGTTTTTATGGTGTATATATGTTATTTATAGAACATAAAAAGGGTTATATAATAAATTTTACAATACTTTTTCATCAATTTAATAATTTTATATCCATCCTTGAAGGTGATAATAGAAAATGAAAATGCATCATCCATGATGTCGGTAAATTGACACATCATAGATAATGTTCTCATGTTTTGAATAAAATCGATAGGAGAAAAGGTTTTATGATCGTTATTCCATTAAAATAATAAAAATATTGTATATAAAATATAATTAAGTTATAAACAATCAGGGATAAGGGGATGTGATGTTAGGATTAGAAAATAATATTAATTGAAAATAAATGAAAAGAAAAAGAAATAGTATTTTAACTCTTGAATTTATCCTCCATGAGAACCTCCTTAGGGAAAATGTTTTAATATTTTGATGAGTCCAAGGGATCCTAAAACGTGGGGGGGGGGATTTGGAATAAGATTGGGAAGAATTTGGAAAATGAACACATATTGGATGGTGTGAGGAGAAGAGGTGGCGAGGGGTTGTATTTATAGGAAAGGGAAGAGTGTTTTCTAATTATTTTATAAATTAATTTATTATTTTGGATCCATAAAAGGAATATTTTTATCATTATCAAAAAATATATTGTAATAATGAATGAGAGTTTTATATTTTTTCCTTACATAATTCATTCATCATCCATGACTCAATAAAACATGGGGTTAGTTTTTATTGCAAATTATCATATTTTATTCTTCACAAAAATTCACGTCCTTTATAAAAACCACAGAAATTCACCCTAACAATTTTTAGACAATCAGAGATAGAAAATGAACTCCATATTATTAAAATTAATTTCTAAATATGATAAATATATTTTTTAATTAAAATCATCATTTATTCGAAAAATAGAAAATTTAAAATTATAAATGATTTTATGACACAAAAAAATTTAACTATGTTCCCATAAAATTATATTGTAATCATAAAAAATATTAATTTATTAATTTATATTTTAAAAATAAATTTTATTTTTAATAATTATGATAATTATAAAAATGTAAATAATTATTTAGGACTTATAAAAATACCAATACTAAATTAATCATTTTTAAAAAAATTATTTACTATTTTGATGATATTAATATATTATATTTTCATTCATAACATACCCAATTTTATTATACTTTTAATGGTGAATTTACTATTCTATTGGATATATTACTATTCATAAGGGGCATGTTACTATTCTAAAGGTTAATTTAATATTACATTGGTAAAGGTTCCTTAATTTATAGAAATAACTCTTATTTCATTACTTATTTATTTAAAAGGTTTATATACTGTTCTCTTTGGGATTTTATGTGATTTATACTGTGAAACACAATTTTAATAAAAGAGTTTCATTTGATTAAATTATGGGTTTTTACAATTTCCTAGAAATAAATCCTCGTCTAGGTAGTACAAGTGGATGTTCACATGTAAAAAATGTACATTGGGGTAACGAACCTGAAAACACTATATTGATCCTGAATCGATTAGGAACTGGGGCCTGACAAAGGGCCTTCCTGACACCTAGTTTGATAGTCCTGGGGGATATGTTTTGGGAATTCACAAACTCTTCCCAAACCATCATAAAGGATTTAAATATGGGTTGTCTTTGAATAACCTAGGATAAAACTAAGGTGTCATAGATTAAACAATGTGTCATAATTTAGACATCATCTAAGTGGATTTCATGATTATGTGGTCACTCAAGATTATAAATGTTTCTTACTCAATACTTTTTTGGATTTAGTTAATGGAAAGAACCCAAATAAGCCTTGTTTATTGTGATTATAAAAGACAATGAAATGATTGTACTCCATAGAAATCAAATGCAATGGGAGATGGAATGAAAAATATCATTTCTATGCTCACCCATATTTCTCAAGATATGCATCATTTTGGACTTCCAAATGATAAATGGATAAAAACACTCAATTATGTCCTTCATGATGAAACACCCTCTTTCTTTCATTAGATATTATTATCAAATTATTACAGAATAGTGGATTAGTACCACTAAAAATATATTATCTGTTATCTAGGGTTTGGAACATGAGAATGTCATTCTGGATCATTGTTAATTATAAGGTGAGTCGAACCAGTGGTGGACTCTAACCAAGAATTTGATGAAGCATGATGAAATAGAATCTAGGGACTGGGATGTGTTTAAAAACATATTCCTTAATAATAACATTCATAGTTTTATTTATAAAAAGATGGAAAATGAGTTCCTTAATTTAAATAAAAATAATGACGTATTCGTTGGTACCTAGAGGGATCACTTCACCAGACTTGTGAGGTACACTTATGGTATTATCATCCAGCAAAAAAGTAATATTGACCGATTCTATGGTTCCTTAAAGGAAAGTATCATATATGCATTATCCATAATATAATTTTATATCTACAAAGAGATGTTGGGTTGTGATATTGAGGTTGAAATGGATGTTGAAGCTATATATAATTCTCATATGTTGAACTAGATAAGTAAGATTAAGTTAAAAGGAAATTATAAAAACCATGAAGAGAAGAAGATGAAACTTCGTTTATGCCCTAATTATGGAAGGAATCATGGAGGAAATTTTCTTATGGAGTCTAATAAATGTTTCATGTTTTGATGGTAAGGCCATTAGGCAATTTATTTTCAAAACGACGGGATGAAGTTTTCCAATGATGAAAATAGAGGGAAGATGCACATAATGCTCCTCCCACACTTTAATTATTATAGTGTTAGGATTATGAAAATTATGTTTTCCAGTTCCAAAACCAGTGGGTTTTTGATGATGATCAGTGTGAGATACTTCCTAAAATGAGGTACAATGAGAAATTTCATCTGATCATTGTTTTTCATGAGGGGTTCGATAACACCTTCATGAAACACACTCTTGACATCCAGTCTAGAACAGTTATTGTCTGGTTTTATTTAGGATCTACTCACTCTTTCACATATAATGAATTCTCTATGGGTATTAAGATTGAACCCAAATGTTTAGAAGTGGAATTATTAGTTCACACCAGTAATGTAAAGATGATGAAATATCAAGTCTATGATTCCTCTCTAGTTTATGTTTGGTGGGATTTTATTATGATAAATATTTTTATTCATCATTTGGTTGAATTTTATATCATCATAGGCATGGATTAGACTTCTCTTAAATAACACCACATCTATTTTTGAGGAAAGGGAGTTAGGTTTGATATTTTAATCCAACCTATGATCATCTATCAATGTTACAATAAGTATGAAATTCTTATGGAGATTATATAGAGTGTATGGGTCTTATTTTTCATTCAAAAGAAGTGTTTGTATCAAATGGATATGAAGAAAATATAAATTGATGATATGCCTATTATTTAGGAATTTATTGATGTATTACTAGAAGAGTTTCCAAACCTTCAACCAAAATGTGTTATTTATTTCTCAAAATTAACTCATACTTGGTTCCAAAATAATTTCGAAGACTCCATATGGAATGACCCAATGGAGTTGTACGAATTGAAGAAACAACTCCATGAAGACCATGATAAGGGATTCATTCAGCTAGGTGTTTCACCTTGGGGTTAACCTATTATTTTTATGAAAAAATCTAGATCAATGTGACTATAAATTTATTATGGGGAGTTTACCAAGATCAAAATAATAAACAAGTATCTTTTTTCACATATTGATTACTCATTTTATCAATTTAATAGATCTCAATACTTTTCCAAGATTGACATTCATTCTTGATATCATTAATTGAGATTCATGGAGGATATATCCAAGATAACATTCAATATAATGTATGGACATAATGAATATATAGTGATTCCTTTTGGTATAACTAATGGCCCTGCTATCTTCATAGATTTTATGAATAGAGTCTTTATAGTTCACCTCAATCCGTATTTGGTAGTGTTTATAGATGAAATTCTTATTTATTAAAAAAGAAAGGAACAAAATGAATATCAGTTGAGAATATTACTAATGACCTTAAAGTAGGATAAAATGTATGAAAAATTTACCAAGCATGACTTTTGGATGAAAAGGTTTTATTTTTGGGTCATATAATATCAAGAGAAGGTATCAAAGTAGATCCATCAAAGGCAGAGGGTATTGAATGTTGACCCAGACCAACCAAAGTGTATGAGATACAAATATATTTTGGTTTATATGTATATTATAAATAGTTTTCTATATATTTTATCACATCTATCTAATCCTATAACCATGTTAACTCATAAAGGTGGAAAGTTCCTCTGGACAAATGAATGTGGGGTAAATTTTATGGAATTGATGAAAATGTCAGTCAACTCACATATTCGTACATTACCTTATTATGGAGAAGGGTTTGTAATATACAGTAATGCATACAAGAAGGGATTAAATGTTTAATTTTGTAGAATAAAATTGTTATATCTTATGCCTCATGACATTTGAAGATCCAATATAATAATTAACCAACGTATTATTTAGAGTTAACATTAATATATTTTTCACTAAATATGTGGAGACACTATATTTATATAGAAAAGTGTAATATATATATTGATTATAAAAAATTGAAATATATATTCACACAGAAGTAGTTGAACATGCGCTATAGTAGATGGCTAGTGATGATAAATGATTATTACATCTCAACACATTACCACCAGAAGAATGTAAACAAGGTGGATGATACTTTGAGTCAAGAATATTATAATATATTTTCCATTATGAGGATAAAAAAAGATCCAATATTTCTTGATTTTCAAAGGATGTATCTAGAAATCCTGGAGGACGATGGAAAATATTATCTTTCTCAATTTAATGTTTAACCCTTAAACCAAGTGAAGATTAATGAGGCACATAATGAAGATGTAGAGATTAAAATAAGGTTTGAAATATTTCTGAGTATAACCCTGATCGGGATGGAATGATAATTTTAAAGAATCATGTATGTATTCCTTCAATTGAATATTTTTAGAAGTATTTGTTAAAAGAAGATCATAGGTAATCATTCTATATTCATCCTCGAAGTAAGAAGATGTATAGAGACTTGAATGAATACGTATGAAAGGATGGAATGAATAAAGATATTGAAATGTTTATATCTCGGTGCTTCGTATGACAGAAAGTTAAGGCTAAAAGAAAAAATACAAGGTAATGTTGCTTCCATTACCCATACTAGAATGGAAATGGGAGAAAATAACAATGTATTTTATTATTGGTGTCCCCAAACACTCTAAATAGTTTAATTCTATATGGATGGTAGTCATTAGACTTACTAAGTCATCAAAATCCATCACTATCATGAAAGACTTATCTCTAGATCAGATCTTCCAGATATACATAAAGTAATTGGTAATAATGCATAGAGTACCACATTACCATGTATCATACTAGGAGACTATGCTTACCACATTATTTTAGTGTATTATTCATTAGTCACTTGAAATAGAATTGAGTTTCGACACTTCTTATCACAATCATATGGATGGTAGGTCGAAACTAATAATTAAATCCCTAGAGGATATGTAGGGATATTTTTTTTCTGAATTTCAATTGTGATTATTATCAAAACCTTCTTCTAGTTGAGTTTTATTACTACTATAACTTTCAATAAAGCATTCATATGGATCCTTATGAATCTCTATATGGGAAAAAATTTATAGTTCCAACATAATGGGATAAAGTTAGAGAATTTAAACTATTGGGACATAAGATCACTGATGAAATGGACGAGAAGTTCAGAACCATTAAACAACATATCAAGGTAGAGTAAAGTTGTAATAAAAGTTAATCTAGTAACTAATGGTGTGTTATAGAATTTTATGCTGGTTATAATGTGTTTCTTCTAATTTCTCCATGGAATTAGGATATAATTTTTGTGTATAAAGAGAATGTAAGACCAAGGTATATCGGTCCTTTTGAGATTATTAATCATATCAGGATGGTATCCTATCACATGTAACATCCTCCAAGTATCGATTAAGTATATAATGTCTTTCATGTATCTCTTTTGAATAATTACATACCCTACCCTTCACATGTGATGAACTTAGAGGTCATACCGTTGGAGCATGACATTTTATAGGGGGATCAACCAGTTGAAATTATGGATCATACATATAAAATTCTATGAAACAAGACCACTCACCATACATTTTTTTGTTAAATCACTAATTAGAGGAATATATATTGGAACCTGAAGATAAAATGAAATATAATTATCCTCCTTTTTTGTATTTGAATAAAATAATTTGAGGGGGAAATTAATTTTAAGTGGGAAAAATTGTGCACTCTCTGTTTTTTTGACTCTTTTTTTAGAATAAATTAATTTTATTTGATGTATTGAATTTCACAATACACCAAGTTAATATTTAGTTATATGATTCAATAATTAAATCTAGTTCTATAAGAAACACTAACTTGGCTTACGCTTCACACAATACTATGTTTCTAGGAAACATCTTTTTATTATTATAATTTTTAAACGATATAGTTATAAAATAACCATTAAACATAGTAATATGAATATTAATAAATATTTTTTACATATTAATTATAATAACATAATATAATTAAATCAAATTGTTAATAAAACAAATGTTTTTTTGGTAATGTCTTTATATGTTTTAAAAATACCATTTTCTCAAATAAAATTCTTTTTATAACCTTCTGTGACTAATAATAAAATTATATTTAGAAACTTTTAGTAATATAATATGGTAAAAAAATAATCAATTATGAAATCATAATTTCAAAAATATCTTAGGATGAATTTTTTGGATTTTTTTCAAAAAAATCATTTTTGGATGAATAGTGAAAAATACTGAATTTTATTTGGAAGTTACTTTTCAGGTAAACGACATGTCGAGATAAATTATATATTGAAATAGTTTTAAAATTTTATTATATAATTTTCACATCATTAAATCCAATTTATATCATTATATTAAATTTCACATTAAAATTGGATATAAAAATAGTTCAAACTTTAAAACATTTTTACTTTAAATACTCAATTTATCACCATGTCTCTGGGATTAATTTTAATTCAACTTATAAAATTTATGTGATTATAATTTGAAAAACTGGATCAAATAATTTTATTCAGAATAATTTATAATTTATAATCATGGAAACTTAGTTTGTTTACCAAAAATATTAGTGAAAGTAATTAAAAAATTATAGTGATTACGAGAAAAAATTTCTTAACATGGAACTGAACCATAAACTAATGTACCAAATAACCTATAACATAGTTAAAAATACGTTTTATTGCAATATTTAGACCCTATCCTCCCATTTTACATTTTTTACCATTATTGGAACCACATTACATGGAAAAAACATGGGTGGAATTCCCTTTTAAAGCATCTACAAGAATGCCACTCCTCCACTATAAAAAAGGCACTCACCCCTCCCACTTTTTCACACATCTACATACCTTTGTCTCAGAGAAAATATAACCAGATATCCTCAAAAAATCCATAAATTCATCATATAATCCCCCCTTTTGATGAAAATCTAACCGAGTAATCTCTTTGGTGCAAACCAAGTGGGTTTACCCAAAAAAGAAGAAACGTCCTTCCACAAACTCTTTTATTTTATTTTTATTTTCCAAAAAATTAAATATAATTATTTAATACATATAATATAACCTCAATATCATAAACATAATTATATATTTTTATTATAAGGGTTCTACATACACTTACAAAGACTTTCATCTAATTTTTAATGAACTTACCTATTGTCTGTACGACGAACTACCGCCTCACGAAATGATGTTCTTAGTTTTTATTTTACCACCTCTCAAGAATGGAAATTATAATGGAAGTAATATTTTTATATTTTATTTATTATATTTTTAGGTATTTATTCTTTTTTAAATATTATATTAAACATACCATCATGCTTTATATTTTTTTGTAAAAATGATAACTTCGTTTGGGGACGCATGGACTATCACGTCCTCAATGTGATGTGATTTGTTCACACATTACATGAAATGTATTATTGATGGGATTAGTGAAATTATATAATATATTTGAAATAATTATACTACTAAAATTTTATATTTTATATATACATATCTAATTTACTTTATTTCTTTCAATACGATAACAAAATGAAAACACCATTCGTGATTACGTGCGACCTACCATCTACATGAACAATATATTTAATTTTCAATTTCTATGTTTTGTAGATTATTATAAATAAATTTATAATTAATATATATGATACTTATATAATTTTATTTTTTATTTAAATCATTATAAAATTATGAGGATAAAAAAATAACAAATTTAAACACATGGGAAAACAAAGAATTTATTACCTAAAACGCAACCTTAATATGATATTATTTATAAATAGGTACTATAAATTTATAAGTAAAATAATAAATTGAATTATATATAAGAATATTATTTTATTATATATGTATAATAAAATTATATTTTTTATAAATTAGGTTTGAATGAGTTCAAAGAGAGTCATGATATAAGGAATGTGTTTTCTCGTCTCACTTTTATTTCTATTATACTTATTATTTATTCACAACACATTTATTTGGTGTGGTATATTTACTTGTCCTAAATGAATTGTATGATTATTATACATATTATTTTATTTAAATATCAATTGATGATCTCTATTTAATGGTGTTTAATGGTTCAAAAGTTACCAAATCAGTAAGGTAGTTTTGTCTCAATTTTCCTTCTTTGAGATAGATGTTTTTTATGCACCTATGTTATTTTAAGAGGTGTGTATAATAATATTTGACATGTAATATAATGAATATAATTATTTTAATTATATATTAATTAATAATTAATTTCATTTTCTTATGTGGGGAGTATGATTCAAAGTTACCAAGTGGAAATAGTTTGTTGTAACTATCTCATTATTTATCGAGATTATTTATGATTATTCCTCCATTAATGAAATATTATAATCTATATCTCAATAAAACTCATAAAATTTATTATTCAAAGTTTATTTATTATTTCTTCATGCATTAGTACCATTTACCACTATTTAGAACATAATCTAATTAAGAAAATGTTTTCAATAAAATATGATCTCATTTCTCTTTTCAGTGAGAAACTTGTTTTATTCAAAAAAATCATGTTTAAAAAAATGTTAAAAAAATATTTTTTAAATGATAGTTTAAACTTGTTGTGTAGGAAAAATTATTTCTAATTATTTTTATGGTTTTAGAAGAATCATCAATATGTATTGAAATCTATTTTCAAAGAAAAATGTCTAAAAAAATGTTTATGTTTCCAAAATATTTTTATAAAGGAGAAATAATATTTTATCAAGAAATAATTTTAAAGGATATATAAATATAATTTCTCATCCACGATGAAATTTGTTAGTGTTACTCATGCAATTATGGAAAAGGATCCAAAGGTTCTATTCATATTCATTCTTTGAATGGTTTTTGTTTTAATGTCTTGATGTTTATGAAACCCATTTCACTTTCACTAGTTATATGCTTATGAAACCCACTTGTTTTCAAGGTTTATGGTTTGATGAAATGATAACAAATCCCGTCTATTTTATACAATTTATGATATGATTACATATTAATGATACCCATTACATTTCATGGGTTATGATGTGATGAATATTTACGATCTAGTAGTACACATTTGGATTATTACATTATGATATGGGTGGGGCCTATATCTCTATCCAATACGTTGGGTAAAGATTTATATATCATGAGATAATGATGGGAATCCAGTTGATGGGCTTGATACACTATAGAATTGGGAGAAACCCAATCCACTATGGGAAGATAGTGAAACCCTATCCACTTTGGGAAGATGGGGACACCTGATCCCATATAAGTAAAGGACTGCGACAGTGGATACTTGTGTATCCCACCCAGAAGGTGTAGTCCCTCTTAAGTCCCATGATATGTTTTGGAAATGTGCCTTGAATTATAGGGAATGATATTTGTTGTTAAAGTGTCTTCCATAATTCCATGGTTTATTCCTATTTTATGATTTCATGGATTATTCTCTTAATTCCCTTAAGATTCGCGTCTTATGAACACCCAATAATTTTTCAATGATTCATTATTATGATATTTGATATACATGGTATGATCTTATTATTTCAGGTTCATGTTCTTATATCCTTATACTCATGTTTATGCTTACAAATCTCTCATTTTTACCTTAACTTAGCATCTGAACTAATACCTTTTTATGTTTCATTTCCCCATGTTATGAAGATATGTATAATGTATGATGTGTCTATGAAGGGTGCTAGTCATGAAGAACCTTTCAGAAAAAAATTTATCTCACTTATTTACCAGAGTTTATGTTTTATTTTTTACAAAGGTACTAATCTAATATGGTATTTGGGAATCTATTTGTGAAATGTATTAATTATTCCACCAAAATAGTATAATGTTAATCCTTCTTAAGAGAGGGTCGTTATAATTATTTACATATAAAAATATTCCTAACATATCCTAAATAATACCCTAATTCATTCATTGGGAAATAGAAATATAATAAAGGGTGAGAATAAAAGATTATTAAGAGTAAACCTATGAGACATAAATAAAATATCATAAGTAAACATGTGTGTGGAAGAAAATAATCAAGGTATATTAAAATAACATGTGTAAATCATACCAAATAAAATATATATAATAAATAATGAGTCATGGTATAAGGCGTTCATTATAACATAATATAGGAGTCATATGAGTGTAAAACCATGAGTCAATAATCATCATTAAATCATAATATCATGATATAAATATCTTATAAAAATATCATTGAATGGGGTTATATGTTTTCGAAAGGGGCCTCATTGAAACATAACATATATATAATGAAATAAGGATGTCGTAATATTGGAAAATAACCATGATCCATGGGGTATAACATAGGCACATAGATCAATCATAATCACAGGTAATGCTTACATCTGTAAACATATCAGCATGTTCCATGATTATTATTGTAAAAATTTCAATAATTTCCCAATGTAACATTATGAACATTTGAATAAGTTCCATAATTAACTTTATGGACACTTCACTACGTACCATGATTAACATTGTGAACATTTCAATAAGGTCCATGATTAATATTGTGAGTATTTAAAAATGGTCCGCACTTAACAGTGATATATTATGATAGATAAATCTTTACCCAATGTATTGTAGGGATATTATAGACCCACCCATAAAATTATGAAAACCATATATATATGTATTCCATTTGAACATGAAAACCTAAAATCACAAGATAACATGATTATCCACTGAGAAATAGAGGGGTTTAAAAAAAATTAAATAAGATATTATTATAATCTATATAAATAAATAAGGTGGGTGATATCACTAGATCATATCCCTAGTGAAATATAATAAACCTTAAAGTATCTTAAAATAAATGAAAAACACTTTTATTAGAAAATTTATTGGAAAAATAAGATGTAATATCATTTTCATTTGAATACTTTTATTTTAAAAGGATATTAATTTTAAAACAATGGGATAAAAAAATTTTAAAAACCATTAAAACTTGGAGAGGGGGTTTCTTAAATGTAACCAATAAAGAATACCTAGAAACCATTACCATAAAAAAATTTAAATTGGGGTTTCTTTCACACTTTTGTAACGAAGGAAAAAGATGGTTAAAAGTGACCATACCAAAAATTAATATTCACATTTTAAATAACCTAAATTATATTGAGAATGATTTTATGAAATCCTAGAAGTAGCGATATTAACATTAATAAAATAATATAATTAATACGGACCTGGAAGAGAGTGATTATTGACAATAAATAAGAGATAAGGTCAATTTCACATATAATAATCATTTGAGTTGAATTAGGATAGATATGGAGGTAAAATGGTAAGAAGAAATTAAAACCCAATAATTAACTATAGGATAATAAAATATATGGGGATATAGAGATAAAGAGAAATATGTTCCCAAAACATGAGTTTAGATATGTACAATCCGAATTTGAATGTGAGATTAGAGAAAAATCCTTATATCTTTAGTAACCATTTAATCAAATCCATTTAAAGAAATTCCATAAGACGGATTTAAAAATCCCATGAAAACATGAAATATATTCTTTTAATAAATTAATGATCTTGTATATAAACCACAATAATAATGAAAGTGGTGAATATAGATGTTATATCAATCAAGAAAATTGAGATGATAAAACCCCGACCAATACTCTTAACTTCCATGAAATATATTCAACCATATTTATAGTGATAAAAATATATTAAAAAACTTATTTAATATCCTTATTCATATATATTATGTTTCATACTATGAAATTATAATCATTCATAACAGTTATAATAGTTAGTTATTATTTGTTTACATCATCATATGTTAGTAATTTAAACATTTCATAAATTTTTTGTAATAGTCATGTCGATATTTGTTCATTGAATCTAATTTTACCATTCCTAGACTACTCAATAGAGTGAAATAGTTCTTCTCTTAATTTTATAATGTTAATTTTATAGAATTTATTTTTATGGTTTGTGTGACTTCAATCCATAGTGGACTTACTTTAGGTAATCTATCGATAATAATGTGTTACTTTATAATGATAATTAATTTTCTTGAGTCACCATTTTACAACCGTATTCATAACATTAATTATTATTTAATATATTATATTACCAATATAGATGTCTTGATACCGATTCATATAAAAAAATGTGGATATAGTATATCACATTCCATATAGGTCGTTGAGCCAACCCAATCAAGAACTTGTTATACTAGTGAATGAGTAAGAGTATAAAGTAATATAAAAGTAATATTAGTTTATTAAAACTATAATGATGATAACCTAACATAATTAATGTGTAAAATGAATATTTATAAATAGTGTATATGATATTATAATTGAGAAAAATGAGGGATAATTAGGCACTTTGATGAATTTTCTTCCTGTCAACATGAGTTACTTGATAATAAATGATATAGGTTTCCTTCATAGAATTGAGAGCTACCAAATTTCTATGGAGACTTTAGGTGAATAAAAAAATGCTAGAATTAAATATAGAACTAAATTATATTATCTGGTTTATCACTGGTACATTAGATCTTCTGTTATAGGTGAAAATTAAAGATATTTCTTTTGAAACTTATGTTCGGTGATGGGTAAAGATGGAATCACATTAGCATTAGGTGAGGAAATAATTGTGAGGTATTTTGGTTAGAATATTACACCTAAAAATGTATTTTAGTGTCACCAAAAAACCTAAGTGAACCCTTATCTAGGAACCCCATCTAGGTCATGGAAAGGGAATCAAAATATTTATAATGGGAGAAATTTGTTTGGGGTAAATCAGATAAATCAGTAAGCATAATTCAATCATAATTATAGATTGGTACATACATATTTTGGATTTACATTTATAAAAACATACGTGGTTATCTAATACATAAATACCAAAAGTGTCATCGTAAATTAAAAACTGATCAACAAGACAATGATAATGAAAATAAACTGAAACTATATCTAATAATAAAAATTAAGGATTATATAGATGATACATCTGTGATGAAAAAAAAACTATAAAAAATCTATTAATGAGCTATGATCACCATAAAAACCCAAACAAAATTTGTTGCATGAGTATATAATAAGGATATGAATTCAATAAGAAACTCCCCACAATCCAAAACATTAACCTATAAAATCCACTTGGTCTATATAAACAAAGTGGAATAAGTTGTATGTGAGCATAAAGAGACCAATTGGAATGGTAAAACGAATCTATGAATTTATTGTTTAAAAATTGACTATAAATTCAAGTATTAGATAAACTATTTGAAATAGGGGTTTCATCATTTTAATATGAAATACACTTAGTAATTTTAAAATCTAATTAAAAAAACCTCAGTAATCATTAAGTAAAGTTAAAAAATATAAATATTCTATTTAAAACCACTATAGGAAATATAGCTCCATGAAATCAATTTTGAAAAAAACACCAATAGAAATGCCATCTAAATAGATAAACCGAATCAATAAGATGAAGAAATTAAATAGAAAAATGATTTAGTAAATAATACAATAATAAAATAGTGGAAGTGATAGTAATTGGTATAAGTATACATAAACATTAAATAAATTCAAAAATAGTAGAAAAATTCATGTGTAAGAAATAATAATAATATTAAAGAGTAAAAATTATAATTTATATTAATAGGAATCAATAGAGGGTAGATAATATTGGGATATTCCCAAAAATAATGCGAGAAAATCCTATACATACTCGTGTGGAGCCATCTATCGACCTATCAATGCATTATTAGTCCATAACCACTCAGATGCTTTAACTAGGTGTCATAGGTGGAAATACCCCATGTTTATAGAAAATCATAAACCAATGGGGATCTTGTCAGTCTCATTATGACTAGATAATAATCTTCTCACAATCTTTTATAAAAGTGCATGAAATCCCCATGATTATAATGATAAGGGGTGGGGTAAACCATATAATTTATCAATCATATCTCCATAGTAATCCTCATAATGGTATATCATAGTCATATCAAGTCATCCCATATCCTCACACCCTCTAATTCCAATCCCTACTTATAAAACACTTAAGAGAATTATTAAATTTCAAGGATATTATCATAAGGTCATGATGGATTATTGAAATCAATTTATTGGAGGTGCCAACTGGGGCTCATGATTTAAAACTAGTAACCATTTTTAATGTTTCTTTAAATAATAATATATATATATTTCACGTTAAACACATTTTAAAGCGATAAATTATCCTAAATATTTCATTTAAAAAATATCAATATAAATCCCTCATTGGGGAATAACTTTGAAAGAAAAATACTATTCAAAATATATTTTTATTTGTAAAAAAATATATATTCTCTAGAAATATTGATCACATGACATGAAAAAGTTCATTAAAATTCATAAAAGAACATATGAAAAAATATGGACATGAGTCATAGGTGGGGAGAACGTAAACATAATAAATCAACCCATTTAAATATATAAATAACCCCCTAAGTAAAATAATCATTACATATCATAAGTTAATTCCCATAAAAAAATTTAAAAATTCAAAATATCATATGAATAATAAAATCCCCTGTGAAAACTCTCTCAATAATTTTATCTAACATAATGGAGGTAAAATCCATATTTTTTTAGCTAAAAATAATTAAAAATACTCAAAAATACCTTCAAAACTAAGTATCAAATTACTTTTTTTTCAAATCACTTTATAAGTTCAAAAAATATGAAAATATTAATAGATTAACCCAAACAATCGTTAATAACATCAAGGAATGACAAGAAAAGGAACATAATGTAAACACTTACCTACAATATAGTATGGAATATGAAAAAAAAATCAATAAAAAAAGATGATAACTAGATAAATGATTAACCTACCCTAAAAATAAGATTCACAAGGTATTTTTACAAATCCCACACTTAGGGTTCTACAAAAAAGACTCCAAGACAAATAATATAATAAAATCAAGAGACAAAGTAGAAATGGATGATAAATAGGACCTTATATATAAGGATTCATGGATAATCAAAGGATACGTGGCCATAAATCCAAGGGAAAGCATGATGAGGTAACACATAGGGTTCCTCCTAATAAGGTGTTACAAAAATGGTAGGTTAGAAAGAAGGGTAAATTGTTAAAATTGAATAGTCTAAAAGGGAAAATTCATAGTTTATAAAATGTATATAGATCACAAGGTTTTACCATGGTTTACCAAACCACATGCCAACTATTCTTCCTTTATAAGACACATATGAGGCACAACACATGGTTTGTACTTATAGTTTTTAAAACCATCTACCAACTACATGAAATCCTTTGTAAATAGTTATAGGTTTATTTATATTTTGGTCATATAGTAAGTACTAATCGTGTTGAAACTACCCACCAAGCACTGTAGCCTAGAAAAGTTTAAAATTCAAGAAAATGCATCTTGAAACTCGAGGAAAAGAATATAAATTAAAATAATAAATTATATAATAATGGAATATAAAGGTCAGTGTGTGGAAATTATACTCATTATAATAATTTATTCCTGTATAAATTCACTAAATAAAAATTAGACTTAAGAAAAGAAAATAATCCTAATGAGACCAAATTGATAAATATAACCTCAAATTCTCAAAAAACCAAAGAAATAATTAAAAATTAATATATCTCTTATCTATGAATATAAGTAAGTCATAAATCATCATAAATATAGAGAATAATCACAAAACATTCAAAGGGATGATCAAATAGAACTAAGAGTTGTAACTGGTTTACGCATCACACAAAACTTTTATTAATATGGCTGATAAAAAAATTAAGAGCACAACTTGAGAGGATCACTATAATTAAAAATGGAGAAATCTATTTAAAGAAAACCTGATGGAAGTTAAGTGTATACCCCCATAGGGTGTCTTGAAATTAAATGTTGATGGATATCTCATTGGAGGTCTGATGAGAGCGTGAGGCATCCTTCGTGATTCTAAAGGCTCAATTCTCATGGTTATCAGTTCCTTTTATCAAGAAGGATCTTCCTTAGTTGAGGAGGTTGAAGATCATATAACATGTATTAAAATCTACATATAGTATAGTTTTCAAGTGGTAGTGAAGGAGTCCGACTCTGAAGTTCAAGTGAGAGCTATTCAAGGGTGACATCCTATACCATTTTACCTCATTTACTTGGTTTATAGGTGTTCAATGGAATCCAACTTTGGGCAGAACATTCTTTATATTTTTAGAGAAGATGACTTCGTGATAGAATCCTTTGCAAGGTGGGGTAATGCCGTTAAGAATGTGGTTTTCATGAATATATTAGTATCAATTCTTCTTGAGTGTAGGGTTGTTATTCACGAAGATTCTCTTGGGCTGCATCATTTCCATCCTTTTTGAGGGGCCTTTCTGCATTGTATCTCTAATTTTCATATTTAATTAAAATGAATTTTCAGTGAAAAAATTATTTTCACATATATAAGACAAATGGAAAAAATAATTTACTACTACAAATATTTATTTTATAGGGACTCACCAAAAATATGGGCATTAATTTTTAAACAATTAGAAATGAAGGGAAAAAAATAAAATTATCAAGGGAAGACGGAATAAGAAACATATATCCTGACCAAGCTCCCATTGGTTGCTACCAGAGTCTTGGTTTCTATACTAAATTTCCCAAATCCCATGAAGGGGTATCATCTAACCTCATAGTTTAATTTTTTTTGGAATTATAATTAATAGGGTTTAGTATTCAAAAAAAGAGATATAGGTTTCACCCCAATTGAAATGAAAATAAACACTTACTCAAAATAAAGGAATTATGGGGGAGGGGGGTAGATCTAATACTCTAATCTAAGTATGGGTGGGGTCAAAAATAAGAAACACCTCACTAAAATCTTAGAGTACATTATTTTGGATAAAAATTCAATGTGCTGACTATCTATAATTCTTCAATACTCTACTAGGTAGAAAACATTAAATAATGAAAGAAGAAAAAGACCCCATCAAAATCTTTTAAAACATTAATCACATTAAAATGAATTTAAATTCCAACTAAAAGTAATAAATCAAATTAATAAGTCATAAGCATCAAATAATATTACAATTTCCACTTATACCATTTAAAAAATTTCAAATTTTTATCTATAAAGAAAGATAACTTCAATTGAATTTTGTTTCGAGGTTCTAAAATCATTTTATTAAAATATTTTCCTTTTTCTAAGATATAAATCCCTTTAAAATTCCATATAAAATGGAATATTTATTATTTATAATGATTCACCTAAATATTAATAGCAATATTAGATTACCCCACTAAAATTCATTTTGATCTTCTAAAACGTTACCTTAAAAATATTTTTTTTTGAAATCCTATTTTGTAGTTTAAAAACATAATTTTTACCATTAAAACCATATTTAAATTCTAAAACACCAAAAAATTGTTATCAAGAAAATTATATGTATTATTGAAATTATCCTTATTATCTTGAAAAGCATTTCCATGATTTGGAATTAAATAAAAATTTAAACCCACATATTATTTAGGAATATAATTGAAATCAAACTAAATAATATGAATTCAACATTTAAATCCATGGTAACTCATCCCATATAAAAATTTCACAAATGCTAAATAAATTCAAAATCATATAGAGTCCATATTTTTTAAATGTGCTTGTGTATATGTAGAATTTGGTAGCACGGTTCGAAATTCCATGAAGAAACTGTGAAATTGCCAGTATAAGCTAAATAGAAACATGTGAACAAGTTTCATATAGATTTTTATACTAACAGAAATATATAATATCCTCTATTTACATGTTAATTTTCACCAAAAAAATTAAAAACCATTAAATATGACATATATTATCAATAAGATTCAAAATACCATCAATAATGATCAAAATATAGTAAAAATAAGTATTGATAGCTTAAAATTATGTAGTCACTACCCAAAATCCCATGGAAACTTGAGGATATGAATGACTAAGATCAATGTAGACTCTTATTGAAATAATATATCATGTTCTGAAAGAATTATCTTCTTTCAACCATAACATCCAGAATACAAAATGGAAGTATGATACTAATTCATTATCATCAAACCCATGTCAATACTCATCTAGAAACCTAAGCTGGCCATGGAAAGGCTTGAAGGGATTTCATGATCTTCATTGGATATAATATTTTGATATGTTATCTAAATATATACAATGGTAGTGATTTCGAATAGGTGAATCATATGAAACACACAATGTAATTCAACTGTAAATCTTGTATGGTGTGCCCATATATTCAATTTCCATACATAAATAAATAAGAAGTTATAAAATATTTAAAAAGTAGGCGAGGCATAGAAAATAAATAACTACAAAACCATCCCCTAATAAATATATAAAATTGAGTCTAAACCCAATAATACAATAGAATATTGAAATGGTCAATACATATATGATGAAAAAAATGAATAAAATACCATTTCAAAATATCCCTCTGACATAAGGTTACCATATAAACTCAAAAGTGGTCCACTTAATGATTTTATAAGATGTGGAATTTCACAAGAAGAATCAACTAATTATAGAACCTAAAAATAAAAAATCCACATATTCTGTAGACACTAAGTGGAATAAGTATGTTGTGATCATGAACAACCCAATAATATTTCATGAAGGTATCCATGAATTTCATTTTACAATTTTTTATTAAAATTTATAGTTCAAAATATACTTTTAAAAAATAGTTTTTATTATTTTTTAGAAAAAAAACTAAATAATTTTAAGAAATTATATTCTAAAAAATAAATAATTATTCATGTAAAGTTAGAAACTTTAAATAGTAGATTTAAAACCAGTTTTTGAAATTTATTTTTTTTAATCCATTTTAAATACTGCACTAAAGTAAACACAAACGCAATATAGAAACTGAATCAGAAATCAAAATAAATAAAATATATAAATGAGTCAGGTACTATGACAATAATAAAACAATGGTAGTAATAATAATTGGAAAAAGTATGGTAGAATCCTAAAATAAACTAAAAATAACAGAACATGTCATGAGTGAGAAATAATGATAAAGGAAAACAATTATAAAACTAAGTGTTGTAAAGAAGAAATAACGAGGGATATATAATCATGGTAAATTCCTAAACATCCCATGAGATTATCTTAGATACACTTGTTTGGAACCATATTTCAGCCAATCAATGCATTCCTAATCTATAAACTCACAATTCCTCTAACATAGCCTCACATGTGGAACACTCCCATGGATAAGGAAAACCCTATTACAATGGGGATCTAGACAGTGTTGTCATGAATAGATAGTAATAATATATATCCCTCACTAATAATCCTCGCATCCCAATTATTACAACAATAATACGTGGGGTAACACTTATCATTTATTAATCACATCTCAATATTATATCTCTTATTGTCATATCACCATCACTTCACCTCATCCCACCTCCTCACCCCCACTAATTCCAAGCCCATATCTACAATACATATAATAGAACTAATAAATCACATAAAATCTTGTACCCACGAATAATATAATAACATGGGGGTTAGAATAAGGGTGTGACATGTTAATGAAAACCATTTAATAAAGGTTCCAATCAAGACTCAATATATAACACCAGTAAACAGATTTCAAATTTCATTGATGAACATTTTCTAAATTGATATCACATTAAATCCATTTTAAATTTATAGATACACCTCGTGGTTTTATTTTTTAAATCACATTATAAATCCATTATTGGAAAACCATTTGAAATAAAAATACTTTTTGAGACATATTTTGATTCATAAAAACAATAAATATTTTTCAAAAATATTTCTCACTTAAGCTATAAATATGCTTTAAAAATCACCAAAAAACATATGAAAATTCAAAAAAATGGATCATATTAGGACAACACAGATTATCAATAGAGAAACCCATCAACCCTCTTAAAAATAAAATTACGCAATTCAAGCATTCATTAAATATCACAAATTAGTTCACATGAAAAAATATCTACATTCAACACACTATATGAATATGTAAATCCATAATGAATACCCTCTCAAAAATATTATCAATTATTTTATATGTAAAATTCATAGTTTCTATCTAAAATCCAAAAGGAAACATAAAAAAACATTCGAAATAAATATTAAATTCATATAAATTTTTCAATCATATTATATGTTCCAAAAATATGATAATTTTAATAAAACCAACCCTAAGAAGAATATAGATCCACAATGGGTGCCAATAAAAGGAAATAAATTGAAACACATACATCAAATTGAGTCAAGATTATTTGAACACTTTAATATAGAAACAAGATAACCCCATAAATGATCTAAACACACTAAATTCAATATTTATAAGGGATTTTGTCAATTACAACATCTAGGGTTCTAGGAAATATGATCTAAAAAAATATGAGAAAAAAAATAAAGGAATACGAAGAAACAGAGGGAAAAAAGTCCATACTTAGAAGGATACTTAAATAATTTAAGGATAAAGAGGGGAAATGTTAATCGGAATGGAGAGGGGGTTGTTTTTATGGATCCTTTATGGTAGGTGTTACATGAATAAACAGATAAAAAGGGAAAAATGAAAAATCAATAGAGGAAAAAAAAGAAAATTTAGGATTTTAAAAATCATTGAAAATCTCACATTTGTCACATGGCATAAAAAATCATTTTCTAACCATGTATCCTTTATTATAAAAACATTGGGAATAAAGAATTGTTTGGCCAAATGGCTTGGAAGATCATGTTTTAACAATATTAATTCATATTCAACAAGTTGTGGGTTTGGTATGGGTATTCAATATAGTTTATAATGATAGTGATCCAACCATGCACCTAGAACTTAAACAAAAAACATGAAAATTAATGAGAATTTGACAACAAAACCCACATAAGAGAATAAAAGTAAATAAATGAGTAAATTAATATGGAAAATAAAGGGCAGGGTTTGAAATTATCCCCACTATATCACTTTAAACCTCCATAAATTCAAAATATTTGGTGGACTAGGAAAAGAAATTGAATCTATAATGAATGGACCCATTGATATAACATTCATTTCACTAGAAACAAAAAAATATCATAGACCAAATATAACTACAATATATGAGCATCCCTAAATCACAAATCACTATAAACCTAGGGAATATGCATAAAGTTTATAAATTGATAATGAAATAGTACCAAAATAAGTAACTAGTCTCCCCAACATATTTGTATTTCAAAAATATAGATAAAAAATGATAGAACTACCTATGAAGATAATTATAAGTCAAAATTGGAACTTTTAATTAAGGAAAAGCATATAAATCATTTAATTATTATCACATTAATAATTCATAATGAAATTATAATTTACCTTTCCAAATTGGAATAAAATAAATACTAACCCAAAATACAGACCATTAGTTAAAAAATAGAAAAATAAACAAATTATAAAAATAAGAATATATGGAAGGGAATATTTAATAAAAATCAGGTATCCCATACAAGATCCCTCTGGCTTCTACTTGAGTCTAGGTTACTATACCTCATTTAATTGAACTTTTAATGGGAATTATCCAACCAATTCAGTGATTATTTTTATAATAATAATTACGAGGGATTGGGATATCTAAAAGAAGATATAGGGTCATCCCAATAATCCCTCCAAAAATGACCTTTTCCCTTAACCAGTCCTGCAAACATATAATATATTTAGGTATCGATCAGGAATCCCATGTAAGGTGTGAGTACGACTTAGTATTTTACCACCAATGGTGACTAGAAAAATATATAGACAATAATTGTGTTTAAAATATGATAAATAATAAAATAAAATTAATAGAGTAAACAATTTACATTTATTCAATTATCCTTTATTTAAATTCATAAACCCCTGGGTTCATAAGGACACCTTAATGTCAATATCTCCTTTGGCCCTTATCAAATTCTAAATAATTTAACATCATTAATTGAAAATTATTTTAACAGAAAGGATTTAATTGTCCATTATATTTCAATTTTGTTATTATGGCTAATTGAAACCATACTCCATTGCAAATGTTTTTGGTGTAAAATTCCACATCTAGTATCCTATTTCCCAAAAATATATATATCTATATATTTATCATGGTCATAGAATGTCTTGTCTGGCCTCCCAATTCTTAACATGCATATATACTATTGGTGTAAATCATCTTGTTTAGCCTCCCAATTATAAATTTTTCACACATATCATTAGTATAGATCATCGTGTATATCACCCCATTTGATAATCATACTGATAGATCTATCTTTAGAATAGATCATATTACCAAGAAACCATTTAACAACTATGCATGTATGTTATCTTCATCCAAGATATTCATATCTAGAACCCCATTGATCCACCATTAATTGATTATAAATTTATTATTCCAAATCCATTAATTAATTCAATAATAAATCAATCATTTTAAAAAATCAACATCCAAGAATTAATTCACCAAATAATTATTCAAACACACTAATTAAGTATATCATAATGAATTCACCAATTAATTATTAATTTCTCTACACCAATATCCCATAATTAATTCCCTCATTAATTATCTCAAATTTTACAGTACATATCCCATAATTAATTCTACAAATAATTACTCCATTCAACCATGCATTTATATCAATGTAAGGGGAGTATATCATCATGTCTAACACCCCATTTATCAACTATGAATAAACAACATTAATCATCATACCATAATTTGACGAACACTACGACCATTAATTAATTAATAAATTAACTAATCCAAAAACATTAATGAATTTTACAATTAATTAATCCTCTCACAATCTTAACATCAAATAATTAATTAACCAACAAATTATTCTCAATTCACAATTAAACAATTCAAGAATTTGACAATTAACTCAACAATTTTTTGTCCCCAAATCCCGACATCAATACTTTGATAATTAACTTAAAAATTAATTAACCTTATAATTTCAGTTACTAATTCCACAATTTCATAATAACACCAAACACATCAATTAATTATACAATTTATTGATTATTGAAATTCCTTAAATTAATTCAACAATAAATTAGACATCTCAATTTCCATTAATTAATCCAAGAGTTAAGTTATCATTTCACTTCTATTAGTTAACTGAACAATAAACAAATCACATAAAATAAAATCAAATAATTCAACAATTAATTAATCATTTAAATAAAATTAATTAATCCAACAATTAAATTATCAATTTATCCCCATTAATTAATTAAAAAATTAATTAATACAACTCATTCACTTACTTCAACAGAAAAATTTTCATTAATTAATTCACCAATTTATTAATCTCAACAATCATTCTATTTAATTAATCAATTTAATAATCACATTGCACCTTATTAATTAATTCACTAATTAATTAATCACTTGATTTAATTTGACAACAAAATAATCTCATAGCTCCTAATAATTAATTCTGCAATTAATTAATCCCATTATTTAATCAAAAATCAAATAATCACATAACTCCCATATGTTAATTCCTCATTTAATTAATCCATTATTAATTTTACAGTCATATAGTCACATAACACCTATTAATTAATTCATCAATTAATTAATCCATTTATTTAATTTAATAGTCAAATAATCCCATAGATCCCATTAATTAATTAATTAATTAACCCCTTTATTGAATCCAATAATTAAATTATTACATAGCTCCCATTAACTAACTCAACAAACAGTTAATCCCTTAATTTATTTAGACAATTCAGTAATCCCATAGGCCCCATTAATTTATTCATCAATTAATTAATCTCTTTATTTAATTCAATAATTAAATAACCACATAACACCCATTAATTAATTCACCAATTAATTAACCCCTTTATTTAATTAAAAAAATTAAATAATCACATAACTCCAATGAATTAATTCAACAAATAAGTAATCCCTTTATTTAATTAAAAAAATTAAATAATCATATAACACTCATTAATGAATTCACCAATTAATTAGTATTAATAACTAATTTAACAAATAAATAATCACATAACTCTCATTAATTAATTAAAAAATTAATTAATCCCTTTATTTAATTCAAAAATTAAACAATTACAAAACACCAATCAATTAATTGTTCAATTAATTAATCCATTTTTTAATTAAATAATTAAATAATCACATGTCTCCCTTTAATTAATTCCGTAATTAATTAATCCCTTTATATAATTCAACAATTAAATAATCACAAAACTCCCATTAATTAATTAATTATTAAATTAATCCAATTATTTAATTCAGAAAAGAAATTATTATATAAATCTCATTAATTAATTCTTTAATTAATTATTTCCTTAGTTTACTTCAATAATTAATGAATCACATAACTCAAAATAAATAATTCATCAATTAATAAATCCCTTTATTTAATTGAAAAATTAAATATTCCCCCAAATCCCATTAATTTATTCAACAATTAATTAATTTACTCAATGAAACAATTTCTAAATATTTAATATCAATTATACAATGTCGTAAACATAATTTTCATCAATATTATGGTAATTAAATTTTAGACCACCATCATAATGAACAATGATGAAGATTTCCCACCAACGGAAACAACCAATTTTGGAGGAATAAGGATGTTGAATGAGATATTGATTAAATTCATAGATAAAATATTTATATAAATCATGATTTAACAAACCTAGATCAAAATCTAGATGAAAAAACAGATAAACACAACCTTTTATCTGGGAATATGATCTGAAGAGGGTAATAGATCTAAAAGTGAAGAAGAATCACACCAGAGAGGTGAAAAAATGGTTTAATGTCGAAGATGGTGGTGCGTAGAGGAGATTCTGTGCAAGGCAGAGGTGCGCGAAGGAGTTTCAGTCCAATGAAGTTGTCCATGAGGGAGCATTGGTCCAAGGTAGAGGCTTTGTGGGAGTGAGAGCTAAGGGACCCTTTTTTATTTATTAATTTCCCTAAAATCCCATCACCACCATTTTTAAAAAATTAAATCAAATTACATATTGTGTAATTTATTTTCTAGACATGTTTACAAGTGGTGAAAACTACTTTTGTGACATGTTAACACATTGTGAAAACTAATTTCATGAAATTTTGTCATGTGGTGAAGAATATTTTCCAAGGGTGTAAATCTTCTAATTTATGAATTAACTCAAGCAATGAATTAAATTTAAATGGTATAACCCAAATAATTCATTTTTTAAATTTTGTCTAGGATGCATATTTCTTCTACCACCAAAACACACCACTTAATCCTCATCTACCCTAGAAAAAATATGGGATCTTACGTGTTTAAATTAAAGTTATTTTAAATATGAAAAGTACGTCTCACATATATAATGGGATGTTTTTTAGAACATTTATATTTTTTTATGAGTTCATTTTCTATTATATTAAATTTTATAACTAGTTATGTGGTAGAACCTATTTTTGTTTTATAGATTATTATGGTAAACCCATGTGGTAATAATTTTAATTCACATTCAATGAAAAAATATAATGTTTCATCAGTCAGGATGAAATGTAACAAGATTTATTCTTTAAATATACTATACATGAAATAAATATATATATTGAGATATAATCAACCAGATTAGAATAACGTGGTTAAGAATATTCTTAAACTATATTCTATGATACACCTTTGCAATCAAATACCAGTTTCCACTAAAATTTAATAATTTGATCTATCACTTATAAAGAGAACATTTTTACCTCACCTCTCAAATCTATTCTTGTTCATCTAGTTATTATAGTCCTTAATTCTCTCAATTCCTCTTTGTACTTAATCATATCAGGTTATACTGTTTTTAAAAGGCAGAAGATGGGTTTTATTACCATATACAAATGCTATGGGTTCTTTGATAACCTCGTAAAATTCAATGTGATTGTTTATTCATTGGTCCTAGTAAAAGGAATTATTTATTTATACCTCCAATTCAAAAGGAAGCTTTCATGTTGTTCCATTAGGTGTGAAAATGGAAGGATGGTTTGGTTAAGCCCACAGGTGTGTAAAAATTGTGTCTTGGATTGTGCCTCTAGGGTTAAAAAGGCAATTGTAAAGGGTTATTAATCCCGTAAAATTTAGAGATTCTATTATATCAGGTTCTATATTTCTATATATGTTTGAGAGGTGTGAAGTGTTGAGTACAATCATTTAGATTTGAAGCACTATATAAATATATGTGTTTTATTCCTCTTAATATCTCAATTTCATTAATATCAGTTTGATAAGTGATTAAAAATATCTAGAATGGTCAATTCACCCCACTCTTGATCATTCAACTATTCTCACTGGGACCTAAAAATTGGTATCATATGAGGGTTAGTAGATTTAATATGTTTTTATATTGTTTTTTAATAAAATTATATCATAAATAGTCATTGGGTAATGATTTTTTAGTTAGTAGGAATGAATGTGAATGATGGATGTACACCATAATGATATTCACTCTCATGGAACATATTATGTATACTGATAGTCTCATATGGTTTCATTTCATAAAAACATTAACATTGTATATTATAAAAACACGTTGAAATTATAAAAATTTCTATAAGCTGATTCGGAAGAATTAATTGTTAAATATAGAGTACCATATTTTATAAATTTCATGGTGATTAATATTCTGTATTTTACAATTAATTTGAATATTTATAGTCATATTTCAAAATTTTAAATTACCCATGAAATTTATAATATGCTGCAAGTTACACATCCTGTTTTGGAATAATTAATTAGAATGAAATTAGGAATTTTAATATAAGAGTATCATAAATTCAAACTGGGAGAATAAGAAATAATTAATCATTTTTTCATATATTTAAAAGTATTGTAAATCCAATTAATTATTTAAGATAATGTTTGGATAATTATATTCTAGTCGATTAATTTTTAATATCCTTACTCAATAAATATAAAGATAAAAAGTTCATATTCAGTGGAAGTAAGAATTTCATTGAATATACATTAGATGATATTATTGTATCATTACTAAAAGATAAGTGAGAATAAATTTTTTTTTCTAAAGAATAAAAATCAAAAAAGGAAGGTATTTATTTTAAATAAAAAAATTCATGTTTCCACGCACCCTTTTAATTTTTAATTGAATAGTATTGAAAAATATGAACTTATAAAGGATTCTTAAATAAGAAAAAGGAAATTATAATCAAGGAAAAGAAAAATTAATTACCCCAAAAGTAACAAAATTATTAAAGGTACTAATGTAATCGATTTAGTTGCTACGAATACAGAGAAAGATGGGGTATCAATCCCAACTACCCATGACCTATGAATGATAAGAAAATAGAGAACAAAAATAAAGAGTAAATAAAATAAATGATATTCGGTACAAGTTAAAATTTGTAATTGTATTGTAGTGAATAATATGACAATGAAATATAATCATAAAGCCATTGTCTAATGGATTCATCAAGATAGGTAAGTGAATCATATTTCTCTTAGTCTTATGAATCTTATTTTGATCCCTATAATGATGATTAGTATGATTATATTAATATAATCAATGACAAAATTTGACATTATTACCAGATTATTCAAAAACAAATTACGAGTAAACATATAGAGATTCTTTTTTAAAATTGATACCTGAAAAATAATCCTTCAATCTTAATTGATAAATTATCTAATAATCAGGAATGTGTATAAGTTGACTATCTTAGATTAAAAAATTTTATGTATAAGTATAAAAAACCTCAAATAATTAATATAGATTTTATTTGAGATAAAATGACAAATGAAAAAAAATTGGAAGATTGAATGATGATTTCTCCACTTTGATTTAATAAAGAAATAGTTATTATTAAATTATGAGTAAAAAAAGGAATAAAAATAAAACTAGTCCTGGATATGATTATCATTTACTTAATATTTATAATTTCTTTATAAATATTCAAGTGGAAATGATTCAAGTGCTGCTTGCTTGAGATATTAAATGAAGAGAAATTATACATATGAATAATCTTTTATTTTTCCACAGTATCTATGTCATAGTAATGATTTTATCTAAAATTCACTTTCTCTATATTTTCCTAAAAAACATACTTGAAATCATGTTGGCTTCCCAATAATTATTTTTCTAACATAAATCCTACAAAATACATTTTAAAGAGATTTTTCTTAGAAACTTTTATTGGAAAGATAAAAAATGATATTTAGTTTATGAATAATGGGTGTTTAGGAAAAATAACTGGTGATATCCATATATATATATATATTAGATGGTGTAGTGTTACATTCAGTGATAATTAAATAGGAAAATTAAAAGGTTTTGGAGATATTGGAATTTCTAATTCAGTTGATATATTAAAGGTTTTGTTTGTTAAAATATTAAAAAATAATTTAATAATTACATTATATTTTTTTGGTGAGAATATAAATTTGAAATTTTAAAATGAAAAATATATTGTATTCAAAGAATAATCTATCTTATTTTTTTGAAAAAACTGAACAAAAACATTTATTGAATTAATTTTTTTTGGGTTGGATAAATGGAATTTCAATTGCTTAAATGTTTTACAATCTGAAATCTTTTAGAGCATAAAGGATTGGGCCTTGAAAATTTCAATTGGTTATACAGGATTTCCAAAATGTAAAAGTTGTTGGATATTATTGAGATAAAACTAGACAAAACTTATGTATGTGATTAATTCTTAAATGCTAAGAAGTATAATGATTTATTCAAATAGGTACAAAATTACAAACTTATTCAACTTTTAAACATGGATTTATTTGGCCCCTTGAAAACTAGTAGTCTTTGAGTAAAAATGTTTGTGTTTGTTAATATTTATTAATATAATATATTTACATGGACTTAATTTTTTGAACATAAATATGATACTTTGTCTAAATTTATTTAATATTGTCAATTTTCTCAAAATGAAAATGGTTATCTAATTTAAAAAATTTCAATCCATTGAGGCAGTGAGTAATAAAATCCAGAATTGGACCAATTATTTGATGATAGTGGGTATAATATTAATTTTTCATCCCCTAGGTGTCAATAAATGGTGTGGTAGAAAGGAAAAAATTGGACATTAGATGAAATGGATAGAAAATGATAAAAAAGTAATATTTGAAAAAATATTTCCCGGAAGAATTTGTTAACTCAAATTTTCATGTTTCAAAATAAATTATTCATCCATTTTTAAAGGATACATCTTCTGAAATATGAAGATGATAGAATCCAATAATAGGATATTTTAGAGTAGTTGGTTGTAAGGTGAACTTTTTAATGCCAAACATTCACTGAAAACGTTAATTAAAAATTAGATAATGGTATATTTCATGGATATTGTAATTTAATTAAGGCTTATAGAGTTTATAACAAATTATAATTAGTAGTTGTAATATCCATGAATGTTAAATTTTATTAAAATAATCTAATAGAAATAATATATCTTTTAGAAAATGTTAAGTAGTATTTATAAATTTCTATTTGGATAACCAAAATTGGATGCATCAGTTGAGGGGGAGATTATCTATCATTGAAAAAACATTTAAAATTCGCAATGACCATTCAGTTTGAAAATTATTTAGTGATATAAATATTTGTTTTAAAACAAAAAATTACATAAGAAATTTTTGTGACTATTAGAATATTATATCTTATATTATTCCTCAAAATATCAATGAATTATTATTTGATTAAAACTAGAATATAGATATTACTTAAGAGTTAAATAATTTTAATTGGAATAAAGTCTAGACCTCATTTAAACCACCTTTTTATCAAAATATTATTGGTACCAAATAGATATTTTGAAATAAGTTAGATAAATCTAGTTAATAATTAACAATAAATCAAGTTTAATGGATTAATGTTATAATCAATAAGAAAAAATTAATTTTTAAGATTGATTTTCCTTGGTTTCTTGATTAAAATATATAATATTTATTTTTTTATATAATTCTCATTATGGAATTAAATATATTAAAATAGGTGTATAAAGTTCACTTTTGGGTAGATATATTTTTGAAAATAATATTATAAAATAGCCCTTGTATTTTTCTAAATAATATAACCCTAACCATATTTTTAAACTTTAAAAAGATATATATTGATTGAAACAAGATCCACAAGCTTGGTATGATAGGTTTTCATTATTTATTTAGATAAATGGTTTTTAAAATAGAATTGTAAATCCTAATTTATTTACTAAAAGGGATTCAAAAGATACAATAATTTCTAAAATATATTTTAATGATATTATATTTTGATACTCAAGTTTTCTAATATCTAATAAGTTTTCAAATAAAATGTCTTTATAGTTTGGCATGAGCATTTTGGGTGAACTTATGTTCGTTTTTTCCTTTCCATATTATTAAAATAATAATGGAATCATTCTTAATCAATAAAAATATAATAAATAATTTATTAAATATTTTGATCTTCATGGTTGTAAAATATAAAATATTCTAAGGACTATGCATTTTATTTTAAATAATAATGAATTTGAAAAAACTATTGATAATAAGTTGTTTAGGGAAATAATCGGTATCTTACTTTATTTGATAGTAACTAGAGAATAATTTATGTTTTTAGTGTGTGTGTGTGTGTGTTTTAGGCTCCAATATAATCTTAAATAAATTTATTCAAATAAATTTAAATAATTAATTAATTTTTTAAACGATTTATGAATCATATATTATTTTATCATGCACATAATTCATTTTAACTAACCATCTTTTTAGACTCTGATTTTGGTGGTTTCAAATTTGATAAGAAAGAAAAATCATATATTAGTAACTTTATGGTTAAATGTTTAGTTTTATAGAGTTTATATAAATATAATTCAAAATCATAATCAAAATTTGAGAGTTATTATATTTATACTTTATGTTGTTATTCAAAGTAATTATAGATTAACGAGACATGTTTTGATTTTGTTTTAAATTTTCAGAAGATACCAATTTATTATGATAATAAATCTCTAATATTTGTCTCTAAAAATAAAAATAATGACTCTACGACTAAACATATTGATTTGAAAAATCAATTTATAAAATCTAATTTCAAAAAATGGAATATTATTTTTTGAATCTAATTATACAAAAGATTAATATGATGATATTTTTTCTAAACCCTTAGATTTGGTTATGTTTAGTAAAAAAAATTATAAGTGGAATGATTAAAATTTAAATATTTTTTTAGGGGGAATTAATTTTTTTTTTGATAATTTGGTAATTCTATCAGAATGAATGAGAAAAATTTATACTTCTCACTACCATATTTTATAAAAAATGGTTATCATTTAATTCTTGTAAAATTTTTATATGTCATTTTTTGAAAATATTTAAATGTTTTCAAGACCGCGTGAGGATTATATAATATTTTTTAAAAAACAATTATACTATTTTAGAGGAGTTTATTTTTATGTTTTTATATAATTTTTTAAAATATATTAATATAGGGGTTCCTAGTTACATGTTTGTTATAACCTTTATGTAATTTTCTTCCCTAGTAATGTCTATTTATCTTAGTATGAGAATCAATGACCATAAACTATTGGGACATTTAAGGTGAAATTAAATTAATCTTTTTGATCAATTTGAAAATGGTAGAGAAATTTTTATTTGACAATTTTTTTTTTGTATTTACCAGATTGGGGATAATGTTTAAATGGATCCTTGAACGCATATTTTAATATTTTGGATAATTATAGTACATTTTACCACATAATTAAAATTTCTAATATATTTTATTTAAATTATTTATTATCGTTGATATATATTAAAATTATTATTCTATTATTATGTTCTTGAAAATTTAGAAAAGTATGAAACATTCCATTATTGAAAATTTGGGAAACCCCACAGGCTATAGCAAATTGAAAAATGAACCAAACATAAAACAAAAAATGAACTGACCACTAGAAATATAATAATCTGAATACAATAAGAAAAATTAATTAGATACAAGATGAAAAATGAACTAACTACAAGAAGAAAAATTTACCCAGTGCAACAATAAAATAAACATTCCACAAGAAGAAAAATGAACCTTCAATAAGAAAAAAAATCAACCAACCCAAATTGAAAATTTAGAAAAGTGTTGAAAATAAACTATAAAGATGATTTTTGTAATGGTGTTTAACCTACCTAATGACCTATGGTTACTTATTGAATTTTTATTTTATTCTCTAAACATGAATTGTTTTACTTGTTCTTCTATATTATGAATTTTGGTATGTTCTTCTAATATGATTCAAATGATTTAGTTATTCCTTAAATACTAGATATTTTTATTGAACATATGGAAATTTATTAAGATATATTTCATTCTATATTTAAACTACAATAAATGTGATCATATTTATATTAATATACACACTATAAAGTACTAATTTTGGAGTCATGTTGAAAAATAAAAAAAGAGTGAGTGTATAACTTGATCATACAATTTATTCCTGAGTGTATGTATTTAATAAAGATGTAAAACGAAAAAGGAATGTTCCTAATCATTTAGATAATAAATTATAATAATTCCATCCAGAATAAGTCCTATGTGGTAGAATTTATGCAAGAGGAATGTCTTTTTCTATGTGAAATACTTCTGATCGTAAGACTTCTATGTAAGACATCAAGACATACTAAACTTGAAATGTTTAAATTTGAATTATTTTAAATATTAATGGTTAGTTATAAATGTGTTATATTGGTTTTTATAAGTTCATTTACTTTTATATTAAATTTTATAACAATTTTTGTTTTTATTTTTTTTTATTTTAAATTATTATCGAGGTAAACCCTTATGGAAATGGTTTTCATGTGATTAAAATGATGAAATAACATGTTTCTTTTGGAAGGATGAAATTTAATTGGAATCTTTCTTTAAATATATTATGCATGAAATAACACTATATACTATGGTTAATAGAAAATTATCAAGAAAAAGAGGTTGATGATATTCTTTAACATTACAATGTGATAAACCTTAGAAATCAAATTATGTTTCCCATTACACTCCAATAATTTGATTTATCATTGTTGTTGAAAACCTTTTTTTCTCGACACTCAGATCCATTCTTGTTCGTCTCCTTTTTGTATATGTTACTACTTTATATTATTATTCTCACTTAATTTTGTTAGGTTATACTACCCATAAAGTTAGGAGTTAGGTAATACTACACTATATAATAGTTTTAGGTTCTTCCATAAATGATAAAAGGAATGAGGATGGATTATTACTTGGTATGGGTAAAATTTTGGGTTTGATTACACATTCAATTCAAAAGGTATCTTTTGGGTTGTGAATCTACATGTGAAAAAGTTATGGTGATCATGTTTAGCCACCTGATGTGAAAATCTCAGGTATTGGTTTGTGCCACTAGTGTTTAAAAAGTAACTTCTAAATGGATGTAACTCACTTTAAAATTCAAAGATCCCATTATAGTGGGTTCCACCCCTCTCTGTATTTTTGGGGGGTGATGAGTAGAGTAGAATCATTTATTTACAAACTACTATAAAAATCAATATTTATTATTTTTATTAATATTCCACTTTATTAACCAAATTTTTATATGTAATTAAAAATATTTATAAAGGATAATTCACCCCAATTGACCATTCAACTATTATCATCCAAAAAAACATAAAAGAACACAAATATAGGGAGCGATAATGTTCAAGACTGTAGATCCTCTAATATAGGTGTCACAAAATGTAGAGGAGATTATGTGGGAGAAGTGTCAATGTCAAATAAGGAAAAAATATTAATTTATGAATTTAGAAATCTAAGTTGATCATTTTATCCCCACACAGTTTAGTAAAATGTGCACCAACTGTGTATCCTAAACTGGACACACTCATGGAACAAAATAAGGTTATTTAATATGGTTAGGAAAACTATGAACCATCAACATGAATGCCCCTACAACTAATTATATTTTTATAGGCATTCCAAATGATTATAGCTACTTATTCACCAACTGTGTGCCTATCACATCAACCATAAATTTTTTAAAATTCAAGAAATTTTTACCCAGAACCCATGATAAAGAATAAATATAATAAAAATAAAGTAATAATGAAGATAAAATTCATGGTGTGATAATTATCCCCTCTATACAACATTCTAACTAATAAAGGAACAATATTAAAAGGAGTCTCAAGGAAATGAATTCATCCTATATGAAATTAACCCTGTGATATGAATTTTAATTGACCTAGAACCAAAAAAAAATCATGCATAACAAATAAAGATCGAGTAAAAGAACATATGAAATTAATATATTTCCATAAATCCATAGAATAAGAAGAAAAGTTATAAAGTGAAGATTAAAGAGAAATGATAATGGAAATAGGTCTCCCCACTATATATATTTTACAAATATTATTGAACAAAATATGATGATACAACTTTAGAGTATCATTATAAATCAAATTTAATATTTCTATCCTAATAAAAATAGTGAACTATTCAATTATTAGCACAACAATAATTCTCATAGAAATAATAATTTACATTTAAAATTTGGAACATGATAGGGACTCACCCAAAACATAATCCATATCTCAAAAACTGTAACAAATAAAGGAACAATAAAAACATGAAAATAATTAAGGGAAGTGAGGATCATAAAGAGACATCCCAAACAATATCCATTTGGTTTATACCCAAGTCCAGGTCACTTGAACACGTTTCACTAAACCACAAAAGGGACATATCTAACGACTCACATGATGGTTTTCAAAATATGCAATGAGAGGGATTAGGATTCCCAAAATTAGATATATGGTTCATGCTAAGAGAAATAACAATTCCGACTTACTCAAAATAAAAGAACCATTTGGTTTAGTTGTACCACTCCAATTAAAGGATGATTAGTATTAAGAGCGATATATGTTATACTTGATTATTGGTGGATATTATTTTGAAGAAATATCCAATGTCCAAAATCATTATGACCCATAAAAAATAATCTTGGAAGAATAATTTTTTTAACAAAATAATAATAAAACCCCAATAATTAAAAAAAACCTATAATCACATTCAAAAAAAATTAAAATCCTAACATTAAATAATAATTAAAAATATTAAATAATAATAAATGAATACGATTATAAATTACTCTTTATACCATTTCAAAATCATACACCTTTGATCATTGAATCCTTATAACTTTAATTGAAAATCATTCTAATACTCTTCTAGTTCATTGCCAAAATATATTAATATCTCAAACATATAAATCCATTTTCAATTCCATATGAGAAAAATTATTATTAGTTTAAAATATCCACAGAAAAATCAATGTCAACTCTCAAAATATCACCATTAAAATTTATTTCAAAATTTCAAAATATTACCCTCATTTTAAACCATTTTAGATATCCTATTTATAAATAGTAAAACATAAAAGTTACCAGAAAAACCATATTTAAAATATAAAACACAAAACAATTAAAATCATGAAACATCAAAGTATCATTAAAATTCTATTCATTTTCTAGAAAACCAGATTCCACCATTTATAATCAAATAACAATTTAAATTCAAATATCATTTGAAAATCTCAATGAATTCAAACCAAATAACATTAATTCACCAAGAAAATCCCCATTAACTCATCCATAATAACATCTACAGAAGACAGAAATCAATTATTAATTGAATGGAGTCCAAAATAAAAACATAAAATGGGTGAGTGGTTGTTTATGGGTTAGACACATAGTTTGACATAATATATAACAACTATGTAAGTACCACTAGAAACTAAATTGAACAATGTGTACAGACTTATCATGGTTTTCTAGACCCTGTAATATAATTATGAACCCCTAGTTCCTCTCCTCTTTTTAACACATAACATGAAAATCTTTTAAATAATTCATATATTCTAAATGGAATTGAAAATAACCTCAATTTAGATCAATATATAGTAGAAAAATAGATAAAACAAAAAAAATAAAGAATGACAGCTTGAAATCCAATAGAAACTGAAGGTTTAGAACAAATAACAGGTAAATATATTATTATGCATGTACCAATTGAGGTTCGACTATCATATCTCCATTATTCTATTATATCCCCAAAATGGGTTCTTTGAAAAAATTTTATCACATACAATCCCAGTTCACTGCTCATTTTGGAACCTAATACGACTTTAGTAAGGCCTAAAAGGAATTCCTAATCCCCGCAGGTTGGATAGTAGTGCCAGGGAATCAAGAAATACACAGTGTGAATGATTTATCCTAGGTGAATTATATTAAACATGTAAAACAATTCTATCAAAATTCTATAATTGTGCCTCCATACATTATAATTCTATTCATACCTAAATTAATAGAAAAAAAATATTGAAAAACCAAATGAGGGGTTCCAGATAGATATGTAAAAAACTTCCATATTAATTATAAAAAACTATAACTATATCTAATAATATAAAGGATGAAATGGATGATAAATATATGTTGAAAAACATGAAAAAATACCAGATTTAAATCTCTTTATGACCCAATGTCACCATCTGACTTCAAACATGATCCATTGTATGAGTGTCTAAGATGTAGTAGTATGTGAAAAAATCTCCTCAAAACCGAAATGTTTACCTAAAAAACCAACTCAGTCTATAGAAACTTAGTGGTGTATGTAGAGTGTGAGCATGAAAAACCCATTAGATTTCACTAAATAATACATTTATTTATTGAAGAAATCATATTGTATATTCTAGTTTGAAATACACTATGAAAAAAACTATATTTATCATTTGAAGAAATTAACTCATAATATTTTTTCCAATCCTCTTATAAAACTCAAACCAAGAATTATATAACATTTTAAAAAATGTAAATAAACTATTTAAAAACTGTTTAGGAAAATCTTAAAAATATTTTATTTTATAAAAATATTCAATCTTTTTTAAAAACATGTATCATATCATTTATAAAAATTCATAAAAAATCCAAAAAAAACATCTAAAAATCACACACTTGAATAACATGCGGAGAACACATAAACATAAGAAATAAACTCATAAAACCTATTAAAAAATTTCTGAGTTCAAAATTTATTTAATCTCATAAAATAATCAACATTAAAAAACTTTTAAATTCAAAATATCATATAAAAACCAAAAAACCTATAAAAACCCTCTCAAGCATTTTATCAAACAAATTATATGTTAAATTATTAGTTTATAGATCAAAATAAAAAATAACCATTATAATCCCTTCAAAACCATGTATTATATACAATTAGTTTTTAAAATCACTTTATAAATATAAATAACACTATTATTTTAATATAACCAACCCTAAAAATTCTCAAGAACCTTATAGAATACCATGAAAAGAAGGTAATGGAAACACCTACATCAAATGAAGTGAAGATAATTAAAATCCTCCAATAAAGAATTTATAGAACCCACGAAATGATAAAAACACCCTAAAATGAATATTTACATGGGATTTTGAAAAATAACCCAAAGTGTTCATCCAAATCAGATTTAAGTAAAAAAAAGTGACGAAAAAATGGATAAAGAACAAATGCAAGAGAAAGAAGACCTTACATAGAAGGAACCACCAAGAATCAAAGGATAAATGGTCACAAATATAAGGGTAAATAATAGTTAGTTCTTCCTAGTGATCCTCTAGGATAGTTGTAGTGAGAATAAAAGGAGAGGAAGGGGGTATAAGGGTTAAAGTAAATGTGTGTAAAATATAAAATTCAAGAGTTTAACAATTTGGGCCAATCTCATGTTTTCAATACGATTTACCAAACCAGCAACAACCATACATCCTCTAATAGAACAATTGAGGTATAATTTGTGGTTTTTCTACATGGTTAGGAAAGCTATATACTATCCATGTGAACTCCTTTAAAACATCTTTCAATATTTTAATGGGTTGGATGAATGGTTAGCACTAACAACGCACCTAACACCCTGACCCATTTTTTAAATATTCAAGAAACGTATACCTAAAAATCAAATAAAATAATAAAAATAAATAAAACTCTATATTCATTATAACTAAAATTCTATATTTTATAAAATTAACATTAAAATTAAAAATAAGATATATAGAAAAATTATTTTTATAGAAATATGAATTTCTAACATGACGTTTTTTTATTTTTTTTTCTCATAATTTACTAATCCAATTAGTGTTAATATAAATATAAAAAAATTATATTAAATTCATCATTTAAATTTTATATATTTACTTTATTTTTATAAAAATACACAACACTTAAAAAAATTATTCAAAAATAACACTTATATCATTACATTGGGGTCAAAATTTTACCACAATAACTAATTTTTATGTCTAAAATTGAATTTAAACTTCTTAAAAAATTAGAAATTATTATTCAAAATTTTATATCAATTTTATTCTATCTAATTTATAAAAGAATCAAAAATTAATTTTTTTTATAAGAACACATTACACAAATATTTTTTTACAGGAAAAATAATTTTTAAGCATAAAATTACCATAATCTTATTACATTACAATTACTAAAAATTATATCAATGTTATACTATCAATAAATATTAATAAAATAATTATATTTTAGTACCTAATTTAATTAATTAAGATCAAAATATATTATATATTTAGTTTTTTTTAAAATATATTTTTTAGAATTAAATGATTTTATATTCACTTCATATATTTGACAATAAATGTATGAATGATTATTATTTTTGTTATACATACAAAAAATTAATCTCTATTCAATATTTCCAATTATATAACATTATTTTTTAAATAAAAAAAGTCATATTATGTAAAACAATGTGTTTAAATAAAACATTTTTGTTTAGTTATGAAAAATTTAATTAGTATTAATTACAATTACTTAATTATTTCCAAGATTTTATTTATTTAGATTAAAAATAAATAATTTATATCAATACATTTTATTTAAATCATTCTTTTAAAGTAACTAGGTTAATAAAAATGTATGTTTTTTGAAAAAAATTTCTTTAAAATAAATATTATTTCTATAAATCAGTTAGTATAATTTAATTAAATTAAAAAAAATTATTTTATTTAATTTAAATTATTTATAATGATTTTTTTTAAATAATCATTATATTTATCAACAATAAACCAAAAATTCTAGGAAAGTGACATATTTTCTGGTATTATAATTGTTAGATACATAAAAAATTTATTACAGTCATATATCCTCTATATAACCCCCTTAATATCCTACAAATTATTCACATTCAATTTTCAAAAATAAAATTTCTCATTCATATAATTTTTATTTTATATTTTCAACAATGATTCTCCATTCATGATGTTTTTTATATAGTTCATGTTCTACTAATGGTGATTCTCTAGAAATATGATTTCAATGATTTTCTTATTGTACACATATTATTATATTTTATTATTATCACATATTAATTTAATCAGTTTTAAAATATGTAAAAGTACATGGTATATAATAATTAATCGTGTTGAATAATTCATTTCATGTACTTTTATTATCATTCTCCATTATATGTTAATAAAATGTTTTCAGTTTGAATATTTTATGCATTACATCATACTAAATTTTAAATATTTTATTAGGGTGGGAAAAATATGAAATTTTGAAATATAGTTTATTAAAAAGAATTGTGTCATAAATCCTAGGCTGTTATAATGCATTTAAATATTTGTAAATATCTTTGGCTTCTAGTTTTTGGTGAGTGACACAAACTACAGGTTGTGTAATTTGTCACACCCCAACCAAATAATTATGTAATCTTTTATTTATTTTTTATTGGATTTTTTATTTTATATTACAATGTTTTTAGGATAAATAATTTTTTTTGGATGGACTTAAGAAGGCGTACGGTTGGGGAATGATGAGGAGAAACTGTGCGCTATCCTAGTTCTAATTGGGAGACCTATAATGTGATAGTGTACATGGTTCATGACTAGGTGCATGACCATGCACATCTCCCGAGTAGCTCATGCAGTCCCTCCCTCTTAGGATAGAGGTGACTACATGGTTGGTTCATTGTTTGGAAAATTGTGCATCCATGTCATACGATCTTCTGCCATTAAGAATAATAAATAAATAAATACAAAAAATAAAAATAAATAAATAAAAATAATTAATAATAATTATAATAAATGAACATATGAGATATTTGATTAATATTACAATTATGATATTGATGATGATGATGATTATTATTATTCAGATATTTTACTATAACTCTAAAAAGTATATCCCTCACGCCCTCTCAAAACCAAAACTAATCTCACATCCCTTCTCCATGGATGAAGCCCCCCTTTCCCCTATTCCTTTTACACATAAATCTCCCATATTCCCTCAATTTGTGGTTGTTTTTAACACTGATCATGGATGTGAAAAAATCAGATAATTTTTTATTCATCTTCTCTTATGTTATACATATTTTATTCGTGGTTTTATTCTATTCCATGAAGTGAAAATGTCAGGGCTGAACCCTTATCAATTTTGGGTGTTCATTTTGGTCAGTTCTTAATGTTTTAGATTTATGATCCTCAATTAAGGTTGTTTTATACGTCCGTTGAAAGCATTTATTTTTTCATTGGTTTTGGGTGAGGGTTCTTTGGTTCCTTAACTTTAGCCTAATTTTAATTGTGGTTTTATAAAAATTTCAACTGTACTTTGGTTCTCATTGAGGTGTATTTGAGCCACTATTTTCAATGGAAACATACATATATATTAGGTTATTAGTGGTAAAATTATATTAATTAAACACACACCACACACACAAGACAGAAAAGTACGTCCTATCCCCCCAAGGTATAACCCACCCATCAATCAAAATTTATTTCATACACAGACGAAAGGGACAATAGACATGAAATAAATTACATAGCATATAGGCCAACTAACTTTCCCAAGGTCCCTATGTAGCATCATTAATGCATCACCAGGCAAGTGTCATGCCCGTTTCACTACCTTCTCCTGTCTTTCCTTATTTTATTGCGTCACTACTTTCATGCATAAATTCACTCCCACAATGTTTTGAAACCAGATCTGATGTAAGATTACAAGGAGTGTATGAAGAGGTTAAGAATATACATATATAAGTTCCACATTTATATATACTTACTCATGGTATTATGGATATATTTATATATTTTTGGGATAGGTGTTCTTATATATATATTTGAAAAATTAATACGTGTGAAAGTGTAAAGGGGGTATGAAAGTATATAAATATATATAAAGTCACCCCTGTACATATTCATGGCCCTAACAATATGTGAATTGAAGATTTATGACTCTATATATATGTGATTGTGGATATTCATGTAATCAGAAAAGGGAATATTTGAATTACAGTCATAAAAAATAGCATGTGTTGAGGTAGGATCCCTTTTTCCAAGACTTTAATTTTAAATCTATGATTTCCTGGTGTTTTAAAACCATGTATTCATTTTTGTATGTAATATTTATATATTACATAATTGGTTCTGACACATAGAAATGAATTTTCACTAGTATTATATATTTTAACTAATCTTTCAATATGTACCTTTCTTGTTTATGCATTCTTTCAATATTATTTTGAATTGTAATGTAATTTAAATAAATAATTATTTTCCAAAATGATTAATACTGATAAAATTGGTGATTCATAAAGGTGTTATCAAAAAGGATATATTTCTTTTTAATGGTGAGGCCTGATTATAAATTTTAAAATTTTTACATAATGAAAAAACCTTCTTAAGGAATGGCCCTTAGAATTTTAAAATTTTATGTTTTTGATAAATAAGTGATTTATGTTTTTTTCTTAGTGAAGAGGATTGTGGTTGGTTTGTGTGTGACTTAGAAAGGCATTGCACTTATAGTGTGTGTTTGGAGGTAAGAAGGAGGGTGGGATTTTGTGTAAATAAGATGGTATATATTTGTACAACATCTTGATAAAACTCACTTCTATTTATTTTCATGGGATGAATTGGGTTGTTAGGTGCGAGCCTTGGTACACATGTTTCAGTAGTTTAAATTACACACTAACTAGTGGCCCAACAAAGATAAAGTGACTGATTTTTTGATGTTCCCCTCGATCGAGCATGTGAGGATTTCTCTGAGTTCTAGGAAGGAGTAATGGATAACCTATACCGGTAGAGATTGTTTCTGAGATAGTATTATAACTTTGTTATATGACATTTCAACAAAAAAATTAAATCCCCTAACATTGGTTTACATGTATTCTAAACTCATCTATATTCTAGTAATTTTATAAAATAACACTCTTGATTTTCCTTTCATATTAATTTTTTTTCAAACACCAGTTATCTTATAAAGGAATTTATTTAAAAATATTATTATTTTTTGAGAACTATTTTTTAAATGTAATGAAAAATGGGTCTTCATAAAAATAGAAACATGTTACATGTTTATAGAAAGAATTATAAATCATTAATTTTATATTTCCTATCTTCAAACTAGTATAACATGGATTTATTTTTAAATGTAATAGATATGGAATTTTTTATTTAGGAATGTATGCTATATTTTAATACACATGAATATAGATCATTATATATTTTAGGATATGGTACTACTTCCATCTCAGACTCAGTCATCATTGAGCGATGTTGGTGTAATGGATAGTGGTGACCCATAGGGTTACATTGAGGTAGGTTCGGTCTTATTTCATTCCACTTTTAACATTTATTTATTATTATTCATATTTTAGTTATTTATTTATTTTATATTTCATTTATATGATAAACCATTACCACTTGAGTATTTTTGATTCCCTAAACTAGTTTCAATATTGGAAAGATCAAGAATGCCTCTCTGGCCTTGCCTCATGTCAGCTTGGGTGGATGATTTGGGATTAAACCAGGTTGGTTCATGATAAAATAATATTAGAGGAGCCCTTTGTTATTTGGTATTCCTGGTAGATCAAATAAAGGGTTTTTAGAGCTAAAGAGGTAGGTCATCGGTCGATACCTGATCACAACCACTCATGAATAGACCCGATTGACCAGCGGTTGTTTGGTTTTGAGTCCCTTTTTTTGGTTTTGTGTTATGTTGTTTTTTTAGTTTTATGAGCTTGTGTATGTTGGGGGATAACATTAGATGTGAAATTGTGCTACATGGTGAGCTTTATGGCTTAGAAAATCAAGTGGAGCCCGCATGCACTGTTTAATGTGCTTATAGTGGTTAGTGCGTGCTAAGTGCAAGGTCTTCTAAACCATATGGATGTGGTATCCACGACCACTAGTTACCTATTTTAGTTATTTTTTATGGGTGATTATTTGGTATGATTTTGGTTGTATTGAGTGGATTTTGAAAGGAAAATGATTTTTGAAAAGGGGTTTTGAAGTGAAAAAATGGGTTTTAAAAGGGGGGAAAGATTATTTTCTAATGGTATTTTTTTCAAAGGGGAGGTGGAAAATGTTATTTAATATTTAAATTGGGAGATTTGAATTTGAAAAGGAGAAAATTTGGAAGTGGTAGGTTTCAAGAGGGTTCTTGGATTGTTATTTGATGTTTTAGTTTTGTTTTGGTTGATATTTTATTTGGTTTTGTTATTTAATGGTTTATGATCTTTGTTTTTGGGTTATAATGTAAATTGGTAGAGTTCTATTTTGTTGAATATTTCGTTTTATGCATTACATTTTGTATAGTATGTCTCCCAGAAATAACAAGAAGGTTTCTAATGATTCTCATATAGATTTCAGCCATTCTCAGAATCATAGTTGATTGGTGGATCCATGATCTTCTCAATTAGTGCATGTTATCAATATTTATCATGGTACATTAGAGGCTTTTTAATGTCTTGAGGTATTTGAGAGTGTCTTATAGTTTTAGGTAACTCTAGATTTTGTGAGAATGTAAGTTGTATTTGGTTCATTTGAAGGAATATGACTGGACCAGTGGAAGGTGTTCATTCCATAATCATTGTGAGTTGGGATGTCTCAGTTGATCATCCAGAACTCTTTTATCTGGAGGTGTACTCTTCATGAAATGAAAGAAAATAAACTAATGGAGAATGTTGACACTCTATAATGTTAACTAATAGATTAGGGGATGTTATAAGAACATGATCCGCAACCCGATTGGTGAGGAATCTTAAGTGCATCCAAGCGACCAGAGATCAAATATAGGTGGAGGCACAATTTCTGGGGTACTGTAGTAGGTACTGTAGTGGGAACTATGCAATACTGTAGCAGGTACTCCATGGCACTATAGCAGCCAAGAATTTTCCCCGGCTTGGGCCTTCAGGCCACCGATTTGGCCCCCTAGTCCTTTAAGGACTTAGAGCCACCCAAGCCTTCAGGCCAGTAAGGCCTTTGGGCCACCTCAAGGCCTTCAGGCTACCTTAACTGCAGATGAAAACCAGAAAACCTACATTGAAAAAGATCTATAGGAGGATGAGTAAGGAGATTTCACCACAATAGAAGATACAAAGATTGCCCGAATGAGAGGGTATGTCACCAGCCATCGGGACGATCATGTGCATGCATAGGATAGCCTAGCCAAATAGTCATGTGAAGGTGGAGAGATGATTTCATGATGAATATTCTAGGGATGAGTAGTTCCATATAGATAGTTTGGGTTGAATATAATGTTTGAATCCTATGGGTAATGAATTCTTATAAGGCCTATGTGCCATGTAATACTTATTTCTACGGGAATTGAAAGGTTTCCACCTCACCCCTTGAATGATGGATTGTCAAAATCAGTAAAAATGATGATGGCCTTTGGGCCATTGAATGGAAGGGGATGTTTTAAATTGTCAATGAACTGGTTTCCATTTTTCTATAGATAGTGTCAAGAGATCAATTTGAAGATTCCATTTTTATGTGGGGTCTCCATATATGGAGCAAGGATTACATTCCATTCTATAGGAAATCCTCATAGGGAAGCCCAATATATTAGATAGTCTAGTTTGTTTTAGTTCTCGGGAAGGTTCCCCATCATGTGAGGAGTGTTAAATGGAGGAACCTATTCTAGACAAGTCTCCTTGTCAATTTATTCCTTTTATACATCAGAATACTTGCTCATTTTTATCCAGTGTGGTTGGTTTGGGATCTCTAAGAATATTTCTCTAATATTCCAATGTTTTGTCATTGGTTTCACCATTTGTGATACATGAAGATGTCCAATAAGTTTTGTCTTTGAAAGAAGGAGTTTTGGTTAGGGATTATCAACTTCTAAATGCAGTGTATCTGATCCTAATTGTGATGTATCAGATGATTCAAGACATTGAGGGACATGATATTGGACTCAGAGTTAAGATTTTAGTGAATTTTAGAAGTTTCAGGGTGTTGGGGATGTACATCCAATATATTATCTCTGATGTCGGAGTGGTGTCCATTAATTGTTTCCCCAAATATGGTTGTATTTATTTGGGAACTATGCATGTGGATGATCTTAGATTCCTCTTTATAGAAATTAATGTTGTTCTGAATTATGGATGTGCACTATTGAATATGTAGTCTTCTTTTGGAATGGTTTCGATTTTAGGTTGTACCTATTTAGATATAATCTACCCTTAGGAATTATGAATTGCGTCTTGGACAAGTTCCCTATTCGAGTCTCTTTCGTTGAACCCTTATTGTTTTGGTGGGTGGTTTCATTGGGTGTTCCTCTTAGGTCAAGTGTTATTCTAGTTTGTTCCTTAATGGTTAGGAGACCCATCTCTTCCCCCAAGGTATCACCTTGTATTTTTATCTATATTTTTTCATGTTTGACTTGTGGAGTTGAAAGGTCAAACAAGTTATTATGGTTTGTTTTATTATTAAATATTTTTGAGTCATGATTTTGTTCCTCATTTGGATGGGTGATATTCTAGGGGTAGAAAGTGTTAATGGTGGGAAGAATTATTACACCCAGACTCAATAATTCTATATTATTTTATTTATTTTCAATCAATTAATTATTCAATGGATTTAAATAGTGTTTTTAGAAAAAAAAGACATTTTTTCTGTCGATAGAAGAAGGCACATGATTGGTACACAGTTAGAAGAAAACATGCACCAACGTAGTCCAAACCATGAAGCGTAAATAATAAAAAATTCAAGGATAAATACTTAGGTTCATGGGTATTCATCTCTACCTAGTATCAAATGTGGACCCTCCTTATTAGGATGGGAAACCACATAGTTGTCACATGGTATGGAAGATTGTGCATCCAAAACATGAAGTCTTCCCATGTTAAAAAAAATAATAAAAATAAGAAAAATAATAATAATAAAAGAAAAATTGAAAATTTTTATGATGGTGATTAATATTATTGTTATTATCATGATTACTAATAAATTTTATTAAAACCCTCAAAATTTTCTCACTCACCCCCTCTATATGTGCTATCCAAACCCCCCTCTTTCTCCAAAGTCGAGCCACCACAGTCCCTTCTCCCTCACATGCCAAGGCCTCAGCTCATCCCCTATTTTGGATATTTTTCTCCTGAACAGTTGGTGTGATCCAGCCAAATAAACAACTCTTCCTTTTATCTTCCTTTCAACACATTTTATTATTAATTATCTTATCTTCCATGTGGGGAATTTGTATTTCCCATACCCTAATGAGTTTTGGGTGATTGTTTTGGATGATTATTATTGTTTAGGGTTTTTGATCTTCAAATAAGGACAATGTTTTCTTCATTAATACAAGGTAGTGAGTTTTCATTGGTTTTAGGTGAGGGTTATTTACTTCCGACACTTTGGTCTAATTTTGATTAGGTTTTTTTAAATTTGGGATTTATCATATTTTCATAGAGTACATTGGTCCTCTTTGAGATGGATTTGAGCCGCCATTCTGAAAGGAGACTTACATGTGTCGGCATAGGTATGAATATAAATATATAAATTCCATGTTTATATATATATATAGCTATATATTAAATCATCACAATATGAATATATATATATATATATATACTCACTCAATGTTAATTTTTTTATTAAATACACTTTTATGGAAAAAGTGTGAAACCATCAAGTTTAGACAATAGAATCAAACACTATAGAAAATGAAAGATTTGTTAAAATCCAACATCAACCTATTAGATGCTTCCTCCCTATATAATATCCAGTAATGTTATGGTACATTTCTTATCAAATATTGTGTTTGATAATATCTTCAAATTGATAGGAAAATTTTTCCCATGTATGCATGAACTCTTCCACTATTTTATTCTTATCATTGAAACCTCTGGTCTGGATTAGATATTTATTGACGATTCAGTCACCCTGCTCCATCTTCGTGTACACTTGAATCGGTTCCCCATTCATCCTTTCTGCATCCTCTTTAGAAGCATTAATGATCAAGAAATTATTTTTAATATCTTCCTCAGAGTGCATAAGAAGGTTACATGGCTTTTCCATTGTCTCTGCATTAATAACCTGCTACGAACCAGCCGCGATTAACACTAAAAATTCACCCACATCATCCTTCTTTCTAGACAGCCCCTGAGGAGAAATTATAGGGGAAACAAAGACAAACAATGATCCTATATCTAAGAACATTCTTCGACTACATCATCCTTCTTCTCTAGAATGTGATCCTTAGAATTAAGATCTTCAACCACTTCACTTCCACTCACCAAGATCAAGCAGACCTCCCTTGCCTATTCATTTTTAGACTAATCCACCTCCAATACACCGTTCCTACATTTTTTAGCTGATATTGTCTCTGTAGGTATTGGGTGTTATGAGTTATCTTTGTGGCCTTTTAATTTCCTCATATTTTTCACAATGCAGCTATCCGGGTCACTATTTTCTTTTTTGTCCCTTCTTCTTCCTTGGAATGTGATGCCCTCAACTGGATCCTCCCTTTGCACTACCCTCTGAGAGTTTCCCATCACTATCCCCACCACCTGACTCTATCCATGAAGAACACCTTTCCCCGTTTATCTTTGGATCTAGAGTGTTAGATCCCAAACCATCAAAATGATTACTAGTATTAATTGAGGACAAAATAAATCTCATATTTTCTCTTCTCCCACCCTTCACCCACTTCCCCAATTTTCCGAGTACTTCCTGTATATGATAATTGTGGCCCCTGTTTTCCACTTCCAGTTGTAATATATATATATATATATATATGTATTTAAATATTGAGGTTAATTATATATAAATATATATAAATAATAAATGTATAATTTCAAAGGGATATATGCATTTGTAGGATTATATATAACAACCCATTTTATATATTCATGGCTATTTGGAAATTTACATTGGGGATAAGTTTCCATATATATATATATATGAAGGTGAATATTCCTATAAGTCGAAACGGTAATGTTTCATTTTTCATCCCTGAAAGCACCATGTTTTTATGTAGGATCCCTATTTCTAATACTTTAGTTATAAATCTATGATAGTTTAGTGTTTTAAATGTATATTTTTATTTTTTCTAGGAAATATTTATATATTATTTTGTTTTTTCTGACACATAGAAATTTGTTTTCACTTGTCTATTATATTTTAACTAAACATAAAATATGTACCTTTCTTTTTAAATAATTTTTTCTAACGTGTATTGAAATTTAATCTATTTCAAATGGCCAATTGGTTTATTAAATTATTCCTATTAAGAAAACTAGTGATTTTAAAAGGTGTTCTATAAAATAAAAATGTTCATTTTTAAATGGGGAGGAATGTATATCATATTGAAATGTTTAATTGAAAGGATAAACCCTCTTATTTCATCCCTCTTGAATTTAAAAATGTGATGTATGTGATTAATATGTGATTTGGGTTATGTGCCTAGTGAGGAGTCTTGTGCTTGGTTTTTGTGTGAATTAGATAGGGGATGCACTTATGGTGGGGTTTATAGGAGGGAATTTTTGTTAGATTTTGGGTATAAAAGATGATATATAAGTATTAGATAGAATGATAAAACTCACATCCACTTATTGCCATGTTAATCCATGGGTAGTTGGGGGAGCTTAGGTACCCAAGCCATATTAGTTGAGATTACACACTAGCTTCTGGACCTGAGTAGATAACCCGATCACTTTCGGGATGTTCTCTTCATTTGAGCCAGTGAGGGTGTCACTAAGTGTTAGGGTAGTGTTATGGATAATCAGTAATATTAGATATTGATTATGTGAATGTATTACAACTTTTTTATAGACTACCTCAACTAGTACATGAGATCCCACGACACTAGTTTATTCATATTCTACTTCCCTATGTTTTATATTTTTATTGTAAAGTGAACCATTGATTTTAATTTTATATTAATATTCATGTGCCATTATTTGTTATCTTTTAATTAAATTTATTGAAATGATATTTCATAATTGCAAAAAAGATTTGGAAATGTAATAAAAAAGGGTTTTATAAAAAATGGATTCTTGTTACTTGTTTATGAAAATAATGAGAATTTTTTTATATGTACTATCTACAAACTAGAATGAATTGGTTTTATTTTTAATGGAAATTGATGAAAAAATAGTTTATTTGGGAATTCCTACTGAGTTTTAATTGTCACACATATAACTCTATCTTTTTTAACTTCGGGAATTACTTCCAACTTTGACTCAACTACCATGGATCTACATGGGTTCAGTGGTTGGTGGTGACCCAGATGGTCAAATGGAAGTATTTATAATAATCATTATCTACACTAAAAGATTTTATTTTTTATTTTTCACTTTATATTTATTTATTTATTTGTCAGTCATTTTAAGATAAACTATTACCAATTGATTTTTTTATGCCCGACAACAATTATCATCCCAGGAGGGTCTAGAACACCTCTCAGGCCTTTTCGCGAGCTGTCTCAGGTCACCGGTTTTGGTTTGACCCAAGGTGGTTCATAAAATAATTATTTCCACATTAATAAGGTTTAAAAATATTAATTTTTTATATTAAATAGGGATTCCAAAATTACATTGTTATAAAAATTCATACATGAAGTTCTAAAACATGAAATAATAAATATTTATAGGAAATAATATTTATGGATTTTATATTCATAAGATGTATATAAGGTTGGAAAGACTATGAAATAAATACCCTCAAATAGAATGTATAATATTTTTTCCTTGAAAATACATGTCAATACCTCAATCATTAATATTTCAACATATTATCTTGTGAATGGCATGATGGAAATAGCTAACAATAAAATTTTTGTAACAAAATCAAATTTTTATATTTGGGTGACATTATATGGGAACCTGAAGGATAGGATACCTTTTGAATAAATTTGAGTTTATAACTATATAATGGATTTTAGAATAGATAATCCCACTAAACTATCAAAGATTATTATATAATAAAATAAAAATGATTTCATTCCGAAATAACTAAGTGCTGAGAGTGGAATGAAAAAAAAGACTCATTAATTAGTCTAACATGGATCTTGGATGAAAAATGGTAAAGTTCTATGGGGTCATCATTTTAGTAGGATTACATTAATTAATATTCATTGATGAAAATATAAAAAATATGATACTAAAATAAATATTTATATTATTATTTTTCGGTATATTATATGTATTACTTATAAAAATAATCTAGGCTAGTATCTAAGGATGAAATGTTTTCTCAAAGAGAAGAATTGAGATCATATAAATGTGAATGTTATTGAAATAAATTTCAAAAAATTAGAATAATGGGTATTACATACGAGGTGTGAATCAAAAAGTTTTACAAAGAAACAAAAACATAAAAATAGGATAGAATTGAAGAAAAGTGATGTTGATCTACTTTTTTGACATAAAGAAAGAGTTAAAACATTATAGGGAAACATTTATGCTTAAATATTATCTAGTTTATTAGTTCTTGAATGTAGAGACCCTGATTTTTCATTTTATGACTTTTAAATATATCTCAAATATTTTAGGATCTAGGTGCTATGATGGAATGTGATTATGAGGCCCAATGTGGCTCGAATTAATTTTATAAAACTATGAAATATATTTTGAATCTCATGTGCACATTTTCAAAGAGAAAATGGAATATATCATTAACATATTATCATATAAAAATCTAATACCATGGTTGAATTCAGAATGTTAGGTTTACCATAGGTGAAACTAAAATTTGGTTGGCACGGGGTTTTCAGATCGGGTGACTATTAGTGTGTATGTTTAAATTGAATTAATTAATTAGTTTAATTAATTAATTTAAATAACCTAATTATATTTTTTCTATAAGTAATTTGTTATGGTGGATCCCCAAGGATAGCTGTATAATCCTGGGATCATTGAGAGAATAGTTCTTCCACCTCTCATTATTGAATCAAGATCAGACAACAACAAGCCTCCGGATCTAGGTGAATTGAGGTGCAACAAATAAAATGACTTCTTATATTCATTGGTGAGCATGTTATTCATTGATGAATTATACGAATCATGATAGGATTCATTATTTGTGAATTTTCCCCATTTTATTAAAATTTTGTCCATGATCATCCTTTTCCATTGATATGCATCAATTATAAGACTTTTTTGGAACCCACCTACCGATTTAAAATATTTTATTCAATATGTATCCATTGTTCCATGTTTCTCAGCTTGGAAATCCCAATTTTTATGCTTTGGATAAGATACATTGGATAAACACTGGTTCACATATATTTATTTTGATTTTACCCCTTCATTCGTTGCGTTATTCCTCATTGGACCATGGGGTCATGATTCAACACTAGTGCAGAAAACGTTTTTTACGTCACCATTTTTTACGTCGGTTATATAAAACCGACGTCATAATATGTAAAACGAGGTTTTTTACATCGGTTATTTCTTAACCGATGTAAAAACCTGTGTTCGGTACACCTTTAATGTCGGTTATTTTTATAACCGACGTTATTAATCGCACGCCTTCGTTTTTTACGTCGGTTATAACAATAACCGACGTAAAAAACGCGGTTTTCGAAGGCCTTTTTACGTCGGTTATTGAAGAACCGACGTAACAAATGCAGTTTTTGAAGGCTTTTTTACGTCGGTTATAAAATAACCGACGTAAAAAAGAATCCGCAGATGTTTTTAACGTCGGTTATTCCATAACCGACGTAAAAAAATGCGGATTTTGAGCCCTTTATAACGTCATTTATTTTATAACCGACGTAAAAAATGAATCGGAGGAAGGTTTTTACGTCAGTTATTGAAATAACCGACGTTATAAATGTTTTTAAAACAATTATCACGTCGGTTATTGAATAACCGACGTGATAACTCATTTAAAAATTTACCCAGACCCGTGGATTGTCATTCGCGAGTTTACCTTCGACAGTCGCGACTCGTCTCTCTCGCGCGTAAACCCGAATCAGCTGGTCCATTTCGTTGGTTTAGATTCGTTTTGCGATCATCGTTTCTCATATTTAATCTCCTCGGATCAATCATCTAAACTCGCAGCACTCAGGTAATCCTCCCACTCATTCGTTTTTTTTCACGGATAGTATATATATATGTGTTGTGATTTTTTTGTTGAAACTAGCAAAGATTCTTCGATTGCGAACCCTTTTAACTCGTTTGGCACCATAATCTTATTTATCATCCCTAGATCTATTTGTTCGACTTGCAATATTGAGTAATTTTATGATTTCACTAATTTTTCATCGTTTTCTATAAATCCCCGAGAGGGTTGGGGCGTGTCCATTTCGATGGGTTGCCCTTTTACAGTTGTTACTACTTTCTTCACACACAACCATGGCATAGGTGCATGGATTTGGGGTCGGGGGGTGTCCAGGGGGGTTTACAAGGGGGTGGGTGGGTGTGGGGGGCTGTCCAAGGGTGTGGGTGGGTGTTGGGGGGTGTCCAGGGGGGTGTCCAAGGGGGTAGGGGGTGGGGGGTGGTGTTTAGGAGGGGTGGGGGGGGTGTCCAGGGGGGTGTCCAAGCAGGTCGGGGGTGGGGGGTTGTGTCCAGGAGGGGTGGGGGTGCTTTCTAGAGGGGTCGGGGGCTGTCCAGAGGGGTCGGGGGGTGTCCAGGGTGGTGTCCAAGGGGATGGGTGGGTGTGGGGGGCTGTCCAGAGGGGTCGGGGGGTGTCCATAGGGGTCGGTGGGGTGTCCAGGGGGGTGTCCAAGGGGGTGGATGGGTGTGGGGGGCTGTCCAAGGGGGTGGATGGGTGTGGGGGCTGTCCAAGTGGGTGGCAGCCTCTCCAGAGGGTATTTGGGGTTGTCCGGGTGGGTGGGGGGGGGCTGCCCAGAGGGTTGGGGGATGTCCAGGGGGGTGTCCAAGGGGGTAGGGGGTGGTGTCCAGGAGGGGTGGGGGGCTGTCCAGAGGGGTCGGGGGCTATCCAGAGGGTTGGGGGTGTCCAGGGGGGTGTCCAAGCAGGTCGGGGGTGGGGGGTTGTGTCCAGGAGGGGTGGGGTGCTTTCTAGAGGGGTCGGGGGCTGTCCAGAGGGGTCGGGGGGTGTCCAGGGTGGTGTCCAAGGGGATGGGTGGGTGTGGGGGGCTGTCCAAGGGAGTGGCGGCCTGTCCAGAGGGGTCGGTGGGGTGTCCAGGGGGTGTCCAAGGGGGTGGATGGGTGTGGGGGGCTGTCCAAGGGGGTGGATGGGTGTGGGGGGCTATCCAAGTGGGTGGCGGCCTCTCCAGAGGGTATTTGGGGTTGTCCGGGTGGGTGGGGGGGCTGCCCAGAGGGTTGGGGGATGTCCAGGGGGTGTCCAAGGGGGTAGGGGGTGGGGGGTGGTGTCCAGGAGGGGTGGGGGGATGTCCAGAGGGGTCGGGGGCTGTCCAGAGGGTTGGGGGGTGTCCAGGGGGGTGTCCAAGCAGGTCGGGGGTGGGGGGTTGTGTCCAGGAGGGGTGGGGGTGCTTTCTAGAGGGGTCGGGGGCTGTCCATAGGGGTCGGGGGGTGTCCAGGGTGGTGTCCAAGGGGATGGGTGGGTGTGGGGGGTTGTCCAAGGGGGTGGCGGCCTGTCCAGAGGGGTCGGTGGGGTGTCCAGGGGGGTGTCCAAGGGGATGGATGGGTGTGGGGGGCTGTCCAAGGGGGTGGATGGGTGTGGGGGGCTGTCCAAGTGGGTGGCGGCCTCTCCAGAGGGTATTTGGGGTTGTCCGGGTGGGTGGGGGGGCTGCCCAGAGGGTTGGGGGATGTCCAGGGGGGTGTCCAAGGGGGTAGGGGGTGGGGGGTGGTGTCCAGGAGGGGTAGGGGGCTGTCCAGAGGGGTCGGGGGGTGTCCAGGGGGGTTTACAAGGGGGTGGGTGGGTGTGGGGGCTGTCCAAGGGTGTGGGTGGGCGTTGGGGGTGTCCAGGGGGGTGTCCAAGGGGGTAGGGGGTGGGGGTGGTGTTTAGGAGGGGTGGGGGGGGGGGGGCTGTCCAGAGGGTTGGGGGGTGTCCAGGGGGGTGTCCAAGCAGGTCGGGGGTGGGGGTTGTGTCCAGGAGGGGTGGGGGGCTGTCCAGAGGGGTCGGGGGGTGTCCAGGGGGGTTTACACATCGATTTGTTTTATATTTCAAAATTGTTTACATTCAAATTATGATTTTTTTCATATAAACATATATTTGTCTTATCTAAAAAAAATATATATTTCTGCTATTTGTTATAGGTAATAATGAGTCGAAGTTGGATTACGGCACATCGAATGAGCAATGAATATGAGGAAGGTGTTGATGCCTTTTTGGAATTTTCTAAACGAAATGTTCCAAGTAGTGACATTTTTTTCTGTCCATGCCTGAAATGTCTGAATATGAAGAAGTTGAAAAGTAGATAGATAAAAGATCATCTGATTTGTCATGGTTTCAATCCGAGTTACAACCCTTGGATTTGGCATGGCGAAACTAGATAGAATGTCACTGATGATAATGAATCGCAAGATGGTAACTCCGATGGAATTGAAGAAATGATTCGCGATATTGTAGCAGAACAAATTGAGATAAAACCGAAAGTTGCACGTCTATATGGTGATGCCGAAAAACCATTATATCCTGGTTGTACAGATTTTACGGTTTTGTCGGCGGTGTTAAGATTGATTAACCTGAAGGCAAAACATGGATGGAGTGACAGAAGTTTTACAGAGCTGCTACAATTGATGAAAGACATTCTTCCAAAAGATAACGATCTTCCAGATTCACATTATAAGGCCAATAAAATATTATGCCCGATGGGATTGGGATACAGGAAAATACATGCCTGTCCGAATGACTGCATTATATATAGGAAGGAATATGAATTTCTGAAAGAGTGTCCTAAATGTGGGACATCACGGTATAAGGTGAAAGAAAAATCACAAGTTGATGTAGAGATTACAAAGCTCCATTCAAAGGTATTTTGGTATCTTTCTATAATTCCTCGTTTCAAATGTTTATTTGCTAATTCACATGATGCAAAAAGGTTAAGATGGCATGCTGATGAGCGGGTATGTGATGGAAAAATACGTCATCCAGCTGATTGTCCACAATGGAAGAAAATTGATGCCCAGTACCCTACATTTGGAAATGAAATTAGAAATCTGAGACTAGGCTTGTGCACAGATGGAATGAATCCATACTGAACCCTCAGTAGCACACATAGTTCATGGCCTGTTTTATTGGTAATTTACAACCTCTCTCCTGAAGTTTGTATGAAGCGCAAATATGTCATGTTGAGTATCATGATCTCTGGTCCAAAGCAACCCAGCAATGATATTGATGTATACTTGTCACCGCTGATTGATGATTTGAAACTGTTATGGGATGATGGTATTAGGGTGTATGATTCTTATAAAATGGAATATTTTCAACTGCATGCAGTGCTTCTATTCACTATAAATGACTTCCCAGCATATGGAAATTTGACTGGATACAGTGTTAAAGGGCATAAAGCATGTCCAATTTGCGAACAACAGACGTCATATTGTCAATTGCATCATGGGAGGAAAACAGTGTACATGGGTCATCGAAAGTTTTTGCCTATGGATCACCCTTATAGAAGACTAAAAAAGGCATTCAATGGCTCACAAGAATTTGATACTGCTCCTCAACCTTTATCCCCAGAATTGTATTTTGAGAGGGTGAAAAACCTTGATGTGACATTGGGAAAGACACAGAAATCTGGTAATGATAGACATATTTGGAAGAAAAGGTCAATATTTTTTGAGCTACCATATTGGAGGTATCATGAAGTCAAACATAATATTGATTTCATGCACGTGGAGAAGAATATCTGTGATTCTTTGATCGGAACATTGCTAGATATTAAAGGAAAGACAAAAGATGGGTTGAATGCAAGGTTAGACCTACTGTCAATGGGAATACGTTTGGAGTTAGCTCCCACTCCTAAAGGAAGACGAACATTTCTTCCCCCGTCTTGTCATACATTATCGAAGAGGGAGAAAAGTAGCTTCTTTCAGTGTCTTCATGATATCAAAGTGCCTCAAGGTTATTCTTCAAATGTAAAAAATTTTGTCTCATTGAAAGACTTGAAGTTGATAGGTATGAAATCACATGATTGTCACGTCATGATGCAACAAATTCTACCAGTTGCACTGCGTGGAATATTGCCCATCCGTGTCAGAAAGACTATAATGAGGTTGTGTTATTTTTTCAATTCAATTTGAAACAAGGAGATTGATGTGAATGCTTTGAACATTTTGGAAAAGGATGCAATTTTTATACTTTGTCATTTGGAAATGTATTTTCCTCCAACTTTTTTTGATATGATGGTGCATTTAATGATTCATCTGGTTCGAGAAATAAGGCTTTGTGGACCTGTATATCTTCGTTGGATGTATCCTTTTGAAAGGTATATGAAAATATTAAAGGGATATGATAAAAATCCATATCGACCTGAAGCCTCCATTATTAAAAAGTATATTTCTGAGGAGGTAGCAAAGTTTTGTACGAGCTACTTGGCTACGGCGCAACACATAGGTTTGCCTCCATCTCGCCATGAACGGGTTAATAATGAGGGAAAGGGGATTCGTGGATTGAAAGTCAAATCACTGTCAGCTGAACATATGAAGAAGTTAGAATCATACATCTTGAATAACATAGCTGATGTTCAACCGTATATCACATTGCATATTAATGAGTTGAAACAATGTCATCCAAAGAAGAAAGAAATGTGGATTTTGAATGAGCACAACAAAACTTTTTTGCCATGGTTTAAAAAGACCTTGCTTGGTAGATCAGATGTATCAGAGACATTAAAATGGATAGTGGGTGGTCCATCTTTAAATGTGATAACATGGTCCGCTTATGACATTAATGGCTATACATTTCATACGAAAGATCAGGACAACAGAAGTGCAGTTCAGAATAGTGGTGTATTGGTGTTTGCAGAAGCAATGCATTTTTCAAGTGCTAAGGACAGAAACCCAATTTCGGCATCAAGTGCATATTATGGAGTGATTGAAGACATATGGGAGACTGATTACTTTAAAATTAAAGTTCCCGTTTTTAACTGTAAATGGTTTATCGGTAACAACAGTGTCAGACACGATGAATTTGGAATGACACTTGTTAATCTGAATAGATTGGAAGACACAACTGATTCTTTTATAATGGCAACACATGCCAAACAAATTTTCTATGTAGTAGATCAATCAAATATGCAGTGGGCTGTTGTTTTACAAGGGAAAAACCAATATGTTGGTGAGGATGAATTTGATGAAGATGCTGATTTATGTGAGATCCCTACTTCCATGGAAAGATTAACAGAACATAATGATGAGTATGTTGAAGACATGGTTTGTGCCATAAGGAATGATCACGACGAAGGAATTTTGGAAAACAATCCAACTGTACATTCCTAAAATTACAGGTAACACAAGTTTATTTCTTGTTTACATTTATTTTTTTCATATAATGTTAGATACTGTAAATTTTTTACTTATTAAAACATGTATCAAACCAAAACGATAAAACAATAAAAACCGTAAAAAGGAGAAGTCCTGGGCGCACCGGCCGACCGGTGGTGGATCACCGGTTAGCCGGTGGTCCAGAACAAAGCTCTGTCTGGTCCACCGGCCGGCCGGTGCTGAGCCAGCGGCCGGCCGGTGGTCCAGACAGAGAGCCTTCCTCTCTGTCTGGAGCACCAGCCGCCGGCCGGTGATGAGCCAGCGGCCGGCCGGTGGTCCAGACAGAGAGGAAGGCTCTCTGTCTGGTCCACCGGCCGGCCGGTGGCACCAGGCAGTGGGCAAGTCTACTGCCTGGGTCCTCCGGCTCGCCGGTGAGCTCACACCGGCTGACCGGTGGACTCAGTGAGTCCACTTTTCAGCTTTCTTGGGCCAACTCCTTGGAAACCTTTTGCCTGTGTTTACCATGTTTATCATTGTTTAACATGCTTACCATATTACCAATGTTTACTATTATGTAATTTAGTACACTTTTCTATTTGTGAACTAATGTTTGTTTTTTTGATTTGAAGGAAAATGACAGATCAATCAGTTGATCAGCCACATGATTCTGGAGATGAGCATATTGGTCATACATCTGGGGAGGAACATTCACATGCTCCTATTACGAAAAAGAGTTCAAAGGTTGGTAAGCGTGGGTGCACACGTTTACCAAAATTATCACTTGCCCGTACGAAGGAGGAGAGGATAGTCGTGGAGTTTGATGATGATGATCTTCCTAGAGGTCCAAATGCTAAAGATTTTAAGGGTTTTGTAGCAACTCAGGCTAAGAGCAAAGTACGCATTCTCTATGATGATTGGAGAAGTGTGGATAAGGCGATAATTTCTCAGCTGTGGGAGACCATTTTGGTAAGATATTTTTCTATTGTTTGACTGTTCTTTAAATGTTTCTAGTATATATAATATTTTTAACCTCTTTTTTATCAGATGACATTTGATATTCCTGACACTGGAGGAGTCAGGAAGAAATGCTTATCGTTGGCTGCTAGGAGATGGAGGGATTTCAAATCAACCCTCTCATCTGATTTCATTTATGGTCATAGGAGTCGTGAGAATCCATGTCGTATATATCCTTTTATAGATGAAGACACATGGAGACAATTTTTTGAAAGTAGAAGAAAAGAATCATTTTTGGTAAGGGAAATGTAAACTTTTATAAGCTTTCTTATATAAATGATCTTATTATTGTTTTGTTAATGATTACTTATTCTTAATTTACAGCAAACAAGGAAAGCTCATCAAGAGATCCAATCTAAAAATGTATACCCTCATAGTTTATCTCGGGGAGGGTATGCATTATTGGAAGAACAAATGATGGCAGAAAAATTTCAACAACTAAGAGCTGAGTATTCAAGCTCTGGAGAGGTGGCCCCTCCATCCCCTCCATCTAGACATGAGAAATGGAAAAGAGCTCGGAAGGGAAAAAAAGGACAATATCTTTCGGAAGAATCGAGACTCGTAGTTGAGAGGATTGTAAGATATCTATTTTATTTATTTAAGTTTACTATTTTCGTCATATATTTCCAATCATTATAGAAATGTTCAATTAATTATTACAGGACTCTCTTGAGGAGCAGAGTTCACAGGGGACATTTACACCATCTGGGAGGGAAGATATTTTATCTGTGGCATTGGGAAAGCCCGAACATCCTGGTCGTGTAAGAGGATATCCGGCAGGTGTATCGGTAAGAAAAGTGTTGCCACGTTCCTCAACTTCTAACGTTGAGGGAGTTTATAAAAAAAATAGAATCCTTGGAGGCTGAAGTCCATAATATTAATGTGACAATGGAGGACAAGATTAGAGCATCGGTGTAGTTAATGTTTGCAGACTTGCAAAGACAATTTCAGGGTGCAGCTCCCACTCCACCTCTCCCAGTAGCTCCCACTCCCCCACCTCAGCCTGCGGACCCCATTTTTGATCCTCCTCCTCCGCCGCAGCTACCTACTTATTGTGAGTTGTATGTTGATGATCCTCAACATCATATAGTTGCATATGGGATGGTATATTGTATAGGAGATACAGTTCATCATCAACAGTTAGAGGTAGAGAATCAGAGGGTCACTGCACAGGATATTATAGATAGATCAGCTCGGATACCATTACCTACAGATGAGGTGACGACAGTTGGACATAGTATCAGCCATTTTTTACTTTGGCCATCCAGACTTCTTCGACTCATTACCATAGAGGTATGGATGTTATATCTTTTATTTTATATTTTTATTAATGTTTTATCATTTGAAAACTAATATATTTTTCAATTTATTTTTACAGGGATACTTCAAAGGTAAAGAAATACTGTATAGACAACAACAAAGACAGATAGCTATGACATCAGATGCAGATACTAGCAGTCTTGACAAATTGTCAAGATATTCAAATTTGTTGGCGGATCATTGTGACTTTACAATGGAAGCTCATGTCTGTGGACGTGAACTATGTGTGGGGATTATGAAAACTGATATCATGGAGTTTGTCACTGGAGATAAGTTGGGCATCAACGTGGTGCAAATTTTTATCATGTAAGTCTTAACACCTTTTCCTTGCGTTATATTTATTAAAAATGTATACTTATGTCTACTTTGTATTAGGTATCTGTATAAAATTTGTGAGAGGAATGAGCTGACAGATGTATATGGATTCGTGGACCCACAATTGATTTCCCCTGAAGCATGTGCATTGGATGAGGAACAAAGAATTCTTTATATTGCTGATAGGTTTGAAAAGAATGTAATCACACAGTGTTGGATGATGCCTTTTTGTGAGAGGTATGAAACACATCCCTCTCAAAGAGTTAATTATCTTTTTACATAAAAAACCACTAACGTTAAATTTCCTTTTATCAGGGATCATTGGATGTTAGGGGTTTTTTGCCCATAGGGAGAAAACACTTTATTGGATATGCTCTCTCCATGATGATGTGCGAGAAAGTTTTAAGAATATATTGGAAACGTAAGTTTCAATTTCACAATAGTTTTATATATTATAATGAATTTTAAATTTACCCCATTCGTATTATTTTCTAACAGGGCATGGGTCCACTTTCGAAAAAGCACAAAGAAAAGGAATTTCAAGATCAAATATGTACATGCGAAGGTAAATATCCATTTATAATTTGTACATTTTGATTTATTACATAAAAATAATATATTGAATTTACACTCATTCAAACAAAAATGTCATGAGCAACAAGGCATCATCGAATGCGGATATTACATGTTACGATTTATGTATGAAATAATAACAACTGGGACAGTTCTGAGTTTTGACCTGGTAAGATTTCCTCTTTCTCATAATATTTCAATTTGATTTATTCATTATACACGTTGACTACTATCCTTTTCCTTTGTACCTTTTTGATGACCCTCAACCCTTTACTACTGAAGATATCAAACACTTACAAGTGGAGTGGTCAAATTATTTTACAGGTTTGATTGACTTTTAGTTGTTTGTAATGTAAAATGTAATTTTGAATATTGTCAATGTAATTGTGTATTTCGTAGTCGTTTAGGTTGGATTTAGTTTTTTTTGAAGTTGACAGTGTATGTTTTGAATGTTATATAAGTGAATGTTTAATTTTTCTCTACTTCTTGTTTTGGTCTACTGTTGATGGTTTTTCTGGTCTGGATTTTGGTATGGGGGGAGTGGTTCCAAGGGGGTGGGTGGGTGTTTGGGGGGTGTCCAAGGGATATGGGAGGGGTGTCCAAGGTGTGTTTGGGGCTGTCCTAGGGGTCGGGGGGGGGGTGTAAATGAGGTGGGAGTTCTGTCCAAGGGGCCGGTTGGGTGTAAATGAGGGTGGGGGGGCTGTCCAAGGGGTGGGGGTGTCCAAGGGGTGGGGGGTGTCCAAGGGATATGGGAGTGGTGTCCAAGGTGTCTGGGAGTTCTGTCCAAGGGGCCGGTTGGGTGTAAATGAGGGTGGGGGTGCTGTCCAAGGGGTGGGGGGTGTCCAAGGGGTGGGGGGTGTCCAAGGGATATGGGAGGGGTGTCCAAGGGGTGTTTGGGGCTGTCCAAGGGCTCGGGGGGGGGGGGGGTGTCCAGGGGTCGGGGGGGGTGTCCAAGGGGTCTGGGAGGGCTGTCAAGGTGTGGGGGGGGTGTCCAATGGGTGTTTGAGGCTGTACTAGGGGTCTTGGGGGTGTAAATGAGGGTGGGGGGCTGTCCAAGGGGTGGGGGGGGGGGGGTGTCCAAGGGGTGGAGGGTGTCCAAGGGATATGGGAGGGGTGTCCAATGGGTGTTTGAGGCTGTACTAGGGGTCGTGGGGGTGTAAATGAGGGTGGGGGGGCTGTCCAAGGGGTGGGGGTGTCCAAGGGTTGTGGTGGGGCTCCAATGTGGTGGGGGAGGGCTGGCCAGGTTGTTAGGTGGGTATAGATGAGGGTGGGGTTCAGTTGGGGCTTGGGGGAGGGCTGGCATGGTTATTTTTGTTTGGTTTCTGGTTGCTTTTTGGTGAGAGCAGTGCAATTATTTAAAAAAAAAATTTCTCTCACGTCGGTTATTTTATAACCGACGTGGTAAATAAATCGGTAGGGGTTTATCACGTCGGGTTTTTCTAGAACCACCGTGATAAACCGTTCCCGGGGATTTTATCACGTCGGTTCTTAATATAACCGATGTGCTAAAAGGCCTGGGAATCGATTTACCACGTCGGTTATTGGATAACCGACGTGCTAAAACGTTTCCCAGGCCTTTTTATCACGTCGGTTATTTAAGAAACCGATGTGATAATAGGCCAGGGGAAGGGTTTATCACGTCGGTTATGACATAACCGACGTGATAAATGATATCCCAGATGTTTCATCATGTCGGTTTAGGGAATAACCGACGTGATAAAGCCCCCCCGCGCATATTTATCACGTCGGTTATTATATGAACCGACGTGATAACCACCGTGATGTTAGGGATATTACGTCGGGTTTTAAATAACCGACGTAAAAAACGTTATTTATAACGTCGTCCGTATTAACGTCGCCTAAAAACCGACGTAAATAATAAAAAATAACCGACGTAAAAAATGTTTTCTGCACTAGTGCAACATTACCAGGAAGAATCAAGTTTTATTGAACCCCCAGATTTATGGTGGATTCACATGCGAAGAATGGGTTGAATAATTTGGAGTGTATTTTGGTAGATTTTTGAATGTGGGTGACTCCATCATTGATTAAAATTATTAATAAGAAATAGCTGGTATTACAGGATATGGTGGCATGTACGAATTCATTCGAGTGAAACAAAACTCTGATTTCTAGCCACCAAATGGACGGAAATGATGAAAAAATATTCTCCTTTATTTTTAGGTAAAGAAGAGGTGTGATTTAATATGGAGGGAATGGATCTGTAATTAGGGTGAAGATGTGAATTTTCTAAAATAACATGACTACACTATGTGTATTCTGAAGAATGCATGGTGTGTAAGGACTGGGTTGGGGATACTTGGATTCTGAGTGAGTTAAATATCACACATTGTGTGGGATCCCCACGCACTGTGTGACTCGATGATGACAACATATACTTTAATATAGGAATAAACTAGAATGGGAATGGCTAGAAAAATGTCATTTACTGGAAGACATCCATGGTACACATACATATCTTGAAGGACATGTGAAAGATCCTAGGCTAAATCACACACTGTGTATCAGAGTACACAAATATTAGAAGTTTTACACATAAATGGCCTAGAGAATGGGAAAGACCCCTATTGGGAAGAGAGAAACATACTATAAGGGACAAAGAAAGGTATCTTAGTGTTATCACACACTGTTCGGGACCCCTTAAATGTCTTGTACCATCTTCATTGAGGAAAACATATACCTCTCATATATTCTTCATTTGGACTCTAATGTTGTTCCGTGAGTAGCATATACAATGATTTTTTCCTCCTTGAATGCGATGAAGGACTTAATGGTGTATTATGAGATACATTGCGAGATTTTTTGTCTATGATGCTTTATTTGGTGATGCTTGATAATGACAGTGATCAGGAATGATCATTAGAGATATTACAGTGGTACCCTCTTACTGGGTAGTCCATGGGTCCTCTATCAACCACTAGAATGCAACTCTCCTTCTTGGTAGGGAATGGGTTATATATCAACTTCTATAGTGGAACCCTCCCTTGGAGACATGTCATGTGTTCTCAACCATTAGACCGGAACCCTCTAGATGGGTTAGAGTGGGTACTCTATAGACATCTAGAGTGACACCCTCCTACTGGGTACAAAAGGGGTACTCAATCATATTTTTGAGAGTAACGCTCCTACCATACATGGGATGTGTCCTCTATCTTCTATATGAGTGGAATCCTCATGTTTTAAAAGGTAATGGGTCCTCAATTGATTCTTAGAGTGGAACCCTCCTTCCTGTACTAGGCTTAGGCCCTTTATACTCCTTTAAAGCAGCACCCTCCTACAGAGTCAGGGCATGGGTCATATATATACTAATTGGGACACTCCTAGTGTATCAAGAAATGTTTCTTCTACCTAATGATTATTCCCTTAAATTTTGTGGCACAATGGAGAGGTGTATATTGAGTTGGATGTTTCTTTAAACATATTTGAATGATACATGGAATCGTTTATGGACATCTTGGAACTGATGACATTGTTTCCTAGGATGGTTTGTTTAATGGAAATTTTCTTTTATCTTATCAAGGATTATTTTATTGAGAATATATATGTGTCTATTTTTCGGATTTTATTAATCTCATAATATTGATTAAGCTGTCCATTACTATGGTGTTTCTTATTACTTCTCCCACATATTTTTAGGAATCATACCAGGTATGTACATAATCACAATTGCATGGGATTTCCCTGAATGTGCCATGTCTTATATAGATTAAGGAATGTTATGTGGTGATTACATTGGAGCATAGGAATAACTTGTACATCTGACCACATACAGTGGTATGGGAATAGATATATGGGGTTGAGCTCTCTCAATACATTAATTTTTTAGTTTTTTAGGTTGTGACATATTTCATGTTGGAAATTTATTTTTCCCATTTTCCATTTCAAATTACACCGTTGTACACTTTGTATCCCCTACGGGTTTTTCATGTATGGTTATTAATCTAGATATTTCATTATTTTCTATTATTCTTAACCACTTATTCAATGATATGGTTGGGAGTGTGAACACAAGTACATTAAGAAATGGACTCCCATATTTGTTATTCCCTTAGGTTCATATCAATAGACCCTGACCAATGAAGGTGTTTTTGAGATAGTTATGGCTTGAGCCCCATTGGGTTGGATTGTGAAAAACTATTATAAGAGGTGGTTCATTTTTTGGTATTCTTTATGGATTATCCCCCTTAAAATTATTTTTCTAGGATATAGGTAAATAGTGTTGAAGTGTCTCGAGAGTGTATTTTAGTCTACAGAACCATGTATTGGTCTGGAATCCAACATATTGGTATATCATGTCTCTTTCCACATTTTTGTTGACTCAGTATACTGAGACATAGTTTGCATGTAAATTTGGTAGATTCAACTTATAAGATTGAGTTACTAAATGTCCTACTTGAGTGATATCCCAATATATATATATATATATATTCATCTAATAGTGTTATGTCTTGATTGAATTTTCAGGATTCCTCCATGAACACATATATCCAAGATACTAATTCAGTATTATTATAATGGTGAGATGAGTGATGAGGCCTCAGTTCTAGTGAATTATGTGAGGTTCCTTATTTAGGTGGATAGGTATCATCAGCCCCACATATTGATCAATTGATCATACCAAGAAGATAAGGCCAATGATTCATGAAGGCTTAGTGATCTGTATGAGTTCAAGTACCATATGTTGTTGAGGTTATGTGGTGAGCAAGATCCTTAGGTGGTAGAGGATTTACTAGAGTCAAGGACCCATGTTTTCATGATTATCTAGACACCGATTGATTAGGTATCTATTTTGGCATCTATATTTTTCCATGAAGTAGTTGGGTGTTGGTGGAGTCTTCTTAAACCGATGCATAATGAGTCAACACCCTCATGGACTGACTTCCATTAGTTCCTTCTTGAGGATTTATACCCTCATATATGTGATCAATAAGGATTTTAGTTCTTCTAGAGCTACATCAGGGAGGTAATATAGTTGTATAGTGTGTGGAGAGGTTTCAAAGACCTATGCAGTAATCCCTTAACCTGATTTTAGATGCATACTTTTGGGCACAGATGTTTGATCGGTGTTTATATATAGATATCCATGATAGTGTATTACGTATGTGAATTCCAACCTATTTTTGTGTGTTGGAGGAGGTTCTAGTGATAGAGAGATTACTACTAGAGGGATTACATGAAGCTAGATATAGAAGTGGGAGTTATAGGGTTGATTCATGTACAACATCTAGCATGCACTAGTTGATATAATCTAGGCACATGAGATATCCCCGGGATGAGGCTTGAGAACATGGTTAGGGACCTTTAAGAGGACCAGGGTAGCATAGAGAGGGGATGTGCTATTCATATGATAGGAGAAGTCACATGGAACATGATTTCTATACTCGATGAGATGAAGGTGGTAGGATGATGGGGAAATACCACCATGGAAGATGAAGTGTTGTGATCTTTGATCTCTTAGGTGAGGGAAGGGTGGCCCCCATGGAGGCATAGCTTTTAGAGTAAATGGAGAGGCTCTAGGAAGAGATGTTGTGGGTGGTGGGCACCATTTTGAGATCCTTCCACAACTACTACTATGCATCCAATGTTAGGCTTAGGGGGATAGCTGTTGGGGTCGTGGAAAGATGTAGGATATTGATATATATGAACCAGTGACACATGATAATATTATAGGTATGATCTAGGTTTATTATACTCTTTCATTAGTAATTATAGGTACATTTATGATTCATTCCTTCATATATTTACTCTCGGTGTGAGATTTGGAGCTCCCAGTTGTGATGTTAGCACAATTTTTTTTTCATGAGGTTCCTATGATGGATGCTTCTTCAATATCATTTATTTACTAGAAATGAGAGATATCAAATGGTGGAGAGAGGTTATAGAGGGTCCTTTAGTTCATCACAATGTAACCCTCTAATGTAATCTTTGTTATGTATTGTTTGTCCATAGTCTGAGCCTTAGATAACTATCACCACAAACAACTTAGATTCATTCACACTAATCGGGTGGAATTCTCTTATATTTGTGAGGGTTATTTCTTGGAAGGGAGAGCATGTTTTTCAAGAAGGATACTGAAACCCATTACCCATTAATTTATGAGTGTAGTCCTTGGATATACTAGATATTTAAGCATCTGGATTCTTTCATTTGTAGAATATTTTATAGATGACATTCCCAAGTATGTTTTGTTTATACCAATGAGGATGGAGATTAAATTTTGTATCTATGGGCATCTAGAGACCTCTTTGATATAGGTTGACGAATATTGGATATCCCCTAGGGATCTCCAATAGCTTCAGTTCTAGTTGGATGACCTTTGGGATAAAAATTTTATGAGATAAAGTGTTCCCCCCTGGGTAGATCCAGCATTGTTCATGGAAATGGTGGATGTGAGATTTGGGATTTATATAGATTATCATTTCCCGAACTAGGTAAAAATAAATAACAAGTACACATTTTCAATGATTAGTTACTTATTTGACCAGTTGCAAGGAATGAGTTGGTTCTCAAAGATCGCTCTTAGCTCTGAATACCATCAGTTGAGAGTTATCAAGGATAATATTTACAATCTATAATTTTTATGTCTTTATAGAAAATATGATTTTTGGTGATGCCATTTGGTGTGAAAAATTCCCCCACTATGTTTATGGATTTGATGAAATGAATATAATAGCTTTAAATCGACCGATTCGTTGTTGCCTTTATCGATAACATAATCATATACTCTACATTAGAGGAGAGGCATGTAGAGAGCATAATAATGGTTGTATATTTTCTTTGGGAGCACTAACATTATGGTAATATCTGAAAGTAATACTTTTAGACCCATGTGGTTCACTTCACGACACATGAATATTATGAGAATAGAATAGCTATAGAACTAGTGGAGATCAATAAAATGATTTCTTAGGATCCACCCAAGACCAAGTCTAAAGTTTAGAATTTTCTTGGATTAGTGGGTTACTGGTATATATTTTTTGAAAACTTCCTCTGGATTTCAACCCCATTGAATGCCCTAGAAGGAAAAGGGTCGGTATTTACCTACACTGGGTAGTGATAGAGATCCTTTTAGGAGTTAAGGATGAGGTTGAAGAGAATTTCTATTTTGAGACTAGTAGAGGAGGGTGTGGAGTAAATAGTGTATTGTGACGCTGTAGGTGTTGGGATCAACTACGTGTTGATGAAGATACAATAAGTTATCACATATGGGATGAGGCGGGTGAGGCTCTATGAGTAGAACTATGCGACTCATGATGTAGATAATGAAAGGATTATCCTTTATCTGAGGATGTGGAGACACTATATTCATGGAGATAATTTTCTGTTTACTATGAACACAAAATTCTCTAGTAAATCTTCAATTAGAGAGACTTGAACCAAAGATAGAGGTGCTAGTAAGAGTTTTTATAGGACTATGACATTGTGATGGTCAATACTCATGTGAAAGAAAACATGGAGGTAGATTCCCTTATCAGGAAGTCCAAGGATCACTTAGTGGAGGAGGAGTATGAGAAGTTGGATTCTTTATAACTGACCTTAGTCAAAGAGTAAGGCTCATTTTTAATTCAATCGATGGGGTTCAATCCTCCTCTTTTTCAGCGTGTGAGAGAGTCCCTATTGAGGGAAACCGACTGTGAGGTCTTACATGGAAATATATCCTCAGGAGATTCCATAGAAGGATTTTCTAAAGAAGATAATCATTTCCTCTTTTTTAAGGGATAAAAGGTGGTCCCATTCATAATGTGGGAGGAGATGTTGATAGAGTTTCAAAAATATCCTTTTTGTGTACATACCGATGTAGGGAATATGTATAGAGAACTTCAACAATATATTCCATGGTCTGGTATGAGATAGTGTGTGGCTTAGTTCGTCGCTCAGTGCCTCACCTATCAGTAGGTGAAGGATAATCAATAGGGTCTTGTATGTTTTTTTATCCACTTTAACTCAAACCAACCCGGGTCAACCCAGAACCAGTCACCCGTGCCAGTTTTCAACATGGCCAGAAGGGAATTTCCCATCCACATCGGCTGGAAACTAGTGTCGGACTTCAAAAAAAGCAGTTGGGAATGATTTATCATAGAAAATAAAACGTAGATAAAAAAATAAACCATACAAAATAGGTAAACACTAACAGTGGAAAAAATTAAATAGATCCAGCTATGAATACCTCCAATTGACCCATGGGTCACCACCAAACTAGAACCACACTTTCCCAAAGAGCGATCCAAGACTAGAACCTGAAACCTAAAAAAAATCTAGCATGAGAATTGAGATTCTTAGTAGGAATGAAAAATAGCAATGATTCCCTATTACCCTTCCATTAAAATGAAACCTGGTCATGCTAGTTGGAAAATAAGACAGATTTAAATAATGTTTTCATTATTTTCGAAATCATGTAACGAGATTTCATTTTTAAAGAAATCAATTCAATTCCACTACATTTTCAAAATAGTTTCAAAGCATGGATTAGAATTTCTAAATGAAAAGAAGGCAGTTTAGATTACAAATGTTATTTTTCACAAATGATACATTAAGTATGAATCACCTAAAATGAAAATCACATCCAAAGAATCTTGTCCCAAACAAGCACCATGGGAAATCTCTATATGTAACTAGCATAAGTGGAACCCTAGAGACATCGTACCTTAGTGAAATGTGGAATAGTAACTGCACTAAACATCATTCTCGTGAATGAGCTACAAGTAGGGAGTAAACCCTTAACCAAGTGGTCTCTAATCATTATAATGTTTAGTTAGTGTTGTAATCTTAAATCCTACTTGACGAAATGAGGATGAACATCTTATGTATCATCTAGCATACTAGTTCTAGTCTGCCCACCTAGATACCCCGGGTTACCATGTGATATATTTCAAATGGTGGTGGGTTTTCATATAACTAACATACATGAACATATCATTCTCTTTGTTCAATAACAAACTCACCCTCGCATCACCAATCTCCCCCCTTGAGCACATCCTCCCCATTTCCATCACACAAAAAATAACTAGCCTCTTATCTTGGTATATATCACAATAAACACATTCAACATACGAATAATTTTTTAAAATAATGGGTCATGTTTCAAGAGGGTTTCCTTTTTCAAAAATCATTCCTAAAGTGTAATATGGATTAATTATTTATATGGAATACTTTTCATTTTAGAAACATAATCACCTAAAATTCTTAAGTTTCCAAAACCTTTTGGAAGCAAAACTAAATAACCATGATGCTACATATTCACATCAACCATAAAACCACACTTAAAAAAAAGAAACAATCCTTTTAGGAAAATATAAATATCCTTTAACCTTGAGTTCACACCAAAAACAATTTTGTAAATCAGTTTGGATATTATTTGGAAAACAAACATTCCATTTTAAAATAGCCTAAAGACCACACATCTTTAGAAATAACCACTTAATGTTAAAAACCTTAAAGAAATCACTTTTAAAAAACCACAACCATTTATATATATATATATATATATATTGAAAATACATTTCATGTAGAAGAAGAAAATGATTTTTTAATAGAATATGAAGTAATTATGGAAAATAAAATTAATGGGTAGGGCACAGAGAACCTACCTCAAGGTGGAACCAGGCCGTCCACATTGACTCTTTGTGATTTCTAACTAAAATTTGTTGCTCCCCTACTGAGCATATGAAACTTCACACACATGTAAGGACACCTATCCCCTACGAACACCTTCACATTCCCATGAACATCTGTAAGGTGATCCTTACATTGATGCTTATATTCATATACTAGTATCCACTCCGCAATCTATGAATTTTCATATAAATATATATGGTAACACAATCACAATACTTGTATATTCACTTCAATGGATGATTATACATGTAATGGGGAACCCACACACACACACACACACATATATATAAATACTTCCCTATCCACATGAAGGTGAGTCGCCTTAGGCTTGATGACTCAAAACTGAAATGTAGGGATCACACACTACAGATATGATTCAATAAATCAATAAAAAAATTTATGAAACACTAAAAGATTAGACCCAAATTAATTACACAAAAAACACACACATATTCTTCTCTTCAAAATCAAATTCACACTAAAATCATTTTAAAATTAATTTCACATCATTTATATAACACATAAAAACCCCTTATTAAATTATCACATGAAAATAACACACTTGATCCAACCATTTACCATGGGACATGCCCCTTTCAAAACAATAAAAAAACATAAATAACATTTTTAAACAATATCTTAATCATTTAAACATTTTATAGGTCGTATTTCAAGGTTCAAAATAGAACCCAATATGCCAAAGTGTTAAATTTTCCTTCAAGTTCATACATCCAAAATCATTCACTCCCTTAGTGACTTTGAAAACATATTTCCCACTCATCAAACAACTCATAAACATTTCCACAAAAAACTTTGATAAATAACAAAAAAACATAGCCACTTTCTCATTTATAAAATCTATTCTCATTACATAAGTATACCAATACCTTCTAAAACACATTTCTCACCTCACAAATAAAATGTAGAACACATAAAAATTAACCAAACATGTAAAGAAAAACATCGAATAATGATAAAACATGGATTCATCAACAAATTATGAATAAATTTCAAGAAAAAGTTTCGAAACCATAACCTAACCTCACCAACACCTCTGAGATGAATGATTGAACCATATTTCAAGAGACCTTACCAAAAATATCCTGATAAACCCCAAAAATCTGAACCCTAAATTTGATCAAAACCCTACGAGGAAGAAAATATTACCTTAGGGGGTTCCATTGAAGGGGGAGGATTCTAGTGAGGTCATGACCGCTAGAGAAGTGAGTTCGACAGGTTCGGTCCACCAAACAAAGAGGAGGGAGGCCGACCCGAATCAGGTCATGTGTAAGGAAAGGCTCACTGGATGGAGCCGTGATTTAGGTGGAGGGATGGCTGACAGGTCATAGTTTGGGAGTAGGGTCAGCAGGAAAGGAGGTCTTGTAGAAAGAGGTTGCATAGGGGGCTCAAGATAGGTAAGGGTGTGACAGGAAATGGGGGGAGAGAGTGAGGAGCTAAGGGAGGAGGGGAAACCCCTAATCAAAGAGAGAAAGAAAAAAAATAAAAAAATGGAAAATTAAAATGAAAAAATAATATTAATAATATAAATTATAATAATATAATTCATAATAATATTTTCCAAAAAAAATAAATAATGAAAAAAATAAAATACACCGTGTTGGGGCATGAAAATTATCCAAACCATGACACATTCTTCCCCCACAAATTCCCAAAATACTATGTTTTTCAAAGCTAAAAACAGGGGAAAACGATTCGTAAAACACAACCCCTATAACATGAGGATTAAACACTCACATTCCACCAATGGCCTGAAACCTCGAGACCTGAACTACCAAGAGAAAAAATGACATAGGACACACATTCCCAAACACAACCACATCCTGGAACACCCCAAACCCTAACTCAGAAATCACTAGAGTCTGCTTGAGATCTCTAATGAACATTCACCATACAAACCATAAATGAGGCTAACCATCAATATTGATCAGGGTTGGGCAGAGGAAAGGAAAATAATTTCCGTAAAAATAATACATTAAAGGCTATGTCCTCCGAAAATTTATCCTATGTTGGACTCACTACCATATGAGGACTCTTCCCAAACACTAACTTTTCCAAATCAAAACATATAAGAAAATCAATCAAGAACCCTAACAATGGTGTGACCTCTTAACGTCTTGAGTAGCACCTGAAATTCTTCAGGGAAGACATTGGTGTTACCCATAGTGGGTCACCACACCATATTAGATAATTATTAGTACAATGGCACCCATCATGAACCTAGATACACGGGATGACCCCAAACACATGGAGTAATATCAAAACAAACCAGCCTAAAAACCCCCAGTCTATAAGGAATCCAACAAAAGATACACTGAAGAAACACCAAGACAATCCCAGATTCATAAGATCCATAACAGGCACACATCTCTTAACGAGTATCATGTAGAAGATATAATTGATCCAAAGAAAGACCGAAAATTGAATGTTTAAACAAAGAAGGGACAACCATGGAAATATTATAAAAGAGGCCACCAAGACATCCATAACAAGCATCCCCCCCAAACAGACAAACACATGAAGTGAAAACTTAACTATTATTTTTCCAAAAATTAAATAAGATAGGTTGGACATGCATCCCTCGCACCTGGAAACTACCTAACAATGTGAAAAGTATCGCTCTGAAACATATGGATGGAGCTCTGATGTATTGAAGAATTTGCAGACCCACAATATAGACCTAAAAACCTCTGTATAAGGGTTTATCTTCAAGAATGACCACTTAAATACTTCCCTGGGTGACACAAACATCCACACCTTTCACAAACCATCAAAATATTACGGCGAATGGCATTGAGTATCCAAATCGACCACATTCGAAACAAATGACTGTGTTGTCTTAGGAATGAGAAACAATAATTGACAAAATACTCATGCCAAGAACACATTCCTCTATTTAACCATCTACATTGGATAGGGAACCCATCATGAGAACATTGAATTTTTTTTCCATTGGTCACAATTCACTGACCGAGATCACAACTTGCAAGAAGAAGGTATCTATCTCCCGTCTCTAGCCCAAACATCACCCTACAAACAAAACTAGGGAAACATTGCCTTTAAAACATATAGAGTTCCTAAAGACCCTATGAAACACTCGACTTCCTCGAGCTACCACCACAATCCCTATAGAACCACAACCACCATATAGAATGAAAGGAAAAATGAAAAGAATATAACCCCACCACTCCACTGGTGGTCTGGGTAAAACTATCAACTGAAAATGACCCCTTGAGGACTCATGGAATTTTCTTGGTAGTATAGTTTTAAAAAGAAGAAGAAAACCAACCTAAAGAATATCACAAATAGAACCTGTACATTTAACCACAAATCATTATCCCAAACTCAAAACATCATTTTATCCTTGAAACTGCAGCTCGAAAATAAGAAACAATCCCATAGACTATTATATCACACAACCAAACCAAAACCAAATAAAATATCAACTGAAATAATAGTATAGAGACATCACCAACCAAGCCTAATCCCCAATTTTAGAAATTATCATTTCATAAACCATTGGAATACTAAAAACCCATTCTTAACCTCAAATTCTTTTTTAAAATTTCTTAATGAAAAATCATCCCAGTATATAACTAATCAAAAAATTCTTTTTTAGAATTAAGAAAACCATGAAAACCAAGCACCCCTCATATTTATTAAATGAATCCTCACATACATATGTTCCCATGCTGACTCAGTCACCAATCCCCACATACAAAAAACCATCCATATCCAATTTCATTCATTAATACATATGGGCATCTATAAGAATAACAAATCAAGAAAAAACCTTCTCAGTTCTAAAACAAAATATCTAACCTAGATTTTGAAACTCCAAATTAATTTTGAATCCTTTAAAATATTAAAATAGTGCATCTCTAAATTTTCATTTCAATGAAACTCCCATTTTACATTCCACAATAACTTCCAAAAGCCCCAAACACATTCTAAAAAAATTTATATTTTTCTTTTCATAAAAAATTTCAAGATCTCAAAACATTTTTTAATCTTCTTTCCATCTCCAAAAAAACTCATTACATTTTCAATCAAACCAAGATTTTCATTTTGGAAATCCAATTTCAAAAGGTGAATCCTCTATTTTGTAACCATATAAAAACACAAAAAAACCAATTAAAACTCACACGAAAACAACCAAAAACAACCAATTCACTAAATGAATCATGATTCCAAATTATAAACTTAAAAACATCAACACACGTCTTGGTCACACAGTTTGGCAGACCGTGCACAAATCGGGTGAGCAAAGAGAATGTCGTTAGAGGCAATCACATGGTCTTTAAATGGCTTTCTAGGCTGGGCAAAAAAACCATGAACCCTTCAGAATGACCACCGAATCTCAGAAATAACTCAAAGAACCCAAACAAGACAGAGAAACTTGACGAAAACTGAGAACCAAGCACATACATTGGGGTAAAACCATCCCGGACCACCTTGGAAATACAAGTTCCATTCTAAATATGTGGCGATCAATCACCTACCTGTAATTTTCCACTTGGATTCTAACAATCCTAACTCCAAACTATCCGAGATCCTGAAAGGAATTATGCTAAACCTATATTTGATACCATTTTGTCATGAACCAACCTAGGTAAACAATGAACCGGTCACACAATCCAGTCGGTGACATGGCCCAAAGGGTGTTCCCGATACCCATGGGATGGAAACTAGTGTCAAGAATCAAAATAAGATGTTGATAATGATTTAGCCTAAAAAAATATAAGGAATATAAACAAGAATAAACTGGAAAAAAAAGGTAAACTCTAGTAGTGGAAAAAAATAATGATAACCAGGTAGAAATACCTCAAATTGACACCATAGGTCACCATAAAATTTCGAACCACGATCACTCCATGATAGATCCAAGAGTAGAACTTGAAACTAAAAAGTAATATAGGTTTGCACAATGATATTCTCATTAGGAATGACCAATAGAAATGATGCCCTATGTGCTTTACTTTTAAAAGAAACTTAGTCATTCTAGATTGATAATAAGACATATTAAAAAAAAATTATTTATTTTTGTAATCAAGTCACAAGTTTAAATTTTTAAAGAAAGAATTTATATTCCACAACATCTTCAAAATAGTTCCCAAGTATGAATAAAAATTTCTAAATGAAAAAATTTAGTTTATATTAAAATTTGGGGTTTTACAAATGAAAAATAAAGTATGAAACAACTAAAATAAAATCCCATCACAAGAATCTTGTCACAAGTGTGAACCCTGGGTAATCCATATAAGTAACTAGCACCAGTGTAACCCTAGAGACATCGTACCTTAGTGAAATGTTGAATAATAACCACAATGAAAATCCTTCTCAAGAATGAGCCACTAGTAGGGAATAGAACAATAACCTAGTGGTCTCTAATACACATTATTCTTAGATCGTGTTATAATCATCAATCCTTATAGAAAAAACTGGGATGAACTACTTTTGTATCATCTAGCATACTAGTCCATGTCCACCCACCAAGATTCCTCGGGCTTCCCATGTGATCTATTTCAAGTGGTGGCGAGTTTTCATAAAACTAACATACATGAACATATCATTTTATTTTTTCAAAAACTCTCTCACCCTCTCACCACTGATCTCCCTCCATGATCATACCCTCCCATTTTATATCACACAAGAAGAAACATGCCTCTTTACTAGTCACAAATCAGAATCCACACAATCAACATACACCTAATTTTCTAAAACAAGGGGGATTGTTTCAATAGGGGTTTTCCATTTTCAAAAATTATTCATAAAGTCCAAAAAAACTTAATTGTATACAGGGAATACTTTTCATTTTAGAAACATAATCAGCCAACATTATTATGTTTCCAAAGCAGTTTGAAATATTAACTAAACAACCAAGGTGTTATATATTTACAACAAGCTTAAAACCACACATAAAAATGGAAAAATCCTTTTATGAAAATCAAACTACACTTTATCCTTGATTTAAAACCAAAATCCATTTTCGAAATCACATTGAAACATCTTTGGAAAAAAACATTCCATTTCGCTAAAAAAACAACTGAAAGACCATACATCTTTGGAAAAACCTGCTTTATGTTCAAAACATCAAATAAATCACTTTTCCATTACCAAAACCATTTAAATACATATATATTTATTACATATTAATTTCATGTATAATAATAAAATCAATTTTTAATATAATACCAAGAAATATTGAAATTCTAATTAATGGTCAGGGTATAGGGAACCTGACTCAAGGTGGATCCAAGTCGTCCACATCAACTCCTGGTGCTTTCTAACTAAAAGTTGTTTCTATCATTCTAATTATATTCACCTCCACATACATGAAATCACACCTATTCCCTATGAACACCTCTTTATGGCCATGGAAATGTCCAAGGGTATCCTTACATATATGCTTATATGCATATACTAGTCACCACTTACACACGTATGTATTTTTAAATATATAAATGGGAATACCTATCCCTGTACTTGTATATTAACTTCCATGGATGATAATATTTGTGACGGGGGACCCCCCCCATATATATACTTACCTAAGAACAAGCAGAAAGATACCCTTAGTCTTGATGAATCAAAACTAAAAATTAGGGACCACACAATACACATATAATTCAATAAATCAATAAAACAATTTATGTAACACTTCAAAATTATCACCACATAAAATTACACCCAAAACACACTTAAATGCTTCTCTTCAAAATCAAACGAACACTAATATCATTTGAAAATATATTTCACTCCATTTACATAACTCAAAAAACCCCTTTTAAAATTAATACTAGAAAATAACACATATGATCCAACCATTTCCCATGAGCCACACCCCTTTCAAAAAAAAACATAGAAACCTAAATCATTTTTTTTGAACAAGATCTTCATCATTTAAAAATTTTATAGGTCATTTTTTGAGGTTCACAATATAACCCAATATTCCAAAGTGTTATACTTTCATTTAAGTTCCTACATCGAAAATCAATTGCACCCTTAGTGCTTTTGAAAACATGTTTCCCACTCATCAAACAACCAGTATACATTTCCAAAAAACACCTCAATAAATCACACACAAAACATAGCCACTGTCCTATTTATAAAATACATTCTCATCACATAAGTATACCAATCCCTTATAAAACACATTTATCACATCAAAAATAAAACGTAGAACACATATAAATTTACTAAACAAGCATATGAAATCATCTGATAATGATAAAACATGGATTCACCTACAACTATTGAATAAATTTTCATAAAATGTTTCAAAACCACAACCGTACATCACCCACACCTCCAAGAGGCATGATCAAACCCTAGTTCGAGAGACCAATCCAAAAATCTCATGATAGACCCCAAAAATCAAAACCCTAATTGAGATCAAAACCCTATGAGGAAGAAAATCTTACACTAGGCGGTGCCACCAGAGGAGGACGCGGGCGAGGTCATGACCGCTAGAGAATGGAGGTCAGCAGGTTCGGTGTGCCACACAAATAGGAGGGAGGCTAACCAGAAGTAGGTTGCACGTAAGGGGGGATCACCATAAAAATCCATATTTTGGGAGGAGGGTCGGACAACGGGTTGTGGTTCAGGAGAAGAGTCAGACGATAGGGGGGCTCACCAGAAGTGGCTACACATGTGGCTCGAGCTGGGTAGGGATGCGACCAGAATTAGGGGGAGAGGGTGAGGTGCTAAGGGAAGATGATCGAACCCTAATCAAAGAGAAGAAGATAAAAAGGAATAAAAATAAAAATAAAAATAAAAATGAAAATTTAATATTGATAATATAAACAATAGTTATAATATTATTATTATTAATAATATTAGACCAAAAAAATTTATAAAGGAAAAATAAAATAAAATGTGTCAGGTTAGGGTGCGACACACTTGATAACCCATAGTATAAATGGGAATGTAATATCTCTGGGCTTAAAGACATGGATTCCTTAGATAAAAAGTGGCCACAAAGCCATCTGAGTGATAGTTGACTGACTGACGAATTTATTTCACTTCCTTACTATGCGGGAACATATTCCAATTGAGTGTTTGGGGAAGTTTTATGCATAGTATGTCATTAACCATCATGTGGTTCTCTCAATGAATGTATCTTACCTTTATGAATGGTTTATGTCATGGTTGGGGAGAGGCCTACATGAGGCATTCATGACCTAGATGAGGATGAGTATAACCTTTCACCCAAAAAACATGGGCATACCAAGCACACCTATAGGCGTTAGAGAATCTGCTATGATCTTGTGAGTTAGATTTCAGATAGATTTGGTAGTATCACTTTCTCTTATTATGGTTTATGTACAATAATATATTCTACTCTACTATCAGCATGAATCCTTTTGATAACCTATATGGAAGACCCTATAGGTCACCCATATGCTCGAATGAGATCGAGATATATCCATTGTTGGTCCAAATACGGTTAAAGAAATGATGGAATGTCATCTCTAATTAGATGAGGAAATCATAGAGTAAGATTTCATATTACATAGATTGATGTCATAGGGCCTTGGAGTTCTAGAAGTGAGACCATATTTTCTTGATATTCTCCCCATTATGAGGATTACAAAGATTTAGAAAGGGAGGAAATATATCATTGAGATTTATTAGGGTATTAAAGATAATTCAGTGGGTTTTAGATATTTCTTATCTACCCACCCTTACCCCATAGTTGGAGCGGTTTCACGATGTCTTCCATTTTTCATAACTGAGGAGGTAAATGCAAGGCCCCCACATATTATTGAATGTGAAGATTAGAACATCATAGATGGAGGAACTTTTGGAGAGCACCCAGTTGAAATAATGGATCAGAATGAGAGGTCCCTTCTTGGATAGACCATCCCCTTGGTTTGTGTGTTGTGAAAACATGAGAATATACAGGAGATCTCTTGAGAGTGAGATATCCAGATGCGATTTCATTATCCTGATCTCTTTGTTTAGTTTTTTTGTATTTTTGGGGATGAATAGACAGAATAAAGGAATAATTTAGACACACTTATTTCACATTTAATATTTTTAAATATATCTATAAATATATTTTTTGGATCCACGCACTGATATTACATGTGATTCTGAGGACCAGGGTACTCATAATTAATATCAAAAAATGATAAATATATTTCCTATTAGTTGTGCATGGTTTCTTAAAGAAAATAAAATATCTAATAGATAGAGGCTCAAATAAAACAATCTAAGACAACAGTTTAATCAGGAATTCATGTTTTACCCTAAGTGCGACCTAAAGTTTTTCAACATGGGGAATTCAGATTTGGTGACCATTGGATGATGTGTTTATACTAAATTAATTGATTAATTTAAAATCCATAATTTTATTTTGTCTATAATTATTCTATTATAGAGAATCTATTGGGTTATCCTCCTAACCCCAGGACTAATGAGATGATTGTTCTACCACCTCTCATTGGAGAATCATTATCAGACCACAGTGAGCCTCCAAATTCAGGCAAATAAAGGTGAAGAAAACGAAACCACTTCTATTATTCATAGACAAGAACATTCATCATGGATGAATGACCTAAATCAAGGTAGAAATCATCATTTATATATTATTCCAAATTTTATTAAATGATTGATCATACTCATCCATATATTTTTATCTATTTCAATTAGAAGCCTTTTCATGTGTTCTCATACTAATTTTCAATTGTTCTGTAAATCTGTTTTTGTTGTGCCATGTTTGACACACCAAGTATCACAATATGTATGTTTTTGGTGAAGAAATATTATTAAAATAAATTCACAAATTTTTCTTGTTATTTTCCATCCATTTTCATGTAAATGATCATCGGGCAACATGGTCATGATTCCAAATTTTCGGGTGGGATCGATTTTGATCGAACCCCTCGATTAACATCAGATTTATGTGTGATTAACAGTTTGAAAAATCAGGGGTGCATTCAAGTAGATTATGGGATGCAGGTAATTCCACCATAGATTTTAATACATATGAGGGAAAAGGATTCACCATGTGATACAATGGAATGTATGACTTCATAAGGGTAATATAGAACTCTAATTTCTGGACACCTGTGGGGTTGGATCGAAAAATGAAGGCTTATGTTTTATTTTTTGAGCGATTTAGAGGTGTGATTTAATGTAGAGGGTGTGGATATGGAGTGCTAGATAATGTATGTGTTTTTTTTCAAAAAAAAACTCAAGTACATTATATATAGTCATAAGAACACGTGGAACGTTGGGACCTAACTACAGTGGCTATGTTTCTATGTGAGTTAAATATCACATGCTGTGAGGGAGACCCACACACCATGTGACTCAGTGATAGCCACGAAGCATTTCCTATTGGAGTAAATGGGCATGGAAATGTCCATGAATATTCCATGCATTCACACATGCCAAATGTACGAGGACATGACCTAATGGAGATGGGAGTGACCCTATGTTGGATCACACACTATGTTTAGGGGCGCATTGACACATACAGTATTACACGAACACGTACAAGATCCTTGGTGGTTGAATAATTGTGTGTAGTCCACTTACACATCAAGTAGGGATACATGGGAAGGAGCTATGTTCTAATAGGAAAACAACTAGGCATCAGAGTGGGACGACAAGCCATGTTTGTCCCCTTACACGCTGTGTACCCTTCTGTTTGAGAAACAATTCTACCTCTTGTATATCCTTTGTTTCAAATCCTATTTTCACCCATGATTATCCTATAAGAGTGTTTTTTGGAATAGAATGTGCTGGATTAATTATTGGTTGATTTTTAGATATTTTGTGAGATATTATAGGTGTGATGCTTCTTTATTTAATGCTTGATGATTTTAGTGATCAGCCAGGATCATCTGAGAGATTAGAGTGAAGCCCTTATAGTGAGTAGGTCATGCATCCACTATAGGTGACTAGAGTGGAACCCTCCTACTTGGTAAGGAATGTCACCTTTATAGAAATTGAATGTAGAAAAATAGTATTGAGATAGGGCGTGGTTCCTTGACCACTAGAGTGGCACCCTCCTAGTGGGATATGCATGGAGAATCTATATAGTTATAGTGTGTCACCCTTATATTGGGAAAGGCATGGGTTATCTATCAACTTCTAGAGTGGACCCCTCTTGTAGGAAATGGAATGGGTCATCTCTCTTCCATCCAAGTGAAACCATTATATTGTACATGGTCATGGGCCCTCAATCCTTTATTAGAGTGGCAGCCTCATGTTAGGATAGTTAATGGGTCTAATAACTACCTTCTTTGTGGCACCATTATGCTGAGTCAGGGCTTGGGTCCTCTCTATACTAAGTGGAACCCTTCTAGTTTACTAAGGCATGGGTCCCCAACCAAGAGATTGTTTCTATTTACACTATGATATAGTGAAAATTTATGTCTTAATATGGATGTCTCTTTGGATATATTCATTAGATACTGGGCATCATTGGTGAATTTCTTGGAACTGATGGAAATATATCAAGGGATAAGATTTGAGATAGAGACCCCCTTTATCTTTTATTTGGGTTTCTTTTGTTGATAATATATATATATATATATATCCATGTTGTTTGAATTTTTTACTCTCTTACTATTGTATGTGTTGTCTATTCCTATCGTGTCTCTGACTGGTCTCCCCTCAACATTTGACTCATCCAACTGGGTATGTATATAATTACCCTTGTATGGTCTTTTTATGCATGTTTAATTACTTATGCCGATGATATATAGGTCATTGGTGATTACATAAAGGCATAGGTATACATGGTGCATATGAATTTGTGTGGTATTCTGGGAATTGAGATATAGATACATGCTCTCTCAACACTTTATTTTTCTAATTATTATAGGTTAGGACATATTTATGGTTGGGAATGTATTTTGACCCTTTTACTTTATAGATTACACTATCATTCACTTTTTAATCCCTAGGGGGTTTTCAGTCATGGATATTAGTCCAGATTTTACATCATTTGCATTTATTCATTTTCACTTCATCCAATAGATGGTCATGTGTGTGCCTAAAGGTGCATTAGGAAAATGCCTACTATATTAGTTACTTTTTTTGGTTCTTATAGGCATCCCTTGGCCTATGGAGGTGGTCATGGGGTAGTTTTGGCTCAAACCCATTGAATCGGGTCACAGAATTATATCAAAGAACTATGATTATGTTCCTTCCATATTCAAAATCTTGGATTCCAGATATTATTTAGAAAATATATTATTTTCAAAAATTATTAAGAAATAAAGTTGTACAATTTATATGAATGAAATTTTTATAGAATTGTAATTATGATAATTAGTTTATACAGCATTTATATGTATAATATTATTTGTAACATTTTTTATAAAATGGTCAAGGTTAATTTTAACCCAACTTACATTTGAAAATTTTATCGTGGGCACTCAAATGAGAAACACATTCAAAGACTTCATATATATATGTATTGTTGGAATCATTCAATTATTATTTATTTGAATACTAAACAAATTTTATATTAGGAAAAAGGCAGAAAGGAAATTTTAGTGGAAAATTTTAAAGGTCTAGTGAATGGTTGGCTATTATTTATATTAATGTATATGGAATAATGAGTATTGAAGTTGGTGGTGGGATTGGGCACTTCATAAAATTTGTCGATGAATTTAGTTGGTAAGATTATATGTTCTAATGAGGCATGCATTTATAAAAATTTAATAGTCTATAGAGTATTAGAACAATGCATAAAATAAAATGGATAATAATAATATTATTCTTTAATTATATTTTCTTAGTGAATAATTCTAAAATGAATTTAAAGATATTTTATGAAATTACAGAATTATTTAAAAATTGAATCCTCCTATAACACTATAGTGAAATTGTGTGTTTTAGAGGAGAAATAATTCCCTATTGGATAAGGTTTGATCGATGATGATTCAACATGACCTTCATATTTTATTATTTAGATATATTCTTCAGACTACATAATTCTTAAATAACCACATCCCATATAAATCAGTCATAAAGATACCACATAATATATGGATTAGGAGTTTTCCCAATATGTATTTTATGAATATATGGGGATATGAAGCATGCATAGAAAATTTAGAATTTGATAAACCGGAACCTAAGTTTGATAAGTAATTATTTATTAGTTATTCCAAATGAAATATGGGATATAATTTCTATAATACTATAGAGAAAAACCTGTTTGTGGCCTGATTAGATACATTCCTTGAAAAGTAATATATCTACACATAGTTTTACTGGAATAAATTTGAACTTGTATAATTCCAAGAACAAAAAACCAAAAGTTTATCTTAGAAAAATTTTGAGCTTATTAGATAAATAATTTTAGAAGAAGAATTAACATAGGTAACATAAGAATCAATAGTGGTAGAAATAGACTCATCTTTGGTTTTTAGCTTCTTTAAGGGTACCTCTCACATTCACTGTTCAATTACCTGCTTTACTTAGAAATTTATGATCCCTATAGATATTGGGAGGAAGATCTCACATGCCTAGTGTAGTGGAAATAATGAATTTTACTTTTTAGGATTAAAAGGTAATTGAAATGATCTTGTTTAAATTTTACATAGTATGGGTTCTCTCTCATTGGTATTAATTATTATTTTCTACTTGGATATGCTCTTGTTATTCTCTATTTTATACCTCTATAAGTTTGTTTATATCCTTTTTAATAAGTATATTCTTTGAGAGAGTTACACAAGAACCACAAAGGTATATTCGGATTTTTATGTTCCAAGATATATTAATTTATGATGGTAAATAACGAATAAGTGATGTTAATAGATGATGAACCTATTACCCATCAATAATAAATTGAGTCTTATAATTTTAATAATTGTTTAAATTCCTTGAATTTAGAGATAGACTCCATGTACACTAACCATGTTTTAAAGATTGTGGTTTTAGATAATGGGGTGATAAACACATGGAGAAAATGTGTTTTCTATTAGAAAATGAACATGTATAATCGAGTTTCTACCAATAATTATTTCTTGAATGAATAGGGTTAAACAACAATTCATGGTATATACTATAAAGAGACCTTTTCACCAGTTGATATGGTAAACTCCATTCAGATACTTCTTTTCATAGAAACTCATTATGGTAATTAAATTTAAAAAATTAATTTCAAAACATATTTACACAATGATAATTTAGTTGAGGATGTGTATAAAATACAACTTGAAAATATTAAAGTTATAAATCTATCTACTGGGAAAATATAGTTTCAATGATCCATTTATGCAATAAATATATAATATCTGAGTTGTAATATTTTTATTAATAATGTAATCAATGATTATTATTCCAAATAAAATGTGAAGTGTTCTTATATAAAGAACCATGTTAGAGGGAGCCTGGTGGTATTTATAATATTTTATGTTGATGAGTTACTACTTATTAGGAATTGATTCCAAAATTTATATTACTTAATGATGTTGTTAGAAAAGTGATTTATAATGAAAAATATGGTCAAGTGGACAATATAAAAGACATTAATATATATATATAAATATGTATAAGAGGTTTATTGGAATGAATTAGAACATATAAATTGCATAAGAGTTAAATAATTTTAGTATAGAGAATGACTAGAATGGGAAATTACTAGTGTTTCATGGAATTAATCATAGGAAGATTCAAAATTCATCTAAAGGTTTAGAAAGTATGGTTATGACTCTTTATGTATCTTACATAATATCTATATTGTATACCTTATTGTATACTCCACCAGATGCCACATAAGATTTTACTATAACTAGAATATATCAACCTAATACTAGTGACATCCATTAGAATGATGATTCAAACACCCTTAAGTAATTAAAAATAAGTAAGGTTATTTTATTATTATTTATGTAATAGGATGAGATCATTGTAATTGTTTAATATATTAATAGATTAAAATCTGGAAAAAGTTGATATAAATTTTCATGTTGGATCCATGTATTTAATTATATAGTTAATATATCTATTTGAAGAGTTCCAAACAAGACACCATATTAGAATTGAAAACAATGGCAGAATACACTACTACATAAGAGTTTATGAAGGAATATATTTGGATTAATAATTTCATTGATAATATTTTGATGGCTCCTAACATTGAGGGAGTAATCATGAATTACCATTAAAATAAGGGAGTTATTTCTTAGGACAAGGAAACCCGGTCTCACTAAAGGAATAAACACACCATTATCAAGTATTATCTCATTCAATAGTTTAATGTGAGGGGTTACATAAAGAATTATTGTGTAATGAACCCATCTATTCGATTCTACATATTGTGTTAGCATAAATATATTGGTATCAGATACAAGAGATCACATATTAAAAGACCAAATAGTTTAGTAGTCTTATAAAATTAGACACATACTTCAATCTCGCATCACACGGGAAAATAAAAAAACATGGTATTTTATTTTAGAATAACATAAATCAGTATATACTATCACTAAATATCAATAATAATAATATTCTTGGAATCTAGAGAAAAGGAATCATATTATTGGGGTGATCTCATATGCTCAGTAAGAGTATGCATAAAACAAAATCTATTAGGAAACAAATAATATTGAAGGAATGATTAATGATTAAATAATTCTATATAAACAAACAAATAATATTGAAACATATTCATGTATATAATAAAAATTCTAAAAATCAAATGGAAATGAGTAACTAACGTTATAATGATAGAATTCATACTACAAGACATTTTGAACATACTATTGGGGCCTCATCCCATGAAATATACAGAAATGGGTAAGGCCTTAGCCAAATACTAAACCAATTTTCTCTCATGAGTACTATTTATTAATCAAGGTTCATTATAATTTCTCCCAACCCTTTCTTAATATTTGTAATTAATTCATCATATTAGTAGACAATACAACTTCATTAACATTCCATAAAATCAATAATTGTTTGTATTGGATGAAATAACATACAAAATTCCCAGTCTTTCCCAGTCAAAATGATCATAAAGAATACAGGGAAATATTTTGGATGGTATCATTATAGTATATAATTTTTAAAATTTAATATTCAATAATTTTTTCAATATAGATGAAAATATTTTTAAAAGATCAATGGGAAATTTCATGATGAAATTACCCTTTTCACTTTAAAATCACGTATTCAAAATCAAATAAAAATTATAAAATATTAACAAAATATATATTTGAAAGGAACTTTTGAAACTTATAACATAATCCTCAATTAATTATATGGTCATTATGGTGGGTAATTTTGTTTATGAAGTGTATGAAAAAATGGTTCCTTTAATATTGTCAAAAAAATTCAAAGTACATCATTTGGAAAAGGATACAAAGAATAATTTAAATTTTTTTAATAAATTTCAAAAATAAGTATAAATTTATTTAATAAATCATTGTATAATATTAACACATTGTTAAATTTTTTTAAGGAAAATATAGAAATGGGAAACAATTCTTGAACGACTAGAAAATCAAAATTTTTCTTCGTTAAAAACATTATTTTGGTATCATGAGTACTTAGAGAGAGTAAAATTAAAAGAAAAATGTAATTTATATAACTAAACCTATTTGAATAGAATATATTGGGTTTATTAAATAAATATCAAATAATCTCCCCATCATAGACATAAACATAAATAGTCTCAAATAATGATGAGATTATTAAATAATCCCTTACCTCAGGTATGAATTGCTCATATGCGAATGAACCTCTTGTGTAATAAATATAGTTTTTATACATTTATTCCAGAATCATAATGATATTTATCATACCATAGATTATATACTTATAACCTTTTTTCATCTCTTTAAATCTTTTTTTTAAATCAGTATTCCTTGTGATAAATACTTCATTTTTTATTTATGTTTTGACTCAGGGGTTTTGGTCCTTATTATCTGACTAGGGATCCATTATATCTATAATGTTAATAACGGAATAAATATAATATAATATATATATAATAATCAATAAAATATAGATATAAGAAAAATGAAATACACCGTTCAAGGAGACAGTAGGTCGTACATACACATAAATGATGTTTTCACTTTTCAACGGATAGTGGAAAATAAAGGTTAATAAAAAACAACTTTAGAGAATATTTATTTTATTAAATATATACTTATTTCCATCATTATAAAGAATAAATGAAAAACCAATCACATCACATTGTGGAGGTGGTGGTCCACACGTACACACAAGAAACACTATCATTTTTCATTTGATTGAAAAGAGGATGGATAATGATAGTTTCAAAATCATAATAACATTATTCATATTTAGGATAATTAAATAATTATTTAATAATAAATATAATATAGCTATAGGAGGTAATATAATAATTAATGATAACATGATCAGTTAAGTCAATTACCTATTATTTGATCAAACTCAATTATATATCCTCTTAATGACCCAAGGGTTGGTATTTTTGGAAGATTAGAACTTATAATATGTTACTAAGGATGTTTGGGATGGATTCTGGTATGTTTTAGTTAAACTATAAGTCTCAAAGTGGGGTGAAGAAAAGAGATAAGGGGATCCCTTTTCTATGGAGGGGAAACAAAACACATCGAAATACTAAAATGATTAAAATATTACAAAGTAACTATCAATAAAAATTATTCCAAATATAAAGAGATTCAAATAAAAATAGTGTAACAAAAAAATATAATCTAAAAATAAATTTTTTGTTAGTTTATGTGTCATTTTAAACTTTATCTTTTAGTTTAAACCTATAGTTATCCAATTTTAAACTTAACTATGGTAATGATTTTTTAATATTAAAGGGTTCCAATTTTACTTATATTGAAAACATTTGATAATAAATTACCATGGGATGATGTTTTAGACCATTTATCATCCAACTAGTACTATTTTAATATTTTTAATATCTATAAATAATTTATGAAATTATTTTTATCATAAAATACTATTAATGTCACTTTAAGAACTATAAACATAATTTGACTTTGAAAATATCATTTCTAAAAATTAAATTCGAATAAAAACATTTTAAAATTATGCAATATCTTATTTATATCTAAAAATTCATGCATTATAATGTTTTCGAATATTTTGTTACTTTTAATATTTTAAATAGATTATTTTATTTTTCTATTAAAAGAATATATACTATATAGGTGTTTCATAAGAAAATATAGGTAATTATTTAATATGAGAAAATTATAAATAAATTAACATGATAAAAAAAATAATATTTCAATTATAAATTTGTAAATGAACTTATCATCTTTTTATCCTTAGGTAAAATTTTTAGATATATTAAATTCAAGAGAGTCAAATTTTGTATTTTTTTGTTTCATTAATCTAATATAAAGTTTATAATAATAGAATAACTATATAAAGAGTCCATATATTCAATAATTTAATGCAAAATGACTAAATAAACCAATAAAATAGGATAATGATAGATTTTGGGTTGAGTTTAAGACCATATCTCAAGGTTTTAATTATATTTTACTTATTTTACACTTTCCAAGGTGAAAAATGTTAACCAAATTTACTATTCATAAGGAAATAATAATATAAAATGAAACTATTTGAAATATTTGAGCCTATTGATTCAAATTATTTTATCAATTTTTTAATATTCAGTCACAACAATTCTATATAATTCAATTTTAATATAAATGTGTAAAACACATTGAAAAATAGTTTTTAGAAAAATGTGTTTTTAATAATAAAAAGGGATTTATTATTATTCCATTCCTAGTAAAAATATTAGGTGGATGTTAATAAATTAATTGAATATATAATATATAAACTTCATTAAAGTAATTCACAAATAGTGATTAATCTAATTGTTAATTTAAAAACTCACTGTGCACATAAAAATAGTTTTCTATAAAACATATGTTTTTCTTTCAAGTGTTTTTTTATTTTTGTTTTATATTCAATGAATTTATCTGATACATGTGTAAACCATAAATTTATCATAATACAGAAAGTACTATACATACTTGTTATTCTAATGGATAGGTAATAAGTGTGAATGTAAATAATATTTTTTAAATTGTTTATCATGGTTCATTTAAATTCAGGTGTACATGTATAGTAAGATATAAAATTAATATTTATTGAGAAATATATCATAAAATATCAGGGTGTTACATTCTACCCATATTTAAATGAATTTCACCATAAAAATTCTATCACTATGATACAAATGAATGGGGATAATTTTGCCTCATCACATCTTTGGGTTCCCACACGGCTACCTCAAATTTATGGTTTCCCTATAAAAATTTTATAATATTAGTGGTATTGTTTCATATGACTTTTAATCTATGATAAAAAATATCCAATAGTTGTTCCTCTTAAGAGAAATATTTCTATAGTGGTATGAACTTTGAGTTTAGTACATATTAATGATTAGGTATGGACTTCCTCATTATATATACATGGAAGACATCATGAAGTTGATAGAGATTTTGTGGAAGTGCCAAACGATATGATACCATTCAGATATGATCAAGAATATTAAGGAAAAAATATACCCATGGAGTATTTTTACATTATTTCCAAATATTATTAACCTATTACATTAGTAAATTCCTAGAAATACTTTCTGATCATCTCTATACTCATGATCTCATTGATAATTGTCAATATAACGTGTTTTTTGACTCTGAGCTAACCATATGTGTTATCGAATGGATCTAGCATTCTTCTCCATTTCCTTTGATATATAATTTCCTAATAGATTTACATACCCAACTTCAATATAGAATGTTGGAGTTCTATAATTATGTACACATAGAAAATCATATGGATATATCTAAATACTTGAGTGAAAGTTATTAGTTTAAAAAAATTAATCCAAAGTATGGTGTTGATCCAAAACATCTCTTAAATCCATCGTGGAATATCTCAACATCTCTTATAGAGTTTTAATGGTCCTATTAGAATTTCATTCTATTTGAGGTTGATAGGAAGTAATAAAACCGTACTATATATCCAAATCTTGTGGAAGACTTCACTATAACGTTGAGGTGAACCTCATATCCCAATAAAATACAATAGAACATGGTACATCATGAAACCTTAACACTTCCTTAATTTATAATCAAAAAATATGATAATGAGAGAAATGTCACGACCCGACCTCGGGGCCCGTGCCGTGACTACCCCAAGCCCGCCTTCCATAGGCCAGGGGCTGGCGACTAGCACCAAGGCGTAAAATCCCAGTAAACAGGGAAGGCATTGCCTTTATAAGTAACAACCACACAGAGTCAGCAAGCGGAAAGTAAAGTGCAGAAAAGTAAAGGGGGCCAGAAATACAAGCCCAACTGTAAAGTACAACTGAAAAGTAAAGAACAGCAACTGAAGAAAAGACGGCGGCCTCGTGTCGTCCACTGGCAATCCCACCTGAAGGGTGGGTACAGATAGCCTCCAGGCTCCTCGGGTCCCACGTCCGCTCCGAGCACGTCCCGCCCAGTGGTCCACCTCCAGGTACCGTCCTGCTCCACGCCCCAACCGCGATCAGCGCTGTCCGTCGTCTGCATCCAACACAACAAGGTGCGGGCATAGCCCGTGCAGGGGTGAGTATAAGCTACTCAGTAAGGACCCCGAGACCCCCGAAGGTCTCCCGAAATCCACAAAGGATATAGCACAAAAGAAAGATGCAATCACGAAGTAACATCTGACTCGACTTAGGTATATGCCCATACATATACCTAAGTCCCCAATTCCAGCTCTGCTCACGAGCTCAAGAACAACTCAATCCACAAAGGAAAGCAAGACTCAAATCCACAAGGAGAGTAAACAGTAAATCCGCATAGGATAGTTCAACACAATCCACAAAGGAGAGTAACATACGATTCAGCTCAACCAGGTATACTTTTTCAGATGACGTCAAAGATGATCACTGATCCATCTAAGTCGTCGGACCCACGAAGGATCGATAGGTACTAACCCCCGCAAAAGACCCACGTAGGATCGGGCTCACACAGAACCTGTAGGCAGTGGCTCACACAGAACCGGTAGTAGGGACCCACGTAGGATCGGGCTCACACAGAACCTGTAGCACTGATCCACGTAGGATCGCTGAGTGCAGTAGTCGACGCAGTCCACTGAGGATCTCTGCACAGTCGTCGCCGCAGTCCACGAAGGATCTCTGCTCTGCCGTCGTCGCAGTCCACGGAGGATCTCTGCTCTGCCGTCGTCGCAGTCCACGGAGGATCTCTGCTCTGTCGTCGAAGTCACAGCCAGCGCTAGGGTTCCCGCACGTAGCGAGCTCGTTTAGGAGGGTCCGCTCCACGAGCCGAGGGGCTGATACATCAACTGACACGTAGTCCGAAGTTGATGTATCCAAAAGTTGCGTATCGACAACAGGATCTCAACGCGACAGACGGCGCGTCAATCGGACGCCCGGTCTGAGAGTTATTGGCATTTTCGTCCCAGGGGCCCGGTTGGTTTTTAGGGCAAAACCAACCCGACCGTACTCCGCCTGTATCCGATCCTCGGGCGGAGCATGCCAAAAGTTCCGTCTCACTTAGAGGAAACTACCACAGCTGACGGTACGTCGATCGGACGTCCGTAGCTCAAGTTATGAGCGTTTCCGCTCCGAGGGCCCGGTTGGTTTCGTGTACGAACCAACCCGGCCGAACCCAAAGTCTTCCGAAACCTTGAGTATAATATACCGAAACGACCGTCTCGATCCAAGGATCGCGTAGCCGCTGACGGTTCGTCAATCGGAGGTCCCAGGCCCAAGATATGGGCGAAAGACCGAAGAGGTCCCGAAACGGGGGTTCTGGGTCCGGGTCGACCCGGCCCGAACCCCCCCCCCCCCACCTGGGGTCGGCCGAACCGGGTCGGCCCGACCCGGCTCGGCTTCGGCCGAGCGGCCGAAGGAGCCGCCGCCGCGGGTTTGACCCGCGGCTTGGAGGAAAGCGCGGCCCCGCGAGGGCCGCCTGTCACGCGGACGCGGCCGGGCCGCCGCGTCCGTCCCGGTTCCGCGCGGCCGCGGAACCGGCCGCCGTTGCCGCCGCGGCTTCAGCCGCGGCGGGCTTCCTCCACGGCGGCGCGCCGGGCGCCGCCGCCTCCGGTCGCCGGCGCCGCCGCGCCGGCGACCCGCGCCGCCGCCGCCTTCCGCGGGCCGCCGGAGATGCTCCGGTGGCCCGATTTCTTTCCCGTCTGCGCCGATGCTCCTCCCGGGGGACGATCTTCACTGCGGAGCCAACAAATTGCCCTTGCCGCACGGTTCGTCGTCGTCCGCCAAATCCGCACAACAAAATAGATCGGCGGAGGGTTGCCGGGTCTTGTTCGTTAGACCCGCACCCTCCGCGTTAGTCATAATCCACGGGAGGAATAATCAACAACAATTTAAAATAAATTAAAATTGTCGGAGATCATGTTCTTCACTTTAAAAGAATAAACACCGGGGAAATAAAATAAAATAATCCAACATCCCTTACCTTGTCGTCGTCGTCGGACGAGAGGTCGTCGCGGAATCGCTCGTCGCGGAAGAAAGAGATCGTCGCGTCGCCAATCTCCGGATCAAGATCAAACGGATTTAATTAGTTTAAATCCGTTGATATTGAAATTAAAAAGGGAGAAGAAAAGATCCGATTCTCACCTTAGTTGCCGAACGAGGATCGGCCGCGGATGAAGAGGCGTCGCCGAAGAACGTCGCGGGTAGATCTCGTCGACGTCGCAGATCTTGGTGTGCGTCGTCGAATTCCGGTCGCCGGCGTTCTTCGCGTTCTTCGCGTTCTTCGCGTTCTTCGCGTTCTTCGCGTTCTTCGCGTTCTTCGCGGAGAGGGTGGAGGAACGAAGATTCTTTCAAATCCTTTCCAAGGATTTTTGGGTTGGTCTTATTTTATAAACATGCCAACACACGAAACCGGTTAAGAAACGATCCATCAATTCGTTGAATTAATTCAACGAAAGAAACGACCCATTTAATTCACGAAGAAACAGTCCATTTAATTCCCGAAATAAACCGCCCAATTAAATGGTCTGTTAAGAATTAAAGAAAACGCGTCGGTTGACTTTTCAGTTACTTTGACGGGTTTTCGCGGGTGCGTTACTTAGCGAAAGAAACGGCGGGGCTCGTGCGGGTCCCACCGCACAAATATCCTACCAAGAGGGTAGGATATTTCTGGATAGCATCCTATCCAGTTCAACTTAGTTCAAGCCGCCTTTAAGTGACTTTAAGTGGCTTCCAAGCAGTTTAAGTGAAATAAAATAAAGTTGTCGCACAAACTTTATTTTATTTCTGACTTAAAGCCGCAAAATTTAAAAACCACGTCTGAGCAAACGCAACTCCGGAAGAGGCGTTTCTAAGCAAATACCGGCGCTGCGATTTCATCGGTGCCCTCAGAATTTGATTCCGGGCACCGGTTCAAAAGATAGAAAAACCCGCTCGTCCGTTCACTGAACGTACCCGAGCCAAACTTCGGAAATTGATTCCGGGCACACCGGGCCTCGGAATCAGGTGCCGTCTGAAGCTGCGCTCTTGTAAAATTCCAAAGAAAATTAAGAAAAAAATTTCCTTGAAATTTGCGGGTCTTTACATTACTCCCACCTCAGGGCTTTACGTCCCCGTAAAGATACATCAAAAACTAGGGGAACAAATGGGGGTACTGAGCACGCATCTGAGCCTCCCGCTCCCAAGTGCTCTCCTGGAGGTTCCCGTGCTGCCATCTGATGCGCACAAGAGGAATCGAACGCCCACGTAGGACCCGCTCCTGTCGATCCTCGATCTCCACTGGAACCTCCGCAAAAGTCGCCCCATCGTCCACGTCCAGCTCCCCAAAGTCGATGATGTGCGTCGGGTCGTGCACGTATCTCCTCAGCTGAGACACGTGGAAGACGTCGTGCACCCGGTGCAACTGAGGTGGTAGAGCCAGGCGATAAGCCACCTCTCCTATCCTGCTGAGGACCTGGAAAGGCCCGATGAAGCGTGGAGACAACTTGCCGCCTCAGCCAAATCTCCGTAAACCACGTCGAGGTGAGACACGCAAAAAGACGTGGTCTCCATCCTCGAACTCTAGTGGCCTCCGCCTCCTGTCAGCATATGACTTCTGCCGGCTCTGAGCTGTCCTCATCCTCTCCTGGATGATCTGGACCTTCTCTGTCGTGGCTCGGACCATCTCTGGTCCCACGAGTGCTGACTCCCCAGGGTCTGTCCAGCACAACGGTGATCTGCAGGGTCTGCCGTACAACGCCTCGTATGGTGCCATCCCGATGGCGGAGTGGTAGCTGTTGTTGTACGCGAACTCCACCAAGGGTAGGTGGTCCTCCCAGCTACGACCAAAGTCGAGAACACATGCACGGAGCATGTCCTCGAGTGTCTGTATGGTCCTCTCCGTCTGACCATCCGTCTGAGGGTGGAAGGCTGTGCTCAGATGGAGCCGCGTCCCGAACGCCTCCTGCAACCCCTTCCAGAGCCGGGAAGTGAATCGAGCATCTCGATCGGAGACGATAGACGATGGCACACCGTGAAGCCGTACGATCTCCTGGACGTAATGACGTCCCAAGCTCTCCACTGAGCTCTGCTCTCTGATGGGTAAGAAGTGTGCCGACTTGGTGAGTCGGTCGACAATCACCCAAATGGAGTCGTGACCTCTGGAAGTACGTGGAAGTCCAGTCACGAAGTCCATAGATATGTCATCCCACTTCCACTCCGGGACCTCCAAGGGCTGTACCAAGCCTGCTGGTACCTGATGCTCTGCCTTCACCTGCTGGCAGGTGAGGCATCGTGAAACGAACTCTGCCACAGCTTTCTTCATGCCCGGCCACCAGTGCTGTCGTCTGAGATCCTGGTACATCTTCGCCACTCCGGGATGCACCGCCAAGGGAGAAGTGTGAAACTCTCTCAACACCTCCTCTCGTAAAGCGACTGGTACGAAGGTACGTCCTCTGAAAAGGATGTCGTGCTCTGCTCCAAGGGAGAAACCATCAGGCGCCTGACCTGAGGATATCAGTGCACGCCGGGTCTCACAGTCAGCGTCCTCACGCTGAGCCTCTCTGACCCGCTGTAGAAGTGGAGGAGAGACTGTGAGAGACTGAAGAAAGGGTGCTCCGTCTCTATCCACGAAGGATATCTGTAAGGAGGCTAGCTGCTCCGTCGCCTCCTCAAGTAGCTGAATGCCCGTCCTCCTGCTGAGGGCATCGACTACCACGTTCCCCTTCCCAGGAGTATAGACTATCTCAAAGTCATAGTCCTGGAGGAACTCAAGCCATCTCCGCTGTCTCAGGTTCAGGTCCTTCTGAGAGAAGATATACCTGAGACTCTGGTGGTCAGAAAAGACTGTGAAGCGCTCGCCCATCAGATAGTGCCGCCAAGTCTTCAGAGCGAAGACCACTGCTGCTAACTCCAGGTCATGAGTGGCGTAGTTCTGCTCATGCGGCCTCAACTGACGTGATCCATAGGCGATCACGGCCCGCTCCTGCATCAGGACGCACCCGAGTCCAGTCCCTGATGCATCGCAGTAAACTACGTATCCTACTCCCTCCTCAGGAAACCTCAAGATAGGTGCGCTGGTCAATCTCCGTCTCAGCTCCTGGAAGCTCTGCTGACATCTGTCTGACCATACGAAGGGTTTCCCCTTCTTCGTCAACGCTGAGAGTGGTGCCGCAACTCTGGAGAAGTCTGGCACGAATCTCCGATAGTATCCCTCTAGGCCCAAGAAGCTCCGCACCTCTGTCACGCTCCTGGGTGGCTCCCAAGCTAGCACTGCCTCGATTTTCGCGGGATCCACTGCAACTCCCACCTCAGAAATGACGTGCCCCAAGAAATGGACCTCACGTAACCAGAACTGGCATTTTGTGAGCTTGCCATAAAGCTGGTGCTCTCGGAGTGTGTCTAGCACAACTCGCAGGTGGTAGGCATGCTCCTCCTCAGTCGTCGAGTAAATCAAAATGTCGTCAATGAAGACCACGACAAATCGGTCGAGGTATGGCTGGAAGATCCTGTTCATGAGGCTCATGAACACTGCTGGAGCATTGGTTACGCCGAATGGCATAACCCAGAACTCATAATGGCCATACCGACACCTGAAGGCCGTCTTCTGCACGTCCTCGTCTCGAACTCTGAGCTGATGATAGCCTGACCGGAGGTCTATCTTCGAGAACCACCGCGCTCCCTTGAGCTGATCAAAGAGGTCATCAATCCGTGGCAACGGATACTTGTTCCTCACTGTCACCTGGTTCAGGCGACGATAGTCGACACATAGTCGCAAGCTCCCGTCCGCCTTCTTGGAGAACAAAATCGGGAAAGCCCAGGGTGAAACACTGGGTCGGATAAACCCCTTGCTCTGCAAGTCCTCCAACTGTACCCGCAGCTCCCGAAGCTCGGCGGGGGCCATCCGATATGCTGGAGTAGATATCGGGGCTGCCCCGGGGTACAAGTCGATGTAAAAGTCTACCTCTCTACGAGGAGGTAGCCCTGGAACGTCGTCGGGAAAGACGTCCACGTACTGGTCCACCACTGCAGGAAAAGCTGGACTCTGCATGTCCACTGCTCCTAGGATGAGGCTAGCCAACTGATGAGAGATAGGCTGCACTCTCCTCCGCGGAAGTCCATCCTATGCTGCAAAGGTTCCCTTCTCGCCGGTGAAGGTAAACCTGCTCCCGTCGGTACGAACACATCGCACCTTGCGCCTAAAACAGTTGATCTGGGCATGAACCGTGGATAGCCAATCCATGCCCAAGATGACGTCGTAAGGCCTCGACGCCGCTACAAGGAGATCCCAGCCGAAGCTCTCACCTCCTAGAGTAAGCTCACACTGCCGGCACCAGTGCGTAATCGTCGAGTCTGCTCCCGTAGGAGTCTCTAGCCGTAAGGATCGAGCCAACGGCTCAGTCGGAATCTCCGAGCTCCGAACAAGGGCAGAGGCTATGAAAGAGTGACTCGCTCCTGTGTCTATAAGTACTGCAGCAAGGGTGGAATAGACACAGATCGTACCTCGAATCATCTCTGGCATGTCGGGGTCGTAGGCCTCCACTGCCTGGAGCTGGGCCTGTCTCTGCCCTCCAGCTCCCTGTGGTCGAGGTGGCCCTCCTGGTGGTGGTGGGGGTAGAGCCTGGAAGCGTCGCCCACCACCCGCTGCTCGGCCAGCTCCTCTGCCTCGTCCGCCTCCTCCCTGCGGACCGCCACGGTCGACCCTCTGCCTCTGCCTGGGTGGCCCCTCCACCGTCTGCTGCTCCTCTGGTCGGCGAGTCGGGCAGTCACGAGCCATGTGACCCTGCCCGCCGCAAGAGTAGCACAGCCTGCCTCTCGAAAGGCTGGAACTCCGCTGTGTGCCTCGCACCGCTGAGCTGGTGTCCTGAGGTCGTCTGCGAGGGGGTCTGGTCTGCCTGGACCCGTGAGTCATCCGTCGGCTACCAGCTGCCGATGACTCAGCTACCTGCCGCCCTGCGCTAGGTCTCGCCGCTGAAGAAGGCTCTGCCAGGAAGCTCTCGATCAGGAGGGCTCGCTCCAGTACTCCCGCCTGGGTCGGAATGCTGAGGGAGATCAGCGACGCCCGAATCTCCTGTCGCAAGCCCTGCTCGAAGGTCCGGGCCCGGAAGAAGGGGTCCCGTACCATGTCGGTCGAGTAGCGAGATAGGTCCGTGAACCTCGCCGCGTACTGAGCGACCGTCATGCTGCCCTGGCGCAGCTGGAGAAGCTCCTGGATGTGCACCGCTCGGAGGGTGGCCGGGACGAACTCAGAGCGGAAGAGGCTCTCGAAGTCCGCCCAGAGCAAGGATGCCTCATCGTGAACTTGGAGCATCAGGCTCCACCATCGTCCTGTCGCCGCCTGCAGGAGGCTCGCTGCGAGAATCACCATGAGATCCGCTGGTGTCCTCACTAGCCTGAAGATCCGTACCACCGCCTCTAGCCAGTCCTCGGCGGCCTGGGGGTCCGCCTCACCGCGAAACCTGGGCGGTCGCTGGCTCTGAAACTCATGCAGTGCCCTGAGGCGACGTGCATCGTCAGCGTCTGGTACTGGCAGCATCGGTGGCTCGGCGGGTAAAGCTACCGCCGGTGCCACTGCTGGCAAAGGGCCCTTCACCGAGGCCTCGTCGCTCGGTGGGCTGCCGTCGCGCCCTACACTCGGAACCCTAGCTGGCTGTCGTCGCGGGGCCATCCTGAAAAGGAGAACAAGAGCACCATAGTCAGAAAGTATACCTGGTGAGCTGGCACAAGTAATCACAAGGAAAACTTGAGACTTTCATAAAGCAGATCAGTATACCCGGTGAGCTGACACAAGCAATCACAAAGAAAAACTTGAAACACACACGCAATCAATGTTTTCATGCATTAAGTCGGAAATCAGGAGTCAGGGTCCTGGTGTACGGATACGTCGGCCGCCGCACCAACACTGGGCTCCCTGAACTGATAACCACACTCAATACACTAAACACTATTGCTTCACATAGAAAGAAAGGACGATCAGAGTCCGCGGTAGAACCGACCACCTCTGATACCAATTTGTCACGACCCGACCTCGGGGCCCGTGCCGTGACTACCCCAAGCCCGCCTTCCATAGGCCAGGGGCTGGCGACTAGCACCAAGGCGTAAAATCCCAGTAAACAGGGAAGGCATTGCCTTTATAAGTAACAACCACACAGAGTCAGCAAGCGGAAAGTAAAGTGCAGAAAAGTAAAGGGGGCCAGAAATACAAGCCCAACTGTAAAGTACAACTGAAAAGTAAAGAACAGCAACTGAAGAAAAGACGGCGGCCTCGTGTCGTCCACTGGCAATCCCACCTGAAGGGTGGGTACAGATAGCCTCCAGGCTCCTCGGGTCCCACGTCCGCTCCGAGCACGTCCCGCCCAATGGTCCACCTCCAGGTACCGTCCTGCTCCACGCCCCAACCGCGATCAGCGCTGTCCGTCGTCTGCATCCAACACAACAAGGTGCGGGCATAGCCCATGCAGGGGTGAGTATAAGCTACTCAGTAAGGACCCCGAGACCCCCGAAGGTCTCCCGAAATCCACAAACGATATAGCACAAAAGAAAGATGCAATCACGAAGTAACATCTAACTCGACTTAGGTATATGCCCATACATATACCTAAGTCCCCAATTCCAGCTCTGCTCACGAGCTCAAGAACAACTCAATCCACAAAGGAAAGCAAGACTCAAATCCACAAGGAGAGTAAACAGTAAATCCGCATAGGATAGTTCAACACAATCCACAAAGGAGAGTAACATACGATTCAGCTCAACCAGGTATACTTTTTCAGATGACGTCAAAGATGATCACTGATCCATCTAAGTCGTCGGACCCACGAAGGATCGATAGGTACTAACCCCCGCAAAAGACCCACGTAGGATCGGGCTCACACAGAACCTGTAGGCAGTGGCTCACACAGAACCGGTAGTAGGGACCCACGTAGGATCGGGCTCACACAGAACCTGTAGCACTGATCCACGTAGGATCACTGAGTGCAGTAGTCGACGCAGTCCACTGAGGATCTCTACACAGTCGTCGCCGCAGTCCACGAAGGATCTCTGCTCTGCCGTCGTCGCAGTCCACGGAGGATCTCTACTCTGCCGTCGTCGCAGTCCACGGAGGATCTCTGCTCTGTCGTCGAAGTCACAGCCAGCGCTAGGGTTCCCGCACGTAGCGAGCTCGTTTAGGAGGGTCCGCTCCACGAGCCGAGGGGCTGATACATCAACTGACACGTAGTCCGAAGTTGATGTATCCAAAAGTTCCGTATCGACAACAGGATCTCAACGCGACAGACGACGCGTCAATCGGACGCCCGGTCTGAGAGTTATTGGCATTTTCGTCCCAGGGGCCCGGTTGGTTTTTAGGGCAAAACCAACCCGACCGTACTCCGCCTGTATCCGATCCTCGGGCGGAGCATGCCAAAAGTTCCGTCTCACTTAGAGGAAACTACCACAGCTGACGGTACGTCGATCGGACGTCCGTAGCTCAAGTTATGAGCGTTTCCGCTCCGAGGGCCCGGTTGGTTTCGTGTACGAACCAACCCGGCCGAACCCAAAGTCTTCCGAAACCTTGAGTATAATATACCGAAACGACCGTCTCGATCCAAGGATCGCGTAGCCGCTGACGGTTCGTCAATCGGAGGTCCCAGGCCCAAGATATGGGCGAAAGACCGAAGAGGGCCCGAAACGGGGGTTCTGGGTCCGGGTCGACCCGGCCCGAACCCCCCCCCCCCACCTGGGGTCGGCCGAACCGGGTCGGCCCGACCCGGCTCGGCTTCGGCCGAGCGGCCGAAGGAGCCGCCGCCGCGGGTTTGACCCGCGGCTTGGAGGAAAGCGCGGCCCCGCGAGGGCCGCCTGTCACGCGGACGCGGCCGGGCCGCCGCGTCCGTCCCGGTTCCGCGCGGCCGCGGAACCGGCCGCCGTTGCCGCCGCGGCTTCAGCCGCGGCGGGCTTCCTCTACGGCGGCGCGCCGGGCGCCGCCGCCTCCGGTCACCGGCGCCGCCGCGCCGCCGCCGCCTTCCGCGGGCCGCCGGAGATGCTCCGGTGGCCCGATTTCTTTCCCGTCTGCGCCGATGCTCCTCCCGGGGGACGATCTTCACTGCGGAGCCAACAAATTGCCCTTGCCGCACGGTTCGTCGTCGTCCGCCAAATCCGCACAACAAAATAGATCGGCGGAGGGTTGCCGGGTCTTGTCCGTTAGACCCGCACCCTCCGCGTTAGTCATAATCCACGGGAGGAATAATCAACAACAATTTTAAATAAATTAAAATTGTCGGAGATCATGTTCTTCACTTTAAAAGAATAAACACCGGGGAAATAAAATAAAATAATCCAACATCCCTTACCTTGTCGTCGTCGTCGGACGAGAGGTCGTCGCGGAATCGCTCGTCGCGGAAGAAAGAGATCGTCGCGTCGCCAATCTCCGGATCAAGATCAAACGGATTTAATTAGTTTAAATCCGTTGATATTGAAATTAAAAAGGGAGAAGAAAAGATCCGATTCTCACCTTAGTTGCCGAACGAGGATCGGCCGCGGAAGAAGAGGCGTCGCCGAAGAACGTCGCGGGTAGATCTCGTCGACGTCGCAGATCTTGGTGTGCGTCGTCGAATTCCGGTCGCCGGCGTTCTTCGCGTTCTTCGCGTTCTTCGCGTTCTTCGCGTTCTTCGTGGAGAGGGTGGAGGAACGAAGATTCTTTCAAATCCTTTCCAAGGATTTTTGGGTTGGTCTTATTTTATAAACATGCCAACACACGAAACCGGTTAAGAAACGATCCATCAATTCGTTGAATTAATTCAACGAAAGAAACGACCCATTTAATTCACGAAGAAACAGTCCATTTAATTCACGAAATAAACCGCCCAATTAAATGGTCTGTTAAGAATTAAAGAAAACGCGTCGGTTGACTTTTCAGTTACTTTGACGGGTTTTCGCGGGTGCGTTACTTAGCGAAAGAAACGGCGGGGCTCGTGCGGGTCCCACCGCACAAATATCCTACCAAGAGGGTAGGATATTTCTGGATAGCATCCTATCCAGTTCAACTTAGTTCAAGCCGCCTTTAAGTGACTTTAAGTGGCTTCCAAGCAGTTTAAGTGAAATAAAATAAAGTTGTCGCACAAACTTTATTTCATTTCTGACTTAAAGCCGCAAAATTTAAAAACCACGTCTGAGCAAACGCAACTCCGAAAGAGGCGTTTCTAAGAAAATACCGGCGCTGCGATTTCATCGGTGCCCTCAGAATTTGATTCCGGGCACCAGTTCAAAAGATAGAAAAACCCGCTCGTCCGTTCACTGAACGTACCCGAGCCAAACTTCGGAAATTGATTCCGGGCACACCGGGCCTCGGAATCAGGTGCCGTCTGAAGCTGCGCTCTTGTAAAATTCCAAAGAAAATTAAGAAAAAAATTTCCTTGAAATTTGCGGGTCTTTACAAGAAATCATTTCTAACAATAACAAAATATGCTGAACTCCTAAAGAGATTTATTAAAAACAAAATTACATTATAGTATTTTTACATTTGGGGGAGTCTGATGATGAAATCCAAGGTGATGTTTTCCAATTTACATTCTAGTATGGGTAATGGTTAGAACAACCACTTAGACTATAGTCTCCCAACTTTAACATTCTAACATACTAGAAATCAACATACATACTATACAATATTTCTTTTTGTATTATCTCACTATAAATAATTGTTTGTATCTCAATTGATCTTCATACTTCTTTGATGAATTGACAATGATGAATCATGAACTTCATCGAATATCTCCTACGTTAAGTTTGGTAATTATTGGGAACATACTTGGTTTCTAAAACATATAATCCTATTATGATTATGATTTAACAAAAAAATATTTCACACATTCTTCTGTAAATAAACATATTCCATCTATTAATTCTTAATAATCTCATGGATGGGTGGTTGGATATTCAAATTAGAAATATAGGATCATTCTCCTTTCCTTGTTTTATAATGATTCATATTTATAAAATTTATAAATATTAGATATCTCTCAATTCTCATCATTCAAAAACATACATGGTATTTCTAAATCGGATCCTTAGCCACCTTTTCCCTGTCTAAGGGTAGTAATGTATGGAGAAATCATAACATATGATCATGTACAACCATCATATTGGAACCATATTTATCAATTTCTGTGTAAATATATTCTTTATGATTTTATTATGAGTTTATATATAATAGTTTTGAGAATAAAGATAATGAGTTATTATTTTCAATGAAAATTTTCCATTTCCAACTCCAAATCATGAGTTAGGTATTTTTATCAGGAATTTTTTATTGAATATGTGAATATAATATCACCATTTAATTCTCCACAAGGAAATATCCCCACTAGAGATTTAATTCAATACTATAGATCACAAACCATTATCCACTGCATGGTAGTGTATGCTTTGGGGTGATGACCAACATCTTCATCAGTTCTTCATAACTATATTCACATTCTTCTGCCTATAATAGCCTAAACACCGTTTTAATAAACATAGTGATTTTAATATGAAGTTATGACAAAAATCTCATGAATTATTGGATGTATCAGACCATCCTAATAGAAAAATTTATTCCAATTACCATTTTTGGAATATGACACTATTAAATAACTTCTAACATTAGAGGATCGACAAATATAGACATGCTTGAGATTATATGAACCAAGAAATTAATGTTTCTGAAAAGAAATATCACATTGAATGATTGGAATACAACATAACATTCCTTAGGGTATTCCTCAAAATTCTCAAATATTCTTCCTGATCTACTTTTTTCATTGAATATATAATAATATATTCTATAAAAACTCCAAAAAATTGGTCAAGGTAATATATAAATAATTTCCATCATTAAATATATGAATATATCAGGAGAATTGGAAAGTCTAAATTGAATTATTATAAATTCATAAATACCATACTTCATAAAAAAGGATATATTTTCTAAATCTCCCTCCTTTATCCTTAGTTGATGACATCTGGATCAATGAGAAATCATAGAAAAATATTGATATCCTCATATCTATTCAAATAGATCCTCAATTCCATGAATGAGATAAATATTCTTAATAGTGATATTTTTAGGTTCCCAATAAGAAAGGGAAAGATTCATTTCCAATATTTTTTCACAATAATAGATAGTTTTAACCCATGGGGAATCACAAGGCAAAATGATCCCCTTAACTATATTATCATGGTGTTTCATACTCATTTTCTATGACTCAATCTAGAACATTCTAAAAATATTCATTGAAATAGATATGTAACTAGGTAATATTTCTATTTAAAACTGAACTTCATTATTTTATGGAATACTAAGAATGTACTCAAAGAATACACTTTCATATTCTTGAACAATAAGAAAATTTTCAATAATGAGTTTCTCCCCAAACATTTTTGATAAATTTCACTCCTGAATTGGTGAAAAACCCCATATGATAGAAGTAATATCCATGGGGTTTTCGGGATTATACTTACACTAATATACTACATAATGTTAATTCAGAATATATAATGTAACATCCCTTCCTCTGCAATTGACCTGGGACATATACGGAGAGATCCAATCCATACCCAAATTTACATGAAATTAAATTATAGGTAGAATAAAAATATTTGTAGGTATAAAATTCTACAAACTTCTATTAGAGAGGATATATATACTTGAGATGTGACCATCTTAGCATTAAAATTTTTCAATGATAACTCAATATCTAGTTGTTGAGGTGGTGATGTGATACCCTTAGAAAATTCACCAAACATAAAAGTGTGGGTATAACCAAAATAAAAAAAATTTAAATCATAGAGTAGATGATTAGTGTACCTATAACCATTATTCTAGAAACTTACACTTTAGCTATGATAATATTATTAACTTGGCCTTCTCCCATTTTTTTATTTTGGGGTAATTTCTCTTATCATTCGGGAAATTCGTTGTAATAGTTCCCCATTTCATTAGAGTCAAATCTATGTAATTTAATTGAATAACTTTTAACCTTGTATTCAAGATTATTATGTACCTTTTACCCATAGTTGAACAAAACTCTTTTTTCATTTTTTTCACATGTTGGAAAATTCCTCATTCTCTTCTTAGCCTTATCAAATTTCGCATACCTTCCTTTTTTATATTTTTTTACATTGAATCCATAATAAAAATATATTTATTTATCATTCTTGATTGTACAATGGTGAGAATGATTGAGATACATGTTCTATTTTTTGGAATAATTTTTATCCCAATATATATATATATAAATATTCGTCATTGTATTACATATATATTCAACACAAAACATTTCATAACCTGTAATATTAGATTCACAATTAGCTACAGTTCCTCAACCATTTTCATAAACTCAATAATTATATCTCTATATAAATTAATTTTTTATAAGGGAATTATTTTTTTAATAAAAATTACCTTAGAATAATTCCACCCCATGCTCTACATTTTATCCTCAACATTAGTGTTTTGAACTAGAGCCACCATTGATCTGTATCCCCCATGAGACAATAAAATTCCATAACAAATTTCTCCATTTAATTAATTCAAAAATCTAGATATATATATTTTATAAGGAACTTATCCATTTCTCAGCTAAAAACAGATTTTTGGTTCCATTGTATTATGGACGTTGTTTTCACATGAAACCATCTAACATTTTTATACCAAAATGTAGATTTGTAGGATACTCTATGTGAGTAAGGCTACTGGTGATAACCTGAGTTAACTTCCCAAATATAGATATAATTTGATCAATTTCATATTTATATCCACCTCCATATTCATTATCTAACCAAGGAGGGACAAACCAACACAGAATATGTTCATTGATATAGTTTATATTCCATTTAATAGGTTCAATTTCTAGTAAATTGCATATAGTAGATAAGATCATAACATTATAAATCTAATGTATAGTTTCTAAACAAGTGAAACACTTCACATAGATTAAATATTTATGCATAGATAATCTTAAAATAAGTAACACAGTTTCATTGGGAATATTTTCAAATTATAATAATATTTTTTCAAATAATTTATAATGATTTGTAGAGTAAATTTAAATTAACCCAAAAATATCCCATCGGATTTCCAAAATATGTGAAAAGTAATGTCACACTCACCATACACCATAATGATGGACATTATATAATCGACTAACTATTTTCAATTTTTTTACCCATAGATACGTTTTTCAAAACCCACATCAACTTGTAGTATCAAATTTGTGATGCATTTCTTGGATAACAAGAAAATATATACACTGCCAAAAATTTAGGATGTTATTCTACATAAGAAAATATCTTTCATTTTTTTTGAAAAGGTTATGTTCCTTAAAATGTATTTTTATAAATATAGTTCCCAATGTTATTAATAAAAAAACATTGATTCCAAATATAAGGATCCAAAATATAGCATCATAGATCTTGTGGTAACTTTATTACTTCGGTATAAGATATAAAAAACTACATCCCCAAGGACTGAATAATATAGTAGGCCTATAAATCTAGATACATTCATTAATCTCACATTACATTTGAAAATATAAAAGAAAACATAGTATTCTCTTTTAAAAAGCCATAATTTTTTCTAGAATATCTATATATCAATCATAATACAATTCCTAGCATTTCTGAAAAAGGAACCATAGAAAAGGGGATAGATCAGATGCTCTGTAAGGGTATCCCTATATCAGAAGCTAATAAGGAATGAATAATATGGATGGAATAAATATTGATAATATAATTACATATAAATAATAACATGATATTGAAACTTATCCATGAATGTTATAACAATTTTTAATAACAAAATTTAAATCAATAACTTATATAAAAATAATGTAATGTATAATTCTAGAAAACTTAAACTTGTCGTTGAGGCCTCATGACAAGAAATATACACAAATGGGTAGGGTCTTGGAAAAATACCCAATCTGTTATATCTTATAATACCTACCAATTAATTTGACTGTATATGTAATTTTATTCCAAGCATGTTACTTAATAAGTCCAATGAATTCATCATATGAATAAAGAATACAACCTAATCAATAGTCCTAGAAAATAAATAATTGAATGTATTGGAAGAACTAGTATACAGAATGTGAATACATTCCCATGTAAAATAGATCAAAAACCATTAAAAAAAATATGGAAGGAATTATATTTATAATATATCATCAGTAAATCATAATATTCAATAAATTAGTTTTTCTTAGATGAAAACACATCAAAAAGATCACTAATTTTTTTTAGAAAAATATGTTTTTTTACTTTGAAATGAGTTCTTTTAAATAAAAAAATAAATTATTAAGGTAAAAATTTCTTTCAAAGGAACACTTGAATATTTGAAAATAATCTTCAATGAATTGGTTGGTAATTATACATGTAATTTCATTTTAAATTGTGTACATTAAAATAATTATTCCTTTGATACTTTTGGTAAAAAAGTCCAAGGCACCTCAATTGTAAAATAAAAAGAAGAATCAATCTTAATTTTTTTAAAAATTTAATATAAGGCTAAAAATTGCATTAATAAATCATTGATTAATTTTGGAAATAATCATTAAATAATTTTAAGGAAAATAAGGACATCAAATAAAAGGATTCCCAACTAAGTGGAAACACAATGTCAATTTTCCTTAAAAACATTATTTTGGTATAATGAGTACATAAATATAGGAAAATGAAATTAAAATGTTCAAAATTTAGAAATACCTAGTTTATATGATAATTGAATAGGTTTATGAAAGAATGTTTATGTAATTTTTCCATTAGACACTTTAACAAAACCAATCTTGATTAATGACGATATTGTGAAATAAATCCTTACCTCAAGTCTGACTTCGTTCATATGGGTTAAATACAAAAATATGACAAATTTAATTTTATTATAAATATATTATATAATAATAATAATATATATCAGAAAATATATATTTAGTTATAATATTTTATCACCTTTTATTAACAATTCTTTATTAAAATCAGTGTTGTGAGTGAAAAAGTCTTTTTTTTATTGCATGATTTGGTTTGGTAGTTATGGTACATGTACATTAATAGTCATTAAATAATATAAAATACGTAAATAATTAAATAAATATCATATATATATATAAATATTTATCACACTCTATAAAATATAGAGATAAAAAAATGAATTATACTGTTTATAGAGACAATAGACCCTTTGTATGCAAGAATGATGTTATCACTTTTCAAAGGATATAAGGAAAGAAATGAAAATAGTAATTGGAATTTAAAAAATCATAAATATATCATCAATATCAGATATATTTATTAAATATATCATTATTACCATCAATGTAAATAGGAAATGAAAAAAAACAACTTTTCTCTGTGGAGGTAGTAGTCTCTATATACACATGAGTGACGTTATAATTTTTTCATTTGATGGAAAAGAGGGAGTCTAATTGTAGTTCCATAATCATAGTAAATTATATTTCTGTTGATATATTTAATTTATTAATTTTTTTATAAATACCAAAAATTTGGATGTGTTTAAAAAATAGGTAAAAAAGAAAGTGATTGGTTTAGGTGATTAATACTTATTTGAAATAAAAGGATCCAATGGTTTGCATTTTTAGAATAAAAAACATCTAATAAATTTAAAAAGGTGTTGTATAGGAAATTTATCAATTTTTTTATATTGATGGAGAAATTTGGTGTGAAAAATAGACAGAGGTGGTGCCTATTTATATGGAATGGAAATGATAGACTTAGAATTACAAAAATGATTTTAATATTAAAAAATGCTTCCAATATTCTATATATCCAATGGATAATAGGATAAGTTTAATATTCTATATTCCAATTAAATTTATATAGGTTTTTGTTCCATTTTAATCCATATATTTTTTTGTTTAAATCCTTGGTCAACCAGTCTTAATCTTAATAATAGTAAAGATTTTTTTTAAATCAAAGGACTGTAATATAGATTATGAAGAAAAAATTAGATCATAGATGAATTAGGGATAAAATTTTATACCATTTTACATCCTACTTATTCTCTTTAAATATTTTTATTAATTTTAAATATTTTAATAATTTTTTTTCATAAAATATTATTAATTTCATTTTTAGAAATATCCACATAATACGTCTTTGAAAAACATATGAATGTAATGAAATTCAAATAAAAACCATTCACACAACTCTAATATATCATTTTTATCTAGATTTTTTTGTATTATAATAATTTAATCAAATTTTAATACTTTAAATATTTTTAAAATCAATCATTTTAAATTTCAATTAATAAAATAGATTCTACATTTAAATTTCATATGAATTTAAGGTTATTATTTAATCACTAAAAATTAGAAATAAATACCCAAGTAAATAAAAATTAATTTATCATTAAATAAAAAATTTATAACTTTACATATCTTCATTTTATCCTTATTTGAAATTTTTATAGATATTAAATTGAAGAGAGTGACATTTGGTATTTATTCTGTCCTTAAATTATTATATAATGGTGAAAATAAATGAAAAATATAACCAAGTAGTCATATATTGGATAATTGGATGGAAATAGATTAAATAAACCCATCCAGATCGATAATAAGAAGTTTTAGGTTGATTCTAAGACCTCATCTCATGGGTTTAACCCTATTTACCCATTTTAATCTTACCATGGTGACAAATATTTACCTAGGATACTATTCATAAAAAAGGGATCTATTTACCAAATTTGAGCTTCCTAATTCCGAATATGGTATCTAAATTTTTATATTCAATCGCTATAAGGTGAAGAAATTTTTTTTATTATAAATTCATAAAACATAATGAATAATAGTTTTTGACAAATGAGTATTAAAGAATAAAAATGGATTTATTCTTAACCATTTCCTAGTAAAAAAATTATATGATTTATAAAACATTACATTATAAATATAATATAGAAACATTAAATAAAATAATTCACTATTAATGATTAAATAAGTTAATAATGATAAAACCACATTGCACTTTTAAAAATTATTTTTAGGAGAAACAACTATTTTACTTTCAAATGTTTTTATACTTTTATTTAGAATAAATCATTTTTTTTATTCATGTATAAAAAATTATTTTTTGGTAATTTTTTTGGAACTATTCACACCCTCTAATCCTACTAACTAAATGATAACAATCACATTAAATAATAAATTTTCAATCCTATATCACTGTTTGTTTAAAATCATTATTGTGTGTAAAGAAATATATCCAAGAAATATAATTTATTTATAGATAACAAAGTCATAAAATCACATGGTGTTATATTATTACCCCCATAATAAAATTTGTCGAAATTATATCACTCTAAAATAAATAACGGAGGCTACATCTACCTAATCATATCCTCAGGTTCACACATAACGTCCACAAATTTATGTTTTCTCCCAAAAAAATGACCAAGTGAGTGTTATTGTTTAATATAAATTTATATCTATGATACTTAATCTCCATGAGTTGTTTCTTTTGAGATAAATATTTCCCTAGTTGTATGACTTATGTGTTTTTCTCTTGTGAAGAATCTGGTATGTGCTTCCTCAGGGGAGATTCATAGAGATCTTCAGGAACTTGAGAGAAAATTGGTAAAGCATTAAGAGATAAACTAGCACCTCGATACAATCATGAATATTTAAGGGTATAGTTTACCTTGGGATTATTTTTTTATTCTTTCTAAAACTCATTACCTTATTCTAGGAAAACTTCCACAATTACTTTCTCACCAACATTAATTCCTAGATCTCATCAATGATTTTCATCATAAATTTTTTTCTTATACTAATATTCCTTTAAATGTTATTGGATAGATTAAATAATATATTACATTTCTAAAGTTTTCTTGGGTCTCAATAGATTTATTTATCTAACTTCATTCAATAATGTGAGAGTTATGCAATTCATTATATATTCGGCTTCATTAGGATCCATATAAATACATTTGTAAAAGATATTATTGTATGGAAACTAGAGCAATGTAAGGTCTTATTCCCAACCTAGTATTAAGTCTATAGATAAATACATCAACATGTATTCCAATTTTTTATTATTTCTCTTAGAATAAATATCATTCAGAGGATGTTAAAAGTTTTTGAAACTCAATTTTTTATAGATCTTATTTAATACTTCCCCAAAATATCTAGGTAAACCTTAGATCCTAATTAGGTATTACAAAATGTGGTACTCCATAAAACCTTACCAATTAATTAATTTATATTTTGTAAAGATTATCAATATATAAATCATATCTAATAGCAATGAAGTTTTCTTACTTTGTAAGGTGAATTACTATAACTCAAATATCATTTTAGTCTTTTGATGTTTTGGGGATATTTATGAAAAACTCCATAGTGATGATTTTATATTTAAATTATGGAAAAGGAAATGGTCGTAAAATAACCTAACAATTCAGTATCTCATCCTTAAATTGATGTTATAGTAGGCACTGAGATACATACTCTGCAATATCCCTCTTCATTTTATCCCACCTGAAATACTCTTTTAGATATCTATAAGTATTATAACATCTAAGATGAATATATATCAATGAAATGTAAGATTTATAAAAAAACCATTCTTCAAGACCATTATATATGGAAGAAATACTCATTTATTAAACATTATCATTTTAGAAAAATCATGGCTGAACACAGAAACATTCCTCACATTCTTCTATAGTTCCACATCTTCCTAAATTACTTATTAATATAATTGTTTATGGGTGGTTGAACATTAATCCTAAAAATATGAGATATTTTTCATTTCCCCCTAATATCAAGATTCCTATTCATAAAATCTATACATATTGGATTATTTTTAATCCTCATCATGGATAAACAAGCATGGTTATTCTGGATCAGATCATTGTCCACCTTTATTGTCCTCCTAGGGTAGTAATTTATTGAGAGAAAATAATATCTAATAAAATTAATCCCAATTATTTATAGAATAATAAACTCTTATATAAATATATACCCACATATTTTTTGATTAGTATATATGTAACAAAATTTACTATACAAATAATGCTTCCATATCTTCAATAAAAAATAATTGCTGCCAACTCCAAACCACGAGTCACGTAGTTTTTATGAAAACATTTAGATTTGACAGAATAATATTCTATCACTATATCATTATATATAAAGATGAATCATAGTACCTTATATAAATAATTTCTATATATCACACACACTTCTCCATAATGGGATAGTGTAAGTACATGCGTGCTGAGCAAAATTATCTTTAGTTCGTTGAAGGTTTCTTCATATTAATCAACATTAATAAAATTAACCCCATTCTGAGTCAATATGGTGAGTGGATTTGATAGTGATGAGATATATCTCATGAAGAATCGATAGTATCTTTCCAACTGAAGAAAACTATAGATTTTAATTATGATGGTGAGTCTAGTCCATTTCTCAATAACATGCATCTTTGAAGGGTCCACGGATATACCCTCACCTGAGATTATGTAACCAAATAATGAAATTTTTTTAATCCAAAATTCACAATTTTCAAATTTACCATACAAATTTTAATTCCTAAATTTCTTCCATACAATTCTCAAATTTTCATTATTCTCTTCCTTTTAATTTGAATATATAATAATATCATATATAAAGACTATAAAAAATGATGAAGGTAATATATAAAGAATCTATTAATTAAATAAATTAAGATTGTAGGAGCATTGGTATTAATTGAAATATTATTTCTCAATTAAGGTTTAATAAGGAAATAAGGATTATATAATAATATTGTATATCATAGTTGAACTCTGAAACATTCATTGCATCTTGATACACTTCCATTCTCATTGAATATATAATAATATCATATATGAGTTCTCTTAGAGTTTATTCTTCAATCCCTAAAACTCAAGTGGGACCATTCTATAGAGAGTATTTAAAATAGTAATAGAACTATATAAGAGTTATATTCAAAATCCAACTTCATGATTTTTGGTAAGACTGGTAATGTCCGTAAGAAATACATCGACAAATTCTCAAGAAATAGGATCATTTTCAATATTGTGTTTCTGCCCATCTATTTGAGATAAATATCCATCATTCATATATATAAATATATGTGATATAATTAATTTCGATGGGGTGTCATAATTCATCCCGACACTGGTAGATAATAGAAGTTTTTTTTATAATATTTATTGTAACTTACCATTTATTAAAATTTATATGGTATATAAATTAAGGGGGCCAATCAATACCCATTATTAAATCAAATTTAACTTGAAGAAGAATAAATAGATTTATAAGATGAACATTCCCACAAATATCTCTCAGATTGGATCTATAAACTTGAGATATGGTCATTTAAATAATATTAGTATTCACCACCAACTCAATATCTTGTCATTGAGGTGGTGATGTGATGCCCTTATAAAATTATTCAGATTTAAATGAGTGGGTAGAACCAAAATCAAATAAAACATTTTCATTCTTAGAGTGTATGATAAAGGTACCTTTCACCATGATACTATTAAATTCCACATTGGATGTATTAATTTCATGACCTTGAACATCTCATATTGTCTTCTTTTGTGGTAATTACCCTTGATGTTTGGGGAATTGGTTGGAATAGTAACCAATCACCTTATTGTTAACACACAATACTTTCAGGGATTCACCCTTATAATTTCATTAATGAGCATGGTGGAATATTTATCCACACTTGTAGAAAACTCATTTTCATTTTAAGCATGTACCATACTGGTCCCTTCCATTAGTATCACATGTTATAAAATTCCACTTTCTATTCCTCCTGTTATCCATTTTTTTCTCTTCCATCTACTTCTTATCTTACTTTCCATATAATTAATAATTCTGGAATAATTATTTCGTTATATTGATATCATGTGATACCATATCCTCATATTATGATAGGTATTGGGAGACTTGTACCCTAGGATGTATTGTGCTAATCTAGTCAAATAAATGATTAATATTTCTCTTTTCATTACATATATAGTCCAAAACATGCCTTCCTACCCTTGTAATGTTAGATTCATATTAATAATTATTTTCCTATTACTTTTATATTATTATTAGTAATTTCTTCCCCATTTTTTAAATTGTTCATGAGGAATATATTTTTTGATGTAAAGTATTATTAACCCCTTCAAATTCAGGATTTCTATTTCCTAAATATCAATAATGTTTTGAATTAATGAACACTATTGATCTAAATCCCCCATGAGATGATAGACTTCCCTGAGAAAATTATACCATTAATTACCATACAATGTGAGAAATATATTTTATATGAAAATTATCCATTTCTCATATTCAAATGGATTTTTGGTTATATTGAATTATATAGGTTGTTAAAATATGAAATAGTATAATATTGTCACACTACGTTTCAGATTAGTAGGATGATCCATATGTTTAAAGTTATTGGTTATAAAATGACTCATATAGTATAATATAGTTGTTATTTTTTCAATTATATCACCATATATAGATCTAGATTCATTATTTTTCATAGGAAGTATATCCGAACACCAATTATGTGTGTCGATATAGTTTAAATTCCTTCAACTGGGATCTATTTCTAAAAAATTTCAAACACTATACTAGATTATACAATTAAAAATTCAAATTTATAATTTCGAAATGTGTGAAACACATAACAAAAATTGAGAATTTAGGCACAACTAATCTCATAATCAAAAACATTTTTAATTTGGGAATATTCTCAAATAATAAAAATATTTTTCAAATATTTCATAATGAAAAGATGATCTTGGAGTCGTGCAAGGCCGATATTTAAAAATATTACTGTAAATGTAAAAATAAAATTTAACGGATTAAAAAGGTGTTTAAAAACATTTTAGTACATAAACACATGCATATTATCATCCACCAAAGAAGTAAAATACTGAGGGGAAGTAAAGATCAATGCCAAACAAGTTTCCATGATCTCCCACTTTGAAAATAAATCCACCACCTATTTGGAATCACAATATGAATGTGATACCATTAATTTATGACGAGAGACATGTATGATTCAGTTATAATTTTGTAGTAGTTTCCATGTGTCAATCATTTTTATCAATTTTAGATCCATTAAATCATTTTTATAATTGGATTTAATCCATCCGTCAGTCCAATTTTATCGATTTTCATGTTTTATAGGAAACATCATCACCCATAACATAACATCAAATGTAGTTCTAAAGAAAATATAGTTATGAAAATAACCTTTAACAAATCCGTGATGGGTTTTTAAAATACCTCCAAAGGCCAATGTTACATACATTGCAAAGGATGAACCATCAAAATCAACATTTATCCCTGAACCAATCGGAGGAATCCACCCCATTGATTTGAGAACATGGGGATGACTTGGTCTTCCTGCAACACCAATCAATCTTATTGTATTCAGGGAACTCATGATGTGGTTCATTTCTCCAACTTTCACTATTACAGAAGCATGTACTAATTTATGAGGAACCACTATTACATAATGAATAGATGGAACATGATCACTAAATAATCTTATATATTTCCATCCATATTGAGCAAAAGATAGAATCTATAACTACTAGAGGATGGTTTTTAGTTTGGTCTCTTTTTCTATTATTGGTGATGAAATACATATTCTCCTCCAATTGACTACCTTCATCCATCTCAAGACCAAAAAACTCTCCTTAATTTCTCTACAATTCCCTTTTATAGTTGCAACTAAAGTGAATATTTTGTATAGATTCCTAATATCTTAAACATAGATGATAGTCCAAGAAAATACAGTACCCAACCATCTTAATTTGATCATGTGTTCAAAAACTTTTTTTCTAAATTCTCCAAATCATGATATATATTTGGGGTTTGATAAAGTGTACATTAAATTAGAAAAGAAAATACGAATTAACCCATGTATATCCCTTAATATTGTCGACTAAAGTGACTAGTAAGGGCACACTCAGCATGAATCAGATTGATGTCCAAGATATACTTGATAATGTATATTTGGAGTTATTACCCCTAGATGAATCTATTCCAAGACCATGTCCACCATATATATCTAGACATGTATATATGACTAGGAATACTCAAAAACTAGCAACATTACCAAAACATTAGGATATTACCCTATAATTAGAATAATTTTTTATGTTAGTAAAAGGGTTATGTTCCATAATATATACTGTCCTAAATCTTATTCCCCAAGATTCTAATTTAGATTTTTTATACCAAACCTAAACAATCTTAATCTTGTATCCCATATCCATTGGTAACATTATTAAATTTTTACTAGAAATAAGTTATCACATCTAAAAGGAATAAATGGTTTAGTTGTTTTAACAAATCACACACATACTAAAATCTCATATTACATGTTCAAATATAAAATAAAACATAGTATTTTCATTGAGAACACTAAAATTACATCTATAATATACCTATATATAAATCATAAAAAATTTCCTAGAATCCCATAAAAAATAAACATAAGAATTTTTGAGATCATATTTTTAGTAATGGAATATGTACAACAGAATCATATAAGGATTGACTAAGATGGAAGGAATAAATGATGATGGAATAATTCCCCATAAATATTCACATTATCTAGAGACATATCCATGGATATCATAACTATTAAAATAATCACATGAAGCATAATAGCTAGTTTCATAATTATTTATTTCATAATACCAAACATCTTAAACATATCATTGATACCTTGAGAGAATACATCTACATTAGTGGAAATTTACTCAGCTAAATACCCAACCTATTTTTCTCATCATTCCTACCAATGGATGAATGAGATTTTTAATTATGGTCCTCACAAATCAATTAATAATTATAACTCCATCAAAATATGAAAAAACAATGAAATATAATGATGATGCCTTAAAATTTAATAACACTATGTATTGGAAGAAATATTATATAGAATGTTAATAATTTACTTAGTAAAAATGATGAAAAATCATCAAGATATATATATGGTGGATTTTATCATTAAATTTTACCCTTAGAAAATCACCATATTTAAAAATGGATGTTGAAATAGATGAAAATACATGAAAAATATCACAAGGAAATTTGTTTTGGAAAACACCATTTTTCTTTGAAAACCATACTTAAAATTAAACAAATTCCCAAATATTAAAAAAAATCATTTTAAATAATACTTTGAAACTTGTAAGGGAATATTGAAATAATTGGGTCTTATTGATGGTGAGAAATTCAGTTCATGTTTTCTTTGTCTAAATAATGATTCCTTTTATATTTTTAGTAAAAGGGAAAATGTACTTAATCAAGAAAAAAAGGAATATTTATTTTATAAAAATTAAAACATGGGTAAAATATTCATTAAAAATAATTTACGAATAGTAATAAAATTCAATTAAATAATTTAATTAAAATATGGACATGGAAGAAAAAGATTCATGAACGAGTAGAATAACGAAGTGGATTTATCAATAAAACATTTGGTATCTTCAGTGATTACAAGTATTTAAATGGATGAAAAAATTATAATTGAAATAAATAACTATATGAGAAGATTATATATTTAGTTTTAGATTGAAATATGAAATTATTTCCCATGCGTAGACTTAAACATAAAAAATCCTGAATAATGATGATACTGTGAAATAAACCATTACCCCAAGTCTGACTTCATTCATATATGTTTGAATATCTTATATAATAAATTGAAATTTATTATAAATATATTATATAAACATAACCATATATATCATACCATATATTATTTACTTATATCCTTTTATAACCCATTTATAAACAATTCTTCATTAAAGTCATTGTTCTAGGTGATAACTAATTTGTACTCTGATCCTGGTAAAATCAACATCATTATTAAAATAATTATATAAATTACATATATATTTACAATATAAATATATAAATTAAGAATTATTCATAAATTAAATGGTTATAAAAATTAATTACATCATTTAGGGAGACGGTAGGTCATACATAAACATGAACAATATTTTCTCTTTTAGACGTGTAAAATGAAAGCAAGATAAGTAAAAAATAACCATACCTAAATAATTATTATATCATATATGTCATTATATTTATTAGATATATCCTTATTAAAATCCATGTAAATGATAAATGAAAAATAAATCATATCACTTCGTGGAGGTGTTAGTCTACACATACACACAAGTGACATTATCATTTTTGACATGATTTAAATGAAGGTGGATAATTACTGTTTCAAAATAATAATAATATTTTAGTTTATTTTTTATAATGAATTTATCATTTTATTATACATATCATTGATTTATAGGTTGTAAAATAAGAAGTAAAATGAAATACCTCGATTAAGGTGATTACCACTTCTTTGAAAAAACACTTTTATATATCCTCTTAATGATGCTAGGGTTGGTATTTATAGAAGGAAATAACCTCTATTACATGAATAAGGATTTTGGGGAGGGATTTTGATTGTTTTTGGTTAATCTTTATGGCTCTATGTGGTGTGAAGAAAAGTGAGAAGGGGTTACATTTTATAACGGAAATAAAACACTTGGAATTACAAAAAATATTTAAATATAAAAAATTTATTATAAAGAAAAATTATTCCAAATCTGTATTGATTCGAATAAAAATATTAAAATTTATAAATAATATATTCCTATGAAATTTAGATTAGGTTTTGTTTAAATATAAAAAATACCATTTGGTTTAACGTCTTTGTTAACAAATTTTATTTATAATCATGGTAGTGATGGGTTAATATATTTTATATATATATGATTCATGAATGTTGATGATTAACCAGAATTGATTTACTTATAATATTTTAGATAATTTATTTTATTTTTCAATTGATTTAATAAATACTTTAAGGTAATATAATATTAATTTGAGGTATTTATTTAATAAAAAAATTAGATATAAATTTCCATTATAAGAAAATTATTTTATTATTCAAATAAACATTTTTTAATATACCTATCATCATTTTAGTATTATATAAAAAAATAAGAGATATTAAACTCTAAAAAGTGATATTTTGTATTTATTCATTCCTTAAATTAATGTAATGGTCATAGTAATAGAAAAAATAACACCATGTGACCATATATTCATGAAATGAATAGAAAAAAAAATCAACCTATACCTTGGGGTAAAGGGAAGTGTTCAATAGATTTAGAAACCTTTTCTCATGGTTTTAACCCTAATTTACCAATTCTATAAATACTGAGGTGAATGCTTTTTTCAAAGGTTACAATAAATATTGAGATAAAATAAAATGAACCTATTTACCAAATCTGAACATCTTGATATGAAATACAATATACATTTTGTAGTCCTTTACTCAATAAGAAGTATTAATAAAATTTAATATAAATGTGTATGACACAATGATTTTTAAAAAAAAATGAGATTATAAACATAAAAATTGATTTATTATTATCAAATTATAATTATAAAATATAGATGGATGTTAAATTACTTTTTTTAATATATAATATACATTTTTTATTAAAATTGTTCATAAATAGTGATTAATTGTATTTATAATGATACAAATCATTAGTGAATAGTTTTTCTTGAAAAACTACTCTTTTACATTAAAATGTTTTTTTATTTTAAATAAAAATTAATTAAATAATTTTATAGTTATATATTCCTTAGATTATTCATAATTTATTTAGTTTAATTAAGAAAAACCAATTTAATGACTTGTTGATAAATATCTCATTAAATAATAATATTTCAATTTTACATTCTAGTTCGTTAAAACTTGGTGTTGTGTGTAAAGTATGTTATCAAATAAATAAAATTAACTTATGGAGTGGTATATCATAAAATTTTGAGGTGTTACATTATACCCTCTTAAAACGAGTTTCTTCTTCAAAATTCCATCAACCCAATATGAAAAACTAATGATACTTCTGCCTCATCACATCCTCATGTTCCCACATAGCTTCCTCAAATTTATAGTTTCTCCAAAAAACATCGAGTATGTGAGTAGTATTATTTCATAGAACTTTATATCTATTATATAAAATCTCTACTAGTTGTTCCTCAAAATGGAGATTGTTCTCTAGTGGTATGAAAACCGATTTGAGTATTTGTGAATGATAATGATATAGTTCCTCAGGAGAGATACATGTAATACATCATGAACATGAGAATGATTTGGTGGATTTACCAAAAGATAAACTTCCATATTGATACGATCAAGATTATATAAGAGGCCAATATACACATAGATCATTTTTCTATTCTTTCCAAGTTTCAGTACCCTATTCTTTAGATAAATTCATCAAAATATATTCTCACTAACATGAAACTCTGGATCTCGTTGATTATTTTTAGCATAATGTTTTTAACTCTAAGATTCCCTTATGTGATGTTGAATGAATCCAAAATTATCTGTCATTTCCAATCCAGATCAAGTTTTAATTGATTTCTTTATTTATCTTCATTTCAACATGTTGGAGTTATACAATTCATTCTATATAGGTATTTATATATATCCATTTGAAAATAAATTTTTAACCATATATTGTTGAATACTTCTCTAGAAATTCATGGTAAACCTAAAATCCTAATCATGTACAATATACTGTTCTTCTCTATGAAACAATACAACTTCTTTATACTGTATTTTTGAAATCTGATTGGGATTAAAATATTGTCTAAAAGAACTAAAGAGTGGTGACTTTTTAAGGTGATCAACTATATCCAAAATAACATTATTATCTTTTGATGTTTGGGGGAGTCCAATCAAGAAATATATGGTGGATTTTTCTAATATCCACTATGACATAGGGAATGGTTATAATATCATCGTAAAGTTCAGTATCTCAACCTTAAATTTCTAACATACTAGGAATTGAGATACATACTCTATAATAACCCTATTCATATTATCTCATCATGAATACTCTTTTCTATCCATAAAAATATTCTATCAACTAATATGGATAGATAATTCTGAACTATGGGAATCATCCATGATATCATTCATCAATTTTAGTATTTTTGGGACACATATAGGTTTCTTAACCATTATCATTATAGCATGATCACATTTTGACTCAAGAAAAATTCCTAACATTCCTCTATAATTTCAAAACTTCCTTATGGGTCTTCTTAATCCCCTTATATATTGATGTTTGAAAATTAAACTAATAATGTTAAGATCTTTACCCTTTCCTCATTATTAGAAGATCCAACTTCGTTAAATATAAATATATTATATCCCTTTCAATCCTCATCATGGAAAAAGTATCATGGTCTTTCTAACTCAGAGAATCGGCTGCCTTATTTTCCTTATTATGGTGGTAATGTATTGAGAAATCATAATCTTTAATCAACTCCAACAATATTATTTTTAAAATATTTTACTGTTTCTATGTATATATATTATTCAAAATTTTATGATCACTATATATGTAACACCTTTTACCATAAAAATAATTATTCAATATTATCAATGAAACAAATTACCACCTCCAACTATGAGTAAAGTGTGAGGTAAATTTTCTCATGGATTAATTAATTTCCTAAGGAATATTCCATCAACATTATATAAAATATGGGAACTCATCACAATCCCTCCATTTTACATCAATATAGATCAAAAACCATTCTCTACTACTCGGTAGTGTACACATTGGCACAGTAAACAACATTCTATTTAGTTATTTAAAAACATCTTGACATTCATATATCTTTAAGAAATTTACCCCTTCCAAGTAAACTTGGTGATTGGATTATATAGTCATGATAAATCTCTCATGAAGCGTTGGTAGTATCTAGAAAACCTAAGAAAACTACACATTTTAGTTATATTTATTTGTCTAAGACACTTCTCAATAAGTTACATCTTTCATGGATAAATAAACATACCCCCACATATGATTATTTGACTCAAAAAAATGATGTTTCATGAATATAAAATTCACACATTGAAAATTTATAAAAAAAATTCCCCATCCTATGGGCCTTTATCACACTTACCAATTATTCTTTGTGCTCTTACTAATAACTTGATTATATAAGATTATTATCTATAAAGGCTACTACCAACTGATAACGGTAATCTATAAAGACTCTATTAATTAATTTTAGGAAAAGATGATTAAAATTTGTAAGTATAAATGATATTATTATAAATTCATAATTGCATACATAAAAAATAGATATCTTGTGTATATATTCCTTCTTTATCATTAGATAATGATATCCAGATATAATTTTTATCATAGATAAATAGAGATCTCATTTTAATCTCCCAATAGTTCATTGATACGTGTTAGAGGATGATTATTCTTTATAGTGATCATGTAAAGCTCATTATAATAATTTCAAAGACACATTGACCCATATATCTTCTTAAAAAATAGAATTGGTGCACCCCATAGAGAAGCACGTAGCCAAATTAGTCATATATATATATATATATATATATATTCTCTTTAATTTTATTATTTATTTAATATAACTTGGTCGAGAACATTCTTTATATATTATCTAAAAAAGGTTTTGATCTAGTTATGAGTTTTATTGATAAATTCAGTTCCAGATTCATGGAAAGGCGGGGAAATCTCTCATGAAATAAACTCGAATGTTCCATATCAGTTGGAACATTTTAAATGTTTAGTTTCTACCCAAACATTTTAGATAAATATCCCTAATTAATTGTATGAAAAACACATATAACAGAACTAATTTAAATGGGGTGTTTAGGTTAATCATCGAACTAAAAGAAAATTGATGGTTGATTTAAAATATTTAACGTAACTTCTTTTACATGACAAATGAAATGGTATTCATACTGAGTGAGCCTATCCATACCTAAAATTTAGTCAATTTAAATTATAAGAATAATAAAATGACTCATAATATTAAAATAATACTAATATTCTATTAGAGAAGAGCAACATACCTGAGATGAAATCAGCATAGAATTATGTTTTTTCACCACCAACTAAATATCTATTTGGTGATTTGGTGATGAGATTCCAATAGAAAAGTATTTATAAATAAATTAGCGGGTTGAATGAAAATCAAATGAAATTTTTTCACTATTTTAATAGATTATAATTGAAACCTTTACCACACTACTTGTAACTTACACTATGGATCTAGTAATTTCACGATCTTACCCGGTAATATCACAAGAAAAAAAATAAATAATACATTTTCATTTTAATTAATATTTTGTGAATTAAATATTAATTTTACCTTAAAAGGGGTTGCATTGTTTGATGACATACCCAATACGAAACAACATGTTTCTTAAAAATATTACGTTCCACATTAATAATAATTTAATATTATTATTTTAAATAGTAGTTAACTCCTAGATGTATTGTTGGAGGGAATTAACAGAACTAACTATAATATTCTTATAATTGTTTTTTAAATGTTTTTACATTTATCCAGAAAAATTTAGAGGCTTAAAATGCGAATGAATCTAATTTCAAGAATAATTTACTTTAAAATGTTGATTTACTGCCTTTTAATAGAAAATACTCTTTAAATATAATTTTTGTTACTTTTATATGATCTATTTGAAAAAATAAATTTTTTGAATTGTGTCGTTGAAATATAATTTGGATGAAATTTTGGTATTTTTTTGATAAAGTTAACTTTTATTGAATTGTGAAAAATATTGTACTTTAATTCAAAACATCCTTTTAATCTGATTTATTTATATTGTTAAATTAACTTTTTAATTGGTTTCAAAGTGTAATTAGATTATATTTTTACCATATAATCCATTGTTGGTTATTTGAATTAATTTCACTTTGAAATTGGACATAAACGAGTGTCAATATTTTGATATTTATTATTTCTTAAAACACGCCTCCTGTTTTGACAGTTGTTATAATTTTAAATTAATTTCGGCAACTTATGTGTTTTTAATTGGAAAAAATGGATTCCTTATTTTGAATCTGGATGTACAAATTTTGTAAATAGGTAACTTTTATTTTTACATATTATGCATATTTACATGAGTAAATATTTTATTGACCACAGTTAAAGGGAAAATCTAGTAAATAAGGGTAAACAGATATTACTATAATAATATATAATTACCCTAAAATTTGTTCTAATCATATTGGTTGAAACACATCTGACCATGAGCAATTTTGGGTCGATTTTGGGACCCCATGTGGCCACTTAAGGGTGATAATGACAATTTATTTTAATTAACATCATGTAATGACAAAAATGACATAAACAAATATCTTTTAGAAAATTAATTTTCACATAGGGTTATCTTAGTTATCTTTTCTAAGATAAATATAATTTGGAAATATAAAAACATTTACTACATCATGGTATTTTTTATAATTTTTAGACATTAAATAAATAAAATTATCTATGACCCAATAATGATGCAATGTTTACCTCATTATTAAATGATTTAAATTAATAAGATTATAAAGAATAAAATAATATCCAAAACCTGTCCAATTTTTATTGGATGATTTTATTTCAACCATGAGTCATATTATCTTCTATGTTAATATTTTTTGGACCTTTATAAGCCTAAAATCATTATATAATAAAATAATATTTTCACACTTTCCTAAAGAGCCCCTCCCCCCTTATAAAAATCCCTCATCTATAACCCATTCCTAACACCTAAAAGGCCCCTTGGATCATCCAATACCTACCCAAATAAGCACTCAATATCCCTATATTCCACCTATAATCCATAACATAAGAAGAAGGCACTTCAAGAGGTCCTTTTGTTTCAAACCAAAGGGAGTTACCCGAATTAAATGTAATAGTTTCTCTTAAATTCTTTTGTTTTATTTTATTTTATTTTACTTCTCCAAGCCCATAAAATCTTTTTATTCCTTTATTTTATAAACAAACTAGTATCCTCAATATACAAGGTTTTTTTTATGAGAATCATTAGAACTACACTTATAAACACCTCCATCTAATGGGTAAAGAACATACTATTTCTATAGATGATGAATTATTGCCCCACGAAATGATGATTGTTCAAATATCTCCAACTGCCTCTCATGGTGGCCATTACGAAGGAACTGTATTAATATATGATATATATTATATTTAAATTTTATATATTCTTCTGTATTTTTCATTTATAGAATACCATTATGGTTTCCATAGTGGGTAAATACGATAATTTCATTTGTGGAAGTGCGGACTACAACCCGCTCAAAGTGATATAACACATTAATTCCATATGTGGGACATATAATGGATGGTGTTAATGATATTATATATGATATTATACTATAATTATAATATATCTAAGTATCATTATGTCTTATTTCCATTACAATAATTAATAGAAATGAACGTAGCGTTCAAGCATATATATGACATACAGTCGCTATGAACGGTGTGTTTCATTTCTTACCATCAAATGTTATGTACTATTATAAATACACATATATACCTAATATATATGATATATATGATATCTACATAATGGATATAATTCTAGAGATAATGAATATTCTACCACATAAACAACTTGTTATTATAAGAAGTTTATTTTTGACTCAAGTACCAAATATCGACAAAATGACAGTTATTAACTTAAATGATTAAATAATGTTATAACATGGTAATAAGTTATTTAAAAGGAATGATAAACATGAAAAAAATTCCTAATTATGTATAAATTAACTTTAGTTTATTATTCAAGAGACTAAAGAACGAACGGGTCATGTCGGACATGAGGTAAGGGACTTCATCTCAATATCCTTTCATGGAGGCATATTTTGTTTTAATACATAACTTTCTTTTATACACTGTATAAACCCCATTGAAATTTCATTTCATTCAATGAAATTCTTTTTCTAAGAAGTGTCTTAGAAAATGAAAAAAAATAATGTTTATTTTAACGTAATCAGTGACAATGACCTTCAGCTGCCGTGAGTATTATTTGACATTTGGCTTCTTTAACAAGCCATAATTTTTGTTAAAGGAAAGAAAATACCATATAATCTTTTATGTATTTTGGTTTTGAAAATGCTTTTGAAAATGGATTTTTTATGTGAATATATTTAAGTGATATATTGTGGCTGAAATTTGGAAACGATTTCATTCCTTTATATTTGTTGTATGTGTTTTGATTTTATAATGGTAAATGGAAATTTGATGGGTTGTTATGCGATAAAACAAATGACAGGTGGTTCCGTGGTAAACCCAAATGCGTTCTTCCATTATATCCTCCAATTCATTGGGTATGGAAGTCGTCTATATGACTATTCCATTTAGTGATATGTGTGGAAGATGACCATATTGTTATTCCTTTTAAGAATGTTTATGTTCCAAGTAACCATTTTATGTTATGTGTTATTTATATGAGTTTTATGGTAATACATTGGTTAAAAAAGGGTAACTAATGATATATTATTCAATGAAGAGTATTTACTACTTCATAAAGGTGAAAAGTATTACTTATGATAAATTATTAATGGTTTACTTGTTGTTTAAAAAAAACTAATATTTTTCCATCATTGTGTATCCATTATTGAGCTTTTTTATGCTCATAACATTTTTTTGAAATGTTTTTCACAGGACATAAAGTGGAATAGGGTCAAGGATGGGATCAATGAAAAGCCTTTCTTTCTATAACATGGAACCAGACATGACTCCTTTTTCCATGAAGTTTTATTTTATGAAAAATATGGGAACATAGTTGAAGTGTATACTTTGTAAATTCTGCGATGTAATGTAATAGTTTTGACCTAATTCTATAAAACTATAAAAATGACAGGATCCTTAATGTGAAATATTCATTTAATTCAAGATTATGCAATGTTTTAAGGTCGGGGATTTCTATTAGGTATCAAGGGTCGGTTTAGACAACTTTAAATGTTAGGATATTGTTAAATTAATATCCATAAATTAATTTATCCTAAGATTTATGTGATATAGGATTTAAATATTAAAATGTTGCTTCACATAAGATATTTATTTGTTTAGAATGGTTTTCTGTAGAGAAAATAGGGAAGCTATGTTTGGATGAAATCAAGAGGAATACAACCTTCCAAATTAGAAACCTGAGATGGTCAGAATCAGAACTAGACAGTTTCTTGTAGTGATGGCACATTTGAATAAGGCTATAAATGGAGGTGGAATCCATGCTTGAGATCAGTCAGATCAACAAAAAAGGAACATGTCAATAGTGGATCATTTCATGAGGCAACATCCCCCATCATTCAGATGATCATCTAACCCTGTGCTAGAATAAGGGTGGATTAAAGCAGTGGAGAAGATTTTCGTTGTTATGGGGTGTTCAGAACATCAATAGGTCAGTCTCGCTATTTACCGTTTTGATGGTGAATCTGATCGGTGGTGTCGATGGTGAAAAATATCTGGGATAGTGAGGAGATTTATGCTCTTGATTAGGGAGGAATTCAAAGTTATGTTTCTTGATAAATATTTTCCTAAGGTGGTTTGTCTTAGGATAGAAAAAAAATTCCTGGAATTGAGGTAAGAGGATGACATAGTGTCTGCTTATGAAGTGAAATTCACTCGACTCGCAAGGTATTATCTAAATTTCATATGAGATCTTGATAGTGAAATAAATAGTTTTTACTCAAAATTAATTACAAAGTATTGAAGGGATTTAGATTCTCACGAGTTCAAACGTTATAAAAAAACTTGTTCGATGTGATGAGAAGGTGGAAATGGAGTTATCCAATGATCATGTGCTCTTTGAAAAAGTACAAATTAAGAGTTCAAGGTGACAGATGAGAGGGAAGATATCTTCAAAAAAGTCTGTTGGTAAGAAACTTAATTTTACAGTTTGTGAAAATTGTTGTAAAAAGTAGGTTGGGGAATGTGTTTGGAATTCTGTTAAGTGATACCGATGTGGTAAAAAGGGACATAACGCACGTAGTTTCACTAAAAAAGATCAGGGTAATGGTAAGAAAAAATATAATTTACAGTCAGTTAAATGTTTTTAGTGTAATGAAAGTTGTCATTATGAAAATGAGTGTCCAATGAAGAACTAAACTAAGGGAAAGAAACCTGACTATAAGCAGAAATGGGAGGTAAAGTCTTTTGAAACTACTTCAGCAGATGTTGGGCTAACAAATGAAGTATTATCAGATTATGAAAAGAGGTTTGTAGAGATTTTTTCATGGTTATATAGCCCACTAACTATGTTAACATGAAAAGGTGTTAAGTTCATCTGTATAAAATAATGTGATGATTGTTTTCAAGAATTGAAAAGAAAATTGTTGAATGAACCATTTTTGGAACCTCCTTCCAAAAATGGTGAGTTTGTTATTTATAGTGATTCTTTGTTGAAAGGACATGGCTGGGTTCTTATGAAGAATGATCTGGTAATCGTTTATTCCTCATTCCATTTGAAACCTCTTGAGTTAAATTCCTCCACACGTGATTTTTAATTAGCTTCTCTTGTTCTTGCTTTAAAAATTTAAAGGCATCATTTGTATGGAGTAAAATGTGAAATATATACTGAAAAAAAAGATTTGAAGAATATATTCACTAAGAAATAATTGAATATGATATAGAGGAGATAGTTGGAATTAATCAAAGATTATGATTTCACGATCATTTACATTCAGGGAAAAGCAAATAAATTGGATGATACTTTGAGTCGAAAATGTAATGCTTCGTTGACCAGGCTGCATTTGGAATGAGATCCTTTGGTTTTTGATTTGATAAACATTGGCATAGATGTTGTTGGTGCAGGAAGTTCCTTTTTTTTTGATTCAGGTTTCAGTGAAATCATCTCTATCAGACAGAATAAAGCAAGTGCAGAAAGAAGATAGTGAGTAACAGAAAAAGGTAGAGTCGGTTCAAGAAGGGTAGGTTTCCTGATTTTAACTTTGATAATGAATGAATTATGAGGTTTGGGAAGAGATTATGTGTGCCTAGTGATTCACAGTTGAAGAATGAGTTGTTATATGAAGCTTATAGTTTCCCATTTGTAGTTCATCTTGGTACTACTAAAATGTACAGAGATCATCGGGAGTATTACTGGTGGGATGGAATGAAAAGAGATATTGCTAATTTTACTATGAATTGTTTGACCTGTTAGCAGGTTAAATCATAGAGGCGGTTACTGAATGTGATGCTTCAGTAATTACCTATGTGAGAGTGGAAATGGGAAAATATCCATGGACTTCATTGTTGGATTACCAAAGACATCTAAAGGTAATAATGCAATTTGAGTTATTGTTGATCGATTGGCTATATATGCTCATTTCCTTCCTCATCATGATAATTTTTCTGTAGATCAACTTTCTTGGTTGTATGTTTAAGATATAGTCAGGTTTCGTGGTGTTCCCCTATCCATTGTATCTGATAATGATCCCATGATTACTTATGAATTTTTGAAAAGCCTTCAGAAGTTATTGTTTATAGAATTAAATTTTAGTACAACTTTTCATCCTCAATTAGATGGGTATTCAAATAAATAGTTCAGACCACAGAAGATATATTACGTGCTTTCATGATGGATTACCAGGGATGTTGGAACCACCTTCTTTCTTTGGTTGAATTTTCTTATAATAACAGTTTCCATTCCAGTATAAAGATGGTTCCATTAGAGGAATTATATGAGAAGCGGTGTCGAACTCCAGCTTTTTAGGATGTAGTAAGTGAAAGGAAGTTGATGGGGCCAGAATTGGAAGAAGAGATGGTAGAAAAAGATCAGTTGATTCAGAAGTACAGGAGAACAACTCAGAGTAGGTAGAAAAGTTATGTAGATAATCAGAGGAAAGATATTTTTTTGAGGTAGGTGATCATGTATTTCTCAAATTTTTTCCTTGGAAAAGTGTGATGCGTTTTAGTAAGAAAGAAAGTTGAGTTCGAGGTTCATTGGACCCTATGAAATCCTAGAGAAAGTTGAATCAGTTGAGTATAGAGTTTATTTACCTCCATTTTTATCCTAGGTACACAATGTTTTTTCATGTTTCAATTTTGGGAATTTATATGCCAGATCCATATCATGTTTTGAGCCCAAAGGTAGTTCAGTTGGAAGAGAATCTCTCTTATAAGAAATAACTAGTCCATATTTTTGACAAAAGAGAGGAAGTGTTATAGAATAAGGTAATTCAACAGTTAAAGGTTTTGTGAAAAAACCATATGGTTGAATAGGAAACTTGGGAATCTGAAAATTCTATGAGGGATAAATACCTCCATTTATTTGATAAGTGGAAAAATTGTGGGGACACAACTTCCAAAAGGGGTAAGGATGTAACATCCTCGGTAAATAAATAAATAATTAATTTTCTTTATAATTAATATTTTTTGAAATAAATATTAATTTTACCTTAAAGGGGTTACTATGTTCGATGGCGTACCTGATACAGAACAACATGTTTCTTTGAAATCTTACGTAGATCAATAATAATATAATATTATTATTTTAAATGGTAGTTAACAAAAAGATATTGTATTGGCAGGAATGAGCATAACTAACTTAAATATGATTTTTCATGTTTGTTAAATGTTTTTACATTTATCTAATAAAATTTAGAGGCTTAAAATGTGAATGAATGTAATTTTAAGCATAATTTACATTGAAAGGATGATTTACCACCTTTTAATGGAGATACCTCATTAAGTATAGTTTTGGTTACTTTTATATGTTATATTTGACAAAATATAATTCTTCTTCATAATCACGTAATCGAAATATAATTTGGATTAAATTTTGGTATTTTTTTGATAATGTTTAATTTTAATGAATAGTGAAAAATACAGTATTTTAATTCAAAAGTGCCTTTTAATCTAATTTTTTATATGATTAGATTATATTTTTTATTGGTTTTAAAGTGTAATTAGATTATCTTACTACCATATAATCCAATGTTGGTTATTGGAATTAATTTTACTTTGAAATTAGATATAAAAAAGTGTCAATATTTTGATAGTTATTATTTCATAAAACACACATTTTGTTTTGAGAGGGGAAATTAATTATAAATTATTTTTTGCCACTTTTAGGTTTTGAATTTGGAAAAATGGATTCCATATTTAGAATCAGGCGGTACAAATTGTGTAAATAGATAAGTTTTATTTTAATGCATTATGAATTTTTACTTTAGTAAATATTTTATTTACCATGGTTAAAGCGTAAATCTGGTAAATAAGGGTAAAAAAATATTACAATAATAATATAAAATTACCTTAATATGTGTCCTAACACTATTGTTTGATACACTTCCATCCATGATAATCCTCGGGTTGATTTTTGGATCTGATGGGGCTACTTAAGAGTGATAATGACTCTTTATTTTAATAAACTTAAAGTAAAGACAAAAATGACAAATACAAATATCTTTAATAAATTGTTTTTACATAGGGATATATAAGTTATCATTTTTATAGTAAATAATATTTGGAATACTGTAATTATCAATACATCATGTTATTTTTTTTATAATTTTTAGACATCAAATAAATAAAATTATTTATGACACAATAATGATGTAGTGTTTACCTCATTAATAAATGATTTAAATAAATAAGATTATAATGATTAGAATAATAACCAAAATCTATCCAATTCTTATAGGATGATTTTATTTCGACAATGATTCATCTTATATTTGACTGTAATTAGTTTTGTACCTTTAGAAACAGAAAATAAATATATAATAAAATAATATTTTCACACATTCCTAAAGAGCCCCTCAACCCCCTTATAAAAATCGCTCACCTATAACCGATTCCTCACACTTCAAAAGCACCTTGGATCATCCAACCCCAGACCAAATATGCTCTCACGATACATATCTTCCATCTAAAATCCTTAACATAGGCATAAGGCACTTCAAGAAGTCATTTGGTTGAATCTAAAGGGAGTAACCCGAAGTTAAGGTAACAGTTTCCATTAAATTATTTGGTTTATTTTGTTTTATTTTACTTTTCCAACCCCATAAATACTTTTAATTCCTTTATTTTATAACAAAAACATTATTATCAGTATACTAGGTTGTTTTTATTTTATTTATTAGAACTACACTTACACACACTTCCGTTTATTAGGTAAATAACATACTATTTCTGTGGACGGTGAACTACTGCCTCACGAACCGATGATTGTTCAAATATCCAAAACCTCCTCTCATGGTGGCCATTACGATGGAACTGTATTAATATATGATATATATTATATTTATATTGTTTATATGCCTCTTTATTTTTCATTTATGGAATAACTTTATGGTTTCCATCATGGGTAAATATGACAATCTCATTTGAGGAAGTTCGTTCTACCGCCCACTCAAAGTGATTTGACTCATTAATGCCACATGTAGGACGTATACAATACCGACTTGATGATATTATATATGATTTTATACTGGAATTATAATATAAATATGTATCATTTTGTTTTAATTCCATTAAAATAATAAATAGAAATGAAATTAGCATTCACGTGTACGTACAGCTTACCGTCTCCATGAACGGTGCATTTCATTTTTTATATTCAAATGTTATGTAAAATTATAAATATATACAGATACTGTATATATATATTATATATATGATATGTAGATAATGAATATCATTTTATAGATAATGTATATTTTACCACATGAACAACTTGTAATTTTATGTTCATTTTTGTCTCAAGTACCGAATGTCGACAAAATGACCATTATTAACATAAATGAATACATAATGTTATAACATGGTAATAATTGATTTAAAAGAAATAATAAAATTGAACAAAGGATATTCATCAATTAGAAATTAAATTTAGTTTATTATTCAGGAGATTTAAGATTAAAAGGGTCATGTCAGACACGAGGTATGGAACTTAGTCTCAATTTCCATTCATTAAGGCATATTTTGTTTTAATACACGACATTCTTTTATACGATGTATAAATACCTTTGACTTTTCATTTCATTCAATGAGAATCTTATTTTAAAAATCTTTGTTCTAAAAGAAAAAAATGAATGTTTCTTATAACGTAAGCGGTGCCAATGACCTTTAGCCTCCACGCGTATTACTTGATCTTTTGCTTCCTTAATAAGTCATAATTTTTTTAAAGGAAAATAAATACCATATACTCTTTTATGTATTTTGGTATTGAAAATGGTTTTTATAATGGATTTATTATGTTAATATATTTAAGTGATATATTGTGATTGAAATGTGGAAATGTTTTCATTCTTTTATATTTGCTGTATGTGTTATGATTTTATAATGGTACATGGATATTTGACAGGTGGTTACATGGTAAATGAAATGACGGGTGGTGCCGTGATAAACCAGGATGGGTGTTTACGTTATAATGCCCAATGCATTGGGTTTAGAAGTCATCTATATGGATATTCCATTTAGTGATATGAGTGGAAGTCGACCATATCGTTATTACATTTATGTATGTTTTTGTCCCAAGATACCTCAATATGTTATATGTTTTTTATATGAGTTTTATGGTAATATATTGGTTACAATAGGGTAATAAAGGATCTTCAATTCAGTGAAGAGTATTTAATACTTCATAAAGGTGAAAAGATTTACTTATGATTAAGTATTCATGGTTTACTTGTAGTTTTAAAGAAAACTATGAGTTTTCCTTCTTTGTTTATCCCTTACTAAGCTTTTTATGCTCATCCAATGTCTTTTAAATGTTTTTCACAGGACATAATGTGGAATATGGTCAAGGTTGGGATTAAGGAAAAATCATGCTGTCTAAAACATGGAAGTACACAAGACTCTTTTTTTCATGAAATATTATTTTTTGAAAAATATGGGAATTGAGTAGAAGTGTCTACTTTGTATCTTTTGGGATGTAATGTAACAGTTATGACCTAATTCTATAAAACTCAAAACTGGAAAAGTTCCTCAATGTGAATTATTCATTTAATTCAATATTATGTAATGTTTTAAGGTCATGTCCTTATATACCCTTACCCCCTTGGGTAATTTCTTTGGGTATGTTTTATTTAAATTTGTGTAATTTTTTAGAATACTAACCCATATAACTATTGTTAAAGATAAATATTTTTATAAATGTTTCCTTACCCTTTAATATATTAGCATGATGTAATTTTTCTATACACTTGAAATTTTTTTTTTCATTTTAAGCATGTACCAGGGTGTTTCCAACTAAAAATATAATATTTTGGAAAATACCTCTTTCTATTCTTCCCCTTATCCATTTTTTCATCCATCCTCTTCTTATATTTCTTTATATTGAAGCATTAATACATGTAAAATTATTTATCTATCATTATAGCATATGATATTATATAGTCGTGTTATAATAATGTCTGTGAGGCTAGTGACCTTTAAATAACATGCATAATCCCATCAAATAAATTGTTATTATATCTCTTTATATTATTTATTTAGTCTCTAATATTATTCTATATCCTTTTAAAGACATATTCAATCTTAGAAAAAATTTCATCTTCCTTTTGTATTAAACTCTTGAATTTTATTGCCATATCCATGCATTATTAATTAGGAAATTAATCTTCCAAGATATGTACAATAAAATCATTCCACTAAAAGATCGATATTTTCTCTTCATCCATATGGGTTTTAAATAATTACCACCATTAATCAACATCATCACGAGATTATAAACATCCACTAATCCTTATCCATTTTATTACTTCCTTAAGTGCTAAATATATTTTCTATGGAAAATTTATCATTACGCTACTATTAATGGATTTGGGATTCCATTTTATAATGATGTTTTTTCCATGTGAAATATTATTACATTGTTACAACATATTTTATATCATCATACTTCTCGAGAGAGATAAGGTTATTGGTTGTAACCTATGTCAGCTACCATAATATAGTTATAATTTGTTCAGTTCATGCTCTAAATCCATTTTCATTCCTTGGAGTGAAATATCAACCTAGATTAGATGCATTGATATGGTTTCAATTCATTATTCTAAGAACCATTTTTAAATAATGGAATATGGTAGATTAGATCATAACATTATGAATCGTAATCTATAATTTAAAGATTAGTCAAACACATAACATAAATTGAAAATTTATATATAACTAATATCAAAATCATAAACATTGATTGTTTTAGAATAATATAAAATTTAAAAAATATTATCATTTATTCTATAAGGGTTTTTAATTAAAATTTCAATTAACCAAAGAATATCCCTTGGGAGTTTCAAAAATGGAACATAGTAAGGTAACACTCATCATGCACCAAAATGTTGTATATGATATAGTCGACAAACTCTTTTTGATGCTGTTACCCATATATTATTTTTTGACTAAATGAAATCCACTTTTCGTATCATGATAGGTATTTATTACTAGGAAAACCTTATAAAAGAAACCTTACAAAAACTATAAGATATTTTCCTATACTTAAATTTATCCTTAAAGTTAGTTATATAGTTATCATCCCTAATATATGTTTTCCTAAATATAGTTCCCATGATTTCAACCAACCCTGATTTGATAAAAAATTTAAAGGACATAAATCTAGTAGCCCCGAGCCTATGTTTATATTATTATAATAATACTAGATACAAGTGATCACATATTAAAGGAATGAATAGTTTTGTAGCATTGGAAAACAAGATACAAACATGAATATGACATTACATTTGAGAACATAAAATCTGAAATATATTTTTGGGAATTATATAATTTCATCTATAATATCACTAAATTTCAACCATAATACACTTAATGGAATATGGGTGAAGTAATATATAAGAAATGGGAGAGTTAGGATTCTCTATTAGGGTATACGTAGAACATAAGCTAATAAGGAATAAATAATATGGAAGGAATATATGATGATAAAATAAGGACATAAAAATAATACCATGATCATGAAACCTATCCATAGATATTATAAATGTTAAAATAATCATATGGAAGTGAATAATTGATTTTATAATGGATAAATTCACATTTTCAGACGTGTTAAACATAAGGATAAGGCCTTGTTACAAAATACATATATATATATATATATATATATGTGTTAGGCCTTGACCAAATAACCAACCAGTGTTGTCACAAGATAACAATAATTTCATCATGTTTCTATGTAATTTTAGAACACAGACTTTACTTAATATGTCTAATTTATTCATAACATTAATAAGGATTACAACATAATTATCAGGCCTTAAAATTAAACACTTGTTCTTCATAGAAGAATGAACATACAAAATTTCAATACTTTCCCCAATAATAATACTCATAAACCATTCTATAGAAATATGGTGGTTGTTATCATTATATTATATCCTCAGTAGATCATAATATTAAACAAATTATATTGATATAGATGATAATAGTTAAAAATATTATGTGGTAATTTTCTTGATGATAATACCCTCTTCACTTTGAATCCACTAATTTTAAAAAAACATATTCTCAAATGCAATGGAATAAATTTTCATTTAAAGGAATAATTGAAAATTTTAATTTAATACTCAAATAATTGTGTCATCATGATGGTGGGGAATTATTTTCATGTCGTGTATGTTAAAATAGAGTTTCCTTTCACATTTTCGATAAAAAGTAAAAAGTACCACATTCAGAAAATGAAAAGAATATTCATTTTAAACTATATAATAAAAATTAAATCCTAGGTATAAATCTATATAATAAATCGTTTTATAATAGTAATAAATATTTTTGACATTTTAAGTAATAGATTGACATGCAAGAAAAATATTTCTAACTCACTAAAAATGTCAGTCTTCCTTAAATATTTATTTTGGATTATTGAGTACATAATGAGAGGAAAATGAAAGGAACAATTTTAATTTATAGAAATAAATATAGTAGATGATAAAATATTGTGTTTAAGATAGAAAGATAAAATAATTTCTCCATTGGAGAGTTAAACATAAACAATCCAAATAATAATGAGATTGGGAAATAATCCCTTACCTCAGGTCCAAAATAATTCATTTGTATTCCAAAATACTATATAATAATAATATATTTATTATAAATCTATTCTAGAAAATTATTAATAAATATTATACCATATATTATTTACTGATAACCTTTTATCACCCATTAATTATCAATTATGAATTAAAATCATAGTTCTAATTGAGTTTGGTTGTTTTGGTCTTTATACTATGATCATGGTTAAGTAATATAAATATAAATTTAATAATGGTATTAGTATAATATATATTAATAATATATATATATATATATATATATATATATATATTTAAATCCAACAAATATTGAGATAAAAAATAAATTACACGATTCATGGAGACGGTAGACCATGTGCACACATAAAAACAAATTTCAGGATTTGAAGGATGGAATAAATAACGGTGAACAATAAATAACCATTAATAAAAAATTATTATATCAGATATATACTATATATTTATTTAATATATCTTTATTACTATATTTGTAAAGTGGTAAAGGAAAAAAGTCCCCTCACTTCATGGAGCTGATATTCTACACATCCACATGAGCAACATTATCATTTTAAATTTAAGGAAAATGGGGGTGGATAATGGTGGTTTCATAATAATAATAATAAAATAAATTTAGAACAATTATTATTTTTTATTTTATCATAATTACCATGTATTATTAGGAGGTAAGAGAGAAGGTGAAATGAAAGTAATTGCTTTTTTAGTTACATATTTTTTAAATAATTCCTTTACATATCCTCACGATGACCTTGGGGATGATATTGTGGGAATACCATCACCTATAGAACATGGATGAGGATTTTTAAGAGAAATTTTAGTAGGTTTTGATAAATATATGTAAATCAAGGTGGCGTGAATAAAATATATAAGGGATTCTCTTTTATAAGCAAGGGAAATGAAACACTTGAAATTACTAAAAAGTTTAAAATACAACAAAATAAATCTCTTGAATAATGATTAAACATAGTTATAGATTCTAAAAAAATATTATAATGTTTAAATATAATCTTAAAATGAATTTAATATATGTATTTGGGTCATTTTAAACCATATCTTTTAGTTTGACACGTTGGTCATCCAATTTTAATCTAATCCATTGTAAATATTTTTTTTAAAAATTAATGGGATGCAATTTTACATAAAAGGAGAATATTGACTCATTAAGGACCAAGGGATTAAATTTTATACCATATCTCATCCTCAATTCCATCTTTAAATTTATTTATTATTTTTATATAATTAAATAAAATATTTTTATCCTAATATGCTATTAATGTCATTTTATGTACTATTCACATAATTTAACTTTTAAAACTACATAACAACAATGGAATTTAAATAAAAAACATTAAAACATCTCAAATATGCTATTTCTATCTACATAATTAATTGATTATAATAATTCACAAAAATTATATTACATTTAATATTTTTGATATCAATTTTTCACTATTAATTGGATAAATACTATATCAATGTTTATAAGAATTTAATGGAATTTTTTAATCACTAAAAATTTTATATAATTTACAAGAAAAAAAAATTAATTTATATATAAAATTAAAATTTATAAAATATCTTACCCTCATTTAATCCTTACTTAAAAATATTTGGGTTATTATATTCAGGAGAGTAAAACTTTGTATTCATTATTTTCTTAAATTAATACAATGGTCATAATCAAATAAAAATGGATTAAAATGGATATATATTTGATATTTAGAAGTAAATTTCAAAAACCCACCAATAAAATTGTATAAAGGCATGTGTTGGGTTGATTTTTCGGCATTATCTCATGTTTTAAACCCTATTTTACTGATTTTACCCTTACGGAGGTGAAAAATGATTACCGAGATTACTATTTATAATGAGAAAAAATAAAAGGGTACAATTAACCCCAATTTATCCTAATAATTAGAAATATGGTATCAATGTTTCAAGATTAATTATCTAGATGTTGCAGAAAACAATTTTAATATAATTCCATAAAACACAACGAAAAATAATTTTTAGAAGAATGCATTTTTATTATTAAAAATGGTTTCTTTCTTATTACATGCCTTGTAAAAATAAAAAATTAATAATTAAACATTTTATTGATTATAAAATATATACATTTCATTAACAATATTAACCAATATTGGTGAATTTAATTATATAATATAAAGACACATTGTGCACATAAAAGTTGTTTTGTTTTCAGAAATTCATTTATATAACATTCAAATGTTTTTTATTTTTATTTATGATCAATTAATTAAATTAATATTTGTTTAAACCATAATATTTTCATTAGTTAGTTGTTCATATTCATACATTCTAATCCATTATCTAAGAGATAGCACTCACATTAAATAATACATTTTTAATAGTTTATTATGGTTCATTTATACTCGATGTTTTTTGTAATGAAAACTGTCAAGGAAATTAAATTTATATATAGGAAATGATATAATAAAATCTGAGGGTCTTATATATTGGGTAATTATATTGTTTAATATAGTAGCTCTATTCAAAAAATCATTATCACATCAAAATCTTGAGGGGCATGTTGAATCTGTTGATATTCAAAACATGAGAGTTGGATGTAATGTTTATAAGAAGTATCATGATGTTATAACAAAGGAAGTCAAAATTTATCATTAATAGAAGGGTGATAAGTTTCACAACATGGAATTTATTTTTTGTTAGGGAAAATTAAAAATAAATATAATAAATATAATGAATGTATTTATTTTTTTACAATGTTCCCTTTGAAAAATGGCTATAAGCTTAGCCGATATGTGGTCAGCAAGAATTATGGGATCACTACTGATCCCATTATATGAAATTATATAAACAATATTATTGTATTCACAATATAAATGCTTTATGAAGTATCAAATTGTTGAAAAATGTTTCAAACTTATAATCCATTGTGTAATGAGTTTCCATGAATGATTAAATTGACTATTTCTAGTGGCCTAAATTAGGATATTAGAGTCACACTGAAACCAAATATTATTTCATCCTATCTGTTTAGAAATATCCTCCACATTTATCATCCTAATAATTTCATCCTCCAAATATGTTTCAATACCACAAGGAAAATAAAGACACTCCATGATGTTAGTTTTGGGATCTCTAAATACAACCCCAAATCATGATGATCAGAGGTCGATACTAGAACTCCCAGTTGAGTTCCATTTAATCCATAAAATGAATGGGTTATTCTATAATATTTTTTGAGTTCCATGATTTGGAGGAAAATATTGAGATATGTATGTTATTATAATCACCAGATGTTTATGTACTGTGTTTTTATATCTAAAATGTTGTAGAGAGTTCGCACTCCTCACTGGCGTCATGATTTGAACTTGAGAAGAATGAAATATTAAAATGGACTCCTCGTGAAGTGATTTATTCCAAGTCATACAAATAAAGTGTATGAGTTGAAAATTATCTTCCTATAATAGACTGACAGGTTTCATTGAATGAAAAATTTGGGTACGTTCATATAATCACACTTATATTGATTCAGAAAAAGAGTTCGAAACATAAAAAATGATAAGGATAAAATTCTAGAGTGTCGATGCAGTGGTGAAGCCCAAAAACTAGTGATCAATATCATCCCTATATTGATGACATAAAACCAAACAAGAACTGAGTTTTATTCCCATTTATTGCATAAAATCATAAAATGTATCATTGGAGTGGTAAAATATCAATAAGAATAAGAATATTGATAGAGAATCCAATTTTTTTTCATTTTTTAAATCCATCCATAACAATTACCATATATTTAGTGGTAGTAGAAATGTTTTGAAGTATTAATTCCATTAAATTCTGACTACAATATGAAAACATCATCCAAATTAATGAAAATATAATTGACAATAACATCTTTAAATATATTTATAAGATACAATCTATGGTGTATAGTTTCTATTTTATAATGAAATTGAAGTCCATCATTGGATAACTAGAGTTAAGATTGTATATCAAGGATTTAACTATCCAATTATCTATCCTTAATTTGAGGGATTCTTTTTTGTTAACAAACCATTGAGCATAAGAAATAATTTTGGATAACGAAGCCGTTAGATTTGGTCAAATAGAATAATCGATGTAGTTGAGATTTGGATCCTTCAGCTTATGTAAAAACCTATACATGAAAAACCCAAGGGTCTCCTATTTTTCATAAATCATCCTTTAAATGAAATTTTATTAAAGAGACTAATTAAGATTGACAATAATTTTATTCAAATGCATCCATGAAAAATAGGTTTGTAGCATTTCTTATAAGGCACAATAATGATTATAATTTCATGTATACTCCCACTCCAAATGAATATTTTAATAAAAGTTTTGATTTTACTTAATAAAGTAGTAGTTCATTTATAGACCACAAAAGAGTAAAAAAAATTAGATTTAATAATATGTTTCACAAGAGAGACCCTTTCATCCATTGAAAAGGGTTTACCTTTCCAAGAACCCAATTTACTTCTAACTTGACCCAAAATATGATTAAAGTTTGAAGCTCAGGGTATACCCCAAACACGGGAAAACCAATTTATATAAAAGGAAACACACCATGTCTAATATTTATATCATTCATGATATCATACTTCCATGAAGAAGACCTTTTCTTCCAAAAATAAATAAATGAATTATCTCAACAGATTTCCTAGCTTGAAAAATATTAATTTTGAAAATAGGTCTTTTTGATGATCCTCATGTTATTATTTCCTCCTTATGTTAAATGATTAATATTATCATTATAAAATAAATTTAAAGGACCAAGAATACCACTTTTATGTCTAATAGGATTAATTTTTTCCATTATCAATAAAGTTCAAAATAATCGTTCTTAAGTAATCAATTGAAATATTAAAAATAATAGCTGTGTTGGATTACCCTACTAGACCCATCTTCAAGATTTGAAGTATCCATTTGGAGATCCATTAATTAGAAGTGAAATGTTTATTGAATCTAGAAGATTCTTAATCCAATTAATCAATGTTTCATCAAATCCAAACATGGGAAGAACCTTAAAAATTATAGCACAATCGACCCTTTTGAAGTCCTTTTTAATGTTTTGATTCAAATTAATGTTACCACCTGAGTGGATTTTTTCAAAATATAGACTCATTAAAACAATTTAATAAAAAAATCATGTTTGGTCCACCCTTTAATGAAACTTCATTTTTTCAAATAGATGATTTACTTTTAGATTCATAAAAGTCGAGTACCATGAATGTTACTAATACTTTTTTAGATAGATTTGACAAGGGCAACATGCCTAAATTGACATATTTTATTAGAATCATCAATTTTTGGAATCAGATAAATGAATTGAGAATCCATACCCTATCATAGTGTACCTCCTATAAATAAGTGTAAAACCAACATAAAAACCCAATGTGGAATTATATCCCTACAATATTGGAAACAACGATTACTAAAACATTCTGTTCTAGATGATATCCCAACCTTAAGATTAAAATAACTTCTATTATTTAAACTCTAATGAAATATATGTAATCATCCCATTATCAATATTTTTAACAAGAGAATTAATTATCCCTTTCATTAAATTTGAATTAATGTGAGGAATGTGGAAAATATTCACCTAATAAGAAACAACATGGTCAAAAAGACATTTCTAATTATCAATGAAGTTGTCACTATTCTTGATTAGGGACAAAGGATTTTTCAAATGTATAGTTTTTTATGATAATTGATGAACACAGTATTTATGTCTCCATATTTGAGAAATTTTGATTTGAAAGACAATATTATTATATTTTCCTTAAGTGATACTTGTTTGGAAAGATTAATGAAAACCTCATATTCATGTTTCAAATAATCCGATATGTGAAGATGGATATTTATTTCTTGGATAGAATGAAGGGAGGATTAAAGAGTGGAAATGTTTTTTCCAATAAAGCTAAAACATTCCAGGATCCAATCTTCTAATTTTTACTTATGAAGAATAATATTGTGTATAAAAGACAATGAATCATCACTAAATTTCATGGAATTACATGTTTTCCCAAATTAGGGTGTGCAGACTAGGAATTATAGAATATTAATGGAAATGAGGCATTAATGTCTATAGAAATATATTTGATCATAATAATATGATGATTAGAATTTATTCTGGGTAATGAGGAATATGATATGTCAGCCCAAGAATTAAAAGAATCGTCATTTATAAGAGCTCTATCCAGTTTTTTGGAAACTATATTGGTAATTAATTTTCTATACCTTGTATATTTTTCTCCAAAAATAATACCATCAACAAAATTGAAATCCTTGAAAAAAGATTTAAATTATTTGGAGGAAATATAATTGTTGATAACACCAGTCTTTTGATCTAAATTCTAAAACGTGGTAAATTCACCAAGAAGAATACAATGCTCATTTTTTAATCTTTCTAGAGAATGAATCACCATATCATAATCTCTATAATATTTACATAAATTATAAGTAAATATAAAATAACCAAAATGTCAATTTATGTTATATCCAAATATGAAATTGTCCATATTATCAGTGCTATTAAAAATTGAGGACTCCCCCATGATATAATGTGCAAGAACACAAATCCTTTTATAATCCAAATAATTATTGTTAGTGATAAGAATATGAGAGCCAAATTTTTGAAAAGGGAAAACTATTTAATAAGGACCCATTTTGGGCTTAGAAAAACCAATAATTTCTAGTTTTTGATTTTGAATGAAAAGCCTAATTTTACCGATAGTTTTGGGTTGGCTAGACTTAGGAAGTTCCAAAACATTGTATTTATAGTCATTTCTGTTTGGGGTTGGATCCCCCATCCTCATTTCCCCTATTTTAGTAAATAAATGAGATTTATAGGGAATTATAGTTTTTTATATTATATTTTTCAATTTCATGAGTAAACATGAATTCACCTATAGGGGAGTTGAAATTAGACAACCTTGTTTCTTTCTTATCATGTACATAGTGAGTTTGATCATGATTAATAAGATAATATGAAATCAATAAATAAACCCCACATTCTTCTTTTCTCCACATCCATTTCATTATAACAAGAAACTATGGAACCCATTTTGATAACATAAGTGACATAATCATATTTAGCAAGAGTCTCGGAATATCGTCTCAATATTGTCTTTTCAGATGATTTAACTTGGTTAAGGGTGCATTAGTTTAGCTAAAATTATTTTACATTTCCCACATTATTTGGATATCTTTTAATTTGTGAGATATATATTAGGAGAAAATATATAAGACGCATTATTTCATCAATTCTTGATAGTATCACCAAATGAAATTATAGAAAAAACAAAATCATTTAGGCCATAGACTAGAGTGTTTTGTTTTTTAACTTGAGTAACAAAATTATCTTGAGGTTAAAAATATTATTTTTATCCTTCTATAATAGAAGAACATGGTATAAAATGTCTGGAAAAATTTCATCACTAAGACCTATATCATACAAAAAATGTACCACATTTTTATCAATGTCAGTAGTGTAAGGGTTAAGATTTATCATTTCATCATCTTTTACCATCTTATCCTATGATACTTTCTTCTTAAGATTCAAGGATACTTATTTCTAGTTGATTTTACATTGATCAATTTTATTTTTAGATAAATCACGTTCTATAAAAGTAATTCTTTTTCTCTTCATGTTATATATACACTCTTTTAAAACTTCCTCTCAATGAGATATTTCACCCAGTTCTCAATAAATCATAAAATTTTATTTTCAAGACCCCCTATTTTAAAGACATTATATAAAAGAATTATGTGTTCATACTCCCCCTTGATCTAAATATTCTGATAATTATAAATCAAATCCATATGTATCTTGATTAACAAAGATTTGTTTCTTGAGGCTGCTCTTTTTTGACATCTATAAAATTTAGAATTCATATTTTTTATCAATACTACATCGGTCCATCTGTCTATGTAGTCAGGCCATAGAATATAGATTAAATTTTTGACAATTTGTTTATTCTGAAACTAAGAGATTTTGATATATTATATCTAATTTTTTTATGTTTTCAAAAAGAGTTGAAAAGTTTTTCAAATAGTCTTACAGGATTTTACTGAATGTAGGTCATTTTTGTTACAAATGAAGACATGTACATGATGTTGTTTTTGGAAAAGATCACATTAGAGGTTTGTGTGTTTTTTTTAAATTTAGACAAGTATATTCATGTAGTCCCTGGGGTTTTTTATAGATTTGTGTAAATATATCCTTGAAATGATGGTCAAACAAGTAGATGAAGAATGGATAATATTGTAAGATATAGGAGACATTGTAGAGCCTGATACACCCCATAGGATGTTCTTTCCTTTTAAAGTATGTGTTATAATTCATCAAAATACACCATAGAGGACACCAAGGAATATTTACCCGATGTTAGAACCTAGAAATACTCCAAACAAGATGATGAATAATCCTAGATACCATAAAATGGAGTAGTATAAAAAGGGGAATGTGTATGTGATCACATATGCATTCTGGAATAGGTGTGTGTGATTTTTAGACACAACACATGTGAATCTATAATAGAAGGTTTATAGTATCAGACATGCAGGGTGGAATTTAATAATGTACTCAAGTAATAATTTTAGACTAACATGAATAATCTGTTAGATAATATTGTTTATTATATATAAAGGGAAATATGAATAAATTTCCTATGTTGGATTCAGAGTTTTTTAGCCACTCTGTGGTCAAATAAACCACAACGTAGGGAAATTTCCAAGGATGTTTTCATGAGTTTTGGTTCCACTAGAAAATTTGAAATGTTTACATCACAGATATATGGATACATCATGATCCTATTTAGAATAAGATATTCATATTATTTAACTAAATCATGCATTTTGGGCGGGGGGGGGGGGTCATATTTAACAGTTGAAGGATCTATGGGATCCTTAATTCCTATTGGTGTAATCAATAATATGGAGAAATACATGTCATAGAAACATAATTAATATTCATAGTAGTTACTACCAGTATCATAGATGAATTAATATTTTATATCATATAAGAGGATATACCTAAATGGTAGTGGTTATGATGAAACATGTTCGGGGAGTCAAAAAGTTTGAAGTGATCCTGAAAGAGAATATAGTAGAGTAAGTAAAGGGTTAATGAGAGATTTTTCATGGATATAGTCAACTGTAAGTACACAATCCATAATGTTTTTTAGAAAACAATAGTCAAAGTAAAGGAAATAATGTATACACAATAGTGAAGGTGACCACTCTATAGTTTAGGTAAAAATAATAATCTTACACCGCGTAATAACAGAAAACACCACAACCAAGCAGTTTCAATCAGCTAGTTGATTAGGGATAAAATAGAAAGAGGGGTTTGTCTAATTTGTATTTAATAGAACATTATGATCGCATTTATCAGAGGGGATGATTAAAAAAAATAATAGATTCAGTTGATTCTATAGTAACAATTGGATTGAAAATAAAAGAGATGAGAGGATCAATAAAGCATATTGGGATTTAGAGAAGATCTCAATGTATTGTTGATAGAGAGTGACTTTTTTTCATATTTTTTTAATAGTGTGTTTCTAGGGTCAGTAAGACTGATATTTTGTGTATAGATAATGAAAAATAATTTTATTTTGTTTTTTTACAAAAACAAATCATTTATCGCATTCTCCTTGGACTATCCTAGTTAGGTTGAATCAATTAAAATTACATGTGTTCCTTTTCATTATTTCATACATTTTCAAGAAAAAGTGAGGTATATAATAAGTGTGTTACTTTTATCAATTGAAAAATATCATGATCAATGGATTCAATATTTAAAAATAGGTTACCCCGATTCACCCTCCTTTAAGGTTACTTCACTTGATAATATTTTAACAAATGGTATAAAAGGTTAGGTTTCTAGGGTGATGTTTTCTCTCATAGATCATTGTAGTAGTAAAAATAGTGAATCAAAAATTCATTCCTACCTTTAAAGGTAAAAAATTTACTATTATGGAAGAACAAGATACACCCCTAATTTAGAGCATTATTTATTTAAGTGTAATTAGTATCCATTCATAGAATTTCCGCAGACATAGAAATTGGATCCTTCTTAAAAATTGACCACATAAAACTTGTTTTATATACATAGTGAATCAATACATTAGGGTTATCCTTAACCAATCATATATAATAAAATTTAATGTCCTGGAATACTCCCCATTCCATGTGGGAAAAACTCTTGAACTTATATAATAGTGATTCCAAAGTTCATGATGTAAAAATACAAGTGGTGTGGAATTAATATAAAGACATAAGGATGAGTCTTACTAATACCTTTGATGCATTTTTCAATCATTTTAATCCTCTTAATGAAGATATAAAAGTTATTGGAGAAGTTACTTATGATACCCTAACTATAAAATGAATCATTAGGAAACATTTCTTATAGTTTAGTGAGAAAATATGCTTACTTAAATACATGGATCCAAAGCATGTATAAGTGGAAAAAATTTATATAACAATTTCCACCTATTAAATGATAAATAATTATATTGAGTCCAAAAAAATTGGGAAAATCACTGGAGTATTATTTTAAGGAAATGAAGACTCTCTATATTAAAATATATACTAAGTAAGATGTGGTCGATAATTTGATTGTCTTTCTTTAAAATAACCTTAATATAAGAAAAGTAAAATCCAAAGGAATGGTTTCACTTCTATTCTTCATATTTGGAAAGGTATGTTATCACATTTTTGAGCATTTCTTAAATTATCAAGATGATGATAATGATAAATATATGAATACTTACTTTTAAGAATATAAAATTAGGAGATAATTGTATTGATAATTCTTTTGTCGTAAAAATATTTTATATAATGAATATGAATGTTAATATGAGTCCTATGTGGAATAAGTTGAGAACTGTAGTGACTATGGTGAAAATGACTTAGTTGATCTCATAAATAAACTAGAAATTGATGATAGTGAAGTTCAAGGGATATTTAATCTAAATGTTTATCTTAAGGTTTTCTATTTAAGAACTTGATAAATGGTGGAAAGAACAAATATAGTAAATTAAATTATTCATTAATCATAGTTGTATGTGCAAAAATTGGAGGAAGATTAACAAATATTTAAAGAAGATATTAAAAAATTGAAATATTTAATTTCATGTAACATGTAAAATTAAGTGGGGATCATGATAAATATAGAGGAACATTCCTGAGTCATTCATTTATTTACTAATATAATAATATTAAAATTAAATAGGACTAAATAACATGATTAGGTAGTCATTTTTGGTAGTGCAAGTGTGAGGAACAAAAATGGCTGATTACAGCCAACATGATATTTGGGTTCTCAAATAAATCAATGGAATTTTAGAGTAAGAAATACACTAGAGTATGTACTAGAGTGAATATTACCATTCCAAATTGAATATTTGGAAAAAAATTTAATGATATTATGAATAATGATATAATGGAGAAGACAACTACACCTCGTTCTAGAACAAAAGCATCAACTCCGAATAAGAAAGTGAATTTTGTTAAAGATGAAAATCATACTTGTCAGATAGCGATAAATGGGATAATGAATGTAAATATCATATGTTATTTCTTTGTAAAATCATGACACTTCGAATATGTTTCCTTCATGTAAAAATATTCTTTGGAGACAAACAACAATAACGACGTAAAATATTATTTCCATCTTAATATTATGATTTTAACTATTACTGATTTTGGTGTAAAGGACATGGAAAAAGGTGGCTTACTCATACTGAAGGATATAATGAGATGTTAATCATGAGGCCTAGAAAAGAGGAAATTAGTATCTGAGAACCTCATCAAGCACATTAAAAATAAATAAAAATTTGTAAAAATAAAGAGAAATTACTGAACCAAAAGACCTGTATGAGTATCAATAAAATGAAGAAGTTACTATATATTCATTGAATATAATCAAATTGAATGAGAAGGAAATTTTTTTAATGTTATGTTTAGTGTAATAGACTGATCAAGCTTATGGTTTCTGGGTAGTTGTTGTACCTCACGTATTATTGGAAATAAAAATATTACTACAAATATAAAATCTGATAATGGTGGAGTTTTTTGATTTTTAAATGAAAAAGGGATCAAAATAATTGGATTTATTAAGGAAAACATTAGTGTGAAATATATTTGTATGAGATATGTGGTTTGGGTAGAGGGATCTATCCATAATCTGTTGAGTGTGAATTAGTTGTGTAACCCAAAATGTGATGTGGAATTTTGAATAATGGGGTGCACTGTTAATGTAATGGATTTAGAAATTATCCTTTGAGGATGATGAAACATAGGGAATATATATTTTATTAGTGAAGAAAATTTGTCCTTACTGTCAAAATAACAATAAAATAGTCTATAGAATAAGAGAGTTCAACACTTAAATGAATGATCTCAAGAATACTCGGTGTGGGCCATGAGACAACATGTCTTTACCAAGATCACATGTTAAGAAATACATACAGGTAACTATTTTAAAATGGTAAAATAATCAGTAATAAGTAAATGATAAAGAAAAGGAATCCATCAAAATTTTGAAATCTTGTTCATGTGGATCGTTTTAGGAAACATTCATTTAAAATGTCGGGTAGAAAAAGCTATTATTTTTTTATTGATGATTTCAGTATTATGGATTAGTTTATGGTGACTAATCTTAAGACTAATGTATAAGCATGCATCACTCGATATAGAAGATAACATTAATGAATTCATGGGGTGGAAATTTTGAATTTTCATAACCATAATGTCAAAAAATTCCCAAACACCCACGTGAAAAAATAATGGACAAAACTGGATTTCAAAACCAAGTTTTCGTATTGAGAATACCACAATAAAACCATGTTTTGAAAGAAAAATTTCATCATTAACAACATGTGAAGAACTATTTTCATTGTAAAAAAACCTTAATGAATAATATTGGGAGGAAATAGCTATAAAAGTGGTGTATATGTTCAATCATGTATGACTTTTCCAAATGAAGATAAGAACCCATATGAAATGTAGTTTAAAAAGAAACCCACATTAAAATAATTCCCGAAATTTTAATTTAATTTATTCAAACAAAGAATATAATTTTTGTGTCATGTGAAGATGATGGAATATTTATTGTATATTTATCTATGTTAATGGAATATCAATGCTAAAAAAATCAATGGAAAAAATTATTGAAAGTTCTAATGTAACTATGGATGTAAATGTGACAAGTTCATCATTATATGATAAGAATTTTTATATAAACATTGATGAATTTGAGGTGTCTACTAAAGTTGATTTTTTAAACTCAGAGAGAGTTTAAAGGGATTAAAAACCACCTACGATATCTCTGATGATGATGAAAATAATATAAGAACAATTAGTTTAAGTTAACAGTCCATCAAATTTGAAATAATTAGTAAAAATATAGAATGAGACCATAAACCCCCCAATTAAAAGACAAATAATTATGGTTCATCATAAAAATTGATTTTCATCTCAGTTTGAACCAAAATCTGTTTATGATTGTTCTCTAGATATAAGTTGTGTCAAATCTATGAATTAAAAGATTGATCAAATTGAGGAAACATAGAATTGTGATGTTTTATAAAGGACAACAAATAAAAATGTGTCTGAAACAAAATGGGATTTCTGAAACATACTCAATGAATATGGAACTATGACCAAGAATACATCACATATTGTGTGAAACAACTATTCCAAAATTCATGGGATCTAAGTTGATGAAATATTTTCAACAGTTTACCAAATTGAATACATTAGATTATTTGTGGTTATAGTCATACAAAATGGATTAAAAGTGTATCAAATAGACATCAGAATAGTGTTATTAAATGGAATTGTTGATGTAGAAGTATACATAAGGAAACCATATTGGCATATCATTGATGATATTGAAGGAATGTTGTGTTGATTAATGAAAAAATATATGGGATGAAGCAAGCCCCATGGTCTTAGTACTCAAGGATGGATTAGTACATATAGAATCTTAGTTATCATTATTTAAGGATTTATAAAAACCTATATAACAAAACAGAGAAAGGGAAATGGTTTTTCATACTAATATTTGTCAATGATATTATTTTTGGAGGATTTGATGACATTTAATACAAGTTGTTTTCTTATTTAATCTGGTGTAAATTTGAAATGACTGTAACTGGTTAATTTCTATTCTTCATTAGGTTGTAGGTGATTAAAAAGAAGGATGTGATATTTATATATAAAAAAAATGACAAGGAGGTGTTTAAATTAATTTCAATGAGATGTTCCAAACCAATATAGACTCTAACAGAGTCCTATATGAAATTATCTAATGATGGTGAAGGCGATAGTGTATATGTGATAATTTATCATAAAATTTCTGAGAAACTAAAATAACTAAAATCCACTTGTTTACAAATGTTTTCTTCTCATTTCAAGATTAAATATGTCAATGTTTTTTCAACTAATGTTACATGAAATTCATGATAATTATACTCGATATATCGACCAAATATTGGATTATGAGCTATATTATTATTGAAATTCATAGTAATATTTTGTGGACTATATAGATTCTATTTGGGTTAGTTTAGTGTTAGATGTCCAATAAACCCTAGAATGTGTGTTATAAATTGGGATCTCTTGAATATCTTGGAAAATTAATAAGAAATACATTATATCGTTAACAACTATAGATGTAGAATATGTGGTGGAAACTCAAGACTATATTCAATTAATACGGATGTAACAATAAATGGAAGATATTGATATTGATCTTGTATATTCTATTTAGATTATGGTTGAAAACCATGTTTCCATAATCACTATAAAAATTACCATTCATGACATGATGATGAATCCTATAGAAATATAGTATCATTTATTAAAGGTGATGGTTGAGCAATAGGTTTTTAGGATGGATTATGTGCCGACATGAGATCAATTTATAAATATCGTGAAAATAGATTTACTAAAACTAGATTTAAAATTGCATTATTTGGATCATAAAGCCCAAATTAATCCATAACTTTATATGGAATAGGAGATGAGACTCCCACATCCACGATGGAATTGTTTCATGAGTAGGGTATGAATTCTCCCATATACTCATGACAAGTGTTTTTAACTCTATTTTATATATCCTCAGTGAACTGATAATTGGGTTCATTCAAAATGGGGGATAAGATATATTTGAAAAAGGGATAGAATCACAACTTTTTTGGATGTGTTATTTATTTGAGCATCCGGGGGTTGAAGTCATGTGTGGGAGGTTTTATACTTGAAATTCAATGACGTGTTGTCAACTAAGAATTATTTCATTTAACTCTTAATTCTCACATTATATGTTGTATCACATGAGTTTAGATTTTATAGAAAATTAATAATTAGTTAAATCTCTAATGAAAATGTATTATCAGACTATTCAGGTGTTGTTTGTGAAATATCAAATGTGAAGTAATTGTTTATGTGGATTTGTTCAGAATATTCAACAAGACCAATGGGGTAGATTATTGGACAAAACCCATTTCTAGGATTGTGTGGGTTGTGTTTTTCAACATTTTAAAGAAGGATTTCAATGTTCATAATGGAATATTATTAACAATTCATTTTAATCTGTAATTTCTATGATGTTATTTGAAGCTATTTCAGAAGATATCTGTCTGGATGATAGACCCCAAGACAGATACCCATCTATACTTCATAGGATGAGATTTCTTTTGTAAATTAGCATTATATTATAGTAAAATATACCATATAGGATACCATGGGAAACTATTAGTGGAACCTAATAAAATTTACATTCCATAGAATAAATGATTATTCTTTAATTATGATTCAGGACATAAAAAAATAGGACCAATCCAGCTCAATACAGTCACCGGAGCATCCTACCAACAAGAGGGTTGTGATCCCATAAACTAAATTTTCAAGAGAGTTGATAATGGGTGTGTTAAATTGAGAAATATTTCATTATCTATTTGGTTTGTGTGATGGTATTCCAAATAAAAGATAAAAAAGTGAGAATTGGTGCTTAGCCTCCCCTATGTGGGGCTTCATGAGAGGAATTAATTAAGAATCGAAGCTAGTCTAACTTGACATTACTGTTTAAGAACTTGGTTTATTATATAAACATGGAATTTATAAAGAACCTATAAATTTGTATTTATAGTTTTTTTATCACACTATAGTCAAATTAACCAAAATACATTGGAAATTTAAATTATTTTAGATGAGTTTTTGTGCCATTGGAAAATATGAGGTGTCGGTCTTATGGATATATGTCTAAGACATTGTGCTTTTGGAAAATGATATTTCCAATACATAGACATGAACTGCATCATGTAGGGTCATAATTTAACATAATTATGGATCTTAGGGATGTCAAATTACTATAGGTGGATGAAACTAAGTGGATGAATCCACAGCAGAGATGAAAATTTATGATATGGAGGAGTTGTAGTTGGAAGAATAGATAAGTTAATGTTTATTATCATATTGGATGATGTAGTTTAGTAGAAGTGGTTATTCTATATAGAGTTTAGAAATTAAAGTAGTTATAATAGATCATTCAGGAGATTGTGAGGCAGTAATGGAAGAGTTAATTGATGAGTTTTTAGGATTTGTTCATCTACAATTTCTCACACCAAAGTATGTTAGAACACATTATAGTGAGAGATAAAGAAATGAATGATTGAATATATTGAAGTTGAATAAGTTATATTTTATGAAAAAAATAATCAGACTCTATATAATAGAAACCAATCAATATCAAAGTAGTTTCAGTCAGCATGTAGTTTCATGCAGAAATTAGAAGAGGGAGTTATTATTGGATCTACAGGTGCCTAATTCAGATTTAATGGCACATTTTGATATCATTAATAATTGGGGGAAATTATAAAAATCATGATTAAATTATTTTAATTTAAAAACACTATATTTAAAGGAAAATAGATGAGGGGATCCAAATAGAAAATATATATTTAAAGGATATGTTGTGGTTTGATTTGACTATTGAATTAAAGAAAGAATAATGTAATTCAAGGAGCTTCATCTCACTGGAATAGTTCATTCTATCCCAAATGGTTTTATATTAACGAAATAATTAATATTATAATTATTATTATAATATTACTATTATAATTTTAGAATTATATTTTCAGGGTATATAGGCTGTAAGAATTTGTTAAAAATGTTGGTGGAACTTCTTTTGGTGTCTTCTATGAAAGGAGAAAAAGGCAGACTTTTCTCTTTATTTACAAAAATTTCGGGATGATTTTCTTATACTTATTCTTATCTCTACGGATTTTTCTATAGTTTTCTAATCCTAATCCCAAAAGTAAATATAATTTTCCTTTTATACTAACTATAACAACCCTTTTCTTTATTAGATATTAATTCATGAATTATTACATATATTACACATAATAAAACCTAATATATCAATAATATCAATGTATTTGGGAATTATGTACATTAAATAACAGCTTAAAATATGGAATACATCATATTTATTTAAAACCTCTGTAACATGTTCATAGCTTTCCTTCATTCTTAAAACTACATGGGATAACCTGAGGAACTACACAAGAAGGGGGCGAGATATAAATCCCAACAAGGGAATAAACATGGAATAGCATTAATCGAATAATAAATCTTATAAAATAGGCATATTAATGGGGTATAAAAGGAATTAGAATCATAAACATGAATTATAATACATGATATATCATGATAACATAAATGAAACTTGGGAAATGTGTAAACAACATACAATGAGACATCAGAAACATTATTCAAGGATAATTATCAAGAAAAAATGAGGGAAAAATTAACATAAAGGAATCTGTTTAAATAATTTTCCAAATATAAAATCTCATGAGACTTATAATTACCCAATTCATTGGAGATATATATAATTACAGGCGCACCTGCAATATTTATTATATTCTCATGCTTTTGTGTGCCACACAGATCATAAAAAATGAAACCATTTTTCATCTAATTTTATTCCATAAACATGCATTGTTGAAAAAATAAATGTATTTCCCAATTAAAATAGGTATAAGTTTATAAATTTGGAAAACCTTGATAGAAAATGAGAATGATATTCACTACACAATTTTTTTGGCATAGAAAAGTATAGTGATTTTTTTGTGCGTAACATCATCACATAAAAATTCATAAAATGTTTTGATTAGAGAGAAATGAGGCTCCCATAATTTTTAGATCAAATTTTATTTAATATGTAATGACATATCCCAACATTAGGAATTGGAAATATACGACATAAGAAAATAAAGAAAATTAAATAATTAAGAGGAGTTGAAGATCCCTTACTTGAGTGTGAGACTCCAAATACTTGAGAGGAGATTATTTATAGATTGGGGGTGCCTTAGGAGGGTACCAGAGAGGGTATGTTAGAGTAAGTACCTTATATAATAATTTTTAGTTAAAATAAATGGGAGAATCTATGGATTTATTTATGAAAAGTGTAAGGGATTTTTTATCATTTCTCAAATATAGGCTTTGGACTCTATATAATAAAATTACCTAATAAACAATCCATTCCAATGGTTTTCCCATGGTTTATGCCAAATGGGATTGGGGTTAATTATATTATAAGTCTAAGGGGATCTATTATTAAAATAATACCCTTCATATGCGGAAGTGAATCATACTCTTAAATAAAGGATTTTAAAAACTTAACGAATATTAATTGATTTGGAGGATTCCAAAAGGCTTTACAAATTTAATAGAATAAGCATAAAATCATCTTATTTTAAAGGGAAAACAAATATTTGCTCTTGGATACCACATATATTATTTATTACATGAGTTTTGAGTCATTATGATGTCATAATACACACCATATATTTATATCGGGTTTATTTATTACCTGAAAATTCGACTATCTCATAAAATTATTAAAAAATAACCATTGGATAATTTCATCATTCTGATTCCAAAAATAATATTCATTTTTTCAAAATAATTTTCTAAATATGTATATTTTCACTTTCAAAATAATGTCAATATTTATTGAGAAATGACTGGTTTTTTGAAAATAAAAATAGTTTTTGAACCCTTATAAAAATTTAATCTGACTTCATAAATATAATATAACCATTAATATGTAATGAAAATTATTTATAAATGTTTTTATTAAAATAATTTTTGTTACATAAATCCAATAAATCATCAAAAATAATTCTTTAATTTAATATAAATATTACCCAAAAATACTATTTGTTTTTATTAGGTCAAAATAATAAACATGTCTATGGTAAAAATACTACCATGGAAATATATTTATTATTTTATTAAAAATAATATACAAAATTATATTTCAAGGGCCTCGATACATATCCCATTTATACACCATTAAATTCCCTAGGATTAAGCTTTAATGTGATGATATTTTCTTGGGGTGGATTAGAAAACATGGATTGGGATGTGATCTCAATGAGCTTAAACATTTCACATAAACAACTTCAATCATGCTTAAGTTGCTGTATCTCAATAAGTGTTTTGTTATGGAGAAGTCCTAGTGATTATATCTCCCTTAGTGGCTCAGATAAAAGTGATTAATTGGGTACGATCCTACTAGTTGATGCCCTCTCTTCCATTGTTTTTCTGAATTTGGTTTGTTAAAGCCTATATTTATACGATTCATGTGGTCATTGTTCAACAATTATATATTCAATGTTAATGATTCTTAGTGGTATTTTAAATAGGATATAGTAGTTTTAATGAATTTTATGGGTTTTCTATAACCATAATACATAATAATAGATTTAAATAAATGAAAATGAAAATTCTATTTATATGAGTTTAAATCATTACAAAGAGGTTGTGCAACCCAGGCCCCTTCTTGGATAGAGGGTGCATTATGGTTTATTCTCGGTTTGAAAAAATACACAACCAAACCATGCACCTCATTTAAAAGAGTGACTTTCTAATTTTTTACATCTTGAAATTAAATATTTCTTACGAAATTTTTCTCCTCTTTCCACTACTAGGATATTGGGTGAAAACCTGGGGATCCATACTCCGTCAAGGGTCACTATCCCCAAATCATGGGGTTTTTGAAGTAAATTTGGACGTGAATCAAAGATCAAGGTGAGAATACTAGTCCAATGTATTGTATTTTAAAGAATATAACTTGCATATTTTTTCTTCTCTAACAAAAGACTAAAAAATTCAGAATCTAGAAGATTATCATATTAAAAAATGAGGGATGTTTGGGATTGAATTAGGGGATGTGTTTGAGTGAGAAATCATGTATAATATTGATTTCGGGTTCTATAAGTTATATCCCATAGTTGTGTAGGTAAAATTTTCTATATGTGGTTTTTTCATTGTGTCGTTATGCTATGATTTGGAATCCTTAGTTGGAAATGATAAAATGGGAGTGAATGTGGTGTGTTGAATCCATCGTGATCCTTATTGTGTCCATTGAGGCTAATTTATAAGGGCCCATAGTCAGCCCTAGGGAGTGACACATCCATGAACTTGATAATTGAGTATTTCAATGGTCAAATAAAGGGTTTATGAGAATAATAAAAATTTAGTTATGGTGAAAACATTAAAAAGGAATAAATGGTTGTTTATCTTGACTTGAATAACCTAATAGAGTTATGAATTTCAAAAGGGTAAATGTGAGAAATTGTTAAAGTGGGTTTCCCAAGTTGTTAAAACGTATTTAAAGTGTTGATAAATGGTTTTATTAGTTATTTAAAGGTTAAATTGACTAAATATTGGAATTTAGAATATATTTAATGTAATAAACTATATAATTTTTATAAACAAAATGATTCACATGTGTTGTCTTTTGTTCTTAAAAATTTCTATAACATTGATAATTTGAAAATGTGAGGAGATGGTTTGTCGGAATTTTGGGCTGATGCTCCACTCCCTTTAGTGGGATATACAGATTCTCTATGTAAACCTTTTCATAGTAATTTTCAAAGAAATTATTGATACTACTATCTACAAGGGTATGTTTATGGAGTTCAATATCGTATTTGGGATGTTCAGACAAGGAATTCGGAATCCACATTGGATACATGGACTGATACTTCTTTTTTCCAAACAGTGACCCCCTTTGACACACGGTTTAGAAAAATGGAATTAGAATGAAGATGGATTTGTGAGTTTTGATGAAATTAGGAACAAAAAAGTGGCAAATTTAAATAATATTTAATAATGAATATTATTTTAATTACTATTTTTCCTTATTTTTTTTACTTTTGCATACATTGTTGTTATACAAGTTATTATTATAGATATCCTTGTTGGTGAACTAATATTTTGGATATACACCCTAATCAGGATGTCGCTGGGTACCCAAGAGGACTTCATTATTTCAGGCTTGGATAAGGGAAATTACCCTATTCTAGATAGATGATGTGGGATATGGGACATAACATGGATGAGAGGAATATTATTGAAGTTGGGACTGAATTTGGGGACTATCATTGGAATATTATATTTATTTTCTTATGGTACATTATACTATCATGGAATTTCATATTTTACAATACTGTTTTATGAGGATTTCAAACATTTGGGAATATGGTATGTTGTGTTTTTTGTATTTATTATTATTTCATATCGATGTTTATATGGAGTTACACTATTGTTTTACTTTGGTAAATAGATCATATTCTCCCAAAAATATCCATTAGACCCTGAATTATAGTGGGTAGGATCTTAAATATGCATATACATGATTTAGGTGACATACCACTCTATCTCAGGGCACCAGTTATAGTGGAACCTAGGTCAGGACGTCACAAGTAACCTCTTCGTAACCTTTATGAAAATAGTTTTCATAAAGGTAATGCTTGTATGTAGTGGCACTAATAGGTTTCATAATGGTTAATTGAACCATACCTTTCTTTTAATCATTCACATAGTAGAAATATTCTTTTTACCCTTACACAAAATAAGGGTCATGAGAATCTACCCTTATGTAAATCATATATATAAGTCTATAAAGATGATTACCTTTACATAGTGATACTGCATAAGGGAAAATGGAGTTATAACCTTACAAAAAGTCTCTATAAACGGGTTACCATTACATATAGTGGTAGAATAAGGGTTAATGACTTATTCCCATTCATAGGAATGGGTTACTATATAAGGGTAATAAGGAAAATGATAAATATTATATTTAATAATTTTAATAATTTTAATTAATCGTATGATGTTTATAAATCATTATAAATTCTATTATGAGGTTTAATAAATTATAAATGTTCTATAAATTATCCAGTTATTTTTTTATAATTCTTTAAATCATTATATAACATACCATTCCCAAATTGTAAGTGTTAATTTTTAAATACCTTTTAAAAAAATAATATTTCATGAATTATGATATATAAATAAAATTGTTTATTTAAAAAGCCTTTGAGATAATTTTTACGAGGTTATAAATTATGAAATGATTCCATAGTATATTATATCTACATTTAAATAATGAAATTTTCCTAATTAATTAATTTAAAGTTGTTCAGATTAAAAAGGACCAATTTTGATTCTATTTAAATCACATAAAAAATGTTCTAATTATTGATATGATCAATGTTTATATAATAAATAATTAAATGAAAATTTTAATTTGAAAATTTGAAAATAATTTAAATTATAATGTTAATAGTTTATAATTCATAAAATCGTATATATTAAAAATAGAAATAGAATATAATGATATTCCTAAAGTGGTTCACATTAGAAATAAGATAAAAATTTTATATTCCAAATTATGGAATTTATATAATGTTAAATATTGAAATTATAATTGGGTTTATAATTAAATATGATTTATGATATATTTATAAATATTTATCACATGTTTAAATATATTAATTTTTTATTTATTTAAATTTTTTTTTCTAATATATTAATGTTTCATAAAAAAATTGAAAATTCAATATTATGTTTGCATTAGTTTAAAATGTTAAAATACTTATATTAAATTTCCTTGAATTACATGATAGGATTTACACCATAATGAATTTAATTTTTCACCAACCTTAACCTCAATATTTAATTGAGGTTATGAATATAAATTTAGATTTTGAATATAGTTTTTACCAAGTTGTCATTAGAGTTATGAAAAATTTGATTATCACCTGAGTAAAGTATCATCATGTAGAGGGACTTGAGATTGGACTACCCACTTACCTACAAGATTATTCATTATCTGGGATGTTGAATGGGTCTGTCTATCTGCCTTTTCAAGAATACTGATATATATAAATTTAGAGCTTTTTATGAATTGTTCATGTAACTTATGCATATGAGGCATCTGGATATGTATAAATATTGTAGGTTTCTATTTTTGGATAATTAAGTCAATATTTACGGTTTTGAATAGATTAACACATCAATATGGTTTGATATTTTTTAGAGCTCTAGAATTAAAAACTAAATAAATATAAACATTCATACCTAATGGGAATAACATGATATAAGATTGTGATATTAAAACCCCCTTCAAAAATTAATTACAAGATTCCATCAAATAAACAAATTTTTAAGACCTCGATCGTCCAACTAGGTTATTTAATTACAAATCTAGGTTCCCTGGTATTAACTTATATACAAAATTAGATTAATAAGTGACACTAAATTTTAATTATAGATATTTTTGTGCCAAATATTAAATCCCCTGGTTTGTCTTTTGTTTTATAATTTTTTTTATTTTCATCTGGAAGAAGGTTGATAGGAATCCCTAAGTGTTAGGATACGAGAGGAATTAGAGAAATGTTTATACATATGATGGATTTTATAATGGTTTATACACTGAATTATCCAAGAATCATATATTATATGATTAGGATGATTCCCTAACAAAATAATTAATCGGTGAGATGAATATCCAAGTGGACTTATTTCATTGTGAAATATGGATCTTGTCCCACTAATGGTTATGAATAATTTTTAAAAATGGGTCTTACTATTTATGGGATACTATTGAGTGAATTCAATTATTAAATGATTAATAATACCTAATACGCATTTGATAAATATTCTATCATAGATAATATAATTATTATATATTTTTTATTAATCATTGGAAAGAAGAAACTTATTTCAAGGGACTCATAATATTGGTTACATAATAAATGTTCTTAAGAATGATTATTGATTTTTGAAATTTTTTTAAAGAAAATTATTTGTGCCAAAAATGTTTATTGTAAGTGTTGAAATTGTTAATAACATGAATCAATATTCTTATAAAATTATAGACTGATTCATTTAATATATTAATTTCATTATATTTATAATCATGAATGTAATTTTAGTATGATATAGTCTATATTATTTGATATGCGAACTGATATTCAATGTGATTTAATATGTTTATGACTCAATGAGGCTAAAAAATTTCATTAATATTTAATGCTTATTGAAAGGAAGAAATATTATTAAAACATTTACATGATAGAGAATGAATGAATTAAATGTGTCGTAAATATACCAAACATCAAAAGAGAAATAATTTGAGCATGAATGTTTCTTTGAAGGAGTGAAGAAATTTATTTTCAACCATGAAAAGTTGGATTCTTCAAGAATCGATAAACATGTTATAAGATATTCATTTTACCTCATATTGATCATGATAAGAACATGTATATAATATCATTATAAATGAGATAACTGTATTAAATACAAATGTTTAATCATTTATTTGATTCTATAAATTTATATAAATATAGATATATAATGGAGAGTTATTATTAAGGAATTTATCTTATTTACACCTATGGAAATGTTCTGAAAATTTGATTGAATTCAATAAAAGTATACCTAATATTATAAAAGTGTTGAAAATAGATTACTAGGAATATGATATCTAGAATCCGGTACTATATGGACTGTATTTGTGGGTAAATGTTTAAAATGGTAGAATAAAATTTCGTTTAATGTTTAAATAAATTTTCTTCATAAAGATAATGAATTTTATTAGAACTTATGGATGTTAAAGAAGCATATTATTCAATATTATTGTATTATCAAATATATACTTGACATAATTTTTGAAACTCTATAGAATTTCCATGTAATGTATAGATTTTATGGAAATTAGTTTTTGGGTTTTGATAGGTACGTGATATGAAATGTCTATTTTATGAGGTATTTTAAATACACATAAGTTCAAAATGAATGAAATAATTCTTTGAGGTTTTATTTTATTTTCATCAAGACAGGAATATATATATACATATATAAACAATGTTGATAGTGTAAAGATCTTATCAATCTACTTAAAAGTTGTGTTTCATCATCTCATTCCTCTTATATGAGAGGATAATATGATTGATAACAATTTTTTTTATGAAAAACAGTATGAGATGATTAAATTTATACACATGGTTTATGATTATTCATATTTTATAACATGTTTTATAATTAAATATGGATAAAAGTGATTATCTATGATAATTATTTATCCATATATTTTATAGAATAAGCTGGAATGTATTCATTCCACCCATCAATGGTATATTTTAATAAATTAATCTTTTTTTCTTCTAAATAAATAAAATACCATATATTAAATGTAAAAAATAGTGTCTTTGATAAATATTCCCACTAATATGAAATAAAAGTCGTTTCAAAAAAAAATTGGATTTTATATTTTATAAATATATATTAGAAATAATATAATGTCTAAAGGGAATGTTTGTGTATGTTTAGACTTAGAGATGTTACAAATTAGCAATTAAAGGACAATAATAATTAATGTTAAAGTTTTCTCCACTTAATATCCTTAAATTTAGTGGATTTATGATGTTAAAGAAAAATGTTGATTGGTACATTAAGTTGACATTTAAAAGTTGAAATCAATATTATCGAAGGATTATAACAGATTAAAAATAATTAGTTTTTCACTCAATATCTTCATTTTTTTGTATATGCGGTGTCTAAGAAATATATAATGAGTTACATATAGTTAATAAAAAATGAAAGTAAATATTTCTTGAATGATTATACGAAACAAATTGAAATGTAAATTACACTCAATGTATTAAAATAATTTAAGGAATTATGGTAAAGAGAAATGTAAATAATTATATTAGTTATCATAAAAAGGTGTTACCACTTTATATTAAAAGAGAAAAGGATGTTGTAGTAAATATAAATGTAATATTTATATTTAGTTTCCATATTAATGTTATTGTAAATTTATCCTAAAAGAGTTTAGATGGACCAATTAAACAATTATATATGTAGTTACATTGTTTCAAGTGTTAAGTTTAAAGGAATATAGTTCCAAGGATAATGATTATGATCATTGAAATATCTATAATGAGAGGAATGAAATCTACAACATAAAATTGGATGTTGTAATGTTAATAGGTTTTTATATGATCAATAAACTAAACTGTTTGAAATTTGATTCCCAAATTTCACCATTATTCAAATTTGGTTACTTCATAGAAGTTTCACCCAAAAATATTTTAATAGTAGGGTTTTATGAGATGGTCACATAGATATGTGATGTGGACATAGATACATGATGTGGATTACATTTGATGTAATGAGTTAAAAAAACCAAGAATGTGTAGAAAACATAAAGATGATCTTGTAGTTTATCATTTATGATATGATAGACCAATGATTATGTTGGTTTTGTTATGTATTATTCTAAGTGTTTATGAATATTAAATCTTGTCATATTATTATTTTAAAGAGTTTATGACAATCAAAATGTACCTTAATAAAGGTAACCCCATTTTATCATTCTTTCATGTTGGATACATAATGATTATATAGATATATATCCATGAAGAGAAATGATAATTGAACTTTGAAATTCTGAATTTGAGACATCCCTATTCAATGGTCATTATAGGGTATTATTTGTTATGGTGAAATGTTAGGTTTAGAATGAGTATGATTCTTGTATAGAGATAATAAATATGACCATGAGGCATAAAAAAACAATATATTCCTTATGTGAACTTGATAATATACTATGTATAACATTTGTTATATTAAGGTTTTATGGATAATATTTTATCCCCAACTAACTGAGTATAACAAGATACCTAGCATGAGAAACTTCATACATTGATATCATTCTTATGCAAGTCAACAAATGAACTTAGCAATCCAAGGGTGGTGGGGTATACTGTCTATCATTTCGTTAGATAGAACTTCTCCAAGATGTTACGATTCATCTCATATGATGATTATGAAATTAGGTATCTTAATTCAGATAGACAATGGGAGTGTGTGGAAGCACATATATGTTGTATATATATCCAAATAAGGGAATGTATTTGTGATTATCTACAAAGATAAATGAAATGTGATGTACTCATTGATCAGATTAGTATATATATAGAGTGTGAATAACTGATGAGTTGTATATATGGTATCTACATGATCCATGTCCTAGTTCATTAAATTTATTGAAAAAATTTAAAAATTTTAGATGTTAATTTTCATGATATGTTTACTGGTGGTCATATGTATATAGATACATGTGTTTTATTGAGATCAAATCGATCTCTTTATAGTTTGAGTAGCATTGACAGTTTTTAGAGGTAGATATTTAATAACATATATAGATCCAGTGTTTCATATTTGTAGTCAATGTTTTTAAGGCTAGTATGTTTACATTTTTTGGTTGACTGAATTAGAATTGAGTTTTGACTGAGATAGATTATCTAATATTTTATTAGTGTTAATCAAAAAAATTTCTCCGTGTGTATTCATAAGGTATTTCATATGATGTAATACATTGTTAAGTTACAAATATATTTCAAAAAAGGTATTGGATGATATGTAAATAATTTTTAGAAATTATTTCAAATGGTATTTTTTATTATACAATATAAGGTGAAATCAAATAATGTATTTTAGGCTTTAGTTAAAGTCAGAGATAGATGGAGATATCCCCTAAAGCCTTATATATATTTATATTGTATGAAAATAACAATATTCATTCACATAGGGGTATATTATTTAATATAATATTAGATATCTACAAAATGATAAATTGTTATCATTTTATCTTAACCTTGTAAGATTCCATTAAATGAAATCATTTTATATTAATAAGAAATATATTTTGTAACGTCCCGAGTCCGGAGCCCTTCCACTGGTGCACCGTACCCGGTTCGCCACATGAACTCAAGCGCGTATCCCCGAACGCCAGAGGCTACCGACTAACAGCGAGGGCCTTGGTGAGTCGGTGGGGAAACTATGCCCTCATTTGGTATGGTATACAAGGTATGAAAACAAAAATAAACAACGGAAGTAGAAAATGACATGCATAACAACAGAAACCAAACAACAGAAGCAATGCAGATATATAACTATGATGAAAATGATGCAGCAGGTACAAGTATCTAAGGAAAGCAGCAAACACAACAACGTGATGAAATACAACTGAAACCAAGTGAAAAAGAAAAACAAAATAATATCCTCAGCATCGTGAGCCACGGATCGGTCCCATGCTCCCCAGCCCCTGATGCAGTCATGATCCTGAAGTAGAAGGGCCCTTTCCCTTATCTATACCCGCAACAACATAGTCTACTTGGGCCCAAAAGCATGGTCCAAATACGGTGTGAGATACAATCCCAATAGGCAATCACCCAATGATCTGTGCCTAACAGTCAATGAATAAATGGAAGTAATAAAATAAGAAGCAGTAAACGGAAAAGCACAAGAAACTACACACCACCGTTCTAACAAGAAAAGCACACAAGTAAGTAGTCAACAACAAGAAGAAAAAAGGTAACCCTCTAGGTTGCTCTCACAGTCTAGCCCCTATGGTTCATCCTCTAAGTACTAGCAACCCTCTGGGAGGCACACACAGTCTCACCGCTCTGGTTCAGCTATGTAAATAAGCAGACTCTCTCGGGAAGCCCTCACCATCAATTACCCCTATAGTCTCGTATCGTGATAAAGGTTCTCTGTGGAATCACTCAACGTCAATTCCCTCTGTGGCCCACATTGTAATTAAAAGACACTCTGGAGAATCCCTTCTGTCAATTCTCCCCTTGGTCTCACATCGTGATTAAAAGATACTCTGGAGAAGCCCTTCTATCAATTCCCCCTTTGGTCTACTACTCTTGGTTCTCACAGTCCTGAGTGAAAGGTAATACATGATCAGCGAACGTGTACATCGTCCAAGTAAACCTCAAGAACTACTTGGCTATCAACGAAGGATCAACAGAAAAACAAGGCAACAGTCCACAATCCTAAAACTAGGCATGGCAACTAGCTAAACGCCAAACAGGTAGAATAAGCATGGCAAGAAAACTGAGCACAAACAAAATCTTCTAATCACAATAAATAACCTCTACTAAAGAAATCTTGAAAAGTAGGCAAGTAACAAGGGAAAAACAGGAAACACGCAATACCCGTTCAAGGGTATTGGTGGAAATTTCCAACAATATCCATCAAATTTCTACGGAAAGGCACAAACCACCTACCTCGATCCTAGGAGATCGATATACATGAACCTCGATGATAGATTCCTCTTAGAAAGACGTAGATCCGAGAAAACACATAAAATTTTCATCCCACAATAACTTGAAAACAAGGAGGAATCAAGAAACAAGGCTCAAGCAGAAGGAAGAACTCACCGCTGCGATTCCAACGCAATCGACCGTGCTCGAATCGGAGAACGGACTGTGAGGCGGATGCTCGGAGAAGATTTGGCCGTACGGACGCTCTTGGGCGGTCGAAAAATGAAGAAGAAGACAAATATTGGGGTTAGGCACGACCCCGGTCCGTTTAATGAAAAAAAGAGAAAGAACATGATGTGTACTTCTAGAGTACATGGCGTGTACTTCAATTTTTTCCGTACGCCGAAAAACCGGCCTCCACCTCATCCTTACACATCGTGTATGTGGTCCGGACATGGCCAGCACATGGCTTCGAGCCAGAACAGATTACATGGCGTGTACTCAGAAGGTACACGGCGTGTACTTTGAAAATTTCCAGAAAAACCATTTTTCTTAAAAACTCCAGAAAAAAAGAAAAGCATACTTGAACGAGGATCCGGGTTCTTACAAACATCCCCCCTTCAAGAAATTCGTCCCTGAATTTCCCTAAAGAGGTGGAGAAGAAGAATCCCCGAACAGCTCTGGCCACTGTGATCGTACATCGGCATCCCTCTCCCAGGTCTCGTCTTGTACTTTCCCGTGCTGCCATAACACTCGTACTAGAGGAACAGACCGCCCACAGAGAACCTTCGTACCACGATCGACAATCCAAATAGGATGCTCCTCGAATGATGCATCTGCTTCAAGCTCGACTTCCTCAGGCTGAAAGATGTGAGACAGGTCTGAAAAGTAATGTCGGAGCTGAGAGATGTGAAAGACGTCGTGTATGGCCCGATACCTCTGAGGTAGCTGCAGCCGATAGGCGACTGGCCCCACTCTCTCCAAAACCCCAAACGGCCCGACGTACCATGGCGAAAGCTTACCCTATCTCTGAATCCTCTTGTGTCCCAACCTCGGTGCGACACGTAGGAAAACCTGAGCACCAACCTCGAACTCCAGATGTCTTATCTTCTGATCAACATAAGAAATCTGTCGCGACTATGTTGTAGCCATCCTCTTCCGAATCAGCTCTATCTGCTCTGAAGTATCCTGTACAAGACGAGGTCCGAGCAAAGCTGCCTCTCCGGCCTCCAAGAAACATAAGGGTGATCGGCATGGCCTACCGTACAAAGCCTCATATGGAGCCATCTGAATGGTCGCCTGGAAACTGTTGTTGTAGGCGAAATCCACCAGAAGAATATTCATCTCCCAAGAACCAACAAAGTCAAGGATGCAAGCTTGGAGAATATCCTTATGAACCTGGATCATGCACTCGGACTGGCCATCAGTCTGGGGATGGAATGCTATACTCAAAATTACATATATACCCAAGGCCTTCTGAAGTCCCTACCAGAACCGAGAGGTAATGCGTGCATCTCTGTCTAAAACAATAGAGCGCAGAACTCCATGCAGAAGCACAATCTATCTGATGTAAAGTCATCCCAGGTCATCGAAACTAAAGGTCTCATTGTTCGGCAAGAAGTGAGCAACCTTCGTAAGTCTGTCGACGACAACCCAAACTGTATCATTCCCTCGCGGTGACCTCAGCAACCCAGTCACGAAGTCCATCACAACATTGTTCCACTTCCACTCCGGAATGGGTAACTGCTGTAAAAGGCATGTTGTTTGCTGATGCTCTGCGTCCACCTGCTGACAAGTAGAACACCTCATGACAAAACCAGCAACATCCTTCTTCATACCTAGCCACTAGTACTGGCGAGGAAGATCCTGATAAATCTTGGTGACGCTAGGATGAACTGCCCAAATAGAGGAATGGAAATCCCACATCATCTCCTTGTGTATGTCTGTTGGAACCCATACACGTCCTTGTAAATGCAAGATCTCATCCTCACCCACTATCCATCCAGGAAGAGGGTCCTCTCCTAACACACTCTCCTGCAGGACTAAGCCTTCCGAGTCTGATAGCTGCCTCATCAATACCCGATCAAGTAGCGTGGAGGTAACAGCTATAGAAGATAGAAAAGTCTGTCCCCGTATGTCGTGCACCTCCAGATGCATCTCAAAGAACAAGGCAATCAGTTACCACTAACTACTAGCCTCATGAACTGCCTGAATCTGAGTTCTCCTGCTCAATGCAACTTCTATGGCATTTCCCTTTCCCGGCGTATAAGCAAGCTCGAAGTCAAAATACTGAAGATACTAAACCCACCTGCGCTGACTTAGATTCAGATCACGCTGAGTAAAGATATACTTGAGACTCTTTTGGTCAGTGAAGACCACAAAGTGCTCTCCCAGAAGATAGTGTCTCCAACAGCGCAAAGCATGAACAACAGTTGACAACTCTAGATTGTTCGTAGGGTAGTTCCTGTCATGTGGCCTCAGCTACTGAGACCCATACGCAATGACTCCATCTCCCTGCATAAGCACAGCTCCCAGCCCGATTCTTGAAGCATCATAGTAAACAGTGTAGCTCATTCCAGGATCTGGAAAGATTAGTATCGGTGCTGACATCAACCTCCGTTTCAGCTCTTGAAAGGATGACTCTCATGAATCTGACCATTAGAACCTCACCCCCTTCTTGGTCAGACCTATCAAGGGTTCTTCTAGATGACAAAAGTCTTGAATAAAGCGTATGTAGTTTCCAGCTACCCCTAGGAAGCTCTGTACCTCAAAAAAGTTCTTCTTCTGCTCCTAGGAAACTATAGCTCTCACTTTCTCTGGGTCCACAGATAATCCTACCTCTGAGATGACGTGACCCAAGAAGTGAATCTAATCCATCCAGAAATGGAACTTCGAGAGTTTAGCATAAAGCCGATTCTCACTCAGTGCACTCAGAACGATCTCAAGATATGTGGCTTGGTCGTGTCGAGTGTGAGAGTACACTAAGATATCATCCATGAAGACCACGACGAAGGAATCCAAGTAAGGATGGAATACTCGGTCTATCAGTGCCATAAAAACTGCAGGTGCGTTCGTGAGTCTAAAGGGCATGGCCGTATACTCGTAAAGACCATACCTACTCCTAAAGGGTGTTAGAGGTATATCTTATGGTCTAACGTGCAATTGATGATAACCGGACCTCAAGTCAATCTTCGAGAACACCCAATCTCCTCGAAGTTGATCTAAAAGGTCATCAATCCGTGGCAAGGGATATCGGTTCTTGACTATCAACTAGTTCAGCTTCCGATAATCCACACAAAGAAGAAGGGTATTGTCTTCCATCTTCGCACACAGAACAGGCGACCCCCAATGAGAAGTACTGGGTCGGATGAATCCCTTAGCTTGTAACACCTCCAAAAGCTTCTTGAGCTCCTGTAACTCAGGTGTGGCCATCCTATAGGGAGGAATGGACACCGTTGCCGCTCCTGGAACGAGCTCAATAGAGAATTCTACCTCACACTACGGAGGAAAACCTGAAAAGTCCTCTGGAAAGACATCTCAGAAGCGATCCACCACTGGAGGAAAGTCCAACTGTGGAGTCCCCTGATCATCCAGCTAAAAGCTATCAATCTGGGCTTTCACCCCTCCTAGCCCAAGGTGCTCGAGTCCTGCCCGACTCGCTCGAACGTCCCATTCGCCTCTAGGAAGGAAGGATTCACCATCTGGTGAAATGAAACTGACTCTGCGGAGATAGAAGTCGATGACTACCCGGAAGGGAATAAACCAGTCCATGCCAAGGATGACAACATAGCCTGTCATCTCTAAGACATAGAGGTCTCATAAGAAGCAATACCCTGCAACCTCGAGAGAGAACTCTCTACACTCGTGTACACTAGATGTCCTCATTCCCAAAGTTGTGTCCAGTGTCAACGAGTCGGAAGAAGAAAAGAAGAAGAGTCCAAGGCTCTCCAGAACAGCAATAGAGATAAATCTATGTGTAGTACCAGTATCAAAAAGGGTTTATGATAAAACTGAGGCTACTAAAATCATACCTTGAACAGTAGAAGGGTCGGGATCCTACTCATGATAAGTCTGCTCCACGACGATATACTAGCCTGCACCGCGGCCCTGTGCCCCCGACTGACCACTCTGAGCTGAACCTCCCTACTGGTGCTGAGGGACTGGTGGCTGACAGCCACATCCTCGACCTCCACCTCGGCCTGAACGGTCAAAAGAACTCCAGTTCCCTGACTGGTGGGAGACTGGTGGGGCTGCTTTTGAACGAGGAGTCATGGAAGAACCCCGGTCACCTGCTGCTGATGAGAAAACCTGGCATAAATGCTTAAGGTGGCCCATCTTGCCACAAGATCAGCACTCCACGGGTTATCTCTAACACTGCGGCCTCGTGTGCCCTGTCCGGCCACACTGGTAGTATGTCACCTGACTGCCTGATGATGCGTATCGCTTCCTCGAATCACCGCGCGTAGGCTCCCTACGACGCTTCTTGCTGTCATCTGAAGGAAAGCTATCTCTGGAAGCAGAACCACCCTAACTCGCAGCTCCAGAGTCTCTCAGATTGTGCTCTGAAATTAGTTCCGGGTTGACGATTGAAGTAATGGAAGTCGGCTGGAAGATGTTCACATGTGAGTGAATCTCCCGCCCAAGTCCATCCTCAAACTTCCTTGCCAAAAACACCCCACTCCCATCCTGAAGGGGTGTAAAATACTGAAGCTCAGTGAAACGAGAGGAATACTCTATGACAGATAGAGTACCCTGCTCTAAGCTCATGAACTCCCGGGCTCGATCGGCCCTCAGGGTCTCCGGGTAAAAGTAGTCGTAGAACACGCACTGGAACTCCTCCCATGTCATAGACTACTGCTGACCCACCTGTGAGATCACGTCCCACCACCACTTGGCGGAGTCTCAGAGCATGTAGGTGGCGAGCTAGACCCGCCTATCTAGAAGCGTCTCCAGATGCTCGAATATAGTCAGCATGGCTTCTAGCCATGACTATGCAGCCTGAGGTCCTCCGTCCCTCGAGAACGTGGGAGGATGCTGCTGCAGAAAGACCTGCGTCTAGTCTTCCATAGACAAGGTAAGAGGCGGTGCTCCCTGGAAGGCCTGCATTATCCTCATGAAACCTTCCCTGAACTGCACATCAGTGCCCGCGACTGGTACAACAACCGGTGCCAAGGCTGGCTCAGCTGGGGGATCGACAGGAAGTCCCTGATCAGCCCTGTCTGGCGTCTGATCACTGCCTGATGAAAAATGTATGACCGGAGGACGTCTCGGAGGCATAGCTCTGAAAGATCAAAAGCACACCTTAGATATGGAAAACAAGGACAAGGAACACAAGAGTACAAAATGGAAACAGGGGAAGAAAAACACACACGATTGAAAAACACGACTACACGGCGTGTATAAAACTACACAGCGTGTCTTCTTAAACCACTGACATGGGCGTATACTCCTTCCCTACAAGTCGTGTACAATTAAAACTACACAGCGGGTTGACCCCCACACACGGCGTGTACTAGAAAACTATTCTCCTGCCCGAGTCTCCTTACACGGCTAACCCACACGGTCCGACTCAACCCGATCCTACACGGCGTGTGCGAAAAAAACACGGTGCGCAATAGACAAGCCTTCAGAGGTCCGTGTTTTTGAGTACATGGCCATCTACATGGATGGACCTTACACGGTGTGCTCTGAACAAGCACGATGTGCATAGGCGAAGGTGACACCATCCCGTGTTGTTTGTGACACGGTCGAGTGCCTGGGAAAGGCTACACGGCGTGTTCCGAACAAACACGGCGTGCAGAAAAGAAGGTCACGCCGGCCCATGTTGTTCGTGACATGGCCAGGTATATGTACAGGACTACATGGTGTGTTCTCTACGGATACAGCGTGTTCTACCCGAGCTTCCCCGGCCCGTGTTGTTAGTGACACGGTCGGGTACACGACTCCGAACTCACACGGTGTGTAGCAATGGTACACGGCGTGTTCCTGAAGTTACTCCTATGACACCGTGTTCTGCTCACACAGTCAGTGAAATAGCATAAAAACTACACGGCGTGTATCTAAAAGGTACACGCCGTGTATTCTGGGTTTTTTTGGGCAGTAGCTCAGAAACTGTGCAGAATTCTAGAAACACAAAAAAAACAAGGGAAAAGATGCCAAATTCCGATCCCGGAGGGCCCATAACACCTCAAAAACCAAAATTTGACGTTCATTTTAAGCAAGGAACAAAGAAATAGTTTTCTAACACAACAGTAGAGACTCTATCAAACAACTATCACAAAAGAATGCATAATCTACACAAAGTCTATCACAACAGCATGCAATCGCTAATGCACCCTAGATGGCATGGTAAGAATGCATGACATGTGATTTCTACAAGTTACTATATGATGCATAAGATATAATACCCTCATATCATTGGGTTGCGATAGAAATAGAACCGAAATATCAAAAACAATAACTGCACAAGTCATACGAATCACTCTAGGTGAAAACATACCAACCATAAAATCTCAAGACCAGAAAACTGCAATTAACGAGGTAATATGGCTTTCCCTATACATGGGATAGCTAATCCCGGGCATAGATTAATTTCAAGTACCAAATCCTTCCTATCCCTGTATAAGGTCTACAAAAAGTAAGATAATAGAAAAGAACTCCTCTGATACCACTTTGTAACGTCCTGAGTCCAGAGCCCTTCCACTGGTGCACCATACCTGGTTCACCACATGACCTCAAGCGCGTTTCCCCGAATGCTGGAGGCTGCCGAATAGAAGTGAGGGACTTCGTGAGTCGGTGGGGAAACTAGGACCTCATTTGGTTAGGTATACAAGGTATAAAAACAACAATAAACATCGGAAGTAGCAAATGAAATTCATAACAACAGAAACCAAACAACGGAAGCAATGTAGATATATAACTATGATGAAAATGATGCAGCAGGTAAAAGTATCTAAGGAAAGAAGCCAACACAACAACGTGCAGAAATAATACTGAAACCAAGTGAAAAAGAAAAACAAAATAATCTCCTCAGCATCGCAAGCCACGTCTCGGTCCCATTCTCCCTAGCTCCTGATACAGTCAAGATCCTGAAGTAGAAGGGAACTTGCCCTTATCTATACCTGTTGCAACATAGTCTTCTTGTGCCCAAAAGCATGGCCCAAACAGGGTTTGAGATACAATCCCAGTAGGCAATCACCAAAATATCTGTGCCTAACAGTCAATGAATACATGGCAGTAATAATACAAGAAGTAGTAAACGGAAAAGCACAAGTACCTACAAACCACAGTTCTAAAAAGGAAAGCACACAAGTAAGTAGTCAGCAACAAGAAGAAAATAGTTAACCCACTGGGTAGCTCTCACAGTAGAACCCCTATGGTTCAACCTCTAAGTACTAGCAACCCTCTGGGAGGCACACACCGTCTCACCCCTCTGGTTCAGCTATGTAAATAAGCAGACTCTCTGGGGAAGCACTCATAGACAATTCCCCCTATAGTCTCGTATCGTGCTAAAGGATCTCTGGGGAAGTACTCAACATAAATTCCCCCTATGGCCTGCGTTGTAATTAAAACACACTCTGGAGAAGCCCTTCCATCAATTCTCCCCTTTGTCTCACATCGTGATTAAAAGACACTCTGGAGAAGCCCTTCTGTCAATTCCACCTTTGGTCTACTACTCTAGGTTCTCACAGTCCTAAGTGAAAGGTTATACATGCTCAGAACGCATGTACATCATCCAAGTAAACCTCAAGAACTACTTGGCTATCAACTAAGGCTCAACAGCAAAACAAGGCAACAATCCACAATCCTACAACTAGGGACGGCAACTGGCTAAATGCCAAACAGGCAGAACAAGCATGGCAAGAAAACTGAGCACAAACAAAATCCTCTAATCACAAGCAATAACCTCTACTAATGCAGTCAAGGAAATCAGGTAAGTAATAAGGGAAAAACAGGAAACACGCAATACCCCGTTCAAGGGTATTGGTGGAAATTGCACAAAATATCCATCAAAATTCTACAGAAAGGCACAAACCACCTACCTTGATCCTAGGAGATCGATATACGTGAACCTCGACGACAGATTCCTCTTAGAATGACATAGATCTGAGAAAACACACAAAACGTTCATCCCACAATAACATGAAAATAAGGAAGAATCAAGAAACAAGGCTCAAGAAGAAGGAAGAACTCACCGCTGCGATCCCAACACAATCGACCGTGCTCGAATCGGAGAACGAACGGCGAGGCGAATGCTCGGAGAAGATTTGGCCATACAGACGCTCTCGGGCGGTCGAAAACTGAAGAAGAAGACAAATATGGGGGTTAAGAGTGACCCCGGTCCGTTTAATGAAAAAAAAAGAAAGTACATGGCATGTACTTCTAGAGTACACGACGTGTAAATCAATTTTTCCGTACTCCAAAAAACCATCCTCCACCTCAGCCTTACACACCGTGTGTGTGGCCCGGACACGGCCAGCACACGGTTTCAAGCCGGAACAGAGCACAAGGCGTGTACTCAGAAAGTACACGGCGTGTACTTTGAAAATTTCCAGAAAAACCATTTTTCTTAAAAACTCCAGAAAAAAAAAAGAAAAAGCATACCTGAATGAAGATCCAGGTTATTACATATTTGATGTAAATATATATGATGTGTTGATTAAAATGAAACTTTTTATGTGTTATAAATATTTAAAATATCATGATGATTACTAGATGGATTTAATAATTATACTATGGTATGATAGATCAGCGTGTGTTATTATTATTATGCTTGGTGAAAACTCCCAATACCTGAAGTAGTCTTTCTTATTCATCCTTTACACTATTACATGAAATCACACCATTTATGAAGATATAATCCTAGTTGAATTTTTATAGATTCAAAAATAAATAGGTAAAATTATTATTCCTTAAACTTATGTGATCTTTATTAAATCATGTGATGGTTTTGAAGACATACAAGAGGAACCACAATGTATTGTACACCATTTTAAATGTCCATATTTTCAATATATTTATTGAATTTTCATATTAACATTCATGGTAGATACTAATACAGTTTTTTACATTTTTTTACTACATCAAATAAATGTTATTGACTTTAATAGAACCCTTCAGAACCATTATCAAAATGCAAGGACCTTTATTTCCTATTTGAAAAATATATGAAAAATAAAGTATTCAATAACTAAAATGATGATGAAAATGAATGTTTATAAATGATTATGAGATAATTTGAAGTAGGGAAACTATGTATAGAATTATATGTATGAATATGGTTATATTATTTAAGTATAGAAAATATAATATTATTATACGTTATGTTAAAATAACATACAATGCAATTTAGACCTATGGTAATGGTTTCCAATATAATTTTTATGTATATGAGATATATTCCACAATCTCCATTTGTTTCTTTTTTGGGTGTATATATGACACTTTTTATATGTTATATAATCAATATATATATATTTATGGAATTTACAAATTCATTTTTTGTTACTTATTACATATGGGTTATGATTCAAAAGTCACAATTAGGGAAAGGGTTTTATGTTAAAATATAACTTTTTACCAAGATCATCAATGATAAAATTCTTGTTGATGAAATTATACGATTTAAATTTCATAAATATCATTTATTATAATATAATCTAGTTATTTAATGATATTACCTTTTTCCCTTTCATTTAAAACTCTCTAAGTACTCATAATACCAAAAGAATATTTTTATGAAAAATAGGCATTATTTCTCTCTTCAGTCAAGAATATTTTTCTTTTATGTCCATATTAGTTTTCAGATTTGTTTTAAAATATTTTTTACTTTAACCAATTATTGATTAAATTTATTTTTCCTCATATTTTAAGTAATATAAAAATATTAAAAATGAATTTATTTTTATATTTTGAAAGAAGAAATTTTTACCAAAATGGTGAATGATATATATATTTGAACATATAATACATGAATAAATTTCCCTCTTTCATGAAACAATTTTCATAGAATATTCATTTATAATTTCCATTGGTTTTTTCAATGAATGATTTTAACATATTTAGAATTGTTTTATTTTAATTAAGTGATTTTAAAATTAAAAGGGTATTCTCATAAATAATTATTCCAGTGATATTTAATTTTTATTTTTAACTACAACAACATCCTATGATTATTTTTATTATTTAATAGGGTCAGAAAACAATTTTACCATTTTTATTATTTCTCCATATGGTTATTGAATATAATGATAAAATACTGATGAAATCCATTTTCTTTTCCCAGATTTAAGATATATTGTATTGATAAATGTTTTCATGTCATTGAGGTATAAATATTAATGTGTTATGATTATGTAATGGGTGGTGCGGGTAATTCCATCCAATTTATTAGATAATGTGTAATTATCATTATCTCAATGGTTATATGACAGGTTATCCCAAGCTGTACGGAGGGTAGATGATAGGTTATCCCAAGCCCAGAAGAGGGTAAATAGGAGGTAATCCCAATCCCAATAAGGGTACATGGGTTGCTATATAGAGGCCACAGATTTTAATAGATTGAAATTAAATTAATTTTTTATGATTATTAAATACATTACAAAAACATAGACCTAATAATCATAAAGGTATAGTGCCATTGGGAAAATGGAAACATAAAAAAATCCTTCATATGAAAACTAAATCATATCCTACTATATTCTTCTTTACTAGAACCCTAACTAGAAATATCGTACATAATATATTTATTCAAAACATGGGGAAATTAAATATAAAAAAGGGTGATACCAGATGATATGAAATTGTAGATGGGGGAGATACATAAGCCTAAAAATAACCTAAGTGTATGAGAACATGATCGTAATATTTGAAAACTATACCCTTCATATCAAAGATCATAATCATGAGTCATGGAATAAATATTTTCAGTACATAAGACATGAATCTTAAGTAAATATTATAACATGAGTAATAACTATACAAATGCAATATGTATTTGAATTTTGGTATATATATAATCATTAGAAATAATTTCCATAGTTGACAAGGATCACTTCTAGGGATATACTAGTGGGATGATTTCACTTCCCAAAACATCATAATAGTCAAGGTTCACTCCCAAGACAATCATTATAGAAATTTGTTTTACTGAACTAGATTCAATCCCCATTACAATACTTTATATCTCATGAGATATGAATAAATATCCAATGAATTGGATGAAGATATATGTCCCACCTTTCACATAATAAAAATCATATGTATAGGTATCATAAGACCATTAATGAATCATCATATAATACCCATGAAATGAAATGGGTTTCATAAATTTTTCATTATATAATAACCTGTGGAAAATAGATAGGTTTCATGATCATATCCTCATTTCATTATAGTATCACCCATGAAAGATTATGTTTGTTTCATAAGAATGTAATCCTGGTATATCCTGTGGAATAAAAACGAATTTCATAAACATATTTCCATCAAAAATATATACCATTCATATATAAAATAATAATTGTATCATTTTTTCAAATCCCCATAAATTAATAATTTATATCAAATGATTTTATCTTAGATGGAAAATTATTTCGAAACATAAATCACTTTGAATGTTTCTTCTGGAAAATAACTCTACCTAAAAAAATAATATTCTAAACTAAAAATTATTTAAAAATTTCAGAAATAATTTTATTTGAAAATACAAAATAAAAATTATAATATAATATTTTAAATATCATGTGGTCACGATGTTTCAATATTCCATATAATTTGTATATGTTAAAATAAAGATTCATTGCACCTTTTCTGTGAAAGCTAAAGGAACCTTGGTTAGAAAAATAAATGATGATTCCTTTCAAGTTATTTTTTATTATTTTAGAAGATGGTTAAATTTGAATTTAATAAATCATTTGGATAATTTTAAAAACTTTTTTGAAAATGGTTTGAGAGAAAATGGTTCTGAAAAAATAATTTTTCTATCGAAGAAAGGAGTAAATAATTTTTTAATAAAAACATTTTTTTGGACTCAAGAGTACATAAATTGTGAAAAAAAGAAGGAAAAATTTATTATCCAAAAATAAGTATATGAGAATAAAATACATGATTTTCTTGTGAGATAGTTCATAATATTTCATCATTGGAATCATAATCATGATCATTCCTAAAAAAAGTTAAAATTATAAAATAAAAGCTTCTCTACATTGGTAATGATGAATTGTAAGCCCCATGAAATTCAAATCATATAATTAATTTGTAAATAAAAATTATTTTTATTATTATTAAACATAAAATAAATTCTTCGGTAGTATATAGACCACATAAAATAAATCAACGGGGAATATGGTATGTGTCTCACAAAAATAAAATGGGAGACAAAAACCCTTACCTATAATATCAACTTCCAAAACACATACACAATCATACAATATAGTAAATGTGTTTTTATTGTAAATATATTAAATTATAATAATTATATATATTATACCATATATTATTTTCTTATGATGTTTTATTAGGTGTTTATTAATAGTTCTATGTTAATGTCACGTTGGATGCAATAATTGCATTGATTTTCATGTATGCTTTTATTTTTTATTTTTTATCCTCTTATAATTGTTATGGCTTGATAATATCAATAATTATAACAATGATATAGATTTCATATATATTTAGAATACTTTTTATGGTAATCCATATGATTTAGAGATAGAAAATTAAATACATCATTTATGGATACGGTGGGTCGTACACACTCATGTATATTATTTCCATTTTCTTGATGGATTGAAAGAAATAAGGTCAAATAAAATATTAAAATAAAAAATTCATTTCTATTTCATATATAATACATATTTTTTAAAACGCATACTTTTTTACCTTCCATGTAAAGCATGAATGAATCATATTGCATCGAGATGTGATAGTCCTCCATACACACTAGTAAAATTGTCGTATTACCATAAAAAAATTATAAAGTTATATATGATATAATAATTATCTATGTATTAAAATATCATTTATATAAAAAATATAATTTGTAATATAATCTTATATCCATCCATGATAAGTGGTGATGGAAAGGGAATAACATTAGTTCATGAGGTGATAGTCCTCTCCACACACGAAGGATGATTTCATATCCCATTTCATCGAAGAAGAGACGGTTTTATGTAATTAACATAAAATAAAAATATATAAAAATATATAATACATGGGATATATTATATAATCATTATTTACTAATAATTTATGTATGTGTAGGAATAAATAAAATAAAATGCTCTGTTAGTGATGTTTCCTCTTCTTCAGACAATTTCATTTAGTTTGCACCGAAATGATTCATAGGTTGGATTTAAGATAGTATTATGGATTCCTGGTAGTGAGGAGGGAAGTAACAATGTTTTCTGGTAAGTTTTTGGGAGAATAAAGAGGTTTTGGTTTTTTTCATAGGATATGTGAATAGATGAAATTTTATAAGTGATGTGAGTGGAACAACAGTAATTTTCATAACAAAAATGTGATTAGCACATTTTTCACATGAAAACGCTCAAAATTGAAAATTATCAACAATATAATATATAATTAATAAATATGGATATCCAAATGGTTTTATAAATTTTTTTGTCATTTTTAACCCTTATCTTTTTATTATATCCTTTAGTAAAATTATTTTTACCTTAACTACGGTAAACATATCCTTACTACTTTAAATATTAATTTTAGTCAAAAAATAATTTTACCTTATTAGGTAATATGAATAATAATTATTAATAAAAATTAATCCATTTTTCAATATTTCCCTCAAATAAGTGAACAAATTTAATATAAAATTTTCCCAATGACACGGCAAGAATGATTGTTGTCAAAGAGAAGATGTTTGAATTTTTAAAACGTTTTTACTACTAAATTATCTATGAAAATTTTATTAATGACCAAAATTTTATTAAATGATATATAATTTTTCTAATGATACATTTAACCCCATTTTAAAAAAAATTACTTATAAATTGTTTAAACAAAATGGCTATTTTAAATAAAACCCATTCCTTATCATTATTCACGATGAAATTAATATTTTTAGAAATATCCAATAAATTCACCCTAAAAATTATTATATGATTAATTAAAAAATGAATTATATTTTATCAATTTAATTTTTAAATCATTCCTTAAATTAACATTTTTATTGTTCATAAAAATAAAAAACCATTTTTTTTGGGAAAATAATATTTTCAAAACATAAAAAGATATTACCAAAAAATTGAGTACTTTTCTATCAAGATGGTTTCTTTTTATAGAATGATTATAATTAATATATAAAAAGTTTATATTACTATTTATGTCACTATGTTTAAATAATATTTAATAACAACCATGTTTAGATAATAATATTAATAATACATTGTGGTTTATTATAACACAGTGTTACATGTAACATAATCAAAACTCGGTGTTTTGGGAAATGAAAGACATGAAAATGAAATTTAAATTACTAAAAGAATAATATTTCTTAAAATCAAGGGGAGGTACATTATACCCAATTTACAATTAATTTCTCAATTGGAATTAGTTACTCAAATACAGAAAAATGAGGATAATTATGCCTCATAATTTATTCAAGTTCATAAGTAGCTTCTTCAAACCCTTGGGTTCACAATAAAACATTTTTCAAGAATATTATGATTGTATAATAGAAATTTACATCTATGATCCAGAATCTCTACTAGATGTTCCTGATAAAAAAGATCAATCTCTTGCATTATGACCTCCGAGATCAATTAATTTGAAGGATCATGAATGTACCACCTCAAGATAGATAAATGGAAAAAATCATAAAGTTGATAGAGGTATGGTGAAAGAAACAAATGATAGGCTACCATCACAATATTATCAATAATATAAAATGGACCATTATACCTAGGTATGATTTTTCTTATCTTTATAATTCACATTTCCTTCTTCCATGGTGAAATTATTTGAAACACCTTGTCACCAAATTCAAATTTTTGATCACACTAGATATTGCAAACACAAATTTTATATTGGATTTGAGTTCCCTTGTTGTTTTTTGAATTTATGTAATGATATTTTCCATTTATTTATCTATATAAGGTCCCAATAGATTGTTTTATACATTTATATTTCATCACATAAGATCTATACGCTTGTTTCCAATGTGGTATTCATAATGAGACATTTGAATGCATGGGTGAATGTTATTCTTGTTAGAAAACTCAATTAAAGGAAGGTGTTCATCCCGACAACCTTTGACATCCATTAAACAATTTCTCAATTATCATAGAGTGTTTTAATTTTTCTCTTTTACTGAATATCTATAAAATGATGATATATAGTTTTGAAACATAATTCTATATCTAGATCATACTGATGAATTTTTTTAAACATTGAGGTAAACCTTGGATCCCGATTAGATAGAATGGAATGTGGTACTCTATTAAAACAATAAAATTAATTAATGTATTTTCTAGAAATTTTATCAAGACATAATTCTTCTCTAAAAGTTATTTAGAGTTCTAACATTATATGAGGATTGAATATAACCCATATAATAGTATTCTCTTTAGATGTTTTGAGGAGTCTGATGACAAAATCCATGATTATGTTTTCCCGTTTCCATTTTTGAATAAGTAATGGATGTAACATCCGTATAAATTTTTTATCTCATTCTCAACTCGATGATATACCAATTATCGAGATACAAACATTGATATATCTCTCATTATTCCACCCCACCATAAATACTATTTCAAATATCTATACATTTTTATAAATCTAGGATGAATAAAAAATGAATAATTATGAAATTCCTCTAACAAATCATCCTTCAAATATATTATAGAGATAACACATACATAGTTCCTAAACCATATCATTCCATAATATTCAAGGATAAAAATAGGATAATTTCTAACCCTTTTTTGTAGATCTACATATTCCTTCTTCACCTATTTATTCTTCTCATGGTCAGATGGCTTAACATTAAATTGAGAAATATATGATTTATCCCCTTACTATATATTTCGAAATATATCCTTTTAAATACCAAAATATTGGATATTTTTTTATCTGCATCATTGAAAATATAGAACAATCCTCTCATCTTAAGGCATCATCCTCTTGGTTTTCTTTCCTGGGGTGGTAATGTATTGAGAATTCATAATATTTAATTATCTCTAAACATCTTCTTTGGTGAATATTCAATTCCTTCTTCATAAATATATACATTAAATTTTTTTTGATATATATATCACAGTTTTCTCTATAATGATAATGCCTCCATATCCTTAATGAAAAAATTAACACTGCTAACTAGAAATCATCAGTTGGGTAATTTTACTCATGAACTATGAGTTTTCAAGATGCATAAGATATTACCATGTCATTTTTCATAAGAACACATCCAAATTCCTTAATGGATGTATTACTATAGACTAAGACCCCACATATACTAAAAGGTTATTTATGTACAAGTGCACTGAATAATATTCTATACAGTTCATTAAAATTATCCTCACATTGATCTATCTAGAGGAACTTACCCTCTTCTAAGTTAACAATGTGAGTGGAATAGATATTAATGAGAAATTGTTCAAAAAACGTAGATTATATCCAACTAAATCAAGGAAACTAAAGATATCAACCACCCTGGATGGTCTGGGATAACACTCAATAGCCTCCATATTTAATGGATATAAAGATATACCTTCTTTTTTGAATATATGAACCAATAATGAATCCTTTTACAGTGGAAATTCACACATAATAAATTCTTCATATAGATTTTCTTTCCCTTGGGTATTTAGTAAAATTACAATGTGATCTTCATGCTCTTATATTCTCTTTGAATAGAAAGGAGTTTCATCTATAAAGAATATAATAAACTGATCAATATAATATCTAAATACTTTTTCATTAAATCCACAAAGATAATGGAGGTAATTTGTAAGATTAAAGGGAATCCCTTTGTATTCATCGTTTCCATATCTTATACAGAATGACCGCTTGGGTATATCCTCCTTATTAACCCTTAATGGATGATATATAGAATAAATTTCAATAAAAAAACATATTGTTCTCTACACATTAGATCAAATAGGTCATCACTATAGGGTATATGACAATTTTTCTTGACCATTATCTTGTTTAGCACTTAATAATCAATATATCGTCATATTGATCCATATTAATTTTAAAAATAATAATATGTACACCCCAGGGTGAAACACTTATTTGATTGAATAACTTTTCAAAGATACCCAAGAGTTACATTTTTGGTTCTTGAAACATAATCAAGGCTATTTTATTGGGAGTCTTTGAATTGTAATGGCACCAAGTATGAGTTTTATTAAGAAATCAACACCAATTTTTGCTGGAAGTCTTGGAAACTCTTATATAAAGGAATAAAAAGAATATGACACAATAGGAGTATAATTTAAGATGATTTTCTCCCAAAATAACTGTGATAAACTCCCCTCATGAATAGGAATCGAAATCCATATAGTGGATTATATTATAACTGTAATTTCATATTTACCATTTCACTCATAGATGATCCTAGGTTGGTTTTTAAAATCAATTTTAACCTCCCATATTGGATAATTGATGTGGAATTTATGTAGGTAAATACAATAAATTTCATAGATAACATACAATTTTATTAGAAGAATAATGTCTAGATTTTTAGGAGGAAGATTATCATAAATATCAATTAGAGTAGAATCCTAGACATGAGATGTGATCATTGTTCCATTTGGGATTTTTAAATATAATTATATATCTAATAGTTTGTGTGTAATATTGGAACCCTTTTGAAATTCATAATAAATTTATCAATGGGTATATCCTGAGTCAAATTAGACAATAGAAGTTCTTGAGTGGATGGTAAGTGTACCTTTCACCATGCCATTATCACACACCTCATTAAAAATTGTGATTTTATGAGATTTTCCTTTTCACTCAACTTAATAGGTTGTTGAAATCAATCATCATCATTATCTATTGAATTTGGTAACTTTATATAATTCACTCTATACACCTTTCATTATAAAGACTGGAGTGTGTGTGTTTCATTCTATGGTTCATTCTCTCTATTTTCATCATTATCCATCTTCTTCCCCTCACATTGGATTTCAATTACATAATGAAATTTTCTTCCACACCTAAAAAATTTTACTATTTAACTTAGGAAAATTACCTCCATGTTTCTTCCCACTCTATGAGAATAATGGAAAGCTCATATTCTTGTATCTATAGTTTTTATATTTTATTCACAATTATATTTTTTAGTTTTTGTGAAAACCATGAAATTGATATGTAAATCTATCCTCCATTTTCACCTTGATAGCAGATTGAAAAATATCTTCATTAATACTAAATTATATTATCGATTATACCATTATAAGACTTTGTATCAAGATACTAACGAACCAATAAAACATCGATTTAGGCTATATGATTATACCAGAAGATTAAATCACAAGTCATATAAAAATTTCCTTATTAGTACCCACATATTCTTTATTATATGGATTTATTTTAAAGAACTCTTTCCCCATCATTGTATAAACAATCGGAGGAAATAACTTATTGAAAAATATGTCCTTGAACTAAACACAATACATGAATTCAATTTTATATTATTTCCTCATATACATGGCATGATTCCACCATGGATCCACCTCAACATATAAATGGTAGACAACCAAAATGAATTTTTTCTGTTCTGAGTAGTAGAGAAAAATTCTACAACATTTTATTACAGAGTGACTAATACTTAGACTTAGACTTATACATTTCTTTAGAGATCTCACTAAATATTTCTAATCTATGTTTCCAAAGTTTAACTAAACATATCCCCTGATACCAACTATTGAATCCTACAAATTTAATAAATGTATATTACATTGATTTTTCATGAACATTATTACATTAAAAATCATAAGAACGTGGATCATAATGTTATAGAACCCTGGGAAACATAGAAACACAAAAAACTAGTTTTTATTTGAACTAAATCTTTTCCAACTGTGTTCTTCATAACTATGTTTTTTCTCAGAAATATCATACAAAATAAATTTTTCATAAAATTGGGAAAGGGAACATATGAAAAGGTGATCCTAGATACTCAGTAATGTTAAACAAGTTATATGTGTATTCTTAATTTAGACGTTAGAGTATGAGAACATGATTTTATCATTTGAAAACCAGAACTTGCATATAAATGATCATTATCTTGAGTTATGGAATATATATTGGCATCAAAAAAGATATGAATCAATATAAAATAAAATAACATTAGTTATGTGATAATTAAAATGGCATAAGAAAGGTAATTTTTCCATATACAGAAGCATATAAAATTATTTCCATGGTAGTAAAGGCCCACTACAAATTCTATCTTAGTGGAATGGGTTTACTCCCCAAACCATCAAAGTAGTCTACGTTCACTCACAAAACAATCATATCGAATAAATTACCCTACTGAATGGGATCCACTCCCCATTACAATCCCATATATCTCATGATATATGAGTCTTCACCCAATTCATTGGAAAGATAAATAGGTCCCACCAATCACATAATGAAAATTATACGTTTGTGTGCCACAAGATTTTATAATATTCATAATATAACATAAATGACATAAAATGGGTCTCAAACAAAATCATCATATCAGAAAATATATAAGTGAGATAGCTTTCACTATAATTATAGTATTTCATCATAAAATAACCCGTGGAAAAAGTGGTAGGTTTCATAAGAATATTATCATGGTATAATCAATAGAATAAAAACAGGTTTAATAAAAATATTATCATTATAAAAATAAAACATCCATAGAATAAATCATAATGGTACAATTGGTTCATATCTATATTAAATCATAAATTACATCAAATGATTTTATCTTTGAAGGATAATGATTTTGAATGATAAATCACAAGGAATATTTCTTGAGGAAAATATTTTCTTTTGAAAATCATTTTATAAAACATGAAATTCATAAAATATATTATAAATAAATTTATTTGAAAAAAATGGAATATTATAATGGAATATTTAAAAATATTAGTCCATTGTAGTGTAAAATTTCATACATTCCATATACATTAAAATAAAATATTATTTCTCATTTTAATTTGAATACAAATAGAACATTTTTGGAAAATGATATAAAGATAAATTTCAATTTAAAAAAATGTAAAACAAGGTTAAAAATTTCATTAATAAATAATTTGGAGAATTTTAAAGAAAATTTTAAAAAACTTTTAGAAAATATGGTTTGGGAAGAGGAAAGAGTGAAAGACCAAAAAAATAAAGGTTATTTTACTTAAAAACATTATTTTAAACTCTTGATTAAATAAAGAGATTAAAATGAAAAGAAAACATGTATTCAAATGAAATAACTATATGAGAATAAAATACACGACTTTCTTCATATATAAATCTTCATCATTGGATGCATTATCATGAATAATCCTAGTAAAAGATGAGATTATAATATAAAGCACATACCAATTCTGTAAATTTGAATCACAAGCCCCATGAATGAGATATCAAAAAATGGGTGAGTAAATACAAATAAGTTTTAGTATAATTAATAAAAAAAATAAATTCCTGGGTTGTTTATAAACCGCATAAAATAAATAGGCTGTGAATATGACAATTTTCTCATATAAGTTAGAAGTGAGATGAAAATACCTTGCCATAAGTCTCGACTTCCGTCAAACACATTAAAAAAATATTTTATAATAAATACGAATTTTTTATAAATATATTTGAAAACCATAAATATATATATCACACCATATATTGTCTTTCATATAACCATTTGTTACATTTTTATTAACAATTCCATGTTAAAGTCACGTTTTGGGAAATAATTTCATTGTTTTTCATGTAAGTTTTAATTTTATATTTTTGGTCCAATTAATTTTATCATTCATCCAAAATATAAATACTTACCATTATTTAAATATAATATATATTAATTATATATATTTGGAGTAATCTAGAATATTTAGATATATAAAATGAAATACATTATTCATGTTGGCGATAGGTCATACATATAGATAAATTCTATTACAATTTTCTTAAAGGATTGAAGGAGATAAGGGAAAAAATATATTAAAAACATAAAATCGTTTTTATATCATATATATCAAATATTTTTATTAATCACATCCTTATTAGCTTCCATTTAATGTGTTAATCAATCACATCGTTTCAATATGTGGTTTTCTGCCATACACATGAGAGACATTATCGTATTCTCCTAGATTGGAAAGTTTAATATAATATTTTCTATAATAGTTATATAAGTATTAAAATATCATAAATATAGTATATAAACATTTATTCAACAATTTTATCCACTATTGAGATCTGGTGATGGATAATTAATAACATTAGTTCATGAGTTGGTAGTCTGTTATACACACATATACTGATTTCAATAGCTCATTTGATTGAATATGAGATGGATGTAAGTAATTTATATAACATAAAAAAATTAGTATATGTAATATTATTTTATTTTTATAACATAATTTTTTAAGAATAATTATACAATATGGAGGAGTAAATAAAATAAAACACTCAGTTAGGGATGATACCTCTTATTTGGACATTTTTTTTGGTTTTCAGCCAAAGGAATCTTCTTTTGGATTTATAACAAAAATAATTATTATAGTATGTGAGGAGGTAAGTAAGGATTTTATATTAATAGTTATTGTCTAATCCAAATGGTCTTTTATGTTTAAAGGGGAGAGTAGAATACGTGGCCGTTTATAATTTAGGTGAGTGACACACATGTAATTTTATGAAAAAAAGGTATACCCAAATTTTTTAAAATGTCACAAGGATAAATAATGGACAACTATAGATTATAAAATATATAAGGTCTAAATAAGTCATAAAAATGGGTGATTTTAATGTTTTGGGTAATTTTTAATCCTTATCATTTTAATTTGTCCCCCAGTAATCCCATTTATACCTCAACCACAGTAAATAATTTTTATTGTTTTTATTATTAATCTTGGTAAAAAAAACTATGTTAAAATTACTATATAACACAAATTACTATTATTCAATATATGGAATCCATTATTCCAAATTAAATTCACAGAATGGAAAATTTTAATTTAAAATTAATCCTACAGATGCGTCGAGAAAGCAAGATTTCAAAGAGAAAATGATTCATAGTATAAATAAATTTTATATCAAAAATAAATAAAAAATGATTTTAATGACATAAATTTTATTAATTGATAATATTTTATATAATGTTTCTTTTATACACATTATAAAAAAATATCCACATAAATTTTTTAATTGAAAAGGTAGTTTTTAATAAAACATAATTTTACTATTCATCTTGAAATTAGAATTTCAAAGAAATACAAAAAATTCACACTAATATGATTTTGATATTATTAACTAAAAAATAAATTTTATTTTATCAATGTATGTTTCTGAAATTATGAAATATTAATTTTTTTATTGTTTAAAAACAACAATTTTTTGGGAAAATATTATTTTCAAAACATGTAAAGGATTTTAAAAAATATGCAATTTTTATCAATATATTATATTTATTTAAAACCATTATAATTAATATTTTTAAATTATTTATTAAAACTAATATAAATAATTTAATGGAGATGTTATAATTATTGTGTTTAAATAATAGTATTAATAATATAGGTTTATTGAAATATTGTATCGCGTTTAATGTAATCTAAACTTAGTGTTTCATGTGACACTTGATATTAAAGAAATTTATTTTATTACCTAAAATTAAAAATTCATCAATAATTTTGGTGTTAAAGCTTAGCCTAAACCCAACATGTGACGACTTCCTTGATAGATAGCCTTGGAAAATTATATATATGATTAATATTATTCTACACTTGTTATGCTAATCTCTTTGTCTTAATCATATTCTTAGGATATGATATTTTGGGTAATGGTCTTTCATTATTATATGATTTAGGTCTAATGAATTGTACAATCCTTATACAATGGTTTTGATATATGAATTTTTGGGTATGATTTTTAAATTTTAAGTTTCTATTCTCATACCCTTGTACTCTTGTTATGATTAAAGATGATCATTGTATGATATCTCCCTTTTTTTACCCAAACTGAGTATCTTAGATCACCCTTTCATGAGATTATATTACATAGGTTATGATTAATGTTTTTAATTACTGTATGATTAAGAATTGTACCATGTGAGAATAAGTATTAAAGAGATATTGATGTATCTTTAAAGAAATAATATATTAATATATCTAGTATATAATGATACAAAACCATTATGGTTCTAAGACATGTATTATTATTATATGTTTTGAATATTCATCTAAAATACTATATTATTTATGTATTCAATGTTTGTTTTAGGTCATCCAGTATCTGATTCAATTTTCGTTATTTTCATAGATTAATATTATAATACTTTTTTCATAATCATTACTATAAACCTAATTATAGAAGAATATCATATTTTATGGTAAATAATAGTTTGTGGGGTTTTCTATATAATAAATACACGTATAGATATTAAAAAATGGTTTTGAATAAGGAATAGATACACATATGTGTAAGAACTCTGAATGGAGTGGATTGGTAATAAACTTGACTATCAGGGGAGCATGATGAATAGTCCTAAGACTGTACACCTAGCTAGACGCTCTTGGTAGATATTCCTAGTACAATTAACATTTTCTATAAATATAATTATGATGTATTTAAAAAGATAATTACTATTGATTAACTATGTTAAACCTTTGTTTTATTATATTGAAAATATATTTTCATTATTTAGAAATATAATAATGATTTTTCATTATTGATCACTCTGATTAATGATGATAGATGTTCATCCTAACAATTTTAGTTTTACTAAGGATTGGAGATAAAATGATAAAGTTGAGGTGGTTATAAGTATGCTCGAATATTGAAGTAACCTATTTGATATTAGTTATATGAGTTCATTTATACCATTAAAAGTCAAATTGAATGTAAATTAATATCGTTGTTGATTAGATGTCAACTTATCAGTAAAAACCCATAATTACGGTTTCACTACACGTCTATGAATATTATACGATTGAATTGAATGCTAATGTGTTCCATGAAAATATTTTTATTCTTGATATAGTTATTTTTATTATTTTTGGCATGGTTTGGATGTATCTATATAGACCCCATATCAACTTACAAGGAATGGATGTAATATTTTATATTATAAATAATCCTCAGATTAGATTATGATTTGAGGATAAATACGACATTACAATAGAAATTAATTATATTTTATAGTCTTGATTCTTTTTAATAAGGGTTATTTATCCAATATTTTATTGCATAAAATCAACATAGAATATATTTTTATTGTATGAGAATTTGTTGGGGTCTTTCCTAAAGTGGTTCAATGTCTTCCTCTGAATTTTGAAGATGATTTTTCAATAGTTCTCATTCCAAGAGATGCAATTTTTTCAAAGTCTCCTTATACAATAACCTTGATTGAATTATAATAATTAATGAAACAACCACAAAAACATGATATGGAATTCATTTGGCTCTTTATATCACCATGATTTGAAACTTTTTTTTATGAATACTGATTGATCAATGTGATTATGCATTTATTACAAGGAACATAACTAGATAGTGATAAAAATTAAATATCATTTACCCCATTTTGATTATTCTTTAAAAAAATATGATTATCTCAATACTTATACATTATAAAATTCATTTTTTATATTATCAATTAAGGTTCAATGGTGAAGGCCTACCTATGATATCATTCTATGCAAGGTATGAAAACTAATAATTTATAGTTATGTCATTTGTACTGACTAAGTCAATCAGTATATTCATATAATTAATTAATAGATTCTATAAAAATTATATCAATCAATTTGAGACATATTTATAGTTCATATTCTTATATTAAGTATGTTTAAATAATAGAATGAAAAATTACCTGATAATTGTGTTAAAGACCCTTATTAATGGAGAAAATATATTCCAAATTTAGTAAGTCTAAATTATTGTTAAAAAATGTATCATTGATGAGATAAATGATACTTATAAATGGGGAAGAGGGGATTATTTTTACCAATCTACTGTTCAAGGTTCTGGTGCTCTGTTAATTTGTATAGTAGCACCCGTGTCGAATCCTGGACGATGATACTTTTGAATATTCAATTGTTTATAGTTGATTGTATTTTGATTTGATGGGATTATTTACAGAGCTTAAATAAAGTAATTTATTGTTATTTTATGATTTAACAATTGAATAATGATTGGAATAAGGTCACCATTTTATGGTAAAGCTTGTGGTATCCTTGAGATTTAATTTATATTGCATTAAATTAACTCCCACTTTACAAGATGCAATTTATCGAAAGTCCAAATTGTTAAAATTTAATCCAAGCATTAAATAAACATAGGGTTATAATATATATCTTATATTATTGATGGTAGTCTATTTATGGTTCCAATAAACAATGGAAACTGCACATTAAACAAAATAAGTAATTAATCCACAACATTTTATGTTCAACATACAAAATGTTAATTTGAAAAATAATCATCGGGAACCTACCCTCAATCACTTATTATCACAAAATTTTGACTCACCCAAATAAGAAATTTACATATCCATTGATATGAATAGTTTTCTAGTTTATTATATTTAGGATTATGAATTAATAAGATATGAAAAATAAAGTTATAAGAAAAGTTTTGTGCACTGAAAACACACACACAAAGAGTGAAGAGAAATAAATATGGACCTTCGATTGAATGATAATGAAAAATAGAAAATGGATTTAAACACAGTTTAAAATAATTTAAGAAAATTAATATTCTAATATAGGGGGTGGATTATATTATAATATAATGAGAAATAAACATGTATGAAAATAGAATTACCAAACAAACAATTACAAGATTACAACCGAAGAAGAACACCAAAGTAAATGAAAAGAAGCACAGAAGAATTGTATCTCAAGTTGAAACATGAGTATGGATGAACCTACCAAAATAATTGTAGAGTCTTGGTCATTCCAACCTATCCTCATTTTCATTGAAATTCCAACCCCTTTCAAGGAGAATAGGGGGATATATTTATATCCCAGTGTTGGTGGACTTTTTTCATTCCAAATCTACACCTCCACTTAGATCAAATATTGGACCATCAAGATAGAAGAATATTGAAATATCTTCTTATAAAAGTTGTTGACATACATTTTTGTTGTATAATCTAAAAACATGGTGTCAATTGGAGATAATAAACCAATGTTATGGTCGTTTGATTAAACAATATCAATATGTCCATTTCAATCTAGTCATTTTCAATTCTAAAATGTTAATGGGATTTGGAATACGAAGATGTCCTAAAATAAATTTTTTTTTCAACAAACATAGTCACTTATATCACCTATTTCACATTGAAAAATATCAGCTCAATGTGATTTTTTATCATGAGAAATTTCAATATTGGTGTGCTAATTTTAATTTCTAGACAGAATGTTGGGTTGGATTTAAATTCATCAATCGGGCCCCTTGCTAGTGGCTTTGGGCTTGGAATTTTTTAATGAAATATGAAATGTATGATAACGATAATTTTTTAGGAGAATAAATTTTTTTGGTCTTCTATATTGATCCCAGTAATTCAATCTTCATGGATGGTCCATTTTCTTTACGTATTCTATAGGCCTTCTTGTGTGGTTCATATGACCCTTCAAATGGCATAACTGTACAATGATTCATTCTAATGATATGTTGGAAATTGAATATGAAATCCTAAAAAACAATAACCATAAAATTAGGATAATAATGGTGAGATATATAATTAAAATAGTAAACTAACTCAATTGGACTACTTCAAATAATGATCAAAAACAGTATTTAGTATTAAAAATTAGTATCTCACACCAATTAAGAACATTTAAATGAAATTTACTAGAGGGAGTATAAAAAAAGTTATGAATAAATTAATAATAACATCTCCCCAATAATATTCTTGTGCATGTCCCCATGTGAAATAAAAAATATACTAAATCATTCTCACTTGATAATAAACATTAAATTATTTCTATCCCCAATCAGGGGAGGATTATACCATATAATTCGTCCATATTGAATTCCACCAAAAATTCTTATAGAAATAATATAAAAAAAATTCATTTTTTGTTATCAAATTTTTAAATGGAAAATGTAGGCTCTAAAAACTCACTCTTCTAAATATGATAAAAATTTATTTCTAGAGGTTCACTCATTCACCTACCAAAAGTGAAAATATTAGAGTTTGAAAGAACTCTAAGATTCCATTCCATATCCAAATGTTTACAATAAACAAGAGGTATTTTGAAGGGGTTTCTTTGTGGCTATGGGACGGTATTTATTTAATGTACATGAGAGAGGATAATGAGGGTAAAACATCATAATGGGTAAAATAATGCAATTTTTTTTCAAATTAAAAAAGGAAGGAAATGGAAACACATATTTACAAGGGCATGATTGCGTGAAAAAGACACAACAAAGGAAGAAAATTTGAAGTGATGAAAAGATGAAATATTTACAAAATAAAAAACTTCTCTTAATGACATAATAATATATAATACAAGTGGTCTATTTTCTATGAATTTTTTCGAATTTTTAATGAGAAACAAATCTCACATTCATCTCCCATCCCATGATTGATCTCCACAGAATACTATTTGCAGCAGTTATAACAAGATCAGAGGTTGATGAAGAGTGATTTTTGACCTAACCAAGACACAACACTTTTTTTTCTTTTTTTTTATTTTATTTTTTTTATATTTTGAACACTTGTCAATAAAATATACGAAAATTAATAAACTAAAGTCCATTCCCCAAATTAACTGAATTAAAACCTCTCTCCCACACTAAAATTGAATCTTTCCCTCAAACACATGATTACACATTGAAAATGAATAAAATGGAACCAAAAAATAAAATCAGTCTCCCACACTTAAATTTCAATAAATTATACAGTGTAAATACATGTAGATATTGGGTGGGATATGGAATTGGGATTGTAATGTGGATATCAAAGAAAAGGTGTTCATAATCTTAGATGGGCTTTCAAAAGAATGTTTAATGTAAGGGAAATGTGAGACTATTTGACTATTTTAATTCTCACGAGTTTTAGAAAATGTCTATATCATATTAATGCACACCAGAGTATAAAATTCATATTGAAGGTCCATAAAATCAAGACTCCAAATCTGTGGTGAAAACACACATTTTGAAAAGATTGACATTTTGGGCCTTGGTATGAAAGCAAATATTGTTCCTCACGATTGGAGAAAATAATTTACCAAATAAAAAAATGTGCATTCAATATTTTTCGAGATTGACATAAGATTTGTTATCTAAAATTATGATGAAAATAAAAAAAAAATTATATGAAATACGTGTCTTTTGACTCCCCAAAATGGTTGGAAAAAATTTTAAAAACTGAATGGTGAGTAAGAATGACTATTTTATAAAACTTTTTTTAGTTTTTTGCTTTTTGTTTTTTAGTGTGATTAAAATACAGACCCACACAAAAGAGAAATATATAATGATAAAAAATTATGATGAAAGTGGTAAAAAAATAAATAAGAGAGGAAGAAGAACAAAAAGGTAGAGAGAGAGATGGAGGAAGAAGAGAGAAAGAGGGAGTTAAAGGGAATGAGGTTCCCGTGGTTTGGATTTTATAGATCGTCATCTCCAAATGGTGGTGGATCGGTGGAAGGTGTGGATCTAATGGAAGTTGATGTGGTTCCTGGGATGTGTGTCCTCTAATGGTGATGCTTTAAGTAATGTCCATTAACCGTGAACTTCCTTTTGGAAGATGTGTCTTAGACTTGCACTGTACCAAATGGGTAAACATGATAAACAATAAAAGAACCTTCCCAAGGATAATTAATATTACCTAGGTGAAGGCGAAATTGAGAGTTAAAGATCAATACCTTTTCACCTTCTTAGAATACCTTTCAATGGATGTGTTTTTTATAGGGTACCATAGCCTTTTTTGTACTGATTGGAATTCTCATAGGAATCAAGTCAAATCTCCTCCAAATTAGTCATCTATAACTATCTTTCTACAACCTATTTTTCACATTCAAAATTACATGTTTTCATATCCCAAATGACTTATGTTGGATTCCAATTGGAAAATGATATTCTGTACCATATACTAGACTAAAAGGAGACATCCCAATGTGTATTTTATTGGAAGTTCGACAATCCCAAAGTGATTCACCATGTCTATTAGGCCACTCTTTTCTGGTGGGATAAAAATTATCTCAAGCACTTTTTTCACTTCTCTATTAGAATGTTTTGCAATTCCATTAGTTTGGGGTGATGTGATGTTTATGTATTGTGTACCATATCATTCTATTTCAAAATTTATTCTATGGTTCTATTACAAAAATAGATTCCTATGTAACTGATCAAGGCACAGGGAGTTCCAAATCTATGGAATATGTGGGTTTTTATGAACTCAATAATACTTTTTGAATCATCATTTCTAGGGGATTTTGCCTCATCGCACCTAGAAACATAATCGACCGCAAGAATAATGTATGAGATTTTGTTGGAAGGGGAATTTTCACAAGAAATCGATGCCCCAAACATCAAATATCAAATAGAAGATTAAGATATTTTTGGGAATTTCATTTATTTTGGAAATTGTGCCAAACTTTTGTTAAGAGTGACATGATTGAAATAACACATGTGAGTCCTGGAAGAGTGAATTCTAGAAGAATCTAGAGTCTAGAACCTATCGGGAAGTCCTTTGTGGTCCTATGTGGCCACCTCAGGGAAGTGAGTGACGTAAATATAAGATTGATTAATGTTCATTTTCATCAACACATCTCATAATTACCATGTCACCCCTAGTTTTTCAAAGTTTATTTTCATCCAAAAAATTGTATTTTGAATCACTTTTCAACTTCATTTTTTTTATTTTGAAAACATTATAGGGAAAACACTAGAAACCATGTAATTTACAGTTGGGAAATAACATGGTGACATTGGAGTGAGAGATGAAAGGTGCTCAGTGGTGAATTAATGACCTATGTTTTTGTGAATGAGATGAATTATAAATTATACTTAGGTGATAACAAAAAGGCGTCCATTTATTGGTCTATCTTTTATTTCAATGAAAAACCCATGGAGCATTAGGATCAATCATAATATCATAGGTTTTAAATAAATTTTCCCGTGTAAGAACTTTATAGCAGAATAGTCTGTGTAGATGATGATTTTGGAACCTAGGAGAAGAGGCTAGAATTTATCTAAGGCAAAAAAAACTACTAACAGTTCCTTTTCAGTCACTGTTTAGTGATATTGAGTTTCATCCGATGTTTTTGAGGTATAATAGATGACATGATGAATTTTTTCTCTACTTTGACCAAGAAAATCCACAACATCTATATCATAAGAATCTCAAATCAATTTAAAGGGATATGACCAATATGGGGGTTGGATTATTGGGGAAGATGTAAGAGAGGTTAATAGATCAATGAATGATCTCTTGTAAACCTCATTGAAATGGAAAGTGACTTCATTTTGGAGAAACCGAGTGAATGGGAGGGAAATACTACAAATGTTATGGATGGATCTCTGATAGAATCTAACCTAACCAAGTAATGAATGGATGTATTGATCAGTGGTGGGTTCAGGAAGAGATTGGATCACCACAATGTTGGCATTATCAACTTCAATACCTTCTTTTGAAACTGTGTTCCCTAGAAAAATCCCATTTTAAACCATGAAGTGTCATTGTTTTAAAAATTAACCCAAGGTTACACTTGAAAAGAATTTTAAAGACTACATAGATTGACTTCAAGAACGATTTTAATTACACACCACTAATGGTAAGGTCTTCCATGGAGACTACCTAGCAGTGTTTAATGAATTTAAAAAGGATTCTCATTATACACCTCTGTAATGTTGTAGGAGAATTGAAAATGCCAAAAGAAATTCTACCATATTCATATGTTCTAATGGGGCTTGTGAAAGTAGTATTTTATTGGTCCTGAGTTGTGATTGGGATTTGAAAATAGCCTATGTATCAATCAAGAAAGCAATAATGTTACTTTCTAGATAATATTTCTAAAATTTGATCATGGAATGGAAGAGGGTAGTGGTTATTTCTTTTTTCAAAATTACATTTTCTATAGTCGATGCACACATATCATTTGTTCTTAACTGGAGTTGTGAATACCTCCGCATGATCATTTTTAAGAACAGTTATCCCACCCATCTTATGTACAACATGAATTGGACTAACCTATTCACTATTAGAAATTGGTTATATAATAAAATCATGAATAATATTAGTGATATCTTCCCTAACTACCACATGTATGAGTGTATTATTTCTTCTTTGTGATTGTCTAATTTATTTGTTTGATTCCTCAAGATGGATGTAATGCATGAAAAGGGCTCGGTTGATTTCTGGTATTTCATCTATGGTCTAACCGAATACCTTTTTGTTTTCATATAACACATGAAATTGTTTTAACTCCTTGGTTTTAGTAAGTGAAGTATAGATAATGAAATGATAATAGTGATCATGGTAAAGAAACAATTATTTAAGGTGTTCAAGAATAGGTTTCAAATTAGTATCATCTTTCAATTGTGGGTTAGAAAAATCAGGAATGAAGGAAGGGATTTAGAAGATTCTGATTCATTTTCCTTAATACTATCCAAGGAAGAACATTAAATATCAGAGTTCAGATAGGATTCAAGAGTGTTTTCAATATCCTCTAGATTTATGGAGTCTATGAATCAGAGGTAAACCACAACATTCCTATTTATGACATGGTTAATAATGGTACTAATTATAGAAGATAATCTCTCATTAAAACATGATGGACATGATGGAATGGGGTTCAATTGATTCTCAAAAGTGACCTCAGAAGAATGGATTTAGAATGTAGAGTGATCCTTAAATGGGTATCACATGAGTTGGAAAATGTTGATCTTGACCGGTTGGTCAACAAATTGCATGCATAAGAAGCTTGAATGCACATCAATCTTGGTTCACACTGTCATTAGGAATGGTATCCTAGAATTAGGGGTGATCTAAAATAGATTTATTCACCTTCTATTTCATGGAAATAGAAATCACTAACGAAGATAAGATCATTCACACGAACAAGGACATCCTATATCTTACCCTCAGGACTAGCAGTTCTTTGATTGGCCAATTGAATGAAAAAACACATTAGATATAAGGGACCTAGAACATGTTTGGAGAATATGGATTTTGGAATGACATTAGTTAAGGAACCTAAGACTAAGAATGTATCATCGAAGTTAGAACTTCAGATCTGGCAAGGAACCGTAAAGGTCGCTAGATCTTTGATCATTATGGGAATACACTGCTAGGTTGAAACATTTTTTAAGATCATATGTTGCCTCTTATGGGTGAAAAGTTACTTTATAAACTTTTAATAATAAGGGATTTTTATAATGTAATCTAAGAGGGGAATGTTGTCTTCAATACATCTACACATTTTGAGAATTTAAGGATCCAGATCAAAGGACTTCCTTTGTTTTGAAATGGATTAATGTAATGGAATTAGATTCCTAAGTGGAATGGAAGGAGGTGAGGGAATGGATTATGTTCCTTTTATATATTTTTTTTATTTTTATTTTCTAGGTCAACATTTAAAGGTGAGTTGGAGGACTCATCATGCTGCATAGCAATTTGTTTACCAAATGTAAGATCAATTTCACATACATTACCCTTGGGGTTGGGTAATGGTTGAGTTGGGAGTATGGATAATTTTTTTGTTACTGGCTAAGGTGGGATGAAAGTTGACCAATTTGGGTGTCAATATTATTAAGTCCTGAACAAGTGAAGGAGGAAAGTTCTTCCACCACACATTACCATGGTTTCGTGGAAGAAGATGCTTGTCCAAAATTGGGATTGCCTTGATTTTGGTCCTTTGGAAAGTGATTGTATTTTTTTGGGAATTGTGAAGGCTCATTAGGATAGTGGAATCCAGGAGGAGAAAGAAGAGTATTGATCCTTTGAGATTGGGGAAAAAAAGTTTATGGTTGTTGGATGTTACCAACAACATGAAAATATTAAAATTTGTTTTGGTTTTAAAGAGGGAATTGAAGGGGGTGAAATGGGATTACCATACCTCAATCCCTGTTTGAAGGTAGAAAAGAAGAGATTAATGTGGGGTTGTTTGATGTTTCTAATGAACTGACCTTATTGTTGAGGTTTGGTGTTCTTTTAAGCATATGATACATTGTGCTTCATTTGGCCAGATGAATCATATGTATCCTCTTGAAGTTGTGGAGATGTTCCATTTAGATGATATGGGGAGTTGGAGATTCCATAATTCATGATGATTCCTGGGAAAAGAGATTGAGTGGAAGATGAGGTTGGGGCTTTGGCAGCCCCAAATAGTTTTCACACAATACCTATATGTTCACTCATCCACACTGGCATCTTGTTCGGCTCTATCGATTGACTATCTCGGGATTGTTGGACTTGAGAATGAGATCAAGTATGGAATTTTTGTGCATAGTCAGCCATGATTATTATGATATCTTGTGTCTTTGGGGGTGTTTTATCAACAAGAGCACCGCCACTTGTAGCATCAATGAGATTTCTCTCCATAGCCAATAACCCCTCATAAAAGTTTTGGATCATGAGTTGGTAAGATATATGGTGGTTTGGGAAGGTTGCCACAACATTTACGAACAAATCCATGTATTCAGGGAGTGACTCATTTGAGAATTGTCAGATACCATTAATTTCCATTCGGATATATGTTGAATGAGAAGCAGGAAATAATTCTATGAAAAGGTGGTTCATGTCAATCCATTTGGTTGTGGAACCAAGGTGGAGGTATTAGAGCCACGAATTAGCACTGTCGGTGAGGGAGAAAGGAAATTCTCAAAGATTTATTTTTTCCTTAGAAACGCCTTGAGGATTCATGGAAGATCGCACCACTTGGAACTCTTTAAGATGAAGTTGTGCATCCTCACCAACAAGCCTGTTGAAATGAGGAATAACATGAATCAAATAGATTTTAGTTTGATGTCATCCTCTATGATTAGATATTTAATACTAATGGTTTTGTAATTAATATCAGGGGCATAGATTTATTTTAGGGTTTATTCCAAATAATTATCCATATCAAATTCCATTGGTTGTACAAGGACCAATTTTTGAATGATTTGATTATCCCTAAAGTTTCTCCTAAGTTTGTGAAGATTCCACTCAATTTCATGATAAAAAACATTTCAGGGATTGTTTGGGAGGATACATGGAATTTAGATATATTTTCATGGAAAAATTAAGATTGGGGTTTCCATGTGATTTTTTCTATTTTTGATTTTTATGAGAAGGAATATTTTTCTTGTGGTATTGTTTTTCATTTTTTTAAAAAAATTTGATGTATTTTTGTTTATTTTTGTTCTTTTAACAATAAAAAAACTAATGACTAATTAATGCACTCAATCCTTATAAATAGTTCCATTTTAAGAACATACAATTGTCTCCTATCAACCGTTCATAATTTTGGGGCTCGACTAATGTGTATAGCAACACTAGGTTTGAATTCTCGACGATGATACTTTTTAATAGTCGATTTTTTTAGTTGATTGTATATTGATTGGGGGGGTTTTAAGAGCATAAATGAAGTGATTGTTTTTTTGATTGATTTAATAATTTAATAATTATTGGGCTCTCTTCATTATTAGAGAGTTATTATTGTGATATCCTTGATCTTTACTTTATACTGCATTAAATGAACACCCAGTTTACAAGATGATGTTAACTTGGATATCCCATGTGTTAAGGCCTTAATCCATGTGTTAACATTACATATGGTTCTATTATTAATCTGATATTATTGATGTTATTATATTTATGGTTCTAATAATCTATGTAAATAACATGTTAAACAAAAAAATCATTAATCCATGACATTCTAATTCCAACATACACAATGTCAATTTGAAGTATATTAATTATGAAAATACTATGAATAAATTTATATCCCTAAATTTTGACAAAACCAATGAAATATTTACACAAAAATTATATGATTAGTAATTTTTTATATTATATTTATGAATATTAATTAATAAGATATGAAAAATAAAGTTATAAGAAAACATTCTTATACTGAACCCACACACAAACGAGAAAGGAAATAAATATATAATCTTGATTGAATGAGAAAGAAAAATATAAAATGGATTTTAACAAGTTTAAAAATATTTTAGGAATATTAATTTTACAACATAGTGGGAGTATTATATTATGATATAATTATAAATAAACATGTATTACAATTTAATTAAAAAATAAATACTTATAAGTTTACAAACAAATAAGAAGAGAAAAGTAAATGAGAAGAATAAAAGAGGAATAATAACTAAATTTAAAAATTATTATGAAGTATACTTCCAATACTATTGAATGGCCTTTTTCATTCTATCCTATCATCATTTTATGTGAAATTCCAACCCCTTTCAAGGAGAAGAGGTAGATTTATTTAAAGCCCAATGGTGGAGGACTGTTTGCATTCCAAATCTTCCCCTCCACCTAGTTCAAATATAAGACCATCCAGACAGATGAATCTTGGAATATATTCATCTTAAATGTTTTATACATACATGTGATCTATATACTATGATCATTTTTTGGCCATTGGACTTAAGGATCCAATGTTATGGTGGTTTGATTCAAAAATGTCAATCTTTCCATTTTAATCCATAATTTTTCGCGTCCAAAATAAGAATGGGTTTGTGAATTAGAATATGCCCTCGAATCCAAAAAATTTATATAAAAATTTAAGAATTATATATATCCTATTTTAAAATTCAAAATATCATCTCTAATGGATGTCTCCATCAGGGTAAATGTAAATATATGTTTCCTTATTTTAATTCCCATAAAAATAGTGGGATGGATTTAAATGCATTAGTTGGGACCACTATTAGTGGATTTGGGCCTTGAAATTTTTGTTAAATATTTATAGTATTTTACCTAATGTTTTGGTGGAGAGAAAACTATTTTAAAATTCTATTTTGAGCCCTAAAATTCAATTTTCACTTATGGATCATTTTCTTCATAGATTCTATGGGCCTTCTTGTGTGGACTATATGATACTTCAAATGGAAGAACTGGAAAATGATTCATTATAATTATATGTTGAAAGTCGAATATGGAATCCAAAAAAACATGAAACATTCTATTTAAATAAGAGTATTGAAATTTATAATTAAATTAGTAAACTGAATCAATTGGACTACTTCAAATAATGCTCAAACATTATATTTAGTATTTGAAAATGAGTATCTGACACCAATTATGCACTTTTACATGAAATTTACTAGATGGAATAAAAATAATGTTTTGAATAAATTAATAACATAAATGGTATATTAGTAGATTTATATATGGTATAATATATTGGACATTAGGATATACCAACCACTACAACTGAAATTCATTGTTTTATTATATTTTTGGGATATTATTGATGGTTTTGAGAGCTCTGTTACACCTATCTAAAACACACATAAAGGTAACACGAAATGGAATAACATTCCTTTGGACAGAAAAATATGATTATAATTTCAAGAATTTGAAGAGGCGGTTGGGAATTACACCTAAACTCACACTACCATCATATAGAAAATGTCTTGTTTTCTATAGTAATGCATCTAAGAAGTGACTATGAATTGTTCTTATATAGAATGAACTTTTGATATCTTTTTCCTATCATCAATTGAAGGTTGATGAGAAAAATTACCTAAATCATGATTTGGTTTTAGTTTTAGTATTTATTGGATTGAATATTTTGAGGAATTTTCATTATGGTGAAATGTTTTACATATATACTATAGGATTTAAATTGGAGTTTCATGACACTACATCATAACATTATCCACTTTGGTTCACTAATTCACTATTGTTTTCTTGTGTGTGGTTCTCTACTGACTAGGGTGGCTCACTACAACACCCTCTTTGAAGGAATTTTTATGGGAGGGGTGGTATCAGCTTATATACCAGGACCAACACCCCAACATTCTCCAATTTGGGACCAAGAAATAGGTGTCATGGTGCCACACCCTTGAAGCCTTTAATCAACACCTGTACGGCACCCACATTAACTAATTTGGGAATAAAAAATTACCACCTCAGTGATTTACCTATGAATCAAAGGATACCATTACACTCTAATACTAATTTTAATATCTATATTGGGGATTCTGGGCCCTCTATCATAGTATAATCCTCTTTGGTTCACCACCACATTGGTTTGTTCGTTAGTAGGGATCATTGCCCACCAGAGTGTCTCACTACCACCCATTATGATGGGGATTCGATTGAAGAGGATTATATACAATGCTCAACACAAATCTAGACTCCGATGTGGGACAAGGAAACAAGATTTGCTGCATGAAACCCCTATGTCCCATCACGACAACCCTTTAGCTAGCAACCATGTCATATAGGGAAGACACTATTAGTCATTTGGGACTCCAAAGTATATTAATCCAAAAATAAATAGGTATATATTCACTCTAAAAGAGAAATATAGACACCAAATAAGATGTTTGGAATTGAATATATATTATTAATAATCAATACATAATTATCCGAGGAAATTAAAAAAGGTGGTTGATTCATTAATTGATAATGATCATGAAAGATTATCTTTGATGAGGATCATAAAAGATCCTCTATTTATAGACTTGTAAAGGATAGACCATGAAATATTGAAGGAAGGATTGAAATATTATCTTTTTCAAATGATTATTCATTTATCTATCCACATGAAGATTAAAAAGGCAAAAAAGAATGTGTCAACTAAGAAAAGAATGGGAGAAATATTCAAGATTTCAAACTATATTTTAATTAATTGAAAAGATTCCATAATAGTGTAAGTGTACCTATAATACCAAAGTTGAATAATTATCTATTAGATGAATCTCATTTCTCATTATTCTATATTCATTATAGAAGTGTGACGATTTATAGAGTTTGTATGTTTAATTTCATGTGGGATAACATAATCTGTGATAATGTGGAGTATGTATCTCGTTGATTAGTATGCCAAAATGTGAAGTAAGAATATGAGAAGTATAATTGGATGTTATAACCATTACCCATACCTTTAGGGAAATTTTAAAATTTCATCATGGTTTTTTTCAGAGCCATCCCCAACACATATAAATTTTATAATTCAATTTGGGTAATTTTTGATCACCATATGAATTCATAACATTTCTTTATAATCTGAGAAAATTTATCTTGATAAATATCCCAAGATATAAATTACATATGTGGTAAGGTTCTATGGAGTTCCATATTCAATTTAATTTTATTCAAATCCATGTATTTACTTTATTTTTTAGTGAATTATTCTATAATAATTGGACATATATTTATTTTCTTGTACTTCCTATCATCCACTGACACATTGTATGTCTGAGAAAACCATTCAGAATTTTGAGGATATGATAATGTTTTTTCTATAGATTCAATGTTGGTTTGTATTATCAACATTCACTGGAAATTATGTTATAATATTAGTATTTTCTCAAGAATTAATATGTATATTTATGAATCACTATATAGGATGAAGTGAAAAATATAAATATGTTGGGATAATGTTGTAGAAAAATGCTATTCGGACCTATGATAGTTGAGGAAATTCTTGAGATGGTTATATCCACTCACAAAAACCTCAATGCAACATTGACTTTATATAAGAGTTAAACAAAAAATCAGCAATGAGATATATACTTAAAAGTTATTGACAAGTTATTCTTGTGATTATTTTCAGGGAAGAATGTGATTGACTCCTTGTGTGTTAATCCTATATTAATTATCACAAATCATGTACATTCCGTAATGCTTGTTAATCCAGTTTAATATATCTAAAATCACGTGTACATATGATTAGTTTCTTCATGCCTTAATAATTATTTTAAACTATAATTTTTCTAATGAAATTATCTTATGAATTATTAAGCTTAATTTATTCTTTGAATATCACTGTTTATGTCTTTGTTCATAGTTTGGCTATGTTCGAGAACCTGTGAGTCTCCCACCAGTTGTGTTTTTCTAGAAAAGGACTCAAACACTATAACCATCCAAACACCGTGACCATCCAAACACCGTAACCATCCAGAAACAGTAACCATCCAGACACCGTAACCATCCAGACACTGTAATCATCCAGGCACTGTGACCATCCAGACTCTGTGACCATCCAGACACCGTGACCAAACACGGTGATCCTAACACCAAATATGTGCTATAGGTTCTTGATCTCTATAAAACTATGCCCTCATAGTTGTCTCACCACTCAAATACAAAGAAGGAGACATTGTTTCAAGGATACATCGTATCATAGAGACACCATTTACAGAAAGACTGTGAAAAAATTTCTTAATATGTTTTTTTTGTTTTTCAATTTAATTTATAACGGTCATATTTGAAGATTTTAAATGCACTAGCATAATTAATGTTTCTTTGTAGACATGTCACCTGAAAGTACGAGGTACGAGGTACATAATACATGCATCATGTCGGCTCCAACACATGCATTCTATGATTAAAAAGAACAAATTGATCATGTGACTCCAGTGATGTCAGCGTAACAAAAAAACAAGTGTGTGGGCGATAACGAAGAAGCACGACCATTCATGAAACTTGAGACTACTAAAGAAAACCCAAATCATACATAAATCATAGAGTTGATAACCTTTCCCCTCTATCAACTCGATGAACAACATGTGTCTGATCTAGCTGACTTACGATACTCTCTTTCCCACAAGTGGGCTCGATTTCTGCATCTGCTTCATCCCAGAAGTCCAAAGCTGCAAAGACTAACACTCAGAGCACTTCTAACCATATCTTATCATTTATTCTCTATTGTGTATTATTTTTAGCTTTCGAGAAGTGTGTGTGTCTAAATGAAAACATGCACTGTCTTCTTCATCAAACTGAAGGATACAAGATATCCTTTCTCTTACATATTTTTACACTTGTGTATTCCAACTGATAAGTGTGGAAGAGGTCCATGTGTGACCTATTATTTCATACACACAAAGAACCGTGGAAAAGGTCGTGTGACCTTGAAAGTCGTATGTACTATTGTTAACCCCGATCTAGGGTGTGGATAACATTTATTTATACAAAGTTCATGGTGGTAGGTGATCACCATGTGTGGTGGATTAGGTCTCGACTTGAGACTCAACAACTTGTTTTATATCTGCTGTGTAGTTTGTTTTATTGTTCACTATTTTACTTTTGAACTCAAAAATCACTAAATTTACATTGATAGTTAATCTTGGAATAAAATTATAATTCTTTTTCCTTATTAGAATAACTTTAAATGTAATGTTAATAACTAATATTATGATTACTGATAATTAATCAATCTTCTAAGAAGTTACTTATACAATCAAACTTTCATAACTGTATAACCTTATTTAATTGGGATGTATTAAAATTTATTAGGGATACTTCTCAAGAAAAATATTTAAACAGAAATTTTAAATAGATACTCAATTCACCCCCTCTTGAGTAATCTACTCCGACCAACATTTAGTATCAGAGGAGTGTTTTAAGACTCTATTTTTCACCATATTCAACTGTGATTGTCGTTTTACTTTTAAGATTTGTAAATTTCTATCAATTATAAATTTATATCTCTTTTAAATTATTTGTTTATTATAGCTAATAGATTGGAAGGTGCTACAACCAACATACCACCATTCTTTAATGGAACCAATTATTCTCAATGGAAAATTAAAATGAAAACACATTTAAAATATATGAGTTTAGAAATCTGGTCTTCATTTATAGATAAATATCTGATTCCATCTTCTAATAGAATAAATTGGGAAAAACCTAACAAAATTACCTACAATAACAGTTTTAAATCTCCGAATTCTTTATACTTCTCTTTAGAATATGTGAAATTTAATAGAATTTCTACATGTAAAATTTCCCATTAAATTTGGGATCCCTTGTCTATTTCACATCAAGGAACTTCTAGTGTGAATGAAATGATACATAATACTTATTCCAATAAATGTGATAACTTAAAAATGAAACTTGATGAGCCTATTTCTAACATGTATCTCCGGTTCAATGAAATTGTCAACATAATGATTTCTCTAAGAAGATAAGTCACTGCCAAAGTATAAATCAAGAAGATTCTCAGATGTCTACCTGATAGACAGAGAGGAACCTCTTTCTCTATTAGATTGTCATGCGACATCAGCAAGCTACCTATAAAAGACCTCACATAAAATTGATGAAACATGAAGAGGAGTTGAAATTCTGCAAGGAAGAGGAGGATGAACCCAAAATAAAATCTGTTGCGTTCAAGACCACCACCTCTAAACTTATAGAAAATGTTTAATAGAATGTAACAACAGTGAAAAATAATCACCTGACAGTGATGGGAAGAAGGATAAATTAGCCAGAAGGATTAAGAGATTTTACTAGAATAAGAACATTCTCAGAAAGCTTAACTTCAAAGTAAGATATGATCAAAAATGAAGTTGGAAGAAATATTGGAAAAAAAGTGACAAGTCTAATGAGATTTATTACTATGGATGTAAGTGAAAGGGACATATCAAGGATGACTTTCCCAAGAAAAAGTTCAAAAAGAAATATGAGGACAGAGATTGAAAGTATAAAAAATAAATGAAAGCAACATGTAGTGCTTCTGAGGACATCTCAAGTGACTCAGAATATTCACACGATGAACATTCCAATAGTTAAAATTTTAGTTTTATTAAAAACACATCTGAGGTAAAATTGGAATCTCGTGAACCCAACTACTATTATTCTAGAGATGAAAGTGACCTTGAAAACATGTCTATTGAAGAAATTATTGAGTATTATACTATTTTTGAAGATACATGCAATAAACTAAAAGATAAATAATAATATTTAAAGAAACAACATGCTCTTACCTCAACTGTGAAAACAGAACTCACTATAGAAATGTAGAAAAATGATCAATTACTCAAAGATATTAATAAACTACAACTATCTAATGAGCAATTGGAAATGGATCTGGAAAGGTTTACTAATGGTGAAGATACATTGGTACAAATTCTATGAAAAAAAATTACTTCTAAATATACTACTGGAATTGGATATCAACATGGTAAAAGATATTTCGAAAGAACTAATTTTGTTTCTAAATCAAGGACATATAGTTTTACTCGCAGTTCTGGAAAACATTTAGCTAGTTCAACTTATGATACACTCTCTACTATTTCTATCTTTTCAGGACAAAATAGAGTTTATTTTTCAAATACTTTACATAAGGTATATAGGAAACATATGATGCAGATTTGGGTTCCTAAGTCACTAGTCACAAATATTACTAGACCCAAACAAGTATGGGTACCAAAATTTATTTTTACTTGACTATTTTGTAGGAAAGATGCTTAATGTGTTCCTATAAAATATTATAGTACATGGATAACGGTTGTTCGAGACAGATGATACGAGATTATTCAAGCTTCAAGAACATAATAAAAATTGACAGAGGATATTTCACCTTTGGTGACAATTCCAAAGGAAAAATTATTTTCCATGGCCAAATCGGTATCTCTAAATCAGTTTTGATTTCCAAAGTTCTTTTGGATTATGGATTGAAATATATTCTCCTCTGTATTTCACAATTATGTGATGATAGATTTCATGTAAAATTTTAAGAAGATTAATGAAATTTTTTTAATTCTAAAAATGAATTAGTGTTTTCAATATTAAGAAATAAAAATTTATAATATTTTAACTTAAATTCATTAGATTCTCAAAATGTTGCATGTTTAAGTGTGTTTCACAAAGAATCTTGGATTTGGAATTGGAGACTAGGACACTGTAACACTCATTCCCCTAGAATGTTAACTAGAAAAATCTTAGTCAATAACCTACCCAAACTCGAGTTTGTAAATGATAAAGGGTGTAATCCTTGTCAATAAGGAAAGAAACACAAAATTTCCTTCATACCAAAGAATGAAGAATCAACTTCTCAACCTCTCAAATTGGTTCACATGGATGTTTTGTACCATCTCATGTTTCTAGTTAAAATGGGAATCACTTTGATTATGTTGTTGTAGATGAATTTTTTAGATATACCTAGACTTTCTTTTTGACTCAAAAAAGGGAAGCCTGCTCTCATTTTACCAAATATGAAAAAACTGAAGAAAATCACTGTGGAAATAAAATTTAATCCTTAATAATTGATCATGGATATGTGTTTGAAAATCATGATTTTTAATCCTTTTTTCTCACAAAATGGCTATAATCAGAATTTCTCTTCCCCTAGAACACCTCAATAGAATGGAGTTTTAGAATGAAGAAATAGAACCCTGCAAGAGATTAAAAGAACCATGATTAGTGAATACGATATACCTATTTACTTTTGGGCTGAAGTTGTAAATACAACATGTTATATTATCAATAGAGTTTTTATTCGACCTATTCTTAAAATAACTCCATATGAGTTGTGGAATAATAGAAAACCCAAGGTTAGTTACTTCGATGTATTTAGATGGAAAGTATATATCTTGAATACTAAGGACAATCTTGACAAATTTTCATCCAAGAGTGATGAAGGAATCTTATTTGGATATTAAATTTCTAGTAAATCCTATTGAGTGTTTAATAAATGAACTAAATGTGTGGATGAATCTGTCCATGTAAACATTGATGAAACAGATCCACATGATCCTAAGACCACTCTAGAAAACCTGGATGATGATGAATAAAATTTGGACAATAATTCAAAATCCACTTAACATCTTGTAATGCAATCTGTGAAAACATCCAGTTCTGGAAATTCTTTAGACTCAATTCATAATGAACCAGACCCTGCTAAAGAACATGAAATCACCATTCCTTCTTTTTGTAGAGTTGTTATAAGTCTTAAGAACCATTCTCTAGAGACTGTTGTAGGATACATAGACAAGGGAACTCAAACTAGATATTCTTTTAGAAATCAGGTCGAACATCAAGACTTCTTATCACAACATGAACTTAAAAACATTAATGATGCTATTAATGATGAAGTTTGGGTGAATCCTATTCATGAATAACTTAATCAATTATAAAGTAACTATGTTTTTAAACTAGTTGTCATACCCAAAGACACCTTCACCATAGGCACTAAATGGGTATTTAGAAATAAAGTAGATGAAGCTGATAATATAGTTAGAAACAAGGCCAGATTGGTTTCACAAGGCTATAGTCGTGAATAAGGAATTCACTATGAAGAGACCTTTACAGCAGTAGCTAGAATTTAATCCATCAAAATTCTACTTCCTTATGCTACACATCAAAATTTCAAATTATATCAAATGGATGTCAAAAGTTCATTTCTATGTGGGTAAATAGCTGAGGATGTCTTTGTTGAGAAACCCCTTAGTTTTCCAACCCCTCATTTTCCAAACCACATTTTTAAATTATCAAAATCATTATATAAGTTAAAACATGCTCTAAGAGCTTGGTATAATAAATTAGGTACATTTCATATTTCAAGAGGTTTTACAAAAGGAATATCTAATCCAACCCTTTTAATAAAACGAATATCCAATGATGTTTTAGTATTTAAAATATAAGAAGATGACATTATATTTGGATATTCAAAAAATATTATGTATTGAATTTTCTAAAATTATTCAAATTGAATTTGAAATGAGTTTAATGGGTGAAGTAAAATTCTATATTAGATTTAAAATCATTCAAAATAATGATGGTATTATTTTAAATCAATGAAAATATACTAGGGATCTTCTAAACCATTTTGTATTTGATAGCACTAAATGTAGTGAGATTATAATGAGTACTACTTGTAAGTTGGTGCTTGGTGAAGATGGAAAATCTATTGATCAAACCACTTATAGAGGATTGATGGAAATCTTACTCTACTTAACTGCTAGTTGACCTGAAATTATGTTTAGTCTTTGTATGTGTGCTCGGTATAAAGAAAATCCTAGGGAATATCATTTAAATGATGTTAATAAAATTTTCAAATACCTCATGCATACACCCAATCTAGGAATTTTATATCCTTGAGGACAATCATTTGATTTAGTGAGTTATTCTGATGACGACATCAGTGTTTGTAAGTTGGATAGAAAAAACCCTCTGGAACATGTCACTTTTTAGGCAAGTCACTAGTATCATGGTGTAGTAAGAAACAAAACTTTGTTTCATTTTGTACTACAGAACATAAATATACAGCTGATGGAGGTTATTGTGGACAGATTTTGTGGACAAAATACACATTACTAGATTATGGATATCAATTCAGGCTTGTACCTATAAATTGTGACAATACAAGTGCTATTAACATCTCAAGAAATCATGTTTCACACTATAGGACAAAACATATTGATGTAAAACATCACTTTTTGAGATATCATTATCAAAAATGTGACATCACATTGGAATTATTTAGAACTGAATATCAGCTTGCGGATATATTCACCAAACCACTAAATTCTGAATTAATATATTAAATCACACATGAATTTGGAATGATAAATCTTAAGTAGTAAGTATATTGTTTCATAGTTTACAGTTTCACAAGTCACTGTCTTAAATTTACTAATTAACTATAATAGTTCTATAGGTTTAAAGTCTTATGAGTTGATGTTTCATGTTTATGGTCTCACAATTACTATTTCATGGTTAATGTATGGAACTTAATGTCTCAATCAATATGGTCACAAAGTTTAGAAATCACATTTTTACGGTCACACTGAGAAGACTTGTTACGGTCTCACCGTGATGGCTTGTTACAGTCTCTCCATAATGATGATTTATTGTTTAATTTATAAATTATAACCCATATCTTGGTAATTCGTGGTTTTATTCTTTTTAACATCCCATGCTTTTGATCTCGCGACACTAGATATCCCTAAATGATAAAATTAAATAAGTTTCACTCGTTATTTAACCGAGGTCTCTTATCGCAAACCATAACACCTCTTTCAACCCTTCCCTCTCTTGAACCTTTGTTGAATGCCCAGGATGGAATGGCCATCGTTTTCTGCTCCTAAAAATCATAGTTCAATGAATATGTTGAAAATCATGCCGAAGTTAGAACCTGAAGGCCCTCTAAATCCAAATATAGTGAAAGAAGTAGTGGTACATGAAAAGGAGATATGCCCTAAGTGGCTTATGTTAATTAAGTCATGGGTATTGAAAGTTCATAGAGAGAAATAATGGTTTGACTGGTTCACAAAAGAGAATAAGAATATTTACTTGAAGCTAGTTACACATTTTTACTAGTACGTTCAGTTATCATTTGATTTAGAAGATGGATATGTTGTGAGAAGTTGGATCAATGGCCATATGTGAACCTTATCATCGAGGTTATGGTCTAGATGCCTTAGGATACCACATGAGGTTATTTTAGAGTACAACCTTAGAGGTCCTCCACCTTTGAGTAAGTTATTTGTGTAGGAATAATCCTTGAGAAGTTTAATTGGAAATGAAACTAAGAAGAGATCCATTGTTGTCGAGATAGATGGAGAAACCAGACCTCTATTTAAGTTTCGTCAGAATTTTATTAGCCCCAGAAAAGTTTACTTTTCTGCACTCAAGTATCAGGATGTATTTTTGATACATCTCATGAAAAATGGACATAAGATCAACCTATGAATGTATGTTATACAACATATGGGTGAGTTGATCAAAACAACCTCCATGTAAACCTCCCTATTTTATTCAAGTCTTATCTTAGCTATGTTTCATGTAAAGGGATTGGTTAGAACAAACGAAGAATCCATTTAGGATTATGAGTTCTTTCTTTCAAATGTTACAGTAAAGAGAATAAAAATCAATTGGAATCCTTGGAGAAAATCATGGGTGGAAGTTAATGATAGTGTTTTTGAAATTTTTAATATGGTGGAACACACTTCAATTCTTAAGGATATTTCTGATCCTTTTTTATAGCCGGATGAACATGTTGAGTATTCTGATGAAGAAGAAATATATTATGTTGTACCTCCAAAAAAACTGTTCTGGTTGAGGAAGATAGTGGATCTTTTCCTCAAGTGTTAGTATAAAAGTATATGCCTGTTCTGAAATAAATTTTTTATATAGAAGAAAAAAATTCTTCCAAAGAATAATCTGTTTCTTAGGTTTGTGAAATGAAAATTGTAGAAGAGTCTGTAGAATAAAATCATTTTGTTTTACAAGAAACTGCTCTTGATGAACACCTAGAGGAACAAGCTGTTCTTGATGTTTTTTCATCTGCTAAAGAGAGAACGGGGAAAGACATTCAGTTTTATAGAAAGGAAATAGAAGAGTAAATTAGGTATGGTTTTGTGGAAATAGATCAAGTATCTAAACCTCTCAATCATGAGAATGATTCACCTGTTGACGGGGAGGAGCCCCCCAATTGGAATATGTTGAAGTCCCAAATCCTATGGATCCAAGATCACTAAATACATGGTGTAAATTGCCGAGTTATTTTGATGTGTCTGATTCCCAGGAAATCTCAGTTGAAGGAATTGATTTGTATACTATGTATAATTTGAAACAGGCATATGATCCAGAAGCTATATTTTCCATAGAACCTGATCCTATCTTATCTTCTATTTCTGAACCCTCAAAATAATCTCAAAACATGGTGAATCAGGATGATCTGAAAGCATTTGGAGCTACCCGATTGGCTGGAGTTGAAAAACTCATGAATACCCAACTAGCTCCTGTAACAAATTTAAGTGGGAGTGATGCTTCCTTGTTTTTGTAAAAAGTCATATGGAAGATTCCACCCAAAATGATTAAAGAGATTCAAGAATTCAGAGTCGAGAACAAATATCTTAGTGATAAAAAACTATCATAGGTATGGTTGATGAAATGCAGAGAGTGATATCCTCAAGACCATTACCGGTTTCTAATCCTATTGAGGATATTATTAGATAGACCCCAAAGGATGTAGCCTCACTAATTCATCCTTATCTAACGTCCTTAGCAGAAAAGATAGCTGAAATAAACAAGAAGATTGTTCAAGAGATGTGTGAGATTTTTATTGGTCTCGACCAGTTAACAGATAAGTATAAGGGCTGTCTATAGAAGGTTCTAAATCATCCAAAATCCCTTACCTCGGATTTCACAGCTTATCATACTTCTATACAATAATCTCAACCTTCTTTAGATAGTAATCTGCTCTGAATAGTTTTCAAAGAAGAACTTCAATCTGTGTTTAGTGGCTTCGACATGGAATCTCTATATGAAGTTATCAAGAACAGTAACTATGTTCTTAATTTGGTAAGAATTTATTCCAAGATTTCCAATGATGCTCAGCAAGAAATTTCTACAAAGGTAGACTTCTACTTCAATTGGATCTTCTCTAATAATGACCTGATCAACCTCTTCAAGTACCTTGTAGAGAATTTGAGGATCCCTCCTGTAACTCAAGATTTCAATATTCATGTCCAAAAGACCACATATATCCCTCCTTTGTTGAATAAGTTTATGGAGAACAAGGATGACTCTGAGAAAGCTATGCAGTATGGAGGTTAGATCATTTCTGAATTCATTATGCTATTAAGGCCTTATCTTCATGTCTAGAGTACTGAAATTGTCACTGCTGCAGCTGCACCCCTGAGATATGGTTTTCCTACCTTCTCATCCTCTACCCTTTCCTCCACATCTATGTCTGTATCTCAAGCTCTGAGTCAGATCAGGACTATTATTCTTGATCAAAATTTTTCACAGTCTTCCACCGCACCTTCCCTGGCCCCCTCTGTTTTTAAAGGACTCCATTTACCTTCTCTGTCCACTGGTTAACTCCCTTCCTCCACTTATACCTTTGATCCTATGGATTCTACTTTGGATGTTGCTTCCAAGAGAAAATAGAAGAAAATATAGTACAGAAGAACAATGACTACTGTCTATTGATGGGGATGTTTCATGTAGTCTTTTTCTTTACTATTTGTAATGACACATTTTATCCATCTAATTCACAATGAACATTTATTTTAAACTTATTATTTAATCTTTTTTATAATCCCAAAAGGGTTAAATATGTATTCTATATGCACTAAATGTAACACCCTGACCCCAATTACCTAGAGTCAATACATTATTACATAACATATCATGATACAAGGAATCTTTTGTTGAAAGACCGATCAATTTAGTATTATTGGAAACAATATACATACATTAGTTCAACATTACAACATGAAAAGAAATATTGCAGTAATTTATTCCTTTAGAAACATCCAATCATCATAGATTATGCCCGCGAGTCACTCATAAATAACTACATAATATCCTGGGAAAATGAAACATAAGAAATGTGTGAGCTCAAACACACATTAATGGTAACCGATATAGTCGAAGATAAAATATGCAATAGGCATGGTGAATAATTAAAAACACATGCCATTACAAAGAATACACAAGAACACTTTATGGAAGGAATACGAGCTGAGTAAATAATGCCATAATAAAAATAGTCATGGGTATTCTACTATTTGAATAATCACATGAACTATCATTATTATTTTCATAATTATGGAATTTATAATGCAGGACATTCTGAAAAATATTTTCAAGGCCTCAGCCAACATGTTTAAAAATGATTTAGGCCTTGTACAAAACCATATATCAAATTGGTAAAGGCAACGACCAATTACATGTCCAATTGTCTCACGAGACCCACCGATGCATCGAGGAGATGTTGTAGGCTCCACCCATCACTTAATATGTCCAATACATTCTTTAACTAAAAATTCATAAACATAACATAAACATTCGTATTAGAACTAGCATACCAAATATAAATACTTTAACCATAAACCATTAATGGTTTAAAAATATCTCATCCGCATTCAAACATATCACCAAACCTTCAATACAATATGGAAGATTTGTATCCAAAAAATAAACTTCAAACAAGTTTAAAATCTATCAAAGGATGTTGGCATAGATGAAAATTATATGTAAAACTCTTTGAGAGAAATATCCCTTTTTCATGACAACATTTAATTGTCTCACTATTTAACAAAGAAGTCATTTAAAAGAGAATTTTGAATCAAAGTGTTCCATACCACTTTAAAAAAATTTTAATGAATTTTAATTTCAAAACAATCATATCCATATACAAGAATAATAAAAACCATTTTTTAAAACATAGACATTAATTAGAAATATTAAAATAATAAATTTATAAAACATTTAAAACAATAATTTAGTTAATGATTTCCAAACCAAATAAGAGACACTTTAATACAATTAATTGAGGAATAAAATTAATCAAACCATTATAACATCATGATAATAAAGGGCTTCATGATATAATATGTCAAATGATAGTATATAAACCATATAAATGTGAATTGGTGCATAACGACAAAGAGGCCTTAAAGGAATGTAAATTCAGATGAAATACCTTATAAAGGCCATATCATTTGACTAAGGATAAATCAATGAAATATTTATGTGTGAAAAATATAAATAAACTCAAAATAATTGGATATTTAGTGCAATTTAATCAAATTACATTCACACATATTCTTGTAAAAAACAAAAACAGTGACTTGGATGTTTTACTTAATGAATGGAAATTGAGTTAAGATTACACTTAACAAGTTCATATCAATAGAATGTGAATTTATCAATGGAGATATTGTGTGTATAAAAGGTATATCCACTGAAATGGGAGTCAAAATTACTTGATAAATAAAAAATAGTGACTCCACACATAATCTTGGAATAAAATAATCAATGAAGTATGCGTAATCCCAATGAGTGGAATTTGAATTGTGAAATTCCCCTACTGCTTTGGTAACTTACAAAACATGCACCCCAGGAAAGATGTATCATACAATAAAGATGTAAATAACCATAAATTTAAGTATATTACACAAATAATACAATAATGGGTAGTACATACACCACACAAAAGGAAAATAGTGGTAATATAACATGACTCTTAAAGGAATGAGATGTGAGGTGAAAAAACCTTACCTTGTACTTTTCCTATGTTTAGGGTATGTTCAAATACTATATAATAGTTAAATAATTGATATCAAATAATACAATAACTATATACATAAATATGATATCATATATGATCTTTTAATATTTCTTTGTTAATAATATTTTAGTATTATCGTTGTTTCGAGTGTTAACTGATTCCTTTTTATATATATATTTTGTTACATAGGAAGTGTTTGTTATGGATAGAATGTATTTTATTCATATCCATAATGATATTATGTTCTTAAAAATTATTTTTAATCATAAAATGAAAATTATCCTTGAATGGTTACTATGAGGATGTGAATCTCATTGCGTTTGTGGAGACAGTAATCCGTATGTACGCACGAGCAACAATATCATTTTATTAACAGGTAAATCGTATGTAATTTGATGTTATATCATATATAAAGAATAATTAACATGTTATATTTATTTTTTACATCAGTTGTACTCATTATTATACCCATCCAAATAATGAAGTGTTTGAATAACAAACTACACCACGACGTTGAGACGATAAGCCGTGCATACAGCCGTATGGTGACTTTGTCATTTATAGGATAGATAGAACAAAAAATATGGTTGTACCATATTTATAATAACATTTAAGAATGTAGAATATAATGAATATATTATTTTGTTATGGAAACAATAAAGAATGACGATGTGGAAGAAGAAAAGAAGTATAATGAGGGTCGTGAAATAATTTCCTATACTTCAGGTGTTTCCCTTTGTGTTCATCAAAAGGGAATCTTAGGTTTACTTTATGATCTATGGAAGGCCTATAGGTTAAAGTGAGGGATGTTGGGAGGAAATCTGGGTAGGGGTTTCAAAAATCAAAAATCATTGGAGGTGTGAAATTAAGAGAAGGAGAAGTGCCCTTTTATTTGAATGGTGAGGGTCACTTTAGTAAAACCTTAAAGTATTATTTTAAAATAAAATCATTTTCATTTTATAATGGCTCCAAAAAAATTTATTTCAAGTAAAAGGTGGGTATAGGTCGAAAAAATCTCAACCAATAGGTTTTAGACTGGTTTAGTTCAACATATTAATACTATCTTTTAAATTAAACTCTTAGTTATATAGTTTGACATTTACCATGTCTCTTTTTATTTTTATTTTATATGGTTAGTAAACATACTATAAACTACCAAGAGAACCCCAAGTGGATCATTATTAATAAATATAACCTTATATAAGTCTTTTTCAAAACATTAGATTTTTAGGAATACTATGTCAATTAATAATATAGTATTTATTTTAAAAACTCAATTATTAAAATTTTTACAACATTTTGTTTTTTATTTTTTAAAATCGATATAAACATTATCACTTAGAATAAAATTTACTTAACCAACTCTAACATGTCATATTAATATATAAAATTATTGTAATTCATCAAAATTCTCAATTTACATTTATTTGGATATTTATAATATAAAATATTTTAATATTTCATTAATAAGGTAATTACCGCATCATCATTATGTTATATATAAATTGAATTATTTAATAACTAAAAATTATTAAGAAAATACCATTATTTAAGAAATATTTTAGTCGTTCTAATGAATATTTATTGTATAATTTATATTTTGTGTAACTCTTTATTAAAAATGGTTTAGTTATTAAACATTGAAGATAACTCTTTTAACTCTTTTTTAAATAGAATAATAAGAAATGTCTTAATCTAATTCATGTGGACCAAATAGTGTCATATTTTATTCCTAAGGTAATTTTTGGTCAAATTATACTTATCCAAAAGAATTAGGACATGTGCTATGTAATTATGAAATCATTTTACCCTTAAATTCCTTATTTACTTTTAACCAAGGTAAATAAAAGTCAAAAGTTACTATTCCCCAAAAATTATTTTCAACATATTGAAAAACATTTTACTTACTAATATTAACCATGTCTCTCTGATTTTTGAAACTCAACTCACAGAAGTGGTAAAATTATGTTTTATAAAAATTTTCAAATGCTCATAGAGGTGGGTAAAAGACAGTAAAAAGTTTAACAATATTTTAAATATATAATATTATTATAAAATGGCTCTAATGAATTATATAAAATTTATATATATATTATATAAATATCTTTACAAAAATTAAATTTAAATAAAATAAATAATTATTTAAAGAAAAAGTCAGTTTTCCACAATAACGATGTGTTTGTCACTATTCATCAAAAATTGAATGTTTTCAGAAAAATACCAAAAATTTAACTTAAGATAATTTTGATATTGAGAATTCAAAAATGAATTTTATTTAACCAAATTGAAAACATATATGTTTCATTAATTATTTTAAAATTTGTTCCCGTTGTCAAAACCAAACAACGGGTTTCTAAAAACTAAAAACTACCAAAAGATTGATATGTTTTCATGTCAAATTTAAATGTGAAATTACTTATAATGACCTAAATTGTATTAAATGATAAAAATATAATCTAATTATATTTCTAAAATATTCAATTTCATAATTTAACACTACAAATTGTTTTTGGATTAAAAAAGTTGTTTTCAATTAAAATTTAGTATTTTTCAGTATTCATCAAAACATGAAAGTTAACAGAAAAGTTCCAAAAGTTTATCCAAAAAATATTTTTTGGAACAAATTATAAAGAATAGTATAATTTTATTAAATTGAATATATAAAAGTGACAAATATTGGCTTTAAAAAGGGTTTTCCATTAAAATGTTGTAAAATTCTATTTTTTGAAAAATACATCTTTTATCTTTAAAAATGAATTTGTTCTTATATTTTGCCTAAGAAACACATAATATGGATTCTGAATTTATATGTAGTATATAAAATTCAAAATTTAGTTTATACTATTCATAACCGCTTTTTGAACAGCTATTTTGGAAAGTCATGGTGTGCTAGAACTCGTTGTTGCGTGTTGCACAAGCCATTGAAATACTTTAATGAAAATAACTTCATATGAAATCTTGGGGTGTTAAATTATTCCCCCTTATGGAAATTGAATCCTTGCAATTTTATAATTGGCCTTGGGAACTTCATTTAATGTCCCGCATCAGAAAAATAGTCAATAAAAATATCACATTAAAAGAAAGAAAAAGAATTACAAAGGTCACCCAAGATAACCAATACTAGGATTACGTGTAGGAAAAAATAGATATGGAAGATAAACTATGTCTCATGTCTTGATGGAGAGTGATAGAAAACATGATCAGGAGAAAGATAACAACCAGAAGACCATAAACTTGTGATAGTATAAATGGTCATTAGTTTCCATGTTGGAAAAGTAAACAAACAACATTTTTTTTTGTTTTACGTTCCATTTCATAATATTGACGAATTTATTTATGATATTGACTAAGAACATGAAGATATATACATACTTTTTAAGTATAGTTTCATCCTTTAATAAATTTCTACCACAAACTTATCTTTTTTTCTCAGACGATGAGTATTCAAGAAAACGTGGTCACACATGATGCGCTAGAATCAACTTCTCGTGAATCACATGATCCATAAAGGATAAAATATATATTTCCTATGTCTTTAGAGATTAACCAAAACCAACATTGTTAGTATGAAATCACATGATCCCCAAAAAGGAAAATCCTTTAGAGAAATAAATACTATGGATAATTTCCAAAATTAAACTGATAATACCCATAGTTCAATAAATACCATTCAATAAACAATTGTCCATGAAATCGTTGATTATAATAAAAACTAATATTGAAACCCAATACATAGAATAATTTGATTATGTAGTCTTCCACGTTAAATTGTATCTCAAAATAACATCCACTACTCTTAAATTCACATACTTTAAAGTAATTAACTTGATCACATATTCTCTATGATAGGTTAATAACTCAAATCGCTATAAATCCTCAATAAAAATATAGATAAAAATACACCATTACTCCTGAAATTAAATACCATAGTATTCTATTTTCTTTAGGCATATAGTGTTCACAACATAGCGAACGTCTTCCAAAATAACATTTATCACTTAGTCACCAGATAATTTTCCTATACTAAGCATATCCATTTGATAAGACATAAGATCCCAAATAAATTTTTTATTAATCAGTTAAATCACGTAACTAAAATTAATTAGTCACATTAACCAGGGACTTTACGTAGTGTAGTGGTAGGTGATAAATCCCAATCGCACTCTCGTTGTGGGTTCGATTCCCGCACTTTTTCTGATGCAACGGGTTGTCACACACTCTTCATGTTTTCATTTTTCAAAAACTATATTTTATAACATTCTCAAAATGAGATAAATTCCTAAAAATAACCCTAACATAATTTCTCCACAAATGTTATCTCATACCTCACATTTTCATCCCCAAAATCAAAAACATGTAATTGCCTCAAATTCAAGAATCAAATAATCCCAGAAGGTTATTTATAACTATATTAAAAATAGAAAAGATTATTATTCCGAAAATAGCATTTTTCACATAACAAACTACAGGGCTACATATACAAGAGAAAAATCATCCAAAGTAATCCCATAAAAAAGGGAACTAATACTTTTAATCATTTCTTCATCCATTTATTTCCACAAAGGTTATTCCTTGACCAAGAGGTTATCGTATTGAATAGGGAATTCACTCAGGTAATGCTCAGGTCCCCTATATTTATGAAAAATGACTATAAATGGATTCTTGGTATCATTTTTATTTTCTTCCTTTGTACTCTTCATTTTTTTCGGAAATTCTTTACATTATGTCCTTCTTTACCACACATATAAATTTTTTTTATTCCATTGAGACACTTTTCTAGGTGTCTCCCTCCACATTTACTGCATGATATAAATTGAGCATTCGTTTCTCCATGGTCTCCACTGCTGGAGCTCTTATCGGGAACCACTTTTCTATTTTTTTGAGTCCAAGAGTTGGTTAATATATATTTTGTTGATAATATTTTTGGAAAACTGATTTGGCATGACAATGATATCTTTTTCACCTATGAAAATTCCCTTTCATTTCTCATTTACACCACCGTTCCCACCTTGTACATCATGTTCAATGTTAATATGACTTCCTTGGAATCAAGCCATTGAATTACACAAGAATGCATAGTGTGAGTCATAAAATCATTTTGAGAATATCATAACACTTTATTTTTAATCAAAAACACCCTAAGATTAACCAATGTTAATTTTCTAATCTTATATTAAAATTCCTCAAATCAGTTTGTAAAGAAAATGAGAATTATCGTAAGCATATCCCATGGGAGTATCATAACCACGAATCCCGAAATGACCGTTGTCATGTAATAGGATACACCATGTCACACCCAAAACTCATTGTAGGAGTTTTCACTCCTAGGCACATGTATACCAGATCCGCCTCTACCTGCTCGTATCCAGACAGGGATGTATAGTTTGGGAAACCCATATAATATTTACATTACCAAAATTTTTGGATGTTAATCTATACTAATCCTCAATGTATATCTTAGGGTAGTGTTTTCTAATCAATGTTTTTTTAAATATACTTTCCAATGACTGTACTAAAATTCCTCTGATTCAAACTATAACGTCCCGACACCAGATACCTAGAGTCGGTGCTTTATTACATAACATTGGCATGATATAAGGAATCATTTCCTAAAGGACTAATTAGTTTAATATTATTGGGAAAAAGATACATACATAAGTTAAAAATTACAACATGAAAATAAATATAACACTAATTTATTCAATTAGAAATATCCATGCCTCCAAGATTATTCCTACAAGTCACTATTAACTAACTACTTAATATCCTGGGAAAATGAAACATTAGAAATGGGTGAGATAAAATGCTTAGTAAGGGTAAGCAAAATTGCTAGAGATAACATAAACATTAGGCATGGTGAATAATTAAAAAAACATGCCTTTACAAATAATAAACATGAACACTTTATGGCAGGAATATGAGATGAGTAAATAATGCCTTAATAAAACATATTCATTAGTATTCTACTAGTCAAATAACCACATTATCCATCATTATTTTTCTCATAATGGGGGAACGTATAATGTCAGACATTCTAAAACATCTTTTCAAAGCCTTTCCCAAGACGTCTAAAAATTATTTAGGCCTTGGCCAAAACCATATATCAAATTGGGAAAGGACTCAGCCAATTCCATATCTAATTGACTCATGAGACCTACCGATGCATCGAGGAGATATTGCGGGCTCCACCCATCACATAATGTGTCCAATACATTCCTCATATGAAAAGGATGAAACATAATATAATCATTCATATTAGAACTAGCATACAAAATGACAATATATTAACCATAAACTATGAATGGTATAAAAATAACCCTTCCACAGTTAGACATATCACCAATCTTTCAACACAATATAGAATATTTTTATCATAATAAATCAACTTCAAACAAGTTTAAAATCCATCAATGCATGTTGACATAGATGAAAACGATTTGTAAAATTCATTGAGAGAAATATCCCTTTTTTATGAAAAAATTTAAATGTCGCACAATTTATCAAAGAAGTCGTTTAAAAGAGATTCTTGAATCAAAGTGTCCCATACCAATTTGAAACATTTTAAATTATTTTAAATTTCAAAACGATCATGTCCATATAAATAAATACTTAAACCATTTTTAAATCAAGGACATTAATGAGAATCATTTAGAATAAAAAATATTTAAAACATTCAAAACATTTAAAACAATAATTTAGTTAAAGAGTTCCTAGGGAAATAAGAGATGCTTTAATACATGTAATTGAGGAATAACATTAATCAAAATAATATAATATCATGAGAATAATTTTATTCATGATATAATATGTCAATGGACAATATGTACACCATATAAAAGTGAATAGGTGTATAATGACAAAAAGGTCTCACAGGAAAGTAAATTGAGATGAAATACCTTATAAAGTCTGTATCCCTAGATTAAGGATAAATAAATGAAATAATTATGTTTGAAAAATATAAATACTCTATATATAAGCAAATATTCAGTGTAAATCAATCATATTACATTCACACGTATTCTTGTAAAAAAACGAAACCAATGACTTGGATGTATAACTCAATGAATGGAAATTGAGTTAAGATTACCCATAATAAGTTCATATCAATGGAATGTGAATTTATCAATGGATTAATTATGTGTATCAAAGGTATATCCATATAATGAGGAGTTGATATTACTACATAAATAATAAATAGTGACACATAATCTTGATGAAAAATAATCAATGCAGTATGCTTAATTCCTAATGAGTAGAAATTGAAATTTGAAATTCTTATACCAATTTGTTAGCATAGGAAACATACACCCAATTAAAGAATTATAATACAATGAAGAGATAAATACCCATTAATTAAAGAATATTACTAAAATAATAATTTCATGGGAAGTACATACAACACACAAAAGGAAATAGTGACAATATAGAATGAATCTCACGGGAATAAGAAGTTAGATGAAAACACATTACCTTGTACATTTCCTTGGTCACGGGTACGTTAACCTCCTGTATAATAGTTAAATAATTTTTATTAAATTATACAAGAAACATATACATAAATATGATATCATATATGATATTCTAATATAGCTTTGTTAGTAATATTTTAGTTATCGTTGTTTTGGGGGTAAACAAATTCGTATTCCTTTATATGTTTTGTTACATTAGCTATGTTTGTTATAGATAGGATGTATTTGATTCATATACAGAATGATAATAAGTTCTTAAAAAAAATTAATCATAAAATGAATTTTTTTTAATCGTTACGATGGTGAAATGAATCTCATCGCGTTCATGGAGAAGGTAATCTGTAAGTACGCACGAGTGACAATATCATTATGTTGATTGGGAAATCATATGTATTTGGATGTTATATAATATATAAAGAATCATTAACATGTTATATTTATTATTTACATCAGCTAAACACATTATTATATCAATCAAAATAATGAAGAGTTTGAATAACAAACTTCACCACGATGTGGAGTCAGTAAGCCGTACATATGCGCGTATGGTGAATTTGTCATTTATAGGATGGATAGAATAACCAATATTGTTGTACCATGTTTATAATAATAATAAAGTATTTATAAACTACTAGAATTATTATTTTGGTATGGAAACAACAAAGAAAGAGAAAGTGGAAAAGGAAAAGAACTTGGAAGAGGGTGGTGAAATTATTACCTCTACTTTTGTTGTTTCCTTTTGAGTTGATCAAAAAAGATTCATAGGATGGCATTCAGATAAATATAAGGCCTCTAGGTTGATGTGAAGGAAGTTGGGATGATATTTGGGTAGGTTTTGTCAAATCCAAAATCATTTGGAGGTGTAAAATTAAGAGAAGGGGAAGTGCCCTTTTATAAGAGAGATGCATGTCACTTTAGGAAACGTTTGAAATATTATTTTATAATAAAATAATTTTTGGGTTATAATGGCTCATAAATGATTTATTTTGAGGATAAGGTGGTTATTGGACGCAAAAGACTCAACCAATAGGTTTTATATAGGTTTAGGTCTCCATATTACCATTATCTTTCAGATTTATCTCGTAGTTAAAGAGTTTGACATTTACCATGTCTCTTTTTATTTTTATATTATATAGTTAATGAACTAAAACAAATACCAAGATAACCCCAAGTGTTTTAATATTAAGATATATATAACAATTTCTAAGTCCTTTTTTCGGAACCATAGATTTTTATGAATACTATATCAATTAATAATATAGTATTTCTTTTAAAAACTCAATTTTGTAAATTTTGACACTATTAAGTATTTGATTTTTATGAAATCCATAAAAACATTATAACTTCGAATAATATTTATTTAACCGACCCGAACATTTTATATTAACATATAAAATTAGTATAATTCATCAGAAGTCTCAATTTACATTTATTTGGATATTTATAATATTAATTATTTTAATATTTAATTAATTAGGTAATTGCTACAACATCATTGTGTCATATATAAATTACATTATTTAATGTATAAAAATTATAAATAAAATACCATTTTGTAGTAAATAGTTTTATCTTTCAAATGAATATTTATTGTAGAATTTATATTTTGTGTAACCCTATATTAATATTGGTTTAGTTATTAAACAATGAATTTAACTCGTTCAACTCTTCTTTAAATAAAATAATAATAATTGTCCTAACCTAATTCATGTGGACCAAAGAGGACCGTATTTTATTTTTCTGTTTCTTTTTTATCGAATTATACTTATCTAATAGAATTAGGACATGAGTTATGTAATTCTGATATCATTTTTACCCTTAATTAACCGAATTACATTTAACCGTGGTAAATAAAATCCAAACGTTACTATTCACCAAAAAAATATTTTCTTCTTTTTGAGAAAAATTTTACTTAATGATATTTATCATGTCTCTCGGATTTTTGAAACTCAACTCACAGAATCTGAAAAATTATTTTTTATGCAAATTCGTAAATTCTCTTCAGATGTGGGTAAAAGACGGTAAAATGTTCAAAAAAAATTTATACATCTAATTTTATCATAAAATGACTCAAATTAATTATATTGAACTTATATATGTATTATAAATCTATTTTGAGTTAAAATAAATTTAAATAAAATAGATATTTATTAAAATCAAAAGTCGGTTATAAACAATAACGTAATGTTTTTAACTATTCATCAAAAATTAAATGTTTTCAAAAAAATACAAAAAATTTACCCTAAGATAATTTGGATATTCCAAATTAATAAATAAATTCTATTATGAAAAATGAAAAATGTTGAAGTTGCATTAATTTTTTTAAAATTATTTCTCATTATCAAAACTGAAAAGCATGATTTTAAAAAGAAAAAACTATCAAAATATTGACATGCGATTATGTCAAATTTATATGTGAAATTACTTATAAGGACCTGAATTGTATTAAATGATAATAATATAATCTAATTAAACTTCATACCATCCAATTCATAATTTAACACTATAAATTATTTCTATTAGAAAAGTTGTTTTCAAATAAAATTTAGTATTTTTCAGTATTCATCAAAATATGAATGTTAACAGAAAAGTAATAAAAATTTATCTGAAATAAATTTTTATGTTCCAATTCTAAAGAATAATTAAATTTTATTAAATTGAGTATATAAAAGTGTCACGTATTGGTTTTAATATGGATTGTCGATTAAAAGATGTTAAAATTTCATTTTTTAAAAAATATTTTTTTATCTGAAAAAATGAACTTGTTCTAATATTATGTCTCTGAAACACATAATATGGATTTTCAAATTATATGGATTAGAAAAAATTTAAAATTCAGTTAATAAAATTCACACCCACTTTTTGAATGGCTAGTTTTGTATGTCTTGGTGCTCTCGAACTCGAGGTTGCGTGTAGCGCAAGCCATTGAATTACTTTAACATAAATAATTTACTGTGAATTCTTGGGGTGTTACACAAAATGAAAATTTAAGAAGAGACCCATTACCGAAAAATAAATATCTCACTCACATGATTCTTGATCATCAAAATGGGGAAGATTTTTGGACTCCTCATGTTATAATCATGTTTTAATGATCACAAATAAAGTTTATTATCTATAAGAATGTTACTTATATTTAATCTATCTAAAATAATTTGTATAGATGATTAGTTTATTTATGATGTTAAAAATTATTTCAACATTTTTTGATTCCTATGAAATTAGCTTATGAATGATTAAGCGTAATTCATATTATAAATATCATTGTTTATTTCTGTGTACAGAGTTTTGGCTATGCCCGAGAAACTATGAGTCTACCACCAGTTGTGTTCTTCTGGAAAAGGACTCAGACACCGTAACCATTAAGACACCATGACCATCCATACATTATTCCCATCCAGACACCGTGGCCAGACACTGTGATCCTAACACTATATATGTGCTACTGGTTCGTGATCTATATACTACTATTCCATCATAGTTGTCTCACCTCTCAAAGACAAGGAAGGAGACACAGTTTCAAGGAGACACCATTTCATGGAGACACGGTTTACAGACAGATTGTGACAGAATTTCTTAATCTATTATGTAGTTTTTCAATTTAATTTTTTACAATTATATTTGATGATTTTAAATGCATTGACATAATTAATGTTTCATTTTAGACATGTCACAAGAAAGTACGATGTTCAAGGTGAAAAATACATGCATCTTGTTGGCTCCGACACATGCATTCTATGATTAAAAAGAATGAAGTGATCATGTGACTACAATGATGACAACATAATAGAAAAACATGTTTGTGCATGATAATGAAGAAGCACAAGCATTCATGCAACCCGACACTACTGAAGAACACACAAAGCATACTTTAATCCCAGGGATGAGAAAATTTCCACACTATCAACTCCACGAAGATCACAAGCCAGATCTACCCGACTTACGATACCCTGTTTCCCCCAAGAGGACCTTATTTCTACATTATCTTTATCCTAGAAGTCCAGAGTGACATAGACTAACACTTAGAGAAATTATAATATCATCTCTTCATTTTTGATGTGTTGTGTATTATTTTTATCTTTTGAGAAGTGTGTATCTGTAAAAAACACACACACAATCTCTTGAATTAAACTGAAGGATACAATATATCATATATCATTCATATTTTTAATCTTATGTATTCCCACGGATAAGTTTGGAAGAGGTCCCTGTGTGACCTGTTGTTTCTTACCCATGAAGAACTGTGTAAGAAGTGATGTGACCTGGGCAGTCTTGTGTACTGTTGTCAACCCCGATCTGGAGTCTGGATCAAGTTTATTTATATAAAATTATTGGGGTACGTTGATCACCATGTAAACAAGAATAGGTCTCTACTTGAGACTGAACCACTTGTTTTATATCCACTGTGTTGTTTTTTATTGTTCTCTATTTTACAGTTTCATTCATATATCACTAAAATAACTATAATAATTAATCGTGAAAAGAAGTTTTAATTGTTTTTCTTTATTATAATAGCATAAAAATTAATTTCAACAACTGATATTAAGATTACTGAGATTTATTCTATATTCTAAAAAGTTACTTCAATAGTCAAACATTCATAACCGTATAACCTTGATTGATTGGGTTGTATTTAAATTTATTGGGCATCCTTTTTAAGAATAATTTTTTAATAGAAACTTTTAATAGATACTCAATTCAACCCTTCTTGAGTACTCTACTCCGACCAAAATAATGTTAGGAGATTTAAAAATAAGGGATGGATCTGTAGTATATAAATATTCCCCTTCGATAGTATTGATCAACTAGGTATGGTATCATATTTTTAGAAGTTATATAGAATATATTTCATGAACATGGTGTGTGCCATATATCTATTTTAATAAACGAAACATCTAATCCTTTATAATACATTATATCCATTTTGGAATTTGAAATTGAATAAGAAATTGATTTTTTGAATTAGTTGGTGTGATGTATTTTGAACAAGGATTAAAAATATAATTCATAGAGTTATAATATATTAAAGTGTTGTTTGTGGATAAGGTTTGAGCCCGAGAGGGTATTAGGGTGCTTTGGAAATCCTAAAATGATCCAAGTAATGTTTCAATAGTTTTTTATGGGTTTAATCAATTGTTTATTGTTTGGTGTCAATGATTTAAGAGAAATCCTATAGCACCAAGAGGGTAAGGGGGTTTCTAGATTAGATTTTAATTAACATGGTTATGTATCATGGTTAGTGAATGATAAAGGGTAAACCATGTGAGTTCCTTGAGTAAATTTTATTACTTGATTTGGACATGGTTAATGGTTTATGGTTATCACTCAGTTTCAAAACAAAACATGTGAAAACTTATATAGAAATGCAGTTCCAATTCACATGGTTGGTGCATGGTTCAATAAGATCTATAGTAATACCATGTGAGGGGGGGTGTTAATAGACATTTCCAAAAACATTATTTTTTCATAATTTGGGAAACTATATGGCCCATTAAAAGTGTCTTTCTTGAATTTTTACATCATATTCTTTAAACCCCATACTATTTTCCTTTACCCTCATGCAAACATTTTATATCTTGGTGAGCTCCTCCTCCCACCATGGATCCCATAATATATTAAAATATTCCATGTTTTTAATTAGAATTAATGGTAATTATCTTCCCTTTGGTGGAATCCCACTCTTTTTTACATCTTACCCTTTATTTTTAGGCGTTCTTTGGTTGGAAATTGTATTATAATTCCCTTAAATCACGGTGGAATTGGATGAAAACGATGAGTCATTTTTTCGGCCCTACCAGAGGGTATCCCACAATTATTTATTATACCATTTTCTAGACGAGTCATTACAAGTATGCCAAGATACCAATTTATTTAAGGTTTTTCTTAAATTTTAATTAGAAAAAGTGTTGTATCGATGCCATGTATTGGTAATTTGGATTGAAATGACGTTGAGGGGTCATATGGGAAATCCTATGATTGGTTTATCTAAGATTTTCTATGACGTGTTGGTTTAGAGAGTATTTTTCATTTATTCTCGTTTGAATTAAATTTCTAAAATATTTTTAATATTTATAAATAACTTTTTTTTGGTTTTTTGACATGATTTGAGGCCTCTAGTAGTCACTAATTATCAATGAAAAGTGGAAATACATGGGTGATACATTTCTATCGTAGAAAAAATCTTTATCATGGAGAATTTTTTAGAATGGATTCATGATGGAAGTAGATAGACTTTCATATAATTACATTGTGTTTTTAGTTTCTATTTACATAGAATGTGATTTCAAATATTTCTAGTTTAAGAGGTTACCTTTAGATCAATAAAAGGGTAATTTTTTATTAAATGTATAATTTTTAAAAGGTATGATATAAATTGGATGAGTGGATTGAGAAATTTTAATGATTTTACTTGGAAACATTGTTCTTAATGACCCATCATGACAGCTTGAACATCGATGTTTGTGGTATTGACTAGAGAAATTGTCTTAGATTTATATACCTCTCTTGAGGGTTGGTCCTAAATAAGAAAATTGAACTGAAACTAGTTCCCCAATGAACATTTAATCCCTTTAAGGGGTATGAGTTTTATGAATTATGTTGAAATTAATTAATTATCCAATGATTAGGAGCCTTAGATTCTCCCTACAGGGGTGAATAGTTACATAAACATACTAAACCCCTACGTGACATAGGGGTCTTGATAAATGAATTAGAGTTGTGGGGATGATACTCTTGACTCATGGAATATGATCCTCCACCATTTTATGTGACTAAACCTAGATATATTCACCATAGGTAGACTGAGATTCGGTTGGGGTGGAGGACTGTCTTAGTTAGACCTTGAAAACCTAGATCGATTTTGGGCCATCTATTTGATTGATACCTATGTCGAAAACCCCATATTTCCGGATTTTATATGGTATTTCGATTATTGACACATGCGATATAAAATATTTAGAGTGTAAAGGGTTCAATTAAGTCTAGAGATAAGACCTAAGGCCCTTGTAAGGGTTCCATTCTGATGTTGTGACCCATGGGTCCCTCAAGGGTTCCACGTTGACAAAAAACATGATATGGTTCAGGTTAGTGAGTAGTGTTGGATGTGAGAGTCACATTATAACTTATATAATCATGAAATAACATATGCTTTTTAGTGATGGTGATGGAAATAGGTTTATATTCATTGGGCCTATCAATGATGTGATTGATCAAGATGCTCAGAAATCAACCCTATTGAGATTGATATGGACCTATGAAAAAAAGTTTATTTGGTGTCTATTATCATGGTATTTTGGGTGTAAATTTCTTGTCCTAATTGCATCTAATTATATGTTAAATACATATTTCGATACCAAGAGATGGTACATGGGATCTAGTATTATACATTATTTTATTTTTTTCAATAATACCCAGGATGTGTGAGATTTCATTTTTTTAATGAGTCCATGTTGAACACTTGGGGATACTCATATTTGAATGGAAATACCATGAGACCATTATGAATTTTTATGACCTTACGGGTTTTAATAGAGGTATGAGGAGTTTTTGTTATTATATATTCAGCAAGGGATATTTTAAATCTAGAGGGTGTGCATTAGATACCATCGATACATTCGTAGGATACCCTATATGATCAGGTGGATGTAGTACAAATGGTTTTACTAAATAAATATATGTTATTGGATACCCAATAGATTTAACTTGAGATTCTGAGTGGTATTCAATTAAATTTATTGCATTACTTGGGAATTAATCATTCATATACATATAGTATTTCCTAGGGTATCATCCTCATAGAATGAAAACATTTTTCTATCACTGAGGATGCCTAGGTTTGACAGTAGATCTCACACTATGGTCTTGAGGATAAGGGATGATAGGTTACACCCTAGGGTCCACTACTCACCAGGATGGAGGAAATATAATGGGCTCCCTAAGGGGTATAAAATGGTCTTCCAAAGGTTATTCTTATTCATAATTAAATTATATCCTTGTAAAAAATAAAGCATGGTTTCTTGGGGTCACAAACTTTATAATCATGAATGGATATTATATTTTTTCTGTTCTTTAATGGTTCATTTATTTATTAAAATGAGGTCATGTGAAAATATTAATAAATTTATGGTTGGGTATAAGTCCACATTGGGTTTCTCCCTATTGAGTTATGTAATCAGACTCTGTTTAGTTCTCCATCGCACTTGGGGACCCAAGAATCTATCACATGGTTGTTGTAGGTATAAGTCAGGCTGAGTTCCATGACATCAGGATTGAGATGGGGAATATGAGATGGTTTTTAGACACTCAGATATGGTTAGGCTCAAGGATTTTAGAGGATCCTTCAATATTTTTATTTGTGTATTCATTTGATTCATTTTTTATTCTATATATGTGACCATCCAAGTGAGAAATTTGTCTTGTATACTTATATGTAAGTACATATTTTGTTATAACATGCTTCTACTACCTTACTATTATATTATTACTGGGATGGTTATGTTTTTTAATGGTAATTAAATATTTATTTTATGATTTTTCTCTCTGATTTAATGAGTACAATCTCCCCATTTTACCTTTTAGACCACCATTACTAGCCAGAAAACTCATAAATACTAGTAGGCACACCTGGGGTAACATGGTAGTCTAGTCTGATTAGTAATAACAGTGAGTCTATGTTTTGCATTTCAAAATGTTCTTCTAGACATTATTATTTAGATGTAATAGTTGGGGAGTCTATAGATATGTGATATATTAATGTAGCATAAATTGTGAGGGAACCTACACTGGAGTGTCATGGGAACCTTTCCCAGTGGAAGTACATGTCTCTATAGGTACCTTATTGAGGGTTCTAATTTTTGAGGTTACAGTTCATTAATTTCACCTCACATAAAACATATAATGTTAGTGGTATAGAAATTATTAGATTTTGGACATTGGCCTCTAGAGGTAAAAAATCATATGTATGAATTATTCTCATCACATAAGGATTCGCTAGAAACATTGGCAACATAGTGTGTGATTTCATTGAATGTGAGGCCCAAATGTTTTATGTGTCAGAAATAAATCCTATATAATCATTTCTCATAAGTTTATGGTGGAATTATACTCATATGGAACACCCTATATATATATTTCCTTTTGGTGGAAGGTCATGTGGATATGTGGTGAGATGCTTGATGATAGGGATGATGATGTAGTTTTGTGTGCACAGAAGCTATAGTGACCATAGTGGGTCAATACAAGCATGTGATGACATGGAAATGAACCCCTTATTAGTTGATATTTTTTTGGGTTTAGTTTTCTAATGTTTTATTAATAACCAATATGGTTTTATTTTCATAAATATTTTATTGTAATTCTACATAAATGAGTTAGTGACTATGGTTTCCTTTCATACGGATCATCCATGAAGATGTTATTGGATGTGGAAGTTGTGATAAATGATCCTCGATTATTAATGCAATAGTCCCACATGTGGACACTCAATGAAAATCATTTAATATTAGGATGATGTTTGGAATTTTATTCTAGTTTGTATGTGTTACCATAGAGTGGGAGGATGGGTATGTTGGATTTCATAGGTTTTGATATGGGGGTAAGATTTTTAAAAGTGAGTTATAACCCTAGTGAGAACATTTTTTTGAGATATGTTGGATGATACCTTGATATTTTTGAGGGAAATATGAAAGGGGTTGTCCTGGGATAATTTGTTACATTGAGTTAGGATTCATGGGTAGCTGCTTTTGGTTGTTTTATCGATGCACATGAAGTTCCATCAAGTTTGATAAGTGACTCATGATGTATAAGTATATATATAAAGGACCACTTTATATTCTTTTGTTTTAGGTGTTGAACATGGTTTCAAATGGTAGGATAATTTAGATATATGTCTATGAGATTCTTAGATGAACTTTTGAGTGTGGTAAGAGTGCGAGTAAAGTCTCTAGTCATTGGAACAATAATGGATGGTGGCTAAGTGTGTGGTTAGATTTTCAAACTAATGTATTGGGTTTCATGATATGTTGTGATGGCATGTTATCCTATTTCTAATGTTTTATGACTCACAGAAGCATTAGTCGGGTTACGTGATTGGTTGGAATGAGATCTTACTCCCATAAATTATTAAGGCGATTGATGTGGAAGGAATTTATTGGGAGTGATGCCACCAAATAATGGATCATTGAGTATTTATGCATGATCTTAGGACTAATTCAATTTCAAATTTCTTATATACCTGATTTCACGAGGTTTGATGGAAAATTATAATTCCCCCCATGGTGAGGGCTATTTTGGAAATAAATATAGTGCAGTGGCATGGCTGATCCATGGGTAGGTCATAGATAGATGTTTCCTAGGATGAATAAACGATAACTTGGAATATATCGACACATTTTAAAATATCAAACCACAGATTTTAACTTTTAGGTGTGGTTTGAGTGAATCCCTACAGTTTAGAGTTTTTTGTTTGCCCTGATGTCCTAGACCTCGAGATTGAATGGTCATGGGTGCATGATGTTTATAATTGGGTGATAAGATTTTAATGTTGATGATGGTAATTTTGATGATCCAAATTAATTCTTTATTTATTAGGGGATGCTAGATAAGGAATTCAAGAGAGTTTACTGATGGAAACCAATAATGGGAATCGAGATTGGGAATAAACTAATGATATTTTAGTACTATTTGAATAGAGGTAAACCAGTGATTGTGGCATGAAAGGAATACATGGTTTTACAGCTAAAGATACAACTTGGTAATCTCAGTAGGTTTAATGTATAAACTTTAATGATTGTGTTCTAGTGATTACATGATTTCTTTAGGCTATAACGAATCGCGATCAGATAAATTAGTGATTTATTAAAAGATGGAGTAGGGATTTTTCATGATGAGTCAATGAAGGATGGTTCAAAATTATTTCGTGTATTTAATTGTATTCAGAAGTTTAAAATCACACATAACAAGTAATTTTGTCTTTTTTGAATTTATTTTTAAAATCAATCTAATATTCTCAAGGAAAAATCCCATATATTACTGTCTTATGTATAGATAATGGTTATGAATCCATATTAGTGTGGAAGTTGATAATGGGGATGGGTAATGACATTTAACCATATATCTCATGTATTTGTTAGCATAGTACGTAGTAAAATTACATAGGAACGCCATTAAAATACCAAAGTTTGTTATTATTTGAAATTATGATGGTGGGGATTAGCATGATTTAGAATTTTATCCTATGAGCAAGATCTTATGGTTTTGAGAACCATAGTATTGATGATTAATCGTTTGATGATGAAACAATTGTGTATCGAGATTGATGGGATTTGGGAAGATCCATATAAATGGTTTGATGATGGTTGTGAGCACTAGCTTTGGTTATGAAATTTTGTAGCCTTGGTTACAAAATTTTTTTGTAGAGCAGATTTAGTATTTGAGGATACAACATATTTAGATGATCTTTTTTTGATGACAATGATAAGTCATGATGTATAAATAAATTATATATGAGGATTATTATAGATGAAAAGTTTTATAGGAAGAATTTTTTAGTATGTCATGTCTATAGAATTATTTTGAATTTAAGAAAAAATTTAATTTTTTTATTTAGTTGTTATACCATATTTTTGACGGTAATTGAAAATAGAATTTCTAGAGTTAAAAATAATTAATTTGAATTTTGGGTTATTTTTTTGAGACCAAAGAGGTGACTTAGGTGACAGGGAATGTATCAGGACCATCTAGATATATTTATATATATTCTGGTGATTTTTGGATAGTGTTAATGGTTTTGTTCTCATGATTTTGGAAAAACTAGGTAGAAACTTATGGTTGAGTTGGTTTTGAGTTAATATTATAAAAAACATGGCTATGTTTCAAGGACACCACATTCTTAAGTGGGAATTATATGATATTTTAGAGTAAACCAAGTGTATTGGTTTAAACATGGTTAGAGAATGATTATTTTCATAGAGTTTTAGTTAAAACACATAAAATATTATAAGAAGAGGAAGTGACAATTCATATAGTTGGTTCATAGTTTCGGAAATCATTGCCTCACTACCATGAAAAAGGGATGTGCATAAAAAAATTATTACCAAATGGTTGTTTCATGATCTATAAAATCATGTGGATCATTTAAAGTGTTTTCTTACAATTTTCCTCTCTAATTATTTAAACACTCAAACTTTTTTTTCCATACCCTTGTGTGCACATTCCCTAACCAACCCGGATCCTCCTCTCTCCTATGATCCCAATACATTTAGAGAGATTCTATGTGTGTTCCTAAACATTTAATTTGAGTCTCATCCATTCAATATACTCAACTCCTTTTCTACGTCCTCCAATCAAATTTATTGGTGTTCTTTGGTTAGGGATTAAGTTATGATTTCACTAGAACGTGGTGGAATCTACTAAAAATCATGGGGATTTCTGTATACCAGGAAAGTGGCCATCCAATGAAAATGTTTGCACAATATTTTTCCGGGATTTTATGGTGGTATTTCATCCCAAAAATTAATTTAATGTTTTTAATAAATATGAAATTTTAAAAAGTATATTGTTTGTCCCATGTTCAACATATTTGGCCAGAATTTGTGCATAAATTCCATCAGTGAACTTTTTTGAGTAGTTGGTTATGGTTTCAGCATGATGGGTTAGTTTAGGGAGTATCTTATGTTTATTAAAAATTTAATTAAAATATAAAATTAATTTAAAAAATTAATTGTTTTCTTTTTCTAATGCGATTTAGGGAATAGTTAAGTCACTAATGGTTGGCATAACACTATTAGACCTGGGTGATACTTGAAGATCCTAGGATAATATGTTGGCATGGACAATTTAATTGAATCACCACCTGAATGAAGTATGTGGTCTCTTGTAAAATTGTATGGTATTACTGCTTTATATTTTTGAATAATATGCTGTGTTGTAACTCCATAATAAATTGCGAACTTCATATTAATTGATAAAATTAATTTTGATCAAATGTACAATTTTTATATATAATTAATATATTTAATTTGTTCATTGAGATAATTGAATGAGGTGGAATTGGTACATTGGGCCTAGTTCCTGAGAATAATTCCTCTACAACTGATGTTTTAGACCTTGAATTGAGAAATGATCAAAGTGTTATGAACCTCTCATTAGGGGATGGCATAAATAGAAAAAATAAATTGAACCTAATATCCATATGAACCATAAACCAATAATAGGGATATGAAATATATGAATTAAGTAATCTGATTTTTTGTTACCCATTCATTGGACACTTGAACACACCTACCCAATAGGGGTGAATATTGAAATAGACATACTTATCCCTTGTGTGAATGAGGGGTCTCCTTTGATTTCCTATATACGTGGAGATTATATTGTTGACTGATGGTGAGTGATCCACCCCTGTTTGATGTGACTCGACCAAGATGGATTGACCATTGGTAGACTGAGATCAAGTTATGTGACTATACTGACTGAGTGATACCTTGAGGATAGATATGGGTCCCATGAAATATATTTAACTATTAAAAATATGAAAACCCCATGTCTCAAGTGGATACATGTTATTATTTTGATGATGATATTTTGGGATGAGATTTCCATTGAGCATCAGAGTTGACTTGAGTCCTTAAATGAGAATAAATCCCCTTTTGAGGGTCCCTCTATGATTCTATGACATAAGGGACCCTAAGGGGTTACCCATTAATTTACCAAACCTATAAAGGTGAGTGTTTCGGGTAGTAATGGTTACATTTTTCACCAATGAACCCAAACCAATATGCAGTCCTAAAGGGTTTGTGAGGATGGTATAACGAATGTGTGTTCATCCATCCCTTATTGTAGGATTTTTTTGATTTATTTTTCTGATTGATGAAATGTGATTTTCTATGATTTTTAGGAATTAGAATTTCAGCATGGCACTAATGTGATTTCCCAGGATTCTATAGAGTCAATTTTGGATATGTATGGGGTTTTGGGATTCCTCATTTGTTTGTTGTTCAGTATCATGTTATATTTGTGATAGATACCTATGGAGCCTATGATTTAAAAGATAATAACATTATACCATTGGAAATTCCAGGGACATTAAGGATTTTAATGATGGTATGATGTGTTGTTTGGGAGTATTTAAATAGTAATTGATGCTAGAAATCATAAGGTTTATCGTTTAATCCCCTTGATTGATACATTGGATACACCATAGGAAAGGGTGGATGCAGCAGTTATGGTTCAGTTAGTATGAAATATTTTATTAGATGACTAGGAAATTAAAAATGAGATCTGTGAGGGTATTACATTCTATTTTTTATAGACATAAATTATTCATTATTAGAAGTATCATATTTATTAATGACTCCCACTCCAAGGATTTAGACGTCGGCCTGATATTGAGAATGTTTAGGTAGATTCATGGGGTCCAGCTCGAGGGATTAATGATGGGGGATATCTGGTGAGGTCGTAGGTCCAGCTAATCAACATGGTGGATGTGTGAGAATGGGAACCTTTATTTGGGGATAAAGTTATCTCTGAAGTGATGATCGTTCTCAGAGACATTAAAAAACATACTAGAGCAGGTATGGTTGATCGATGTTATAGGCATGAGGATCAATGATGGTTGTTATTTTTTTGTGTACTTAAATATTCTATTTATTTATTTAGAGAATATAACATGAAAATATATGTGAATTTATAGTTTTTTATGTGTGATTTTTTGGGGTACCATAATGTGTAATATAGTCACACCCTTCAAATACATCAATTATATCTTGCTACCGAATAATCCCTCACATAATTATTATAGGAAAAGCCAAAGATGACACTTGATATTTCGTGATCTAGATGGAGCAGGTCATTTGGATTTTAATACTAGGATGAGGTGAGGATCAAGTATTTTTTTCGATAATCCTTTATTTTTATTTCAGTGTTATTTTTTTATTTTATTAAGTATTTTTCATCAACCTAACAATAAATTGGTGTTTTATTCATGTATTTTTAAACTTATTTTATTATAAAATATTTATTCTACTTTACTGTTATCTCCATAATATAATATTTATTGTATGATTATGATAATTAGTTATTTATTTTATAAATTTTTTCTCTGATATAAGGTGTACAATTTCCCCATGGTAAATATTTATACCCCCGTTGTCACCCAATATCCTCTAGCATATGAGGAGGAACACCCGAGGTCACATGGTTTTCTAGTCTGGTACTATTCAAAGTGAGCTAATATGGGTTAATACATCATTAAACTATACTAAAGTTATAGGTTATATATTTGAATCAAGATTATTTAGGGTAAATACCTATGGATATTCTAGAGAACAGATATAAAGGTCTAAGAAACATGACTACTCCTTATGAAAAGGTTCATTGGAGGAATAAAAAAATCATTGAAGCTCTATGGGAACCTAATGATGTGATGAGGAATAAGTATCATAAGTTTTTTCATAAAATTGATAGATTTTTTTGGGAAAGATTCATTTTATGGGGGGTATAATTTAACACTCTGATATTTGATATGCATTCCTTTGAAATCAATCTGAAGTGTTCAATATATTACATTACACGTAACACCCAATCTAAAGAAACTATGATATATTATGAACATTATAACACAGTTATTGGATTTTTGGCAATGTTTAGGATTAAACAAATTATAAAATATATAATTTTTTTCAATAATTTAGAATTGTTGATTAATTTCAAAAACAAATCAATTAATCTTTTAATAAAATCTGTTTTTAATTAAATGACATATTTTTCAAAACATATGTATTTTTATAGGTGTTGTGAATTTTCATCTAAATAAATTAATTAGTCAGTATTTAAAAATTAATTTTAATGATATTAATTAATAATTTATGAATAATTTTTCATACTTTAGTTATCTAATGGTTAGTAATGAAGATAAAATCAATTAAAGGTAAAAAGGAATTATTTTATACAAAATAGTTTTTATGTGCATAATATGTTTTAAAATAAATTTAAATAATTTAAAATTAATAATGATAAAGAAATTTTTGGATAATATATTCATTTAACTTTTTCAACATTTATCTACTTTTTTTACTGAGAATGTTATGAATTTAAACTAAAATTTATGATAGTTTTTTACCTAAAAATAGTTTTCATTGTATAATTCATTTTTATTTTGATTTCAGTCACTACCCCTTATAAAATATTAATTACATTAAATGGATTATATATTTGGAATAATTATTTTTAAAAAAAAATAATTATTCCATTTTGATTTATGGTCACATTGAATATTAAAAATTGTGAAATAAAATTTACCATAGTTACAGTAAAAAATGATTTAATAGGGGGTTAATTAAGAGATAGGGGTAAAAGTTGCACTAAAAATTGTCTAAATACTTTTTTTGATGTTATGAAATCCTTATATTAAATTATATTATATGTATTCAAAATTAATTTTTGTTGAGACCCAATTTTTCCTTTAATTTCATTTAGAATATTTCTCTATATATTTCTAGAGCTAAGAGCCGAGACGACGTGCATTTTAAGGACCTGTGTGCAATGAATAAATTTTTAAAAAAATATTAAGTATATTTTTTTACTATGAACTTGAAGGAAAGGTTATAACTCTCAACTAGTAACTTTGATAAAAAAATATACATCCATGGTTGAGTTAGGAGTCTGACGTTTACCATAGAAAGGGAATGACTTTAGTCAGCGTGGGTTTGATGTGGAAAAAGATACATATGGGAAAACTTGTAAATAAAATAATAAATATAATTATTTTACCACATGTGTCGTACAAAATAAATTTAAATCAAGGGGATATAATTGGATTTCAAAGGATTCCATTGTGTCCAGAATGAGGGATTTTACCCAGGAACAACATATAATGAGGGGGAGTGACAGATTCAGATTTCCACAGCCATCAGGATGCCTATAAATAGATATTTAATGATTTGATATTAGTGTTATCCCTAATAACTTCTTTCTCTACTATATCTATTTCTCTCTATCTCTCTCTCTCAACTATTTTTCAACGTATCGAGGATAAATCTTTGTTGAAACCATGGTGGATCAAAGTGGGAGCGTAGTGGATACATTGTCAGTGATAGGTAAATGAATCGAGATAGGATTTAGTTTAATTTTGAGATAAAATTAATGTTTTAAATTGAATATACAATTTTCTTCACTTTAGTTTTAATTTATATATTTAACCATCGATAGACAGATGAAGACAAACATTTATATGTTTTTAATAACCATGTTTCAACTATTCTTCGTTCGTTACATGTAGATATTTGACATCTTCTTTTTTGCACATCAAAAAACCAAAGGATCTACGAATAGGGGTCGACACTGCGAAGACCTTGTAACAAGGGTCACAGATCCACTGAACTATTCATGGTCATATGACTAGATGTAGTTTGGTGGTTTGTGAAATGAAAAAACAGAGAGCGTGGAGACCACAGCCGCAGGAGCCATATGGGTGGGTGAGCCTGCTTTGCGAGGTGGCCGCTGTAGAGGATCCATGGGGTGGTGGTGTCATGTGAGGGAAACTAGGATAACTACTTTAGGATTGGGTCATGAGAATAATAGGACTACTCTCGGGAGGGGGACCGAGGCAGGGAGCCTGTGTCGGCGTTTGTGGAGGTGTCACGTTGACGCGGAGGGGGTCTTATGGGATCTGAGGCTAACCTGCAAGCACATAATATCAAGAGAGGTGGAGGGATTTCCTGGCCGGGATAAAGCAGTATGGGCCATGGGCCTCTAGATCAAGATGGGTTTTTTGAGTGGGTCTTCCCATGCAGAGCAGTCTGGCCAGAATAGGCTGGATCGGGTCGAATCGATCCAGGGTGCTTTAAATGGTCGTATCTCCTACATTGTGTTTATGATGGACATTATTTCTGCATCAATGTGTTCTTATCATTTAGACAAACAATTTTACATCAATTTTGGAATTTTAATATTTTGTTTTCTGGCATAGATTTATGAAATCTCAATATTTAAAAATTTTGATATGATTATTATTATTCAAGGATCTTATTTTATATGCGCTGTCTGCATGTAAGTTTGGATTATTATTCTATTAGTGGGAGTACGTCCCTTGTTTGTAATGTCTCGACCGCAATTTACTAGAGCCAGTGAATTATTTTATTTCCTTATTATATCAATAAGGAATTTGATTCCTGATGTACTGATCAGATTAGTAGTCTTGGAGAAACTATATACATATATGGAACACATTTTACATTTTTAAATGAAATAAAAAATGATACATTACAAAATCTAATAAACTGCATCCTTGAAAATTAAATAAATTATATCTTCTTCTTAACATGGGGATGAAAAAACAAATGAAAGGGGTGAGATCAAACACTTAGTAAGGGTAAGAAATAATGTGGAAGATATCCTAACACAAACATTAGGCATGTTGAATACATAAAAACACGTTCCTTTAACCAAAACATAAAAACATTATAGGAGGAAAAACACTTGAGTAAGTAATTCCATAAATAAAAATAATTATGTGTATTCTAATAGTTGAATAACCACATGAACCATTAATTATATTTTTATAATTAGGGAATGCATAATGCCGGAAAACATAACCATACCGTCAAGGCCTCGTGCCTAGACTATATATAATCATTATTTCACGGCCTTATGCCAAGACTGTAATTTGCCTCATTAGACCTACCGATGCACTGAAGAGCTATAGCGGTCCCCACTCAACAATTACTATGTCCAATACATTCCTCATATGAAAGGGGTGATCATAATCAACATATAAACTCATATTGAAACTATCTTATGAAATGTATGTAACATTCCCCAATCATTGAACATAAATAATAACTATTCGAAATAATATGATGAATGATATCAAAATAGAACATCCATAGTAAAAATAACCATAAACCCTCAAAAACCCTATTTTAGATGATATTGTAATAGATAAACCTCAATTAAATACAACATTCAACAAATGATGTTGACATAGATGAATATATTTATAAATGAGACCATAAACAAATTCTTGACGAAATAATCCTTAAACATTTCAAAGTGTCCCATACCACCTTAAAACATTCAAATCATAATTTCATATAATAACATGAGAAAAAATATACTCTTTATATGATATACCGAAGGATAGAACATTCACAACAAGATATAAATAAGTGTTTAACATGACATATATCTCATAAAAATTAACAACAGATGAGAAAAAACCTTTTTACTTTTGAAAGAAGATTCTTTTTAGAAAATCATATATATTTTCCATGAAATAACATTTTAAACATGAATATCCAATAAAATAAAATACCCAGACATTTAAATTATGTTTTAGGGATAAATGATGTCCCATTGATTTGAAATCATGTAAAAAGAGTTCATAATATTTATTATAAATAAAACATTTTAGAGTATTTTAAGGAAGCTTTTGAAGTGAATTTTAAAGTGGGAAGGAAAATTTGTTCTCTTAAATCGATAAATGATCCAAGAAAAATTTTCACGAAAAAAGTAGAGTTTTTATACAAATAATGTTGGATTAAAGAATATTTTTAGTACACTTGAAAACATGTAAGAATTTTAAAATATCCCTTGAATCAGGTTTGTATTTCGGAAACAAATTTGAAACATCCTTTTATAACCTGTAACTTTCTTTAAAATGATGAATGATTTTGGTTAGTGAACATGTATATAATAGTAAAAAATAATTTATGAGGAGTACATAATAATAAACAATTGTTTCATTGAGGTAATTGGAAAATAAAAGTAACCCGAATGAAATTGGAGGTTCGGGTTAAAAACCCATAACACTTTGTAATCAATCTATTCATACGCCACAAAATTAATAATATTAAAATGATAAATTAAATGAAATTAAAATAAAGATAGCCATATTATGGTTAAACAATTGGAATTATACATACACCATACACATGTATTAGTAGTGAATAAGGGAAACCTCACAAAAAATGATGTGAGAAAAAGAAACCCCTTACCTTTTGTCCGAATGTGTTTTGATCTTGAACATAAGGTTCTAGAATATGAAATTAGACTTATTAATAACTTATTTCTAAACATCATAGACATGTATTTAATTTATCATAATTCTTTTTCATTAATTTATTCCCTTCTTTATAATTTATGATATTGAATTTCTTTGTATCACAGTGTCACGACCCGTCCTCGGGGCCCATGTTGTGACTACCCCAAGCCCGCCTTCCATAGGCCAGGGGCTGACGACTAGCACCAAGGCATAAATCCCAACAAAAAGGGAAGGAATTGCCTTTGAAAAGTAAACAAGCATCACAGAGTAAGCAAGCAGAATAGTAAACACTAAGTAAAAATTGTACAAGATGTGCTGAAAGTAAAAGGAGACGGAAATACAAGCCCAACTATAAAGTACAACAGAAAGGAAAAACAGCAACTGAAACGAAAAGTCGCAGCATCGAGCCGTCCTCTGGAGTCCCACCTGAAGGGTGGGTACAGATAGCCTCCACAGCTCCTCGGGTCCACCTGACCGTTTCGAGTACGTCCCGCCCAGTGGTCCACCTCCAGGTATCGTCCTGCTCCGCACGCCTCCACCACGATCAGCGTTGTCCGTTCTCTGCAACCAACACAACGAAGTGCGGGCAAAGCCCGTGCAGGGGTGAGTATAAGCTACTCAGTAGAGACCCCAAGACTCCCGAAGGTCTCCCGAAATCCACAAAGGATAATCCACAAAGGAAAGGGACAATCACGAAGTAACATCTGACACGGCTTAGGTATATGCCCATACATATACCTAAGTCATCAATTCCCGTTCGGCTCCAACGTCCGAGCCCAAGCACAACCCAGTCCACACAGGAAAGAAAACGTATACCCACACAGGATAGCACAACAAAATCCACAAAGGAGAGTAAACAGTAAATCAACACAGGATGGCTCAACACAATCCACAAAGGAGTGTAAACAGTAAATCCGCATAGGATATCTCAACACAATCCACAAAGGAGAGTAAACAGTAAATCCACACAGGATAGCTCAACACAATCCACAACGGAGAGTAAACAGTAAATCCACACAGGATAGCTCAACACAATCCACAAAGGAGAGTAACTCAAGATTCATCTCACACAGGTATACTTCTTCGGATGAAGATAAAGATGATCACTGATCCATCTAAGTCATCGGACCCACGAAGGATCGATAGGTAACTAACCCCCACAATGACCCACACAGGATCAGGCCCACACATGACCTGTAGGCGCTGGCTCACACAGAACCGCTGAGCGCTGACCCACAGAGGATCAGACCCACACAGGATCGGTCCCACACAGGACCTGTATCACTGATCCACGTAGGATCGCTGAGTTCTGTATTCTTCGCAGTCCACTGAGGATCTTTGCACAGTCGTCATCGCAGTCCACTGAGGATCTCTACACGGTCGTCGCCGCTGTCCACTGAGGATCTCTACACGGTCGTCGCTGTCGAAGTAGCAGTCGCAGCCAGCTCTGGGGTTCCCGCACACAGCAAGCTCGTTCGGAAGGGTCCGCTTCACGAGCCGAGAGGCTGATACATCAACTGTCACAAAGTCCGAAGTTGCTGTATCCAAAAGTTCTGTATTTTCAACAGGAACTCAACGTCGCAGACGGCGCGTCAATCGGACGCCCGGTCTGAGAGTTACTGGCTTTTTCGTCCTAGGGTCCCGGTTGGTTTTTAAGGCAAAACCAACCCGACCGTACTCCACCTACGTCCAAACCTCAGGTGGAGTATGCTAAAAGATACGTCTCACTTAGAGGAAAACAACAAAGCTGAAGGCACGTCAATCAGACGTCCGTAGCTCAAGATATGAGCGTTTCCGCTCCGAAGGCCCGGTTGGTTTCGTGTACGAACCAACCCGTTCGAACTCAAAGTATTCCGAAACCTTGAGTGCGATAGACCGAAACGACCGTCTCAATCCAAGGATCGTGTTTCCGCTAACGGAGAGTCGTTTGGATGCTCGTAGCTCATGATAAGGCCATTTGAACGAAAACCGTCCGAAGACGGGGGGGTCCGGGCCCGGGCCGACCCGGCCCGACCCCCCCTGGGTCGGCCGAACCCGGTCCGACCCGGTTGGACCGGTCTGGCTCGGCCAGCCCGGCCCGGCTCGGCCGAGCGGCCGACGTGGGGGGAGCCGCCGCCCCGCGTGACACCCCCGCGGCACCCGCGGGGTGTCGGCCAGACAGCCGGACGCGGCTGAAGCCGCGTCCCGAGTGACGCGGGGGGGGGGGGGGGGGGGTGGGGGGGGCGTCGCCCCTGCGTGACACCCCCCGCGACTCCCCCGGGGTGTCTCCCTGGTCACCGGATGCGGCTTCAGCCGAGTCCCACGAGCGCCGCTACCGCGGCGGTCTTGTCCGGTGGCGCGTCGGGCGCCGCCGGCTTCCGCGGGCCGCCGGAGTCCCTCTGGTGGCCCGTTTTTCTTCCCGTCTACACCGTTGCTCCTCCTGGGACTCGTTCTTCACTGCGGAACCACCAAATTTCCATTGCGGCACGTTCCGTCATTTCCCATCAAATCCGTACAAGAACGAAGAACGGCGGAGGGTCGTCGGGCCGTGTTCGTTTGGCCCGCACCCTCCGCGTTAGATATAAACAACGGGAGAATTTTTATTCCACACAGGAAACAGCAATTTTAATAAATTTAAAATTGTTCACAAATCCGGTTCTTTAACTGTTTAAAGAAACATTTACGGGATTAATAAAAAGGGGTAATTCCAGAAATAAAATCCCTACCTCGTAGTCGTCGCGCGTGAGCGTTCTTCGCGGAATTGCTCGTCGCGGAAGGTGGAGATCGTCGCGTCGTTGCGGAAGGGCATCGCGTCGTCGCAGAATCCGGCATAGCGTCGACGAACTCGACGGACCAAGAAACAACAGATTTTAATTATAAATAATTAAATCCGTGTTTCATTTTAAACCACAAAAAACTTTTAGAAGAAACCCGAAATCACTCACCTCAAATGGTTGGTGATTGGAGATCGGGGCGGGGAAGAACGTCTCGGATTGGAGCGTCGTCGATTTCCGCCGATGAAGGCGTTCTTCGCGTTTTTCGCGTTCTTCGCGAAGGAGAAAGAACGTACAAGTATTCTGTCAAATCCTCTCAACGCGCAAACTTTCAAAAGACTGGTTGGTCTTATTTTTTTATTATGCCAACACACGAAAAAGGGTAAGTAACGACCCATCAATTCATTGAATTAATTCAACGAAAGAAACAACTCATTTAATTTACGAAATAAACCGCCCAATTAAATGGTCTGTTAAGAAAGTAAGAAAACATGTCAGGTGACATTCATAATGATGGGTTTTTGCGGGTGCGTTACTTAGCGGAAAGAAACGGTGGGGCTCGTGCGGGCCCCACCTCACAAATATCCTACCAAGGGGGTAGGATATTTCTGGATAGCATCCTATCCGGATCAACTCAGTTTAAGCCATCTTTAAGTGGTTTCAAGTGGCTTTCATGTGGCTTAAGTGAAATAAAATAAATTTGTCGCAAAATTATTTTATTTCTTAACTTTAAGCCCGAAAATTAAAAACCACACCCGAGAAAACGCAACTCCGGAAGAGGCATTTTTAAGTGAATACCGGCGCTGCGATTTCATCGGTGACCTCAGAATTTGATTCCGGGTACCAGTTCAAAAGTTAGAAAAACCCGCTCGTCTGTTCACTGAACGTACCTGAGCCAATCTTCGACAAATGATTCCGGGCACACCGGGCCTCGGAATCAGGTGCCGTCAGAAACTGCGCTCTTGCAAAATTCCAAAGGAAATTAAGAAAAAAAAATTCCTTGAAAATTATGGGTCTTTACATTACTCCCACCTAAGGGCTTTACGTCCCCGTAAAGATACATCATAAACTAGGGAAACAAATGTGGGTACTGAGCACGCATTTGAGCCTCCCGCTCCCATGTGCTCTCTTAGAGGTTCCTATGCTGCCATCTGATGCGCACAAGAGGAATCGATCTCCCACGTAGGACCCGTTCCTGTCAATCCTCTATCTTTACCGGGACCTCTGTAAAAGTCTCCCCATCATCCACGTCTAGCTCCCCATAGTCAATGATGTGCGTCGGGTCATGCACGTATCTCCTCAGCTGAGATACGTGGAAGACGTCGTGCACCCGGTGCAACTGAGGTGGTAGAGCCAGGCGATAAGCCACCTCGCCAATCCTGCTGAGGACCTGGAAAGGCCCGATGAAGCGTGGAGACAACTTCCCGCCTCGACCAAACCTCCGCAAACCACGTCGAGGTGAGACACGCAAGAAGACGTGGTCGCCAACCTCGAACTCTAGTGGCCTATTCCTCCTGTCAGCATATGACTTCTGCCGGCTCTGTGCTATCCTCATCCGCTCCTGGATGACCTGGATATTCTCTGTCGTGGCCCGGACCATCTCTGGTCCCACGAGTGCTGACTCCCCAGGGTCTGTCCAGCACAAAGGTGATCTGCAAGGCCTGCCGTACAAAGCCTCGTAGGGTGCCATCCCGATGGTGGAGTGGTATCTGTTGTTGTACGCGAACTCCAACAAGGGTAGGTGGTCCTCCCAGTTTCGACCAAAGTCGAGGACACATGTGCGGAGCATGTCCTCGAGAGTCTGAATGGTCCTCTCCATCTGACCATCCGTCTGAGGGTGAAAGGCGGTGCTCAGACGTAGCCGCATCCCGAATGCCTCCTGCAACCCCTTCCAAAGCCGGGAAGTAAAGAGAGCGTCCCGATCGGAGATGATAGTCGATGGCACACCGTGAAGCCGTACAATATCTTGAACGTAGAGACGCCCCAAGCTCTCCACTGAGCCCTTCTCTCGGATGGGTAAGATGTGTGCCGACTTGGTGAGTCCGTCAACAATCACCCAAATGGAGTCGTGACCTCTGGAAGTGCGTGGAAGACCAGTCACGAAGTCCATAGATATCCCATCCCACTTCCACCCTGGGACCTCTAAGGGCTGTACCAAGCCTACTGGTATTTGAGACTCTGATGGTCCGAAAAGACTGTAAAGCGCTCGCCCATCAGATAGTTCCACCATGTCTTCAGAGCGAAGACCACTACTACTAACTCCAGGTCATGGGTAGCATAGTTCTACTCATGCGGCCTCAACTGACATGATCCATAGGCAATCATGGCCCGCTCCTGCATCAGGACACACCCGAGTCTGATCCCTGATGCATCGCAGTAGACTACGTATCCAACTCCCTCCTCAGACAACCTCAAGATAGGTGCACTACTCAACCTCTGCCTCAGCTCCTGGAAGATCTGCTGACATCTGTCTGACAACACGAAGGGTTTCCCCTTCCTCGTCAATGTTGAGAGTGGGGCCGCAACTCTGGAGAAGTCCGGCACAAATCTACGATAGTATCCGGCTAGACCCAAGAAACTCCGCACCTCTTCCACACTCTTGGGTGGCTCCCAAGCTAGCACTGCCTCGATCTTCGCGGGATCCACTGCAACTCCCACCTCAGAAATGGCGTGTCCCAAGAAGTGGACCTCACATAACCAGAAATGGCACTTCGAGATCTTTCCATAATGCTGGTGCTCTCGGAGTGTGTCTAGTACAACACGCAAGTGGTAGGCGTGCTCCTCCTCCGTCGTTGATTATACCAAGATGTCGTCGATGAAGACCACGACAAATCGATCGAGGTATGGCTGGAAGATCCTATTCATGAAGCTCATGAATACTGCTGGAGTGTTGGTTACGCCGAAAGGCATAACGAAGAACTCATAGTGTCCATACCGACACCTGAAGGCCGTCTTATGCACCTCCTCGTCTCGAACTCTGAGCTGATGATAGCCTGATCTGAGGTTTATCTTCGAGAACCACCGTGCTCCCTTGAGCTGATCGAAGAGGTCATCAATCCTCGGTAGTGGATACTTGTTCCTCACTATGACCTATTTCAGGCGACGATAATCGACACACAGTCGCAAGCTCCCGTCCGCCTTCTTGGCGAACAATATCGGGGAAGCCCAGGGTGAAACACTGGGTCGGATGAACCCCTTTCCCTGCAAGTCCTCCAACTGTACCCGTAGCTCTCGAAGCTCGGACGGTGCCATCCGATATGCTGGAGTGGATATCGGGGCTGTCCCAGGGTACTGGTCAATATAAAAGTCTACCTCTCTACGAGGAGGTAGCCCTGGAACGTTGTCAGGGAAGATGTCTGAATACTGATCCACCACTGCAGGAAAACCGGGACTCCGCACGTCAACTTCTCCAAGGATGAGGCTAGCCAACTGATGTGTGATGGGCTGTCCTCTCCTCTACGTGAGTCCATCCTGTGCTGCGAAGGCTCCCTTCTCACCGGTGAAGGTGAACCTGCTCCCGTCGGTGCGCACACATCGCACCTTGCGCCTAATGCAGTCTATCTGTGCATAGACCGTAGATAACCAATCCATGCCCAAGATGACGTCGTAAGGCCTCGACGCCGCTACAAGAAGATCCTAGCCGAAGCTCTTGCCTCCTAGAGTAAGCTCACAATGACGGCACCAGTGCGTAATCGTCGAGTCTGCTCCCGTAGGAGTCTCTAGCTGTAAGGATCGAGCCAACGGCTCTGTCGGAATCTCCGAGCTCCGAACAAGGGCAGTGGCTATGAAAGAGTGACTCGCTCCTGTGTCTATAAGAACTGCAGCAAGGGGGGAATAGACACAGATCGTACCTCGAATCCTCTCTTGTGCGCCGTGGTCGTAGGCCTCTACTGCCTGGAGCTGTGCATGTCTCTTCCCGCCAGCTCCCTGTGGTCGGGGCGGACCTCCTGGTGGTGGTGGTGGCAGAGCCTCAAAGCGTCCCCCACAACCTGCTTCTCGGCCAGCTCCTCTGCCTCGTCCGCCTCCTCCCTGCGGACCACCACGGTCGACCCTCTGCCTCTTCCTGGGTGGCCCCTCAACCGTCTACTGCTCCTCGGTACGGTAGGTCGGGCAGTCAGGAGCCATGTGGCCCTGCCCGCCGTAGGAGTAGCACTGCCTGCCTGTCGGTAGACTGGCCCCGCACTGTGTGCCCCTCACTGCCGAGCCAGTGTCCCGAGGTCGTCTGCTGGAAGGTCTGGTCTGCCTGGAACCCTAATTCATCCATCGGCTACCGGCTGCCGAAGACTCTACTACCTGCCGCCCTGCGGTAGGTCTCGCTGTGGACTCAGCCAGAAAGCTCTCGATCAGAAGGGCTCGCTCCAGCACACCTTCATGGGTCAGAATGCTGAGGGAGATCAGCGATGCCCTGATCTCGTGTATCAATCCCTGTTCGAAGGTCCGAGCCCAGAAGAGGGGTCCCGTACCATGTCTGTCGAGTAGCGAGAAAGATCGATAAACCTCGCCGCGTACTGGGCGACCGTCAAGCTGCCCTGCCGCAGCTGAAGAAGCTCCTGAATGCGCACCGCACAGAGGGTGGCCGGGACGAACTCTGAGCGGAAGAGGCTCTCGAAGTCCATCCAGATGCGGGAGGCCTCATCGTGTACCTGGAGCATCATGCTCCACCATCGCCCTGCTTCTGCGTGCAGTAGGCTCGCCGTGAAGATCACCATGAGGTCTTCTGGTGTCCTCACTAGCCTGGAAACTCGAACGACCGCCTCTAGCAAGTCCTCGGCTGCCTGGGGATCCATCTCTCCACGGAACCTGGGTGGTCGCTGGCACTGGAACTCGTGCAGAGCTCCGAGGCGTCGTGCATCGTCAGCGATCGGCGCTGGACGCATCGAGGGCACGATGGGTAAAGGTACCGCCAGTGCCTCTTCTATCAACGGGCCCTCTACCGAGGCCTCGTCGCTCGGCGGGCTGTCGTTGCGCTCTACTCTCGGAACCCTAGCTGGCTGCTGTCGTGGGGCCATCCTGAAAAGGAAACAAGTGCTCCACGGTCAGAACAGTATACCTGGTGAGCTGACACAAGTAATCACATAGAAAACTTGAAACACACATGAAATCAATGTTTTAGTTCATTAAGTCGGAAATCAGAAGTCAGGGTCCTGGTGTACGGATACGTCGGCCACCGCACCAACACTGGACTCCCTGGACTGATAACCACACTCAATATGCTAAACACTATTGCTTCACATAGAAGAAAGATCAGAGTCTGCGGTAGAACCGACCACCTCTGATACCAATTTGTCACGACCCGTCCTCGGGGCCCATGCCGTGACTACCCCAAGCCCGCCTTTCATAGGCCAGGGGCTGGCGACTAGCACCAAGGTGTAAATCCCAACAAAAAGGGAAGGCATTTCCTTTTAAAAGTAAACAAGCATCACAGAGTAAGCAAGCGGAAAAGTAAACACTAAGTAAAAACTGTACAAGCTGTGCTGAAAGAAAAAGGGGCCAGAAATACAAGCCCAACTGTAAAGTACAACTGAAAGGAAAAACAGCAACTGAAAGGAAAAGCCGCAGCGTCGAGCCGTCCTATGGAAGACCCACCTGAAGGGTGGGTACATATAGCCTCCACGGCTCCTCAGGTCCACCTGACCGCTCCGATTACATCCCGACCAGTGGTCCACCTCCAGGTACCGTCCTGCTCCGCACGCCTCCACCACGATCAGCGTTGTCCGTCGTCTGCAACAAACACAACGAAGTGCGGGCAAAGCCCGTGCAGGGGTGAGTATAAGCTACTCAGTAGGGACCCCGAGACCCCCGAAGGTCTCCCGAAATCCACAAAGGATAATCCACAAAGGAAAGGTACAATCACGAAGTAACATCTGACACAGCTTAGGTATATTCCCATACATATACCTAAGTCATCAATTCTCATTCGGCTCCAACGTCCGAGCCCAAGAACAACCCAGTCCACACAGGAATGAAAATTTATACCCACACAGGATAGCACAACAAAATTCACAAAGGAGAGTAAACAGTAAATCCAAACAGGATGGCTCAACACAATCCACAAAGGAGAGTAAACAGTAAATCCACATAGGATAGCTCAACACAATCCACAAAGGAGAGTAAACAGTAAATCCACACAAGATAACTCAACACAATCCACAAAGTAGAGTAAATAGTAAATCCACACAGGATAGCTCAACACAATCCACAAAGGAGAGTAACTCATGATTCAGCTCACACAGGTATACTTCTTCAGATGACGATAAAGATGATCACTGATCCATCTAAGTCATCGGACCCACGAAGGATCGATAGGTATCTAACCCCCGCAATGACCCACACAGGATCGGGCCCACACAGGACCTGTAGGCGCTGGCTCACACAGAACCGCTGAGCACTGACCCACACAGGATCAGACCCACACAGGATCGGGCCCACACAGGACATGTAGCACTGATCCACATAGGATCGCTGAGTGCTGTAGTCATCGCAGTCCACTGAGGATCTCTACACAGTCGTCGTTGCAGTCCACTGAGGATCTCTGCACGGTCGTCACCGCAGTCCACTGAGGATCTCTGCACGGTCGTCGCTGTCGAAGTAGCAGTCGCAGCCAGCTCTAGGGTTCCCGCACACAGTAAGCTCGTTCGGGAGGGTCCGCTCCACGAGCCGAGAGGCTGATACATCAACTGTCACAAAGTCCAAAGTTGGTGTATCCAAAAGTTCCATATCATCAACAAGAACTCAAGGTCGCAGACGGCGCGTCAATCAGATGCTCGGTCAGAGAGTTATTGGCTTTTTTCGTCCCAGGGTCCCGGTTGGTTTTTAAGGCAAAACCAACCCGACCGTACTCCACCTGCGTCCAAACCTCGGGCAGAGTATGCCAAATGATCCGTCTCACTTAGAGGAAAACAACAAAGCTGACAGCACGTCAATCGGACGTTCGTAGCTCAAGATATGAGTGTTTCTGCTCCGAAGGCCCGGTTGGTTTCGTGTACGAACCAACCCGGCCGAACTCAAAGTATTTTGAAACCTTCAGTGAGATATACCAAAACGACCATCTCGATCCTAGGATCGTGTTGCCGCTGACGGTGAGTCGTTTGGAGGCTCGTAGCTCAAGATACGGCCATTTGAACGAATATCGTCCGAAGACGGGGGGTCCGGGCCTGGGCCGACCCCCCCTGGGTCGGCCGACCCCGGTCCGACCCGGTCCGACCGGCCTGGCTCGGCCCGCCCGGCCCGGCTCGGCCGAGCGGCCGACACGGGGGGAGCCGCCGCCCCGCGTGACACCCCCGCGGCACCCGCGGGGTGTCGGCCAGACAGCTGGACGCGGCTGAAGCCGCGTCCCGAGTGACGCGGGGGGGAGTCGCCGCCCCCGCGTGACACCCCCACGATAATTTATATACAATTTATAGATATTCAAGTGGAAAAATATTTTTCAAATCCACCATATCGATAAAATTAACCTATTATTGAAGTAAACTAATTCTATTATGGTCCCTCGACTAATGTAAAACAAATAAAATACTAATAACAAGATAAATAAAGAAAAATATTGGGGCACCCATTATTGTAATGACCATCCCAAGGATGTTATAATTTCACATATACTTTCTTTAAATAAAAATTTCAATGCATGTGCACCCATATATTGAATGAACTACCCAAATGGATGTTCAAATCCATAACATGTACCTATTTGGATGTAATCTAACACATAGAATTTGAGGATAAATTAACCACTCTATATTATCTCAGGTTATTCCTTTTTTTATACATACTTTTAGGTATTTATTTTGTAATATTATTCCCTAAATCAAATCAATATGTTAAATTGATATTGATGTGTAACCCTTTACATAACTCATATTTTGTATTACTCATACCAAAGTAGAATAGAAACACATACATTTATATCTAAATCCATCAAATTTATAAGCTACAAAGACATTTTATAAAAAGGCAAATAGTTATATGATATTTATAGTATGAAGATGATTAATCCTAATGTGATAGATTCCTATCCCCATTAACCTTCATTATAACACCATTAGATTTAAAAAGACTAAAATCATGTTTGATTGTGTGTATGACACAAAAAACCAAGAATATTAGAGAATAAAACAACTTGAGACTTTATGATATAATTTATATTAAATAAATCCAATCACTCTGATAGTTTGTGATTCATGCACCACAAGGTTTAAATGAAACATGGTCATCTATTAAAATATTATTATATAAACATGAACAATATAAATAAACATTAATTTAGTGGTTATTATTAGGACTGAATAAATTATGAGTATTATATGGTATGTACAGGTATAAAATAAAATATATTATTCTTTATTGGTTAAAAATTAGATATGACTATTTTGAAAGAAAAATAATTTTTTTCTGAAAAACTATATCTTTATAAAAGTTATATTAGATAGTCTTCAAATAGATAATTTAAAATTAAATTTTAACACTTTTAGAAAATTTAATGAAGAAAATTATATTCATTTTTTTAATCTACATGTCAAAATTTTCAATTGATTAATTTTTCATAATTTTCTGAAAACATTTCTTTTAAATATGGGACCAAATAATATTTTTATCATGAAATAAAATACCTCTTTTAAACTGAATATCTGTATTACCGGATTATATCCCATGGGCCCAAGTAAAATTGTCCCATGATGTTTTTATAAAGGCCAAATTTCATATTGAAAATATATATAAAAACATTTTAAACTTTTGAAATTTTTTATTGGAAATTGTTTTTTGTCATGTCTACGGTTTTAATATTAAAATGTATTTTCCTCATCTATGAGATATGTTTAATAAAATTTATTACCTATTTTGAATCATAATAATTAATATTAGTTAATAAGTTAAAATTAAATTTTATTCCTAATTATTCAAAAATTCATTAATAATTAAATATATCGATTAAGATTAAAATGGGATAGTGCATGTTACATGCGATTGCGTTAAAATTAATTTTTGAAACATATAGAATTTTTATTTGATAAATTATATTTAATATTTATAATAAGTGTGTCCAAATTAACTACTAATTATTTTTTTATTTTTATTAATAATGATTAAATTACATATGAATAAAAGATACAAGTTACTCTGGGGAAAAATAAAATGATTAAAATATGAATACTTAATGGACATGAATTAAAATGTTAAAAAATGTGTTTTTTCTATGATGTAGGATTTTATGGACCCCATAACCCATAAAATCTAGTTTTTTCAATTATAGCATAACTTTATGTGAGAGTGACAACCTATTATTGGATAGTTTTTGGTATTTAAAAAATGCCACACTTCCCCAATTATAAATAGGTACATAATATCATCATGTATTAACACCGATAAATACCTTTTGATCAACCAACCCCAAAAAAATACGTCCCAAAAATTATTATCTAAATTATTTAGGTTAATTTATTCCCAAAATACCAACCGTAGTTACCTTAAGAATATATATAAATGATTTATCTCTAATAGAACGTAATTTTCTTAATGATGCTCTTTATTTTTTCAGTATTCTTTTTCCATTATAAATTATGTGTTAAAAATAAAAAATAACAAAAACATTATCCAAAATATACATATATGTATATTATTTTTATGAAATAATATTTATCCATATTTATTCCATCAAATGGGAAAAATCGCTAATCATGTTTACAACAGACTACCCCCTCACGAACTGATGTAACTCATTTTCCCAGAAAACTTCTCACGGTTTGATATAATTATTTATTTAATGCTTATATATATTATATGTGATATAATTATATTTTTTTATTATAATACAACATATAAATACTTAATTTCCATTTTTTTAAAATATGATAACATTGAGCATGTGTTTGGCAGACTACTGTCTCGTGAAGTGGTTTAATGTGTTTTCCACTGAAACATTTCGTAGAGGATTGTAATTTCCCTGACCCGAAAGCCACTAAAGTGGTGCTCTGAGCCGGTTGGTTACATGACCTTAATCGCGGCTCCCAATATGCCAAAGGCTGTGGACTAGTAGCGGGGATCTATGTAGTCAAGTGGGTAGACTATACCACTGTTCATCAGAGTTAGCCACAACAGAATAACCAAATAGTGGAAATAATATCCAACCACAAGGAACATGTAAAACAACCAATTCCATGTAACAATAAATATTCCATGTCATACTACAAGTGAAAATGTGGGGAAAACTACAAAACAAAGACAACGGAAAAAAAATCCCTAAAATGGTCCTGACTCCAAGTCCGGATCCTCCACCAAGTGCCACCCTTGTCCACTCACTATCTATCAAGGACCTTTTCCCTTCTCCTGACCTACAACCATGAAGTCTGCTCGGGTACCCAATGGCGGCCCAAGCAGGGTGTGAGAACAACTCAGTAGGCCACCACGAACAGTGTCTAAAAAATATCCAGTATAAACAGGTAGTGCATGCAAAAGGAAAATGAATGATAATTTAAGAGTAATTAATTAAGGTGCCACTAACCAGTTCAGAACCAAAGCCATTTCCACTTCCATTACCATTCATTTATTACCAATTATCATCACTTACCATTTCATCACACTTCCATGGGTTAATCAAATTCATTATGTTACATGGGTATACGGCCAACAATCACGTGCAAGAGGGTAAACACATTGTTATCCTATCTCACTAGGACTAACCCCTCACAACAACCATAACCTCACCTCGAAGCCTCAGTCCGGGTGGATGCAACCATTAGATGAATAGACCCTCAGTCCCCTTTCCTAACTCGTGCATTTTGGGTGGAGTTTAGAACCTCAGTCTTCACTCGAACCATGGGAGTAGATCCTCATGTCATACCCCCCTCTAGGATTCCATATTCACATGCTTATATATAAGTAACCATCAACCATCCAAACCATTGCCCTTCAGAAAAAACTATTCACAACAACCCACATGGGAATCCACATCATGCCTTAACCCATTAACACATTACCATTTCACATCATTTAACCATTCACACAATTCCCATGTGTTATGAAAATTTCACTAAGCATTCAACATTAAACCCATAATCTATCCCATTATGGTCTTTAATCAGTTTACACACTAACCCATTTAACTCATTCATCGTTCCCATGAATAATCCATTTAACCCATTCTACTCTAACCCTTAGGTTATTTCCAAGTCTAGGTGCGTCACCTAACATCTATTCCATGTTCAACTAATATTTACAACATATTTCTCAAGGGCTCTACAATTCATTACAACAAGGTCACTCGTTTAATATCAATCCCAAAATCTGGGAAAAGCCGACACATCCCATGGATGGCCCCAACTAGGTCAAGTCTATCTCAACACACCCCACGGGGATCGTGAGGGTCCCATTTACTATTTTAAGCATCTTTATTACCAAACATGCCAAGGTTATTCAAAACATAACCATATGAAAGAAAGGACACAACTAAACATGCACTATTACCCAAAAACAATGGGATATCACTTTTGGACCACCTACCTGAAACTGCGGTTGAAAGCACTCTCAATCGAGTCCTTAGACCTCGATCCAACCAACCTTTGGAGATTCAACCTAAAACTCCCCCAAAAATTAGGGTTTTAGTTCTTTGTAACGAGAGGGAGAAAAGATGCAAACCCTAAACCAAAAAGAGAAGCAAGAATATGATTATCCTTACCTAGAGCTTTGATCCACACCCAACGACACCAAAAATGAATTATAATCAAAGGAGAACCACCCTTGTGAAGCATGGTCGGCCAAGTTCATCGCTAGGGGTGAGAGAAGAGGAAAATCGTTAGTGGGTTTTAAAATTCTAGAGTGGAAAACATGTAATTTTTTCCCACTTTAAGTGGCCGTACGGTTTTCACGCATGGTTTGGAATACTATCGCAAACCATGCCCATGCCACTGCCCGGAGGAGGAGGAGTCATACGATTTAGCTGCACGGTTTGGAAAACCGTGCACATGCTTTTGTCTGGAGGAGGAGGGGTCACACAGTCCAGCATGGGCAGGCCACACAGTTTACCTGGTCATGCGTAGGCCGGGCGCCCTCGCTTGTCTTGCACATATTTCCTTTCATTTGTGCCCCGAGCGCCCCGAAACACCCCCAAGGCCTATCAAACTTTCAGGAAACATTTTAAATCCCCAAAAACAAGGGGTTCAACCCAAAACACAACCAAATAATCCTTTCCAAAAATCAGGATCTTACAACCACCACACCATATAACGTCTCGTCCTCGAGCCGAGTTTCCGAGCCTCTTTGATCCACCAAAGAGAACAGTTCCGGCCACTAACTCCGCATATCCAATTCCCGCTCCCAAGTTTCTTCCTAAATATTCCCATGCTTCCATAGTACTCACACTAATTGCACAACCTTACCTCACAAGACCTTTTCACTATGATCCACCAGACAAAGCAGTTGATCCTCAAAGGACGCATCAGCCGCGAGCTCCACATACTCAACATCAACCATGTGAGATGGATCAGGGTGATACTGTCGTAGCTGCGACATATGAAACACATCACGAATCCAACCATACCATTGTGGAAGAGCCAATCGGTAAGCCACTGGTCTGATCCTCTCCACAATCTCAAATGGTCCCACATACCTGGGTGACAACTTACCCTGCTTTCGAATCAGACAGTGACAAAACTATGGAGACACCCGAAGAAACACTTTATCACACACCCTAAACTCCAGAGGTCTATTCCGCCGATCTGGAAATGTTTTCTGCTTACTCTGAGCCTTATCCATTCACTTCCTGATCAACTTAACTCTCTCTAAAGTCTCATGTATGAGACTTGGTCCCAACAACTCAGATTCACTGGCCTCTATCCAACACAACGGAGATCTACATGACCTCCTGTAAAGTGATTCAAACGGTGCCATATGAATCATAGCTGGAAAAAATTTGTTGTAGGAAATCTCAACTAACGATAGGTGCCTCTCCCAAGAACCCCAAAATTCCAAGACACAATCTATTACCATGTCTTCCAATACATGGATCGTACGCTCTGACTACTCATCTGTCTGCGGGTGGAAAACTGTACTCCAAAACACTTGTGTACCAAGCGCCTTCTGCAACCCTTTCCAAAAATGTGATGTGAAATGCGGATCTTTGTCCGAATATATGGTTTGAGGCACACCATGAAACCACACAATTTTCCGAACATACAGCTCACCCAACTGGTCGGCTGTATGGGTATCCTGAATCGGTAGGAAATGATCCACATTCGTTAACCGATCCACAACCACCCATATTTCATCATTCTTCCATGGAGTCCTTGGAAGACCCACAACAAAATCCATTGTCACATAATCCCACTTCAATTTCAGAATGGGAAATGGATGCAAAAAACCACCTGGGCGTTGATGCTCAGCCTTCACATACTGACAGGTAAGACGCTACACCACGAGGCCCGCAACTTCCTTCTTCATTCCAGGCCACCAAAACTACCTTCAGAGATCACGGTACATCTTGGTCAAACCAGGATGCACTGCCCACTTTGATGCATGGAACTCACGCATCACCTCTTCCCACACACACTTTGGCACAACCACACGATCACGAACACGAAAAACACAGTCCACACCGATGGCCCAGCCAGAAGGTAGCTCACCACCTTTAAATTTTCCTTCATGATCAAACACTCAGGATCATCAAGTTGAACTTCCTTAACTTGACTCAAAAGCGTCTAATCCATCGCTAAGGATGTAAGAGTGACCTGAACACTATCCTCCTACACCTCCAGGTGCATTTCTGCAAACAAAGCCATCACATTCCACTTGGTGCTGAACTCCTGAACCATCTGATTCTGAACCATCCTTCTCAGAGCATCAGCAACACTGTTTCCCTTTCCCAGTGTGTACACCAACTCAAAGTCAAAATACTGGATATATTCAACCCATATTCATTTCCGAAGATTCATATCCCGCTGTGAGAAGATGTACTTTAAACTCTTATGGTCGGTAAACACGGTAAACCGTTCTACCAGCAGATAGTGCCTCCATCACTTCAAGGCGTACACTACTGCAACCAACTCAAGATCATGAGTGGGATAGTTCCACTCATGGGGTCTCAACTTCCTTGACCCATAAGCCACAACCCGCTCACCTTGCATCAACACAACCCCATGTCCGATTCCGGATGCATCACAAAACACGATGTACTTCTTACCCAACTCAGGTAAGATCAAGATAGATGTGGTCGTCAGCTTCTTCATCAAATATTGGAAGGCATTCTCACAATCCTCGGACCATTCGAACCTGATTACTTTATTGGTCAAGCCCAAAAATGGTGCTTCCAAGCGATAGAATTCCCGAATGCTCCTTTGGTAATACCCAGCCAAACCTAGAAAACTTCGAAGATCGAAAACACTCTTGGGCTGCTCCAAATATACAACTACCTGCACTTTCTCTGGATCCACTGACACACCTGCCTCTGAGATGATGTCACCCAGAAAATGCATGTCACCTATCCAGAATTGACACTTTGATAGCTTGGAATATAGTCGGTGCTCTCTTAGCATACCCAAGACGATGCCAAGATGTTGGGCATGATCGTCATGAGTTTCTGAGTACATTATGATATCGTCCACAAAGACAACCACAAACCGATCTAGATAGAGATGAAATATTCATTCATTATATCCATAAACACCATCGGATCATTGGTCAAGCCGAAAGGCATTACCACAAACTCAAACAACCCATACCGACTACGGAAAGCTGTCTGCGGTATGTCGGAAGACATCACCATCAACTAGTGATAACCCAACCTCAGATCAATCTTAGAAAACACTGATCCACCCATCAACTAATCAAACCGGTCATCAATTCATGGAAGAGGGTACTGATTTTTCACCATCATCTGATTCAACTTTCGATAGTCTACACACAGCCTTAACGACCCATCGGCCTTCTTTGCAAAAAGAACGGGAGATCCCCAAGGAGACGTACTAGGATGGATAAAACCATTACGCTCCAACTCCTCAAGCTAAACCTTCAGTTCCTGTAGTTCTTCTGGTTCCATTAGGTATGGTGGAATAGAAACTGGCTTCGCTCTCGGCAGCAACTAGATTGTAAACTCAACATCCCTCTCACGGGGTAACCCCAAGAAATCCTCAGGAAACGCATCCTGAAACAGATCCACCATAGGAGGAAAAATATACTACTCCCTTCTTTCATTGTCATCAAGCATGATACATGCCACTCGAGCCCTGAGTCCACTCATCTATTGACAAAATGGCCCCGCACGCCCTGCTTGAACATCCCATTCGACACGGTGGACATAAGCACCACCTTCAAGAGACCTGAATGATAATTTATGATGGTAACAGTCTATGTGCGCCCGATACAACACCAACCAATCCATTATCAGGATAAGGTAAAACCATGACATATCGATAATGAACAAGTCCCATAGAAAACGATACCCACCAACTTCCAAGGCACATCCCTTGCACTGCTTGATATCCTCAACCTATACCCCCAACGGAGTTTCAATTGACATCACCCCACACACCCCCTCCATAGGTAGACCTAGAGCTACTACAAGTTGACAATAGATAAAAGAATGCGTGGAATCTATGTCAAACACAGCAATAGAAAAATTAGAAGCTACAAGGATCGCACCTCGAACAGTCGATGCTCCAGCCTCACCATCACTAGGGACAAACTGAATTGCCTGAAGCTGACTTGCCCATCTACACTGGGATCCAGCATGAACGCCCTACGTTGCACTGCCTTTCTGGTGTGAGAGATATTTCCCTGTAGTTCCACACCACCGCCCCTTCCAGTACGTCCCGTGGAGCTCCAACTGCCTGCCTGATATGGAGCAGCTGATCCCCTTCCCGTATCCGGTACTTTCCTTCCACCATCATGCTCAACCCCCTGCCGAGGGTTCCTGGAGATCCTCTGCACATTCCCCATCCTGCCGCACGAAATACACTCAACCAGAGGTCGAGGACACTTACCACGCATGTGCCCCATCCTACCACACAGATAGCAGAAAACCTGATTTCCACTCTGAGAGTTTGACCCTCTCTCCCAGCCACTTTGCACACTTCCACCATTCTGTGAACTCTCATGGCATCTCTTTCGACCTTTGGTAGCAGCACCGCTCGTCTGTCCCACTGACCCCACAAGCCCACTACCTGATGCTCCCTTCAGGTTTCCTTCTGAGATCAGTGCCCGATATACTACCTCTGTGAACTTCATCAGGCGGAAGATGTGTACTTGAGACCTGATCTCATGTCTCAGCCCATCCTAGAAAAGTCTTGCTACTGCTGCCTCATCCCCTGCTAACACTGGGACAAAGCGTCTCAAATCAGTGAAGTGAATAGCATAGTGCATCACCGATAGCTATCCCTGAGTTAGGCTCATAAACTATGTAGCCTGCTCCTATCTGAAGGCCTATGGGTAGAAATGCTCCAGAAACTTTTGCTGAAAACCCTTCCACGACATTCCCTCTGCCTGATTGATTTGAGCCTGAATGGCCCACCAATGCCTAGCCTGGCCTCATAACATATAAGCGACCAGATTCACTCACTTTTCCTCATGGGTTTCCAGATGATCCAATATCGTCTAGACAGACTCTAGCCAGAACTCTGATGCCTCTTCCCCACCCTCTCCGGTGAAGGTCGGAGGGTGCTACAGCTGGAACTCCCTGGCTAGCTCAAACATACAGGATGCAACCTGCAATGTGTCATGATCCATCATCTACACAAGGCAAGCCATGTTCTACAGTAACTGGTCTTCTCTACCCTCACTGATCACCACATTTTCATGCTCCTCTCCTGGAGGGGTGTTCTCACCAAAATCCTCTCTTTTCCCAAATGGAAATTGACATCGTGGTGGCATTTCTCTACAATGCCAAGCCCGAGATTTTAGAACGCGCACCACAAAGCTTTCCTGACCTTATCAAAAGCTATTTACTAGCTACAAAACCCACTTTTCATACACTAACCCAACAAAATTTTCCAATTTGGTCCAACCCTATTACTCCATTAAACATCATTTACCCACTTGTATTATTTCATTCTTCTCATTATTTCTTGGTTTCATGAAATGTGTGATGCACCCTACTTTCTAGCCTCACACACCCACCCCATGAATGTGTCTAATACAATGCATGTCACGTATCTCCCTAGGTGCCTATAATAATGCATGAATGACAATCCTTGTGCTGTTAAGTCCATGAGCCAAATTTCATAAAACGGTCACGTCAAACCACGTGTGCATCACCCAAGAGTGAAATATCATCAACAGTAACAACACACAACCAAGAACTACATTTTTCCACCCAGGGTGACTTGGGTTTCCCTCATACATGGGTTAGATACTCCCAAGCACGAGCTCATTACTAAGTCCTGACACATCTTAACCCTTAGCTACCAATCCAAAATAACAAGACCTCAGATAAGTAGTAGAAAGGCCTCCTATGATACCACTTTATAACATTACCAAACCGAAAGCCACTAAACTGGTGCTCCGAGTCGGGTGGTCACATGAACTTAAGTGTGCCTCCCGGTTTGCCAAAGGCAGCCGAGTAGAAGTGGGGGTCTATGTAGTCAAGTGGGGAGAATATACACCCTTTTTAATAGAGTTAACCACAACAGAATAACCAATTAGCGGAAATAATAACCAACCACAAGGAACATGTAAAACAACCAATTCCAAGTAACCATAAATATGCCATGTCATACTACAAGTGAAAATGTGGACAAAGATCTAAAATAAATACAACAACAATAAATTCCCAAAATGGTCTTGACTCCATGTCCAGATCCTGCACCAAGTGCTACGCATGCCCACTCACTATCTAACAAGGAACATAGCCCTTATCCTGACCTGAAACCATGAAGTCTGCTTGTGTACCCAACGGCGGCCTGAGAAGGCTGTGAGTACAACATAGTAGGCCACCACCAACGATGTCTACAAAATATATAGTATAAATAGGTAGTTCATGAAAAAGGAAAATGAATGATTATTTTCCATGTAATTAATTAATGTTCCACTAACCAATTCAGAACCAAATCCATTGCAACTTCCATTACCATTCATTTATAAACTATTATCAGCACTTACCATTTCATCACACTTCCATAGGTTAATCACATTCATTATGGTACATGGGTCTAAGGCCAACAATCACATGCAAGAGGGTAAACAAATTGTTATCCTATCTCACCAGGACTAACCCCTTATAGCAACCATAACCTCACCTCAAAGCCTCAGTATGGGTGGATGAAACCATTAGGATTATAGACCCTCCGTCCCCTTTCTTAACCCGTGTATTTCCTGTGGAGTTTAGAACCCCAGTTTTCACTCAAAACATGGGCATAGATCCTCATGCCATACCTCACTCTACGAAGCCACGTGCACATGCTTATATATAAGTAACCATCAACCATCCAAACAGTGGCCCCTCCGAAAACACTATTCACAAGAACCCACATGGGAATCCACATCATGCCTTATCCCATTAACACGTTACCATTTCACATCATTTAACCATTCACCCAATTCCAATGTGTTGTGCCTATCTCACTAATCATTCAACATTAAACCCAAAATCTATCCCATTATAGTCTTTAATCAGTTTACACATTAACCCATTTAACCCATTAATCATTCCCATGAATCAACCATTGAACCCATTCCACTCTAACCCTTAGGTTATTTCCAAATCTAGGTGTGTCACCTAACTTCTATTCCAAGTTCAACAAATCATGCCAAAATATTTAAGGTCTCTACAATTCATTACAACAAGGTCACTTGTGTAATATCAATCCCTAAATCCTAGAAAAGCTGGAACATCCCATGGATGGCCCCAACTAGGTCAAGTCTATCCCAACACATCCCACGGAGATTGTGAGGGTTCCCATTTATATTTTTAAGCATCATTATTACCAAACATGCCCAGTTTATTCAAAACATAACCAAAGGAAAGCAAGAACACAACTAAACATGCATGAATACCCAAAAACTATGGGATATCACTTTTGGACCACCTACCTCGAAACTGTGGTTGAACGCACTGCCAATCGAGTCCTTAGACCTCGATCCAACCAACCTTTGGTGCTTCAAACAAAAACTCACCCAAAAATTAGGGTTTTAGAGATTCAGAACGAGAGGGATAGAAGATACAAAACCTAAACCATAAAGAGAAGCAACGATGGGATTAGCCTTTCCTGGAGCATTGATCCGAAACCAATGGCACAAAAAACGCCTTAAAATCAAAGGAGAACCACCATTTGGAAGCATTGGTCGGCCATGTTCATCGCTAGGACTGAGAGGGGAAGAAAGGAGGAAAATACCGAGTGGGGTTTAAAAGCCCAGAGTGGAAAACTTGTAATTATTCCCGACGTTAAGAGGCCGCACGGTTTTCCCGCACGGTTTGGAAAATCGTGCGGAAACAATGCACATGCCACTACCCAGAGGAGGAAGAGTCGCACGATTTAGCTTAACAATTTGGCAAACCGTGTGCAAACCGTGTGCATTCTTTTTTCCGGAGGGGGAGGGGTCGCACGGTCCAACCTGGGCAGGCCGCACGGTTTACCTGGCTGTGCGCAGGTTGTGCGCCCTAGCTTGTCATGCCTCTATTTCCTTTCTTATATGCCCAAGCACCCCGGAACACCCCCAAGGCCTCTCACACTTTCTAGGAAACATTTTAAAGCCCCCAAAACAAGGGGTTCAACCCAAAACACATCAAAAAAAAACCTTTCCAAAAACCGGGATCTTACAAGGATAATAAGGATAAATTTAGAAAATATATGTTATTTATATGAAATTATACTAATATAGATAATTAATTTATAATTCACTTCAATTCCCTTTCACCAACTAAGGGAATGATACATACACTTATGCGTATGTACAACCTACCGTCTTCATGAAGCAATGCAGTTCATTTTCCATGTAAAACTATCACGAATGGTTAATAAAATGAATATTAGTAGTAAATATGACATTTATAAAATTAATATAAATTTATAAAAGATTGATCTGTATCCAATATAGAGGATCCAGAACAGTCATTACAATAAACACATGAGAAAATTATGCAATTAACACATGAAGAAATGAAAATAATGAAATAATATAAACAAATGTGTGGAAATGATTATAAGAGGACCATATATTGTATGAGATATATTTCAATGGTCATATAATATATTTATAATTAACCTATATTTATTCTAAAGGAGTTTAGAATGCATACATAGGAAGTCAACCCTAAGGTAAGGGGTTCTCATCTAACTTTTACTTCCATGAGTCATATGGAATATTAACAACATATTCAATTGTGTTCCATATATAATTATTCTTTGATATGTTATATTATTAATAAATTAATATTTATGGTATTTATGATTTATTTGATGAAATTGATCTCATTAGGGACTGTGATTAAAAAATTTACAAATTGGTAAGAGATTTATGTTTTAATATCGTTATAATGAGGATTGATTATGCTTGAATATACTTTGAATGAAATTATTTTATCATTTTCAAATAAAACCATTTAATTTTATTCTCATATAGTTTTTCATGATGTTTTCAAATAATATTTCCATTTTTCATCTCTTAGGTACATAAATTTATTGATACATGTTTTTTATGAAAATATGACATTATTTACATTTTCGGTCAAAAATACTTTTTCATCAAAATAAAATGCTTTCTAATAATGATATCAATTTTTTAATAGTATATAAAGGAAACAATACAGAAATATTTACCCATTATTGAGTTTTTTTAGAAAATATTTTGAAAGGAAATGTTATTTATTTTTCAAAAAAAATGCCCGTTTACTTTACAGATAAATTAAATGAAATATTTTTTTAATTGGTATTACATGAAAATAATTTTCCTCCACCATGAACACAAAATGATTCATATATTTATTTATATATTATAATGGATATTTTGAGAAAAAGACTTATTTTTTTTCTTTTAATTTAAAAAATATTTTCAATGTGAAAAGGATATTTTTCTGAAAATTGTTTTCAATGAAAGTTCTATTGAGTTTATATTTTTCAATAGAATCAAAAATTTATTTCACTTATGATAAAATTTGGATTTATTGTTTTGATACAATCTAAATTATTTATCCTGATGTTTTATAAACATTATGAATGTTGATGTAAAATTTTAGTATCATTCACTATATTACTCTAGATGTTTGATTATTATATTTATTAAATGTGGTAAGTATTAACATTTCATATTTTCATTTTCTGATATTAATGTTAAAGTTGAATCATTATTAACACTTTAATAAGAAACATTTTATGTGATATAATTGAGACTATCCTCTACAATATTCTCTCAGGGGAATAAAAAATAAACGCTACATTGAGCTTTGGTCTTTTTCTAAAGTCATAGATGGGTGTGATCAGCTGCCTTATCATGGTGATTCTGAGTATTAGGTGAGCATAGATTTGAATAAATATCATCATGAGTATCTCTCAGAGATATCATTTTCGACGGATGTGGTACAATTATTCACTTCTAATATTCATTTTATATTTTTTGGAAAGTTTATCAAATAAAGTAACTTTATATTTTTCTTTACATGGACAACAGGAAATAAATGATTTTTTAATTTTCTTGTTGGTGTGTTAAAAACATATGTGGTTTTCTGATTTTCTTTGGAAATCAATTACTCTAGGATTTGGTTGAGAGGATCATGGTCCCTGTGGGTCTCTTTCAGGAATTTATTGAAATTGTCTTCAAAACATTCATGGATTTTAATCCCCCTATTTTACATATTTGGATGAAATTACATTGGTTTCTATTTCACTTTTTTAAATCTCATATTTTACTACCAGTTTAATTGGGAAACCCTTCAAATTAGATACCACTACTATGAATCTCTCCCAACCATTAGTTGATAGAATCTGTGTAGATGTGTATTTATAACTATCATTTGAATATCCAATTTTTATTCAAAATGGTAATTATGGATTTTTTCTGGAAGATGTATCTGAAAAAAATTCCATCTTACTATAAAAAATGATAAAAAAAGTGGACATTCAAAAAAGAAATCTGATAATTGAACCCATGTTGGATTTCATTATTTATATTTTAATTAATTTTTTGTTGAAAAAAGAGAGAAATATTGGAGGTTTTTTATTTCATAGATCCTCATGGGGTCCTACTGATAGAAATGTTAACCAATATACTAGTGGTACTTTTAATAATTATACCAATTCTACTAATATCACTTGTTTCATGGATGTAGTACAAAATTTTAAAACTGTCAATGATGATATGGAGCTTCATAATAAGTTTGGTCCATCTTCTTTTGATACTAAAAAAGTTGATCAACCCTGTCAAGATGAGGAAAAGAGTGACCACTATGATTATTTTCAGTTTTAACATGTAGTTATGAAAATTAATGTTATAGATTGGATGATTTATTTAAATTCAGTTATAAAATGTAAAAACCAATGGTATATTTGGATGGTTCATATGTTTGAGAACCAAAAGACTAATAATGTAGATATTACTCTAACCCTGGGAGAAAAATTTCCACGGGATCATTACTGTCCTGTATGAATTAAAAACTTTTACCCCTAGAATGTGGCTGCTAAACAATTTACTAAATACTATAATTAAATTGATTTATAGGAAAACGACGTTGATAATAGCGATGACCTTATTGTGAGGGATTCTTATTATATTGAAGACAAATTGGCATTTTCTGAGGAAATAGATTCTTGGATGGACAAGAAATATAAATTATGTTTTCATAAATAATAATATGGTGAAATATTTTCTTAGTATTATCTTCACATCACAATGTTAATGTTAATTAAAGTGGTAGAGGGATTTTAGAAAAATCTAGATTTTAACATTAGTATAAATCCATGGAATTTAAATTTTCATGTTTTTTTAATATTGTTTTCTTTCTATCTTTGTTCGTAGTTGTTCTCATATATGATTTTATCATGATGTTGCTGATTATATTATTGAGGTTTTTTACATGATGTTTTTGTTTTTGTGTTTATTCATGACTATTCAAAATAGAGTTTGGTTCTTACTATTATTCATAGTCATAAATGTGATTTTCATGTTCTTTTAGGTTGATTTATCAAGCCCCAATATAGTGGGAGATTTGTTTTTGGGTGTGATAAAACATTGAACATTTTTTCAATTATTATATTCATTCAAGATTTTATTCACTACTTCTTTGATATATTGTTCATTTGTACAACTGAATTTTTATGGGATGCCTGTGTTTATTCTGGATGAATTATAGTTTTTTGAGTAATAATGATGATTTTCAGCTTACTCTATTTATCAAATGTGAGTGAGAAGTGGTGTCCGTAATTTCAAATTGAATCATTCCTTTTTTATATAGATTTCTTATTATGGAAGGATGTCATCATAGAGTGAAACAATTTTTTTCATAATCTATTTGGGCATATGATTGTAAAAATTGATTAAATAAACATCAATTTCTAGATGTTTCAAACTCTTTAAATATCATGTTTACATTTAAAAAAAATCATTCTTTAATAAATTTTGAGAATATATTATTTGGATGACCAAATCTTTCCTAAATTTGTAAAATGGTACATTTTTTCCTTTATATGAGGAATTCATTAAATTTATTATGTGATGCATGGGTCTTTGAGTTATATCTCCCCTATATGCATCGACAGGTCTCCTGATACAAATTAGTTGACTAAATTATGTGCATTTTATCATATTGATTTAAGCTATATATTAAAAGGTCTTAAAAGTTTGTTTTAGTTCTATGTAATTATTAATTCCCTCATTGTGAGATCAGTTATTGATGTAAATGTTATAATATTATTAGTTAGAATATCCATATATATGATTCAAGATTATTTGATTATTTATATAGATTTATTTGATTAACCTTTTTTCATTTCATACTATAGTAATGTTATTTTTTATATGTTATGTTCTTTAGTTATTATCATTTACATATTGATTATTCAAATTTATAAATTATATTTTTTGAAGTACAAATACCCTTACTAATCGTCTAAGATCGCCATTGTTTTGTTTAAATCCCCATGATATAAAGACTATTTCATTGATTATATTCAAAGATACCAAATATTTTTCAATACAATTTTTTATTTTTTCATATCTAAAATGGGTATCATTTATGTTTATGGTTCATCAAGACTATTAAACTCTTTTGTTCATTTGTGTTTGATTACTTATATCTAGTGATAATGTAATAATGTTTCCATCAACTGTACATGATTGGATTTAGGGTCTTTAATGTAGGCCTAAGATAAATTTAATTAGACACCTTGAGAACTAGATTGAGGAAAAAATATATTTGGTAAAACAACCCTATGATAGAATTTGTGGACACCTATGTTAGAACACCCTAATGTTTCATTAAGGAAGCGATTATGTGAGTATTTCTAGAAATACATCTCTTTCTCAATATTACAAGTGGATATGGTTTTTTAAAAATGTACCTAGGGTTTATAAGATAAAAAAGGTGTAATAGTGTTGACTTGATCATTACTTGGTACATTAAAACATGATTACTGTGCACTTTTTTTACACACCCTCGGTATATTCTTGTGTAGATTTAAAGTTTCATTACAAACCATTATGAATTATTTGAATGTATTTTTATGATTTGATACTTTTCCCAAAGAGACCATATTTATTACTATGATATTATTCACGCATAATTTCTTTAATTTATGTCATGTTTTTTACTAGTTTTAACATTATAAATTATATTTCATAATTTCATGATCTAATATAGAGTTATTAATTATTAAGAAATGGAATCTAGTAGAGGGAGTCGAAATTTTTTCAAGTCACATACCCCATATAATAATTTCTAACCCATATAAGATCATGAGACTATATATGGAGCTACAAATAAGACTAATCATATTATGACCATATTGGGGTCGTTGATTATAGTAATGAGAATCAACATGGACTATATGAAGTAGTCTAATGATCCACGAAGAGGTGTAACAATGATTTAATGCTTTAGGCTTCATAATCCTGTATAATTTCATAGGACTAAAAATCCATTTATAGATGAGAAATGGATATGTTCATTATAAATAATATTTATCAAATTAGTAATAAATGAAAGGGTTATGTTTTCTTGGTTGTTTATTGTATCTCATGAGGTGTGGATCAATAGTGATCATTGATTCAAGACACTATATATTAAGAACTAATATAAAACATGGAATGGAATTATTTCAAGGTACTCTTCATGGAAACTTATTTTCATCATTATCAATGAGAGGATATGGAGATACAATTCATGAGTCTTTGAAAAAAGGATGATAATTTTTTTTCTATGTATGATTAAGAAATTATAAGGTTTCAAGGTATTATATAGACTATATACATAATCCCAAGAGTAATATTTCATATTTCATAAATAATATTTATCGAATTCTATAATGGAAAATAGTCTCCCAAACATTATCATGAGACAAGTATATAATATCATGTGGTATGATGAAATAGAAATAATTATGTAACACCACAAGATTTTCTGAATTATTTTTTCAAATTAATTTAATCTTTTTATTTTTTTTCCTTTCATGAAACACAGAGAACATTTTATTTTTTATTAAAGTATTATATTTTGCATGAATTATATGAAACACGAATTTAATCAATCACTAAAAGAAACATTAATTATATCTTGATATATATTAAACTCCACGGTTTTCTTGCATTACATGGAACAATTACATTCTTCAATGGCTGGTATAATAGACATGACATATTTTTACGAAAATATTGTATATCATTAAAATGTTATTATTTAAAATAGTATGATATAACATAGTAGTTAAATTATTTTTTATGAATATTGTTAGCTAATTTATAGAAATATATTGTTTAGAAAAATATAAGAATAATTCATAGGTTACCAATTAATTATAAATGAATATGAAATCCAATCGAATATAATGGAAAATATTATTATTTTTATTGTCACAATACAGATTTTACCTAATAAAAAAATGAAATAAACTCATGAGTGATATGAATATAATATATATGTTATATTTTAAATTTTTTTTTATATTCATCCAATATATTAAATAAACATAAGATAATAAAAAACACAATTTTATGCATAATAACCAATATTTTATTATAAGGCTAGTTTTACCACCTTTTAATGGTGAAACCAATTTAAATCTCAATTTGGTAAATTTTATATACATAATATTTAAAAATAAACATAATATTATGGCCCCTTTACTTTAAGAACACTATTACTACAACAGATTACTTTGTGGTTGCACCATGCTACGTACTAGTCAGTGTGTTTGTACATGTTTAAAGGCAATACCTTCCCGTTATCGGGATATAACTTTCCGGTAATGCTGAACCCAATTTAAATCTCTATTTGGTAACTTTTATAGACAAAATATTTAAAAGGCATGGATTCCTTTTGGCACAAACCAAACAGAGTAATCCGATTAAGAGATAGAGTCTTCTCTCAAGACCCTTTCTTTACTTTCTTTATACAACCGATATAATATATTTATTCCATGGAAATATAATAACACCAGTATCATAAAAAAATGGGATTTTTATGCTGTTTTTTATACCTACATTTACAAAATCCTCCATCCAATGGGTACTGAACATACTATTTACGGGTATAACGAACTGCTGCCTCACTAAACCATGAATTTTCATTTTTTCGTTTACTACTTCTCATGGTAGATATTCAGATGAAAATTAAATTTATGTATTTTCTATGTTAAATTTATTATATATTTAAACATATATATAATTATTTTACAACACATATAATTATACATTCCATTTTGTGTTAATACAATATTTTTGTTTCAGGAAGTGTAGCCTACCGCCCCATCAAAGCGATATGATTCATTCCTACACTACTTGAAATATATTAAGGGTGAATTTAGTGAATATATATGATATTAAGAAATTATTTTAATAAATATATATATATATATGTATACTTATATGTCTTTTCTACATTATTTCTTTCAATACAATAATCAAACCGAAATAATGTTTTGCATACGTACGACCTACAGTCTCAATTAACAGTGTGTTAGATTTCATACTTCAATGGATAATTATAATAAAGTATATTTTATATAAATTATATTTAAATTATCATTTACATTATGAAAATTATGATATAAATACATCTCCCAATAGATAACAAATTAAGGCACATGCGAATAACAAATATGATATTACCTGAAGTGAAACCTTAACATAGAATTGTTTACAACAGGGTAATAAAAAGCCATAATCCAAAAATATATGGCATTATAAGTAGTAATATGGTTAATTTATAGAATTATAATAAATTTATATCTATTATATAGTATGTTTGAATGAGTATGATGAGATTTAAGACACAAGGTAAGGGAATTCCATCTCACTTTTATTTCTGTGAGAAACATGGCTTATACAGCACTCACATATTTTTGTGGATTATGTATTGAAAATTGATTTTTTATATGTACTTAAATATTTTTTATAAATAACTAAATATCCATTTTATGATCAATCTTCCTTGGGGTTTAATTTTCAAAAGTTACCAAATTGGTAATATAGTTTTGTCTCATTTTTTTTCATTGAGACACATGTTAGGTTATGAACCCAGATTCTTTTCCAAGCTATATATACTTCCATTTTACATGTTATATCATGAATTTAATTATTTTCATGATATTATATGGTTCATGTAATTTTCTTTTCTATCACGGTGAGTATGATCCCAACGAACCAGGTTATAAGATTTTATTGATACAGTCTCATCAAATTTAAATATTGTTTATATTTATGCTTTCTTTGATGAAATATTATGATCCATATCTCCATAAAATAGATCAATATTTTTATAATTTTGTTTCAAATTATTTATTCATATGTTGCTACAACTTATTATTCTCTTTAGAACAAAGGACATTTAATAAAGTTTTTTTATGAATGCCTAACTTTACCCTCTCTTTGGTGGGAAATGTGTATCCCTTAAAAACTATTTATTATAAAAAGTATTTTCAACAATATTTTAAAATTATAATTTAATATTTTTAGGCCATTTTACACTTTTTTATTTTTTCCAATATCTTTAATTTAATATTATTTTCACTTTCCAAACAAGGATATTTTCAATCTTTTTTACCGGGAAAAATAAATTATATTTTTAGCTCATAAATCATGTATGGAATTACATGTCATCATTTTCCTGAATCTTAATTTAATTTTTTAAAAAGTTACTTTTTTAGAAAAAATTTTCAAAAGTAATTTTCATGGAAAATTGGTTTCAAACTTTTTTCAAGCATTCTTTTTTATGTTTTAAAAGTATTTACAAAGAAATTATTTTTAAAACACTTGAAATCCCCATCAATATGTTTTTGAGTAAAAAATGTTTTCAATACATTTTGGAGATTATTTTATAAGTTTTGGATGTTTTTAAAAAGAAAAACAATTTTATATTTGTCAATAGACTATTATATATGTTTTCAAGGAAAATGTTTTCAAAATTATTTCAATTAATCATTATAAATTTTTTTTATTTTTTATAAAAATTATTTTCAAATGTTATTATGTATTAAAAATATCATATCAATGAAGAAATGAGATTTTACTAAAGAAACCTTTTTGAAAGATGTTTAAAAATTATTTTCCATATAACATAAAATCTATTGATTTCACTCCTAATATTTTAAATAAATATAAAAAGGTTCCATTAATTTCCTTTATTGAATGGTCTATGTTTAGATGGAATTATTCTTATAACAACCCTTTTACTTCCATGGGTTTTATGTTTTTTAAATTTCCTTCTTTTTTAGGGTTATGATCTCATGAAATTATTATAAAACCTATCTCTTTTCATAGATTATGATGTGTGAAATTTTAATGGTACCCATTTTGTTTCATGGAATATGATTTGATGTTTTTAAAACTGATCTCTTTTTATGGGTCATGATACTATGACAGTTTTATTATCTTGTGGAAGTTTTATGAGATATTTTATTATCAGATGGGTGGTACCAATATCTCCCTCCAATGCATTGGGTAATGATAAGCTGTGCATTAGATTAGAGGGTACATAGGTTGTATCCCAATCCCAAGAAATAAAAAGGTACATGGGTTGTATCCTGAGCCTAAAATTAAGAGGGTACATAGGTTGTATCCCAATCCCAAATAGAAGAAGTTATATGGGATGTTTCCATGCCCAAAAATAGGATGGTACATGGGTTTTAGCGCAAGAATAAAAGTAATTAGGTACATGGGTTGTATTCCAATCCCAAAAACAATAATGTGCATGGGTTGTAGCATAATCACAAATATAAGAAAGTGAACAAGTTCTATCCTAAGCTAAAAAACAAGAAAGTGCATGGGTTGTAGACCAAGTCTAAAAGTAATAGGGTACACAAGTTTTTATTCCAATCCAGAAGCAGGTACATGAATTTCCTCCCACGCCAAACATCCTATAAGGGTGTTGGTATGTATCCTTGACATAAAATTTTCAATTCTTATTTGTATTCCAAAAATTCAATGTTTTATTCCTTTATTTTTCATTCATGACTTATAATATTAATTATATTATGATCCATGTCTTACGAATTTATAATCTTTATTATGATCTCAAATATGTAGGGTATAATCATTAAATGTTATTCTCATGTTCCATACACTTTATTAATGTTATGATAACACATTTTCTTTATTTACCATTACTAAAAATTTGAGTTCCCTATTTATTATGATTCCATTCTTCATATTATGGAGAAAGGTTTTATGTAAAAGTACTAAAGGTGGAGATCATGATGAAAAGTGTTGAGGATATTTCACCATGATATTTGAATTATTTTCCATATTTCTAATGTCATTAAAATATTACGGTCATTGGGAATGTATTATTGTATTGTACTAAATATTCATTTTAAATGGGGTAATATTCATATATGTTATGCCTAGGTTGCTAAATTTGGTAAAAAGGGAAAGGTTTAGTCAAAAATTGGAAACTAGGATGAGAAACATTTTGTGATATACCAAGTTATATTTCTATTTATAGGTATAGGGATTTCTATATGGGTATGTATATGGATGTGTTAACATTATGGAAAATTTCCCATAATTTTAGTAAAAGGATTGGGTGAGTGGTTTCCATGAAATATATCCCTACATGGATAATATAATTGGATGTGGCTCTAACCCATATGTACCTAGGAGTGAAAACTCAAACAAGATGTTCCAGGTATGACTTGTGGTAATCTGGTACATGATAATGGGCCTTGTTGCACATATAGTATAAAACTCAAGGGGTATTCTTTGGTAATTTACAAACTCTTCATGAACCTTCATGAAGAATTTAAATATATGTTGGAAATTGATAACATTGGATAATCCTAAGGTTTCATATATTAATAAAGGTTTCATAATTTAGACATCATATAAGTGACATTTCTTTTTTAAGTGTTTCCTCTCTAGGATAATTGTTTCCAACTCTATGCTTTTTGGATTTAGTCAATGGATTGAACCTAAAGGAACCACATTAATGGTGATTGTGAGATAAATGTAATGATGTTTCATCTAAGGACCAAAATTCATTTGGAGATGAAATGAAAAAACCACATTGTTATTCTCACACCACATTCTCGAGCAATGAATCATGATTAAATTACAAACGATCAATGGAAGGAACAATGCTATGTTATGTCTTTTAGGAGGAAACATCCACATTATTTTAGTGGGTCTTCTGATCCACTTATTACTAAACACAAGATTAGAACCACTAAAAATATATTCCTTATTCTCCAGTGTTCAAATCATGAAAAGTCATTATGGTTGTTTTTCAGTTATAAGGTGAATCTTTCTAGTGGTGGACTCTTATCATGAACACAGGGAACCATGAGGAAATTTAATCCATGGATTGAGATTAGTTCAATAATATATTCATCAATAAATAAATTCCTCATATTCATCAAATGAAGATGTAAAAGGAGTATCTTGAGTTGAATCAAAAGGATGAGGAATTTGTGGGTGCTTATAAGTCTACTTTCAGAATACATTCAAGTAATGATTCTTGAGTTATCATCCAACAAAAAATTAAAGTTTATAGGTTCATTAGTGGCTTAAATACAAGTCTCAAAAGGGTGTTTTCCATAAGATAATTCTATAACTGTGAAGGTATTTTTTATTGTAAAGACAAATGTGAAATAGAGGTTCAAGTTATGTATCAAACTCAGGGTTTCAACAAGAAGAGGAATATGGAGTTCAATGGAAAATAAAAAAAACCATGTAGTCAAGAAAAGATCCATCCTTTTGTTATCTTTGTGGGGAAACAATCAGTGTGGAAATTTCCTTAATTGGACTAGCAATTTTATAAGTTTTGATAGGAAGGTCTATCATGACCCAACCCTTGGGGCCCATGCCATGAATACCCCATGCCCACCATCATAGGCCAGGGGCTGGCGACTAGCACCAGAAATGTGTATCCTGATAACAGGAAGGTATTTCCCTTAATCATGTACAAACAAACAGACTAGTATATAGAATAGTGAAACCATAAAGAAATCTGCTATAGTAATAGAGTTTTGAATGTAAAGGGGCCGAAATACAAGCCCAATTGGAAGTACAAGTACAATGAAAAGGTACCAATACAACTGAAAAGGGGAGAAATAGTTCTTGGATCATCCACTGGGGATCCTACCTGAAGTGTAGGTACAACTGAAGATCAGTAGTCCTTCTGTCACGTCATGCCAAATAGTCCACCTCTGTGTACCATCCTATTCTGGCTCCCTTTGCCTCGATCACTGTTGTCTGTCATCTGCACAAGACACAACATGGTGCGGGCGTAGCCCATGCAGCGATGACTATAACGATACTCAATAGGGCTCCTAATACCCCATAGGTCCCCTAAAGTCTATCAAAGGAAAAAACACAAAGAAAGAAATCAACTATACTTAGGTTAATTCCCATTCATATACCTATTTTATCAAGATATACTCATCTCATTCGTGATGGAAGAATACAACAAAGGTAACACCACGAAGGTAGAGATATCACACAGGTAACACCACTGAGATAGAAGTACCGCACATGTAACACCACCGAGATAGATTAACCACACAGGTACCACCACGAAGACAACACCACAAAGGTATAAGTACCACACATGTAACACTGTGAAGATAGAAATTACATACAGGTAACACCATGAAGATAAAAATACACACAGGTAACACCACATAGATAGAATTAGCACACATGTAACACTACGAAGATAGAAGTACCACATGGGTAACACCACAAAGACAGAAGTGAATCATCTCACTATCATGTATAACATAAGTACAAAAGTACAAATTATTAGCTGTAAGGCAAGATCATTCTTATTCTGTTATGTTTCACTACTTATAAACCACACAATATTGATAGGTAACTAACCTCAGCAGACCCAAACATGATCTTATCCACACATGATCGATAGGTAACTAACCCCCGCTGACCCACACAGGATCCGACCCACACAATATTGGTATGCTCTAACCCTCATAGGATCACTGAGAACTGAACCACATAGGATCTGACCAACACAGGATCGGTATGAACTGGCCCACAAAATATCACTGAGTGCTAACCCACACATGATTTGATAGATGCTGACCCACATAGGATTGATGTTCTTTCCTCACGTTACATCTAGCCACAAGATTCCTCACAATAAGTGCACTTGAGTTCTGTAGGATCTATCCCTTGAGATATCATTCGTACGTCGACCTCCACTAAGCTCCACAAAGGTGTAACCAAATGTACTTTCATGTCGTAAGTGTTCCAATGTGACAGAAGGTGTGTCAATCAGACGCCATGTCTGTGAGTTATAAGTGTTTTAGTTCTGGGGGCTAAGTTGGATTCGATTTTGATCCAACCAGGCCCTCCTCCAACTATCTCAAAATCATGAGTGGAGTATATCAAAAAGTCTGTCTTGCTCCAATGGTCCCACCGCCAATGACAGATCATCAAACAGACATCCAGTTCTCATGATATGACCCTTTAAGTGTTTCTGGCTCATGTCCGACCCAACCCCACCCAGTCTACACCGACCTGACCCGATTCGGTTTAACCCTACCTAGTCCGGGTCTGACCTGGCTGGGCTGGACTACGGCGGGCTCAGCCCGCTGATCCAAGGGCCGGCCCGACCTGCAGGGAGGCCCACAAGGGGTGGCCTGGCTAGCAAGGGGGCGGCCTGGACCACTGGGGGGCCCGACCCACAAAGGGGCTGGTTGACTACGTAAAGCACGGCCTGCGGCTGGGTGGGGTGGCCTTATGTGGCGGGGACTGCCCTAGCCGCTACCCAGGGGTGTGTCCCAAAGTACTGTCGAATGGTTGTGAGGGTCGTTCGGTATCTTCCATAATGGTAGCGCAACGTGGTGCTACAAGGTGACTCGCAGGACCCACTGGATTGGGTCCTTCCTCCTGCTGCGGCGGACCGGTGTGCCGACCCCCATCTCTAGTAGCACGTGATCGTGCAACGATTCTCTAATCATGGCCGACTAGTGTGATGGCTGCCTCCTAATCTGCCGTGGTTGACGAGAAGTATCCATTGACCTCCGGCTACACGCTGGTCGCACTGCCCTCCTCCTCCTTGGCTGGCCGGTGTGCTGGTGGCCTCTTTCGATCACCCAAGCTAGTGAGCCACCACCAGTTCCTCCAGTGGCATGGGCGCAACACCTCCTTCCTCATGGCTGACCGGTGTGATGGTTGCCACCTATATCATCGCTAGCACAAGTCACTGGTACCCTCGTGCCGGTAGTCTTCCATGGAGAACACATGGGGTAAACAAGGATGCAGAGGGTCCGGGCCAGGTTTGTTAGGAATGTGCCCTTCACGTTAGCATTTTTTGTGATAGATATAAAGATGGTTCATCAAATTCATTTTAATTTAAAACAAGAATCATACCCCTACCTAGTTAACCCATTGGATAACGTCCGTGATTGAAGGTTTATTGGTGATCTTTGATCTCGCCACAAGCTTCCAACGATGTCGCTTCCTTGTTGTCCTTCAATTTTGGGTTTCAGTGTCGTTCATCACCACTTGCCGAAACCGGCTCCATTTTCTACGGGCTTGGCATCTCGGTACTCCTTCAAAACATTTTTTCTTGGAAAAGTGATTCCAACACCTCTCCCCAAACTCCATATAAATGGTGGAGGGGGTGAGTGTCCAACTTTGTTGGGAATTAACGGGGGATCATTATTTAAGAAGCTTCCCAATTCTCCAACGATATGTTAACAAAGGAATGGAGGGTCAAGAAATTTAATTTCCTGACACATCTCTTGACCAACCTCCGCTTGTCCGTTGAAGGATAAGAATGAAAATAAAATAATGAAATTATTTTTTTCTATTTATTTTAAAAGGTCACAAAACATAACATCATCACCAGACCTACTGTGGTCAAAGTAAATTATCCCTTAAGCGAATTCCGACGTTGCGGATTCAACAGTGCCCTCATATTTTTAATCTAATCACCAGTTCAAAAGATATAAAATTCCACTCACATGTATAGTGAACATATCTTAAAAAGTAGTTCATAAATTAATTTCAGGCACACCATTCCTCGAAATCATCTTCCATCAATATTTGCAGACTCATAATAATTCCATATAATTAAAAAAATTACATATCAATTTCGGGTCTTTACATTCTCCCAAGCTTAGGGATTTTTATCCCAGAAAGCTACAACGTAGACTAAGAAAACAAATGGGGGTATTTTGCACAAATATGTTCCTCCCACTCCCAAGTTCCCTTCAAGATGATCCCGTGTATCCAACAAACACACAAAAGAGGTATCGGCTGGCCATGATGGACCCCTCCTGTCAATCCTCAATATCTAGTGGAATCTCTGTAAATTTTACCCCATCTTGAAAGACCGACACATCATGGTCGATGATGTGAGATGGCTCATGCATGTATATCCTCACCTGGGATACTTGGAAGACATTGTCCACCCTCTCCAACTACAGTGGAAGTGCCAAGCGGTATGCCACCTTGCCAATCCTCTGAAGTATCATAAATGGTCTGATAAATCTTGGTGATAGCTTGTCGCCTCATCCAAATCTCCATAGTCCCCATCGAGGAGAGACTCATAAGAAAACGTGGTCCCTTTCCTACAAATCCAAAGGTCTATATCTCTGGTAATCTTAGGACTTATTCTTGCTCTGTGTTGTATTCATCTTCTTCTAGATGATCTGCACCTTCTTAGTGGTACCTTGTACCAAATCTGGACCCATAAGTGATGACTCTCCTGGGTCTGTCCAGCATAGAGGTGATCATCAAAGTGGTCTATATAGGGCCTCTAATAGTGTCATACCCATGGTGGAGTTATAACTGTTATTGTATGAAAACTCATCCAAAGGCAAGTGATCCTCCCAACTACGACCGAAATCGAGGATGCTTGTAGGTGGCGTTTTCTCCTATGTCTGTATAGTTCTCTCTGTACGACCATCTGTTTGAGGATGAAACGTGGTTCTCAAACATAGATGAGTTCTAAATGCCTCCTGCAACCCCATAAACAAATGGGAAGTGAAACATGTGTCATGTTTAGAGATGATAGTCGATGGAACCCCCATGGAGTCTCACAATCTCTCGTACGTAGAGGTGTCTCAAGACCTCTACTAATCCTGGCTCTCAAATAGGTAGAAAGTGGGCTGATGTGGTGAGTTGGTCTAAAAGCACCCAAATGGAATCATGTCCCCTGTAAAGCCCTATCAAAAAGTCAATGGAGATACCATCCCACATTAACTTTAGCACCTCTAGTAGTTGTGCTAAGCATATAGGTACCTGATGCTCAACCTTCACTAGCAGACAAGTGAGGCATCGTGAAACAAACTGTGACACTACTTTCTTCATCCCTGGCCACTAGTGCCAACATTGTTGGTCCTGTTTCATCTTCACCATACCATGATGTACCTCCTGCGGGGATGTATGGAACTATCTCAACACCTCCCCCTATAGCACCACCAGTCTGATGGTACATCCTCTGATGGAGATGATGTGCTCCCCACCATCAAAAAATCTATCTGGTGTATGTCCTGATGATATCTGAGAACGTTGAGCCTCTAATTTAATATCCCCAAGTTGCATCCCCATGAATCACAAAAGGATTGGGGTAATGACTATCATAGACTAGAGGTATTATGCTCCATCTCTATCCATGAAGGATATCGACAACGTAGCTAGCTGATTTTTCACCTCAGTTAGCAACTACAAACCGGACCTCCTACTGAGTGAATATGATACGACATTCCCCTTTCCAAGAGTATAAACTATCTCAATTTCATAGTCTGGGAGGAAATCCATCCATTGTTGTCGTGTCAGGTTCATGTCCTTATGAGGTAAGTTATACCTGAGACTCTTGTGACCATATTAGACTATAAAACGTTCACCCATCAAGTAATGTCACCACATCTTTAGGGTGAATACCATGACTACTAACTCTAGGTCGTGGGTAGTGATGTTCTTCTCATGATTCCTCAGAGGTTGTGAGCCATAGGCGATCAATGCTCGCTCTTGCATCAGGACACAACCATGTCTGGTCCCTAATGCATCACAGTTGACTACATAGCCGAATCCCTTTTCTGGTAGAGTCAAAATGGGGGCACTCATCTGTCTCTACCACAACTATTGATAAATTAGATGGCATATCTCAATCCATAAAATGGTTTTCCCCTTCTTTTTAAATTCTGAAAAGGGTACTAATACTCTGAAAACGTCAATCACATATCTCTGGTAGTATCCATCCAACCATAGGAAACTTCGCACCTCGGTCACACTTCTATGTGGCTTCCAAGAAAGTAAATCCTCTATCATAGCTAGATCGACTGCTACTCTAGCCTCTGAGATAATTTTTCCCATAAAGTGGACCTATCGTATCTTTAACTTGCACTTCGAGACGTTACAATAAATATGGTGTTCTCGGAGTGTATCCAGAACTATCTGCAGATGAGAGGTATGCTCCTCCTCCATTGCAAAGTGCATCAAGATGTTGTCGATGAAGACCAAAACAAAGAGATCGAGGTATGGCTGGAATATCCTATTCATGAGTCCCATGAACCCTGCAGGGGAATTGGTAAGGCCGAATGGAATAACCAAGAACTCTTAGTGGCCATAAAGACATCTGAAGGCCATCTTTTGCACATCTAGATCACGTACTCCGAGATGATGGCTGCCTGATCTGATCTTTATCTTTGACAACCGATGATCTCCCTTTAGCTGATTGAAAGATCATCAATCCTCCTAAGTGGATACTTGTTCTTCACAATCATCTGGTTCAGGTTCTAGTAGACCACATAGAGTCTCAAACTCCTATATACCTTCTTGGAGAACAAAATTAGGGTTGCCTATGGAGAAGAACAGGGCCTTATGAACCCCTTCCTCTGCAAGTCCTCCAACTGTACCCATAACTCATGAAGATTCAAGGGAGATATCCAATATGCTGGTGTAGATATTGGTGCCATCCCGGGGTAAAGTTGGATATAAAATTATAATTATCTGTGTGGAGGTTTTCTGGTAACATCATCAAGAAAGATATCGACAAACTAGTCCACTGCTTCAAGATAGCTCAGACTCTAAACATCTACTACTCTGAGGCTAAGGCTAGCAAAATGATGTGTGATTGGATGCAACCTCCTCTAGTTATGTCCTACCAGAGCAGTGAAGGATACCTTCACACAGGCGAAGGAAAATCTGGTCCCATCCCCATGGACACACCACAAATTGCGCCGTATATAGTCAATCTGAGCATGGACTCTGGATAACCAATCCATACACATGATGATGTTGTATGGTCTTTACCACACAACTAGAAGATCATAGCTGATGCTCCTGCCTCTTATAGGAAGCTCACACTGCTGGCACGAGTGTGTAATCATTGAATCTTCTCCCGTAGAAGTCTCTAGCCATAAGGATCAAGCCAACAGCTCCATCAGAATTTTTGAGTTCCGAATGAGGGCCATGGAAATAAAAGAGTTATCGGCACATGTGTCTAAAAGTATTAAAGCTAAGGTGGATTAGACATAGATAGTACCTCTAATAATCACTAATGTGTTGTGGTTGTAGGTCTCATTTTTTTGGAGATGAGCTCATCCCTTCCCACCTGCTCCCTAGGGTTGGGGTGGGCCACCTAGAGGTTGTGGTGGTAGAACCCTGAATCACTGCCCACTGCCTACTACACGACCAGCTCTTCTTCCATGTCCGCCTACTAACTATGGACCTTCCCAGTTGAATCTATCCCTCTAACTCGGTGGTCCCTCTACCGTCTTCTGATCGTCCATACGGTGGGTCGGGCAGTCGCCAACCAAGTGACCCTGCCCGCCGCATGTGTAGCACTACCTGCTACTCAGTAGTCTTCCTCTATCCCATGAGCCTCGCACCACTAACCCTATAATCTGAGGTCATCCAATAGAAGGTCTAACCCTCTTGGGGCCCTAATCCATCCACCTACTAAGTACTATAGATTAGTTTGCTACCTAATCTCTGGTGGTGGCTCTCGTGGTCGGTGCCTACTCACCTAGGAAGCTCTGCACCCAAGGCGCTCACTCAAGCACCGCAACCTGCGTCGGGATGATGAGAGATATCATTAATGATATAATCTCTCATTAGAGACCCTGCTCAAATGTTCGGGACCTAAAGAAAGGGTCTCGTACGATGTCAGTGGTGTAGTAGGACAGATCAGTTTACCTCGCCGAGTACAGGGGCACAGTCTTGCAGCCCTGTGGTAAGTGCATCAGCTCTAGTATACACTCTGTTCATAAAGTCACTTGGACAAACTCTACCCTGAAAAGGCTCTCTAAGTCCTCCCATATAAGGTTCACCTCATCGTGTATTTGTATCATAAAACTCCACCATCTCCATGCTACTCCCTGAAAAAGACAAGGTTCTAGGATCACCAAAAGGTCAGTTGGTGTCCCAACCAGGAAGAAAATACTAACTACAGCCTCCGTCCAATCCTCAGCCGCCTGTGGGTCCATCTTGCCTTGAAACCTTGGAGACCTCTACTGATGGAACTCATGTAATGCACTCAGTCAGCATGCACCCTCTACTGGAAGGGATGGTGAAAATGGTTTCCCAACAGGTAGTGGTGCTCCTGGCACACCACCTGAAGGTGCTAACACCGTAAGAGGGACCTACACTGTGGTCTCTTTTCTCGGTGAGCCTTCTTCATGTACTCCCTTGGGAATCCTAGCTAGTTGTCTATGTTGTGGTATCCTGAAGGAAAACAAGTGTGTCACGGTCATTAAGTTATACCTATTGAGATGTCTCAAAGTGATATCAAGAAGACCTTTCAAAAAGAATCACAATCAGTTTTTCCATGTGATGAGTCAGAAATTAAAATTTAGGGTCCTGCAGTATGGATACTTCGGACAATACACCAGCACTGGATTCCCCAAACTGAAAACCACACATATAACACTTAACACAATTTCCACTGAGAAAAGTTCAGAGTCCTATTTATTCGGTAGAACTGAATCCTCTAATAACACCTTGTCACGACCCATCCCTCGGGGCTCATTCCGTGACTATCCCAAGCCGGCCTTCCATAGGCTAGAGGCTAGAGACAAGAACCAGAAAGGTGTGTCCCAATAATGGGGAGGCATTTCCTCTAAACCTATAAAAATACATAGACTTGTACATAAAATGAACCAACCAAAAAGTAATCCGTTGTAGTAAAAGAGCGTTGAATGTAAATGGACCGGAATACAATCCCAACTCAATGTACAAGTACAATGGAAATGTAAAAATACAACTGAAATGGGGGAAAACAACTCTTGGATCATCCAACGAGCATCCTAACTGAAGGGTAGGTACAACTCACGATCAGTAGTCCCTGCATCACATCATGACAAATAGTCCACCTTCGAGTACTGTCAAGTCCTTGCTCCCTAAGACTTGATCCCTGATGTCTGTCGTCTAGAAAAGAAACAACATTGTGTGGGCGTAGCCCATGCTGGATTGAATATAACAATACTCAGAAGGGACCCCAAGACCCCATAGGTCTCTTAGAGTTCCAAAAATGAAAAACCACAATGCAGGAAATCAACTCTACTTAGGTATATGCCCATACATACACCTAAGTTATCAAGATATACTCATTTAATTCGTGAGGGAAGAATACCACAAAGGTAACCCCACGAAGGTAGAGATACCACACAAGTAACAGCACAGAGATATAAGTACCACACACGTAACACCATTGAGATAGAAGTACAACACATGTAACACCATTAAGACAACACCACAAAGTTAGATTTACCACATAGGTAATACCACAATGATAGAATTTCCACACAATTAACTCCATGAAGATAGAAGTTACACACATGTAACACCATGCAGATAAAAGTGACACACATGTAACACCACGAAGATAGAAATAACATACATTTATCACCAAGAAGATAAAATTGACTTATCTCACTATTAGGTATAACATAAGTACAAGAGTACAAATGATTAGTCATAAGGAATGATTATCTTATTCTATTATGTAACACTACTTCTAACCCACACATGATCGATTGGTAACTAACCCCTGCTGACCCACATAGGATCTGACCCACACAGGATCGGTATGCACTGACCCACATAGGATTATTGAGCACTGACCCACACAGGATCTGATAGATGATGATCCAAACAAGATCAATGTTTATTCCTCAGGATACAACCAGCCACAATATTCCTCAATCCTGGTGCTCTCGAGTTCCGTAGAATCTTCACCTTGAGATATTGGTCATACCTCAACCTCCAATAAGCATAATAAATGAGAAACCCAAAATACCGTCATGTCGTAAGTGTTCCAACACGATAGACTTTGTACCAATCAGAAACCCAGTCTATGAGATGAAATAATTTTAGTTTTAGGGTCCCAATTGGATTTAGGTTTGATCCAACCCATCCATACTCCAACTGTATGAAAAACATGAGTGAAGTATACCAAAAGGACCTTCTCACTAAAAGGGTCCTAGTTCCATAGAAGGATTGTCAAATGGACATCCAGTTATCTTGATATGGCCAATTAAGTGTTTCTAGGTCTAGTTTGGCTTAGGTTTGGTCGGACCCGGTCGTACCTACTAGGCCCGAAGGGCTGGCCCATATCGCGGTTGGGGCGACACACCGGTTTGGCCCGTGATTGGGGTGGCCTGCTTGTCTGGACCACTGTGGGGAACGACCGAGGCTACTGGGCATGCATCCGGGTGGCAGGTTGCCCGGCCGCGTGATGCGTGGTCTGCGGCTGGGAGGGGCAGACCGATGGGGCGGGGCCCGCCCTAGCCTCTACCCAGGGGTGTGTCCCCCGGTTTTCCCAAATGGCCATGAGGGCCGTTCAGTTTCTTCCGAAACAGAGACACCACATGGTGCTACCCGGTGACTCGCATGACCCGATTGAGTGGGTCCTGCCTCCTGTCGTGGCCAATGGTGTGCCGACCGCCATCTACAGTGGCACACAACAACACCTCGCTCCACCACCTATGGACGGAGGGAATGCCGGCCTCCTCCTGATCAGTTCCGAATGGAGAGATGTGGCATGTAACCTTCGGTGGTGCACCGGTCACTCCACCCTCCTCCACCATGGATGGTTGGTGCACCGACCGCCTCTTTCGATCGTCGCGGCTGACGAGCCATTGTTGGTTCCTCTGGCGGCACTGGTGCATTTCCTCCTCCCTCAAGGCTGACCAGTGTGTTGGCCGCTTCCTAAGTCTTTTCCGGTGCCAGTTACTGTTACCTCCACACCAGCGGGTTTCCAAATAGAACTCATGGGGTGAACATGGTTGTGGAGTGTTTAGGCTAGGTTTATTAGGCTCGCACCCTCTGTGTTAACTTGTAATCACAAGGGATATAAATTGGGATCAATAAATTAAATTGAATTTAAAATAATAATCAGTCCCCTACTTCATAAACACGTTGGAGAATTCCCGTGATTGAAGGTTGATCAGTTATTTTTGTTCCCGCAATGAGCTTCCAATGACGCCACTTTCACGTCATCCTTTAGTTTGAAGTTTTAGTGTCTCTCGTCACCGCTCGCAGGAACCAACTCTATCTTCCAAGGGCTTGGCATCTCAGTACTCCTTGATCATATCATTTCTTGGTGAGGTTGTGCCAACAGATCTTCCCAAGCTCCTGATAAATAACAGAGGTGGTGGGTTTCTAACAATTTTGGGAATTAATTTGGGCTCATTAATTAGGATGCTTTCCAATTATCCAATGATGTTGTTGCATATGAATTGAGTGTCAGACCATTTAATGGATTCACACATCGATGGTCCCACATCTACTTGTCCATTGGGGATAAAAATTAAATTAATATAATAAATTTATTTTATTTTATTTTCATTAAAATGTCACAAATTTTAACTTTTTCTCCAGACATTCTGTGGTCAATGTAATTTCTCCCTTATGTGAATCTCGGCGCTACAGATTTAACAAAGCTCTCAGATTTTTAATTCATGCACTGGATCAAAATTTAGAAAACACCGCTCATGTGCTTTCTGAATGTACCATAAAAAAGTTTAGAAATTAATTCCAGGCATATAGGACCACAGAATCATGCACCGTTAATTTTCGCAGACTCGTAACAATTCCATATAATTAAAAAAATTACATTGAAAATATGGCTCTTTACAAGGTATTCGAGTGGATAAATACCACTGTTATTGCAAAAAGTTATGTTATGGTGTAAATAATGAAAAAACTCCTCAATGTGAACCTCCCACAATTTAGTTTTACAATTTTCAAGTGTTTTTTCATTTCTCTAAAAAGTAACCAAATCAAATGGTTAATAAGGGTGATCATTTCCAAAAACGTATAATGAAAAAGGAAAAAGGTAAATGATATGAAATCAAAACGGATGAAGTAATCTAGGATAATTGGTGAACTCCATAGTGGGTAATTTCATGTGGGATTTTGTAAAAAATGATCTATTCAAATATTGTTGACCCTTTAGTGGAACTTTTTATGCTTCTAAGGATTGAATATATTTCCTTGGCTGAATTTTGGATCAATAAAATAAAATTGATTTTCTATATTTACAAGGTTGACCCAAAGATTTTAATTTAATATTTTATTTTATGATAACAATGTATGGAATGAATAAACGATAAATTATATTTTAGAAGAAAGTATGTTTTCAATAAGGATTTATGAAAATTCATATTTTGGACATGTTTTCAAGTGAATATTTGAGGAATGTATTAACATGTTTGGTATGTGATGACACATGGGGGATCAATGTTAAGTTAATTTCCAGAAAATATTTCTAATGATTTTAATTTTCATCTATTGGAAGGGTTATGAGGTTAAAAATTTATTGAATGATTAAGTTAATATTTGGATGATGTTTGTGAGAATAAAAAATTATCTTACCAAATTATAATTTATGCATATTTGATAACCTATTATAAAAACGTGATGTTGATGATAATTGATAACAGATGTGATGAAATATAACGGATCTCGTGATCTGTTTTTTCTTTGGGAATGAAAAATCCACCTTCATTTTTGAGAAATATGTGAAGTGGATTAAGGAAATACAAAGGTTAAGGTTGTAATGAAATAATGAAATATTGTATTTTCATAAAAATTTATAATCTTTTGGAAAATGGATATAGAATTCACAAAATTGTATCCTAGTACCTCCATCTCTGATGAATTAGATGGTCCCTGAGTTCATCATATATTCATAGGGATACGATTGTTATCTTTATGTTGAACTTTTCTATTTCACTCTCTATAAGAACTTGATAGTTATATTTTTCTTCTATTTCCATGGTTCACATCCGATATAAGTACCCTTATGAAGAAACCTAGCTATATTTTACTTTGGGTAGCCGTTTTGTTTCCCACATTCCCCTTTTAATGTAATTTTTAATATTAATTTTTGCAATGTGGGTTTCTATGATTGGAACATTAAATTATTAATCCATTGATAAAATTTATGAATTGTGAGGGAGAAATCCATCTTACGGGGTTGGGGGGTGTTAGTATATAACACCCCAATATTTTTTGATTTTTTTACAAATTAATTTTATCTTGTTTATATTTTGTATTTCACGCAACAATGAAAATAGTTTATTTTATATTAAATCACTGTGTATTGCATTAATTATATGAAAAACCACATTATTGATGAAATAAAAGAAAGATAAATTTTATATTTCTCTACATAGAACATAGAGGTTATCATTCATTACATGCAACATTGACTTTCCCTGATGCCTTTTGCAACATGCATTACCGAATTTTACAGAACAATAGTATATCAATAAAATATTATTATAAAAAATAATAAGGCATAATATTATTTTTAAATTATCATTTATAAATATTATTAAATAATTTATTAAAATAGATAGTTTAAAAAAATATAATATGAATTCATAGGTTACCAATTAATTTGACAGGAATATGAAATCTAATTGAATATAAAGGAAATTATTATTATCTTTATAGTTTCCCAGATATTTTTACCTAATAAATAAAATAAATTCAATCTACTTAGTGTTGAAAATTTAATATATATTTAATATATTTAATATTTTATTTTTTATATTCATCCAATATATTTGATAAATATAATATAAGAACAAATGCAATTTTATACAAAAAAAATGATTTTTTTAAATGTACAACCTTTTAATGGAGAACACATTTTAAATAATCTTTTTCAAACATGTACATAATTAATGTTTCAAAATAATCTTAGTATTTTAAATTGAACATAAAAATTACATTAGGATCATTTTTTTGGTATTTCTCAGTAAGGTTTTATTTTTAACGAATAGTTAAAATTAATGAATTTTAATTCGAATTTTATTTTTCATCTAATTAATTTATAAGGATAAATTATATTTAATTTTTTTTAAAAGAATAATTGGATAAATGTTTTATCAATTAAAAAAATGAAGGTCATTTGAATTAATATCTCTTTGAAATTGGGCATCAAAATGCGGCAAAAAACATGATGTTTATACAATAAAAACCTGTAGTGTTGTCCCATTAGCATGATTATTTTTAAATAAATTTATGCCACTTCTATAATGGTAATTTAGAAAAATTGATTATATTTTTGTAATCATTATTATTTATATTTTTTAATAATGTAAAATTAGTTTCTCACCATAAATATTAAACAACTTAATTTTAATTAATTAAATCAATTAAGGTAAAATTAACGTTAACTAAGGACTAAGCCTTAAATTTAAGACGCAAAACAAAATAGAAACTTTTACAACAACATTTTATGTAAATAATTCATAAATAAACCCTAAATTATTTATATTGTTTGTTTTTATATGAAAATTTTAAGAAAAAATGCGTGTACAACTTTCTTGTTTTAAAAAACACTAATGAGTCCTTTCCGGTCACCATAAAAGTTCACCTCCTCTCCCTCATCGTCACACCTCTCAAACCACATAGGCTTATCCATGATATAGAAAATAAATTACCAAATATCCTTTTATTCCTACTTTTATCCTTACATTAGGTTTAAAACAATCCATTTAATCCTTTTTGAACAATCCAAAACTAGTTACCAGATTAAAGGTAACGTCTTCTCTCAAGATAATTTCTTTTATTTTCATTATCCAACCCCTCCAATCTATTTTTTCCATTAGTGTATAATAAAAAATAAATAATAAATATACTAAGATATTTTTAAGATTAGCTTTTGACTGACAGTAACATAAAACTCTATCTAATGGGTAACAAATATACTGTTTACGAGTACGATGAACTATCACCTCGCAAAGGATTGATTATTCATTTTTTATTTCCACATATAATGGGGGAAATTATGATGGAACGTTTTTTATACATGTTATATATTATAATTATTTTTCTATTAAGCATCTATATTTATTCTAAAACACATATATTAATTCTTTCTACTTGTTTTCTATGATAATTTTGTTTGAGGATGTGAAGATTACCCCTCCCTCAAAGCGATGTGATTTGTTTATACACTAAATGGAATGTATTAAAGGAGGATTTAGTTAATATATATAGTATATATGATATAATATAGCTACTATAATATATATATATGACTTCTTCTTTTTTATTTAATCACAATAATTAAACCAAAATACTGTTCATGCGTGTGTAAGACTTACCGTCTCCAGGAACAATGTATTATATTTCACTATTCTATGGAATCTTACAATAAAATTATACTGAAAATAAACTATAATTATATCAAGGATTACATTCTGTTAATAAAGATATAAATATAAGGACCAAAGATATTACAAACATAGACATATAAGAATAATAAACTGTATATTACCCAAAGTGAAACTGTAACATATATTTTTTAACAAGAGGGTAATATAAATCTATAATCAAACCATATATGGAATAATAAGTAAGAATATGGTTCTTTTCCAGATTTATAATAAATTTATATATGTTATAAAGTAGGTTTTAATGAGTCTGATGAGATTCAAGACACATGGTAAGGGAATTTCAGCACACTTTTATTCCCATGAGATACATGCCTTATTCACCACTCAATTATTTTGTGTGGTGTAAATACTACACATTAATGAATTATATTTCTCATAAAAACATGTTTCTGGGTATTTCCATATTGATTTTCTAAACTTTCTTTCTTGGAGTTTAAGTTTTAGAAGTTTACAAATTGGTAAAATAGTTCAGTATCAATTTTCCTTGTTTTAGAATCAAGTTTAGTCGTACACCTAAATTATATTTCATGGTGTATATACATACATTTTAAATTTTATATGATGAATTTTCTTATTTTCCTTATATTTTATGTTTCTAGTAATTTCCTTTTCTTACACGGAGAGTATGATCCAATGTTATGATGTTATAAGTGTTTACTGAGATAATCTCATTGATTTTCAAGATTGTATATGTTTATGATTCCTTTGAGGAAATCATATAATCCTTATCTCAAGAACAAAGATGTATTTTATTATCCTATGGTCCTTAATGATTTTTTCATATATTAGTACAATTTCATCCACTCTTTATTATATAATATTGTTAAGAAAATGTTTTCAAGAAAGCAACAATTTATCCTCTCTTCAGCTGGAAATCTATTTATAAAAAGGGATTTCAAGAATATTGTATCATTCTCCTTTAGTCACTAATAAATCTTTTTACCAATTTTTATTTTAACAATAACTTCAAACTTATCTTCTTATCATATTCAAAACAACTATTTTTTCTAACATTTTTACTTTGAAAATGGATTTTCTTTTTATCCCGTACAACATGTATTGATTTATCTATCACCATTTTTTTGAAGCATACTTTGCATTTTTTATAGGTTAATTTTTACAAAATTTTCTATAAGTTATTTTCAAGGAAAATGGTTCTCAAAATTTTTTCAACTTTCTTTTCTATGTTTTCAGGGGAATTTGTTTTTAAAATGATTTCAATATTTATTTATATGTTTTAAAATATTTTTAAATAAATGGGTTTGAAAAGGATTTCAGAATCCTTCGATATGCTTTCAATTAGAATTTTTCTCAAAACATTTTCAAGCATTATTTAGTTGTTTCAAGGTTTTTTCAATGAAATATTTTATAAAGTGTTTTAAAACATATTTTATATGTTTTCTAAGAAAAATAATTTCAAAATAATTTAAATTACTATTTATTAGTTTTCAAGGTATTTTTTTAAAAAAAATATATTCAAATGGTCTTATGTATTAAAAATCTTTTTTACAAGATGAAAGGACATTTTCACAAGAGACGTTTCTGGAATACATTTTAAAATTATTTTCCATGTACGATAGAATCCTTTGATGTTACTAAAATCATTCCTAGAAATGATCCAAAGGTTCCATTTATATTATTTCGTGAATGGTTTATGTTTTTTTGGATGGATTTTTATGACACCATCTTCGCTTCTATGGATTTTATGATTTTGAAACTCTCTTTTTTCAATGGATTATGTTACCCTGACGTGATTATGAAACATATCTCACTTAATAGGTTCTAATGTGGTGAATGTTTAATGATACCCATTTCATTTAATGGGTTATGATTTGATGTTTATAAAACCTATCTTTTTTATGGATCTTGATATGATGAAAGTTTTATTTTATTGTGGAACACCTATAAATGATTTTATTATGAGATGGATGGGACCTATATCTCTCTCAAATTAATTGTTTAATGATATGTTATATATGAGATCATAGTGTACATAGGTTATAGCCCAAGCCCAAAAAAAGAAGGTCCGTGGGGGTGTATTCAAAACCTAAAAGTAATAGGGTACATGGGTTGTATCATGACACAAAAAACAAGAAGGTACATGGGTTTTATACCATGTCCTAGAAAAAGAAGTTACATGGGTTTTAGTGCAAGAATAAAAGTAAGAGGTTACAAGGGTTGTAGACCAAGCCCAAAAAGAATAAGGTACTTCGATTATAGCCTATTTCTAAAATTAAGAGGGTACATAGGTTATATCCCAAGACCAACAACAATAAGTTACATGGGTTATATCCAAATCCTAAAATTAAGAGGTTACATAGGTGGTTAGCCCAATCTCGAAGCTAGTACATAGGTATAGCCTACGCCCAATATATTATAATGGTCTTGGTAGGTATCCTTTAACAAAAATTTTCTATTTTTATTGGTATGCCACAAATTACATGTTTTATTAAAATTTGTTTCTTTCATTAATTATTCTATTAATTCTAGTATGACCTATTCCTTATGAATTTCCAATATTCATTATGATATCTAATATACATGGTACGATCTTCAAAATTTATGCTCAAGTTTCATGCTCTTTCTTCCTGTTATGGATACTCATTTCGTATATTAAATCTTATTGAACATATAAGTTCACCCTTATTATGTTTCCTTTACCCATGTTTTGAAGAAAATCTTTTAGTTTGAAGTACTAATGGGGGATATCTTTATAGGAAACGTTGAAGATCTTTTGACGAGTATATATGATTTTTTCTATGTTTCCAATGATAATAAACTATTACAGTCATCAATAATATATTATTGTAATGTGATAAATATTCATTTGAAGTACTGTAATAGCCATGTAATTTAATCCCATGTCATTATATATTATCCAAGTCTCATCACTTTGAAGGTAATAATGATAAGAAGATGATAAAAGTGAAAAATATGGATTAAGGGAAGAAGGGAATGAATGATTTACCCATGTGATATTTGTGAAAAAAACACCATTGCACTTTCATGAAGGTAATGATAGTATTAATAATGATTGGAGAGAAAGGAAACCACGTTCATTATTTCAAGGAAAATAATGATGTTTCCAATGTTCAACACTTTATCTATAAATAGATGGGACACTATTCAATGGAATCACCCAACCATCAAGGGAAAATTCCCCAGAAGAAGCAATGAGAGGAATTTTAATCATATGATATTAATAAAACCATGGTCGAATGATAAATGTTATTTTGTATTTAGATATAAAAAAATTTCATAGAACTATATTATCAATGAAATTATCATATATAGATTATATTGAAGTATTATATATTTAGGTATTCGAAATTTAAATTTTAATGGTACCAAGAAAATGTATTTATTGGAAGGTTGATCCTCTATGAAAGAACTTGATTTAGGGAATATAATCCTTAATATACACTCTATGTTGTGATAATAATGATAAAGTTATTTTTATGGGATATTATTCGTGACCTGAAAAAAAGTTAGAGATTTGATAGATTATGTTATCTTTGTTGGATTTTACGGCTTGTCTAGAATTGAGGAAAATATTTGACATGTTGAGACTTTATTTGGATTCAAGAATGTATTCATTGATGATTTATAATGAAAAGGTTGGTCAAATATATAGAATTTTACATTATCAGATACAATATATTTCTTGTAACGCCCCGACCCCAGCTACCTAGAGTCGGTGCCTTACTTCGTAACATTGGCATGATCACAGAAGATCAAGTCTCAAAAGACCAATTAGTTTAGTAGCCTTGGAAACACTAGATACATTCATAAATGTTACATTACATCATAAAGTGAAAAAATAATAACAAAGTCCTCATAGTCCACACTCATATCCTCTTCTGACTATCCCTACAGGTCATTCATAAAATACTTCTTCGCATCCTGGAAAATATTAAAACATTGAATGGGGTTAGCTCAGATGATCAGTAAGGATAAAAATATAGCGGAAGCATTCATCAATAAACATAAACATTTAAGGCAATGTATAACTAAAACAAAATCCTTTTAAACATGAACTTCAACATAATATGGCAAAAGTAAAATGAGATAATGCCATTCACTTCTTCACATGGATATTCTACTAGTCGAATAATCACATGCAATATCAATAACCACTTTCATAATGAGGGAATGTATAATGCCAGACATTCTGAAACATTTCGTCAAGGCCTCGGCCAAGACGTCTAAAATGATTAAGGCCTCGACCAAAACCATAAATCAAATTGGGAAAGGGCCTCGTCCAATTCCATGTCTAGTTGTCTCATGAGACCTACCGATGCATCGAGGAGCTATAGCGGGCTCCACCTGTCACTTATTAAGTCCAATACATTCCTCATATGAATAGGTTTAAACATATTATAAACCATAACATAATCGTATCACACAAAACATGCATAAAGGAAACATAACATTTCCACATTTCAATCACAAGATATCAATACAACACATGGATATAATAAAAACGCTTTCAAAACCATTTTCAATACCAAAATAATAGAAAGTTAAAACTTTGTATTTATATTTCATCAAAAAAAATGGTGGCTTGTAGAGGAAGCCGAAACTCAAATAATGGTCACAGCGGCGGAGAAGTCATTGTCGGCGCATATGTACGGAAAGAAAAACATTCCCTTTTTGTCATTTAGTAAGATGCTTCGTATAAAAATATTCCTTTTGAATAAACGTAAAAGTCAAAGGGGTTTATACACTGTATAAAAGAAATTTGTGTATAAAACAAAATATGCCTCAATGAATGGAGATTGAGACGAAGTCCCTTAAAAAGATCATTTTTAAATAAAATTTATCTGTTATGTGTATTCACTATATTTACACATAAAGAAAGTATAAATACAATATACAACATAATAATATCATGACATAATTTGAAAGTAGGAGATTAACCCAAAGAATGGAAGTTGGGTTATCAAATTCCCTTACCTCATGTCTGACTTGACTCAACTGTTCTTTAACCTCCTGAATAATAAACTAGAGTTAATATATACCTTATTAAGAACCATTTTAAATTTCATTATCCTTTTTATATCACTTATTACAATGATATGAACATTCTGTAATTATTTAAGTTAATAACGGTCGTTTTGTCGATCTTAGGTACTTGAGTCAGAAATAAACTTCTTATAATTACAAGTTCTTCATGTGGTGAAATATACATTATATCCAGAATTATATTCATGATGTAGATATCATATATATCATATATATACAGTATATACATTCATTTATAATATTACGTAACATTTAGAGGTAAGAAATGAAATGCACCATTCATGGAGACGGTAAGCCGTACGTACCCATGAACGCTACTTTCATTTCTATTTCGTATTTAATGGAATGAAATCATAATGATATAAATGTATAATATAATTCCAGTATAATATATTGTATAATACCATTTACTCCATCCTTTATACATCCCACATATGGCATTAACGATTCAAATCACTTTGAGGGGGCGGTAGTCCGCACTTCCTAAAATGAAATTATCGCGTTTACCCATAATGGAAATCACAATGTATGCCATAAATGAGAAATACAGAAGCATAAGTAAAACATAAACATATTATATATCATATATAAATATAGTGACATCTTAATGGCCACCTTTTAAGGTGTTATATGAGTGTTGAACAATCATCGTTTCGTGAGGCAGAAATTCGCCATCCACAGAAACCGTATGTTCTTTAACCATTAGATGTAGGTGTGTGTATGTGTAGCTTGAATCCTTATTATAACAACATCCTAGTATATTGAGGATACTGGCGTTGTTACAAAAGAAATGAATAAAAAGAGTTTATGGGGTTGGAGAAGAAAAATAAAACAAAATAACATAAGAGAAGACATTACCTTTAAATCAGGTAACTCTTTTGATTTGAGCCAAAGGATTACTTGGGAAGTCTTCTTCCCAAAGTGAGGCTTCGATGAGTAAGGTAGGAAAGTTGGGAGAGTATTTGGGCAGAGGTTGGCCGAGCCAAATGGCTTGAAAGTGTGAATGAGGTGGTAGAGTTGGGGGCCTTTTATAAGTGGAGAGGAGGGGCACTCTTGGAAAGTAAAGAAAAGTCAGATTATTATAAAATGAGTTTCGGATTTTAGAGGTCCCAAACTTATATATTTCGAGGCTAAGGTGATAAGGGTTCGAAATATCCTCATACAATAGGCTTTGGACAAGTGTAAGCCTTGGATTTTGCATTATCTTCTCATTTTATTTAAATCGTTAAATAATGAGGTCGTCGCTGCATCATCATGATGTCATAAATAATTTAATTTATTTAATGTCTAAAAATTATAAAAAAAAATACTATGATGTAGTAAATCTTTTTATCTTTCCAATAACTATTTATAGTCAAACATATGACTTGTATAACCCCATGTAAAAATTGTTGTAGTAAAACATTTCATGTTTGTGTCATTTTTTACTTTAACATTAAATAAAAGGTATTTATGTCATTTTCCAACTAAAGTGGCTCCATGGTGTCCCCAAGTTGACCCATGGATTGTCTTGGTCGGCCATGGCACATCCAATGAGGGTAGGACATGTGTCAAGCTCATCTCATATTATTAAAACATTATTTTTAACTTAAACTACACTAATTACCTCTAATCGCGATTAAAAACTTAAAAGTTACTATTCACCAAAAAATTATTTTAATCTCATTGAACCACATTTTAATTCTTATTGACAACCATGTATGTCGGATTTTTGAAAATCAAATCACAGAAGTGGTAATATTTAATTTAAATGAAAAATCAGTTATTTAACTACCACTTAGTGGTTTCACTATTCATCAAAAATTGATGTTTTTCAGAACAATGCCAAAATTTCACCCTAAGCTATAATTGATATTCAGAATTCAAAAATGATGTATATTTTATGAAATTCCAAACATATAAGTTGCATTAATTAATTTTATAATTAATTCCCGCTGTCACAACAAATAGCGTGTTTTTATGAAATAATTTATATCAAAAGATTGGCAATTGTTTATGTCTAATTTCAATGTTAAATTAATTCTAATGACCACCATTGGATAAAATGGTAAAAATATATTCTTATTATACTTTAAAACCACTAAATAGTATAATTTATCACTATAAATTATTTTTATTAAAAAAGTTGTTTTTAAGTATTTTTCACTATTCATAAAAATTTGGAAGTTCTCAGAAAATTACAAAAAATTCAACATAGGCTAATTTAAATATTTGGAATAGAAAAATGAATTCCATTTTGAAATATAAAATTTCTATAATTTTAAAAAGTTGGTATTACTATTCATAATGGCTACTTTGATTAGTCGCGGTGTGTTAGAACCCGAACTTGCGTAAAATGCAAGCTATTGCATTATTGAAAGAGAGGCGTATCGTGAAAGCTTGGGGTGTTACATTCTCCCCTACTTCAATAAATTGCATCCTCGCAATTTGAAATTTTTCTTTGAAAATAAAAGGTTGAAAATAGAAAATACCTTTGTGGAAAACCCACATCGTAAATAAGATTAATAAAATTTAGCCTTAATAAGAGGGAAAGGGAAATGAAAGAGTCACCACCCAATTATGATCTCGATTAGGAGAACATTGTTGGAAATTAGAGACATATAATTGGAGGAAAAACGTAAATATTTGTAGGGAGTTATTGAGGTCATCAATCACAATCAACTGTCAAATTGAGGGCCTCAAAGCCTTCAATCTATGTTGATTTAAAATATCATCAGTTCAACAAGACATAAGGTATTATGATAACACATTTTTTTTTTAATATTTATTTACTAAAGTTTAAGAATTAATTTATTCATTGAATAAGAGATAGGTATATATATATTTATGCTTGACAATTAGAGTTTCAACCTTCAACTCATCATTCACTCAAAAAGATAATAGAATTCAAAAATATTATACTTATCCTAATTGTATATGGTTCCAAATGTTAACACATGTCATTTAGATCAGTAAACTTATTTTGTAATAACCAGGGACTTCCTGTATGCAAGTGGTAGGAAATAAAGGCCTGTCGCACTATGGTTGTGGGTTCGATTTCTGCAGCTTTGTCCGACGCGACGGTTTATGCCCCACCCTACAGGTTGTACTTTTCCTAAAACTATAGTATTCCAAAAATAATCTTCATAATTTTTTTAAACTTAAATTTACTATACAAGGTTCAACTTAATCCACTCCAACCTTTATAGTTATCCAAAATACCTCTTTCCAGACTTTCTCTAAAAGGTCTCTTAATTCCAAAATCAATTTATCAGATTCCCCCAAAAAAGTAAAGTTTCTCTTATTGTCACATACTAAAAATATAATTACCTTCATCATATTAAAACCTTACTGAAATAAACAAGTACTGCAGTACAATCCATATATATATATATCACATTATTCTAATAACCAGAATATAATCCATGAGTCCAAAAGCACCAATACATTAGTTATTCTGCTTCAACTGTAGATACAGCATAAGATTGTCCTTGATCCCTTGGCCTTTTCTGAGGTAAGTTTCCCTGAAGCTTAGGACATTCATTTGCATAATGCCCCATTTACCTATAATTGTAGCATTCAACATTGATAGCCTCTTTCTTTCCATTGAAATCACGCGCTTGGTGACCTTTTTTCCCATATTTATAACAAACTCCCATCCCTTTTAGGCAAGTACCAGGGTGATTCTTCACACAATTACCACATAATGGAAAATCCTTCTTTCCCTTTATCTGTCTCTTGTTCCACCATTCTCTTCTTCTCTTTCTTTACTTTGTTGTCATAAGACTTAGATAATTCATTTTCTGTCTTGATAGCACATGATACAATGTCTTTGTACGACGAGAAAGATTATGAGACTAAGGCTCGATGGAGAAACGGTTTTATCCCATCAAAGAAACGATCGATCTTACTTCTTGGGATACGTATATAATCTGCAGCATGCCGTGCTAACCTTGTAAAGTTGGCCTCATACTTTGCGACATTCTCATCCTCCTTTTGCCTCAGACTCAAAAATTGTCTTTCCATATCTACTCGATGGTCACGAGGATAGTATTTTTCTAGGAAAAGCTCTTTGAACTCCCTCTATTCCATATTCGATACGTCATCATCTTCCTTTGTGTTTTGAATCAGCGACCACCACTGATCGGCATCTCCAGTGAGGCGGTAAACTGCCATGACAACCTTCTCCCTTTCACTACTCCCCAAGGCATGGAATATTTTCTATAAGGAGTTTATCCATTGCTCAGCTACTAATGGATTTGTGCCCCCATTAAATGTTGGCGGTTGTTTCCTCATGAAGCGTTCTAACATTGAACCTCCACATTGCAGATCAGGGTGCTCCATACGAGTAAGGTTATTATTCATAACCTGAGTGAGTTTTCCCAGTATGGTAATAAGTTGATCAGCACCAGTTGTATCTCCAGCTCCACAATAATTATCTTGAGCAGGAGGGAAATCCCTACACGGAGTGCGTGCATTGATACAGTTTCCATTCCTTCCACCAGGTGACATTTTTAAACAGTGACATAAACTATATTAGTTTATGAATCATAATACATAATTCCATACTTGTAAGATACTTAACATAAATTGAACTATTTATGGATATAATCCATAAAAATGTTTTCTTTGAGGAAGTATATACTCATAACCCTTCATAGTGGTTTGTAAAGAAAATGAGAATTATCCTAAGCATATCCCCGGGAGTGTCGTAACCAAGAGTGCAGCAAGACCCGTTGTCGTGCACCGGTTCCCGTTCGAGTCTAGCTCAAAGCGGCGTTTTTGGGTTTTACCCCTAGGTACTTCTGTGCCAGAGCCACCTCTACCTGCTTGTATCCAGACATGGATGTATTGCTCGGAAAACTCACAACATCTCTACAATACCATAATTCTTGGAAGTTCTTCTATACTAATCCTCAATGTCTATCTTCGGGCTATGTGCTCTAATCAGAGTTTATCTAAATCTAGCTTCCAAGGTTAGTACTAAACTGCCTCTGATACCAACTGTAACACCCCGACCCCAGCTACCCATAGTCAGTGCATTACTTCGTAACATTGGCTTGATCACAAAAGATCAAGTCTCGAAAGACCGATTATTTTAGTAGCCTTGGAAACACTAGATAAATTCGTAAATGTTACATTACATCATAAAGTAAAAACTAATAAAAAAGTCTTCATAGTACACACTCATATCCTCTTCTGACTATCCCTGCAGGTCATTCATAAAATAATTCTTCACATCCTGGAAAATATTAATGCATTGAAAGGGGTGAGCTCAGATGCTCAGTAAGGATAACAATATAGCAGAAGCTTTCATCAATAAACATAAACATTTAAGGCAATGTATAACTAAATCAAAAGCCTTTTAAACATGAACATGAACATAATATGGAAAAAGTAAAATGATATAATGCCATTCACTTCTTCACATGGATATTCTACTGGTCGAATAATCACATGCAATATCAATAACCACTTTCATAATGAGGGAATGTATAATGCCAGACATTCTGAAACCTTTTGTCAAGGCCTTGGCCAAGACGTCTAAAATGATTAAGGCCTCGGCCAAAACCATAAATCAAATTGGGAATGGGCCTCGGCCAATTCCACGTCAAGTTGTCTCATGAGACCTACCGATGCATCGAGGAGCTATAGCGGGCTCCACCCGTCACTTATTAAGTCCAATACATTCCTCATATGAATAGGTTTAAACATATCATAAACCATAACATAATCGTATCACACAAAACATGCATAAAGGAAACATAACATTTCCACATTTCAATCACATAATATCAATACAACACATTGATATAATAAAAACGCTTTCAAAACCATTTTCAATACCAAAATAAATGAAAGTTAAAACATTGTATTTATTTTTCATCAAAAAAATGATGGCTTATAAAGGAAGCCGAAACTCAAATAATGGTCACGGCGGCTGAGAAGTCGTTGTCGCCGCATATGTACGGAAAGAAAAAAATTACCTTTTTGTCATTTAGTAAAACGCTTCGTATAAAAAGACTCCTTTTGAATAAACGTAAATGTCAATGGGGTTTATACAGTGTATAAAAGAAATTTGTGTATAAAACAAAAGATGCCACAATGAATGGAGATTGAGACGAAGTCCCTTAAAAAGATCATTTTTAAATAAAATATATCTGTTATGTGTATTCACTATATGTACACATAATGAAAGTATAAATACAATATACAACATAATAATATCATGACATAATTTGAAAGTAGGAGATTAACCCAAAGAATGGAAGTTGGGTTATGAAATTCCCTTACCTCGTGTCTGACTTGACTCAACCGTTCTTTATCCTCCTGAATAATAAACTAGAGTTAATATATACCTTATTAAGAACCATTTTCTATTTCATTATCCTTTTTATATCACTTATTACAATGATATGAACATTCTGTAATTATTTAAGTTAATAACGGTCGTTTTGCCGATCTTAGGTACTTGAGTCAAAAATAAACTTCTTATAATTACAAGTTGTTCATGTGGTGAAATATCCATTATATCCCGAATTATATTCATGATGTAGATATCATATATATCATATACATACAGTATATACATTCATTTATAATATTACGTAACATTTAGAGATAAGAAATGAAATGCACCGTTCATGGAGACAGTAAGTCGTACGTACCCATGAACGCTACTTTCATTTCTATTTCATATTTAATGGAATGAAATCATAATTATATAAATTTATAATATAATTCCAGTATAATATAGTGTATAATACCATTTACTCCATCCTTTATACATCCCACATATGGCATTAACGATTCTAATCACTTTGAGGGGGCGGTAGTCCGCACTTCCTAAAATGAAATTATCGCGTTTACCCATAATGGAAATCATAAAGTATGCCATAAATGAGAAATAAAGAAGAATAAGTAAAACATAAACATATTATATATCATATATAAATATAGTAACATCTTAATTTCCACCTTTGAAGGTGTTATATGAGTGTTGAACAATCATCGTTTCGTGAGGCAGAAATTCGCCATCCACAGAAACCGTATGTTCTTTAACCATTAGATGTAGGTTTGTGTAAGTGTAGCTTGAATCCTTATTATAAAAACATCCTAGTATATTTAGGATACTGGTGTTGTTACAAAAGAAATGAATAAAAAGATATTATGGGGTTGGAGAAGAAAAATAAAATAAAATAACATAAGAGAAGACATTACCTTTAAATCGGGTAACTCTTTTGATTTGAGCCAAAAGATTTTTTGGGAAGTATTCTGCCCAAAGTGAGGCTTCTAAGAGTAAGGTAGGGAAGTTGGGAGAGTATTTGGGCAGAGTTTGGCTGAGCAAAATGGCTTTAATGTGTGAATGAGGTGGTAGAGGTGGGGGCCTTTTATAAGTGGAGAGGAGGGGAACTCTTGGAAAGTAAAGAAACATCACTTTATTATAAAATGAGTTTCGGATTTTAGAGGTCCCAAACTTATATAATTAGAGGATAAGGTGATAAGGGTTCTAAATCTCCTCATCCAATAGGCTTTGGACAAGTGTAAGCCTTGCAATTTGCATTATCTTCTCATTTTATTTAAATCGTTAAATAATGAGGTCATCGCTGCATCATCATGATGTCATAAATAATTTAATTTATTTAATGTATAAAAATTATAAAAAAAAGACTATGATGTAGGAAATCTTTTTAGCCTTCCAATGACTATTTATAGTAAAAAATATGACTTGTATAACCCCATGTAAAAATTGTATTAGTAAAACATTTCATGTTTGTGTCATTTTTTACTTTAACATTAAATAAAAGGTATTTATGTCATTTTCAAACTAATGTGGCTCCATGGGGTCCCCAAGTTGACCCATGGATTTTCTTGGTCGGCCATGGCACGTCCAATGAGGGTAGGACATGTGTCAAGCTCATCTCATATTATTAAAACATTATTTTTACCTTAAACTACACTAATTACATCTAATCGCGATTAAGAACTTAAAAGTTACTATTCACCAAAAAATTATTTTAATCTCATTGAACCACATTTTACTTCTTATTGACAACCATGTATGTCGGATTTTTGAAAATCAAATCACAGAATTGGTAATATTTCATTTAAACGAAAAATCAGTTATTTAACTACCACTTAGTGGTTTCACTATTCATCAAAAATTGTAGTTTTTCAGAACAATGCCAAAATTTCACCCTAAGCTATAATTGATATTCCGAATTAAAACATGATGTCTATTTTATGAAATTCCAAACATATAAGTTTCATTAATTAATTTTATAATTAATTCCCGTTGTCACAACAAATAGCGTATTTTTAAGAAATAATTTATATCAAAAGATTGGCAATTGTTTATGTCCAATTTCAATGTTAAAATAATTCTAATGACCACCATTGGATAAAATGGTAAAAATATATTCTAATTATACTTTAAAACCACTAAATAGTATAATTTATCAATATAAATTATTTTGATTAAAAAATTTGTTTTTAAGTATTTTTCACTATTCATAAAAATTTGGAAGTTCTCAGAAAATTACAAAAAATTCAACATAGTCTAATTTAAATATTAGGAATACAAAAATTAATTCCATTTTGAAATATAAAATTTCTATAATTTTAAAAAGTGGTTATTACTATTCATAACGGCTACTTTGATTAGTCGCGGTGTGTTAGAACTCGAACTTGCGTAAAATGCAAGCTATTGCATTATTGAAAGAGAGGCGTATCGTGAAAGCTCGGGGTGTTACATTTCTTGGGTAATAGATTTTTGTTTTAGTAACCTTCATTTTATATATTTTGAGAATTGAATTTTTTTAAACATATTGTGAATGAGATTTATGGTAAAATAATTTTTAAATGTATTATGTTGAAATTTTAGTGTGAATACTGAGTTATTAGATATTAATGTATCATTGGATAACTTGTGATAACTATATTGTTATTGGAATATATCTAGAGGAAACCATTATTTTTTATATCTTTTGATATTTTAATTTTATATTTTAGATCATCAAACATAAAAATGTATTTTGGATATTTAGTTTTCAGAATAAGAGATGAAGTGGAAATTAATATGACTTTACCCAAAGGATGAAATTATAATGTTCAAGTATGAATGATGTAACACACCAATATTTTATGAAAAATATTCTTTTTAATTTCATTAATTTCTTGTACGCTAGACCAAAAATAGGTTTCACAACACGCATCCTGGACTTGGCTTGCATTACACGCAATCGCGACCTTCCACGATAGCGTGTGTTGTACGCAATACCGACTTTCGCTAAACAACGATATGTTATATAAACTAGCCATTATGAATAGTAATACCTACTTTTTGAAATTTCATAAATATTATCTTTCAAAATGGACTTCATTTTTGGATACAGAATATCTAAATTAGCCTACGGTGAATTTTTAGTATTTTTCTGAAAGCTTTCAATTTTTGATGAATAGTGAAAACAGTAGGTTACTATTCAAAAACCGAATTTTTATTTAAATTTATTTTAGGTCAAAATTGATACATAATAGCTATATAAGGTCAATTTAAGTCATTGGAGTCATTTTATAATAATTTTAGATATATAAAATTTTATTGAACTTTTCATCGTCTTTTACCCACCTCCTTGGAGAATTTGCAAATTCACATAAAACATAATTTTACCGCTTCGGTGAGTGGAATTTTGAAAATTCGAGAGACACGGTTAATATCAAGGACTAAAATTTTGTTCAATGAGATGAAAATAATTTTTTGTGAATAGTAATTTTTTACTTTTTTTACCACGGTTAAAAATAAATAGGGTAATTAAGGGAAAAATGATATTATTATTACCCTAACACATGTCCTAATTCTATTGGATAAGTTTAATTCGACGAAAAAAAACCTTAGGAATAATATATGACCATTTAGGCCCACTTGGATTAGATTAGGACATTTATTATTAATTTATTTAAAGAAGGGTTAAAATAGTTAGAATCAAAGTTTAATAACTAAATAATTTTTAATATTGGGTTATACATAAGATAAATTTGACTATAAATATTCATTAGAAATCTAAAACTATTTCCTACATAATGGTGTTTTATTTATAATATTTAGACACTAAATAATTTAATTTATTTATAAAACAATGATGATGCATTAATTATATTATTAATGAAATATTGACATAATTGATGTTATAAATACCCAAATAAATATAATTTGAGACTTTTTATGAATTATACTAATTTTATAGGTTAATATGACATGTTAGTATTGATTTAGTTAACTTTTTTCTAACTAATAATTCTGATATGATTTTCACAAAAATCATTTACCAAATAGTGTCAAAATTGACCTAAAATAATTTTTAAAACAAATATTATATTATTAATTGTTATTTTATTCCTAAAAATTGAAGGTTCGGCCAAATGACTTATATAGGGTTATATATATTAATAAAAAAAATTGGGGTTCTTTTGTCTTGTTATAGTAAGTTTATTAACCGTATAGTGTAAGAAAACAGGAAGACACAATAAAAGGAAAATTATTTAACTTAAAGTTAAATCTAAATGATAACGTTAAAATAGAAACCTAAACTTCTCTAAATTCTATTTGATTAGAGTATTTCGACCCATACCCACCTTATATTCTAAATATCTCAATTTGGAGCTATTAAAAACCGAATATGACTTTATAATAAAATAATATTTTTCGTTGTTCCAAAGGTGACCCTCTCCTCCCTTATAAAAGGGAACCTCCTTCCTCTCTTCCTCACACCACTATGAGCCTTCAAGCTCGGCCAACCCCTGACAATTTCTCTTCTCAACTTCCCTAGAAACATCCTATAGGTTCTGGTATTCTTCAGAGAACAATATTAGTGCCCTAAGAGGAGGTTTCAAAAAGGCGTGTTGAAAGAAAAGGTAATATCCGTTAACGATTCTTTCAACTTTATTTCTTCTTATACTTCTACTTATTTAATTGTTTCATTACAAAGTAATAACATCAGTATCACTCATATACTGATATTTTATTTTAAGTATGAAACAACCCTATTTCACCATCTATCCATCCTACGGAAAACAAAATCACCGCGTGGGCGTACGTACTGAATACCATCTCCACGCCGTGGTGTAATCTGTTTTTGACCACCACCTTACTTGTATGGGTATAATGGTGTAAATAAATAACTATATATTATTATTAAAAAGTTATATTTATTCTGAAATATTATACATACACTTCAATGCAATTCCACGATCATGTGAATGATATCATCGCTCGTGCGTACGTACAGACTACCGTCTCCACGACACGATGAGATTCATTCTACATGTTAACCATTCATGAATGATTATAAAGTGTATGTAATAAGTAATAATGAAATATATGAAATAATAATTATACTGTATTTATGTGTATATATATGTATTTCATCTAGTTAATTTCATTCAATTCAATAAGGAAACTAAAACAACAATCATGCGTACGTACGGCCTACCGTCTCCATAAACTGTGTATTTCATTCCATTTAATCGATCTATCATATATATATATATGTCTATATTGAATATATATTATATATAAATCATTTTTACATTATGTAATTAATTAAATCAGGATATAAGTAATAATATCAAGAACAACAAGTCCAAACACGTACGATAAAGAAAACGATTTATCCCAAAATGCTGCTTTAACAAGGAACTTAAAAAAGAATGAGTAATATAAAGTCATAAGTGAACCATATATGATATTATAATAATGAATATTATTCTGTAATTATTCAATGACATTATTGAAATCATAATACATGAGGTTCGGAAATGTACAAAGCATATCGGACCTAAGGTAAGGGATAATTTATCAATCTTATTTTTATCCGAGATTGTTTATTCGTTAGTATTTACTGGGGATATCTTTATCATCCAAGCCCATGTTTTCTAAAAATGTTTTCATGTATTTTTAATTTCCTTTTTACCCATTTTTGAATTTTACTACATGGTATTTAAGGAATATTTTTGTTTGTTTACCATATGAGATACTTTTTGACTTTTTCGACAAAAGTACGAGGAGAATGTAATTTTTATCTTATACGGCATGAACAGATATTTACGGTTTCATAACTCCTCATTTTCATGAAGCATACTCTACAAAGTTTTATGAATATTTTCAACAAAATAATTTTCTTTTAAAATTTCATGGAATTTTGTGAAAAGAAAATAATTTTGATGAAGAAAGGATATTTTTCTCAAGGATTCATTTCAAGTGTTTTATCAAAACCATTTTTTCCATCTAAGATGACATTATTTAATATGTGTATATTTCAAGTATAATGTCTCTATGATTTACATGGTTTCACTTTTCTTATAATGAAATGATATCCATTTATTTTATATGGATTATGTGATGATGGAATGATGTTTATGAAACCCATTTTATTCTTTGGGTTATGATGAATGATTTATGTTAATGTTGTGGCACGAGTAAGAAGGATTTCATTATTAGATGGGTGTGACCTATATCTCCCTCCAATGCATTGGGTAAAGATTTATATCTCATGAGATAGACATGGCTGGAAAGGTAAGTTAATGTGGTTCAGTGTTATAGGACTGAAACGAGGAGAGAACTCGATTCAGAAAGGGATTTTGTCCACTAATATGGTCTTGGCAGCAATGCCTTGGCTACTATGGAAATCATAACATGAGCTTAATGGTTGCCACAATTACATGTTTTATTCCCATGCTATATTATCATTATTGATGTACCCTTATGATATATGCCTTACTTACTTCCAAGATTCATGTCTTTGCTCAAGATTTTGATGTTTAGATTTTATGTTCAAGTTTTTGCATTCAAATGTGTATGGACTGTTTTGTGTTGTATATGTTTACCATTACTGGGAATTTGAGCTCACCCCTTTTATGTTTTCTTTTCCCCAGGATATAAAGAAAGGTTTTAGGTATGAAAAAAAGGGAAGATATTTATGGGAGATGTTGAAGATCTTTCACCAAGATTAGAAGATTATATTCCGAGTTTCCAAAGACACTAAACTATTATAGTCCTTGTGTGTCTGTTTTTGTTATGTACTAAGTATTCCACAAAAGTAATGTAATGTTCATGTACATCAAGATTTGGGTCTATACAGTTTGTATCAGAGGAAAGGTTTAGTTAACCTTTGGAAACTAGGATGCAAGAACTTTAGTGAGATCCCTAGAGATATTTCTAAGGAATGTCTAGGGATGTCCCTAAGGTTATGTATAAGTATAGGTTATAGTCCTAGAATTATGGAAACGATCATAGAATTAAACCTAATATGCTAGATATTGAAGGTACTCCCCCTTTATTATGTTGTTTTCCCTAGCATGATTTTTTCTCTCACACTATTGTTTTTGGGTTTTAGAAAATGGCTGGAAATAGGAAGATTCACGATAATGGAGGATATGATGGACAATGGAATGCTATTATTCATAAGAAACCAAATGAAATTGGATCTGGAGGTCCACATATAGTTATTATGCCTAATCAGCAATCTCATAATATGATCAATAATCTCAACATTGGTAAGTTTCCTGACTCAGCTAATAAGAGAATGATGGAGTTTCCTGATGATCATAGTGGAAAGAAAGTTCAATTCCCCTCATGTAAATCATGTGGGAAGAGGCATCAGGGAAAATGTTTCAAAGGAGCTGGAAGATACTTTGGGTGTGGAAAAGGTGGAAACAAAGATATTAATTGCAAAGGAAAAGATTTAGTTAACACCATGGACAAGGATAATGGTATTTCTAAGAAATTAACAACGGTTAAATGTTTTAAATGTGGAATATACAGGCATTATACAAACCAATGCCCTAAAGGAAAATCTCATGAAGTGAATCAACAATGGTCCTATGGGTAGTATTTATGTGGATGATGATGGGGAGACTACAAGTGATATATGAGATGAAAGAAGTGTTGAAGCTCAGTCAGTTGTTTAAGAAGGTAGTGGAATGATTGTATGTTTATCAAGAGTTATGTTGTATAGTTAATGGTACTATGGAATAAATAACCATTAAGGATTGTTGCACTATTTTTTTCATAAAGTATTTGAAAGTATATGTTGAATGGTACCAGTAACCATTAATGGTTATTCATATATTTTTGGAAATCAGATGATATGCGCACAATGAAGGGATAAGAAGATAATGAGATGTTTGATTGTATTCATGAGCTCACGACTGATATAAGGACAAAGTGATATCATGGTTTGAGTATATAGAATTTTTTGGATTTTGGTATGTGGAAAGTGTTAAAATTTAACGACATTCATGTTTTCATAGAGGTTCAATGAGTATTCATTCTTCAAGAGAATACATGATTAAGGTATTCAAATGTTTTTAATTTGACCAACAAGATATATCTTATGATATATGGGGGATAAATGATGGCATTCATGTGATTGTTATATGAAATTTCAAGTAATCATTTTCTTTATACTATGAGCTTGGACCGAAGTATTTTAGATAAGCCTAAAGATTGGAATAGATTATGTTGTACATAATTTAGTATTGTTTAAGGATATAATTTTTTTTGATATTACTGATGGGATTTTATAGTAATATAGTTTTAGAAAAAGGACAACCAGCAGGACAGACGACAACCAATCGCGTCGGACAAGGCTATAGGAATCGAACCAGCAACCGAAGTGCGACTGACCTTTATCACATACCACTGGCCTACAATAAGTCCCTGGTTAGTTGAAACTAGTTTTATTTTATTTAGAGGTATGATATATGAAGTATAAGTTCATTTTTTGAATCGTATTTGTTTAACCACACCAATGATGGACTTATGTATATTTGATAACTTTTGCTAACCTTTTGTTTGAAACAGATGGAATGACGCATCATTATATCACATGATCTGTTAGCACTTCACGAATAAAAAATTAAACCTCATTTATTTGAGAGATGAAGTGGAAATTGTTCAAAGCACGAACAACAGTGAGATTGTACCAAAATAAAACATGTATTTCTTCTAATTCAAAATTTTCAACTTTAGGGAAATGATCTTGGAAACCAAAAATGTTGTTCTAGTACTCTCATACATGATGAATCAGATGGTACCTTAGATCATCACAAATTTATGAATTTGTGATATTTGTATTTTTCATAGACATGCTCTCTACCACTCTCCATCAGAACATGATGGTTAGATTTCTCTTCCATATCCATATTTTCACCTATGTTCTCCTATGTGGAAACCCAGTGATTAGTTTATTTGGGTAACCATTACATTTCATACTCTAGTTTTTAAAGCCAAGTTTTTTTGTTCTTTTTTATGATGTGGGTTTCTATTAAAGAAACATTGGAGTAGTAAACCATTTATAACCCCGACGAATTTCAAGGGAGAAATTCATTTTAAGGGGGGTAGAATGTATAACCCTGAGATTTTATGAAAAATATTCTTTTTAATTTCATTAATGTCTTGTACGCTACACCAAAAGGATCTTTCAAAACATGCATCCCCGACTTGCCTTGGATTACACGCAAGCGTGACCTTCCACGATAGCGTGTGTTTTACGCAATACCGAGTTTCGCTAAACAACGATATGTTATATAAAATAGCCGTTATGAATAGTAATACCCATTTTTTGAAATTTAATAAATTTTATCATTCAAAATGGACTTAATTTTTGGATTCAGAAAATCGAAATTAACATAGGGTGAATTTTTTGTATTTTTCTGAAAACATTCAATTTTTATGGAATAGTGAAAACATTGTGTAGCTATTCAAAAACCGACTTTTTATTTAAATAGTTATTTATTTTATTAAAATTTATTTTAGGTAAAATTGATATATAATACCTATATAAGTTCAATTTAAGTCATGGGGTCATTTTATAATATTTTTAGATATATAAAATTTTATTTAACTTTTCACCGTCTTTTACCCACCTCCTAGGAGAATTTGCAAATTCACATAAAAAATAATTTTACCGCTTCTGTGAGAAGAATTTTGAAAATATGAGAGAAACAGTTAATATCTTGGAATAAAATTTTGTCCAATGAGATGAAAATAATTTTTGGTGAATAGTAACTGCTTACTTTTTTTACCACGGTAAAAAGTAAATCGGGTAATTAAGGGTAAAAATGATATTATTATTACCCTAACACATGTCCTAATTCTATTCTATAAGTGTAATTCGACCAAAAACAACCTTAGAAATAATATATGACCATTTAGGCCCACTTGGATTAGATTAGGACATTTATTATTAATTTATTTACAGATGGGTTAAAATAGTTAAAATCAATGTTTAATAACTAAATCATTTTTAATATAGGGTTATACATAAAATAAATTTGACTATAAATATTCATTAGAAATATAAAAATATTTCCTACATAATGGTGTTTTATTTATAATTTCTATAAATTAAATAATTTAATTTATTTATGACACAATGATGATGCAGTAATTATCTTATTAATGAAATATTGACATAATTGATGTTATAAATACCAAAATAAATATAATTTTTTACTTTTAATGAATTGCACTAATTTTATAGGTTAATATGGAACGGTTTTATATATTTAGGTAACTTTATTCAAACTGATCATTCTGTTATGATTTTCACAAAAATCAATTACCAAATAGTGTCAAAATAGACATAAAATAGTTTTTAAAACAAATAGTATATTATTAATAGTTATTTTATTCCTAAAAAACTAATGTTCATCCAAATGACTTAGATACGTTTATATATATTAATAATAAACAACTTGCAGTTCGGTTGTCTTGTTATAGTACGTTTATTAACCTTATAGTGTAAGAAAACAAGAAGACACGGTAAAAGAAAAATTATTTATCTAAAAGATAAATCTAAATGATAAGGCTAAAATAGAAACATAAACTTGTCTAAATTATATTGGATGAGACTATTTCTACCCATCCTCACCTTAGAATATAAATAACTCAATTTGAAGCTATTAATAACCAAATATGACTTTATAATAAAATACTATTTTTATTTATTCCAAAGGTGCCCCTCTCCTACCTTTTAAAAGGGCACCTCCTCCCTCTCTTCCTCACACCACATTGAGCGTTCAAGCTCAGACAAACCCTGAAAAGTTCTCTTCTCCACTTCCCTAGAAACATCCTAGAGGTTCTGGTATTCTTCAAACACCAATCTTAGTGCCCTAAAAGGAGGTTTCAAAAAGGCGTGTCGAAAGAAGAGGTAATATCTGTTACCGATTCTTTCAACTTTATTTCTTCTTCTAATTTTTCTTCATTAGTTGTTTAATTATGAAGTAATAACATCAGTATCACTAATATACTGATATGTTATTATAATTATGAAACAACCATATTTCACCATCAATCCATACTACGGAATACGAAATCACCGCGCGTGCGTACGTACGGAATACCGTCTCCACGCCGTGGTGTAATCTGTTTTCGACCACCACCTTACTTCGATGGGTATAATGGTGTAAATAAATAACTATATATGATTATTACAAAGTGATATTGATTCTGAAATATTATACATACACTTAAATGAAATTCCACGATCATGGTAATGATATCATCGCTCGTGCGTACGTACGGACTACCGTCTCCACGACGCGATGAGATTCATTCTACATGTTAACCATTCATGAATGATTATAAAGTGTATATAATATGTAATCATGAAATATATGACATAATAATGATACTTGATTTATGTGTATATATATTTATGTCATCTACTTAATTTCATTCAATTCAATAAGGAAACGAAAACAGCAATCATGCGTACGTACGACCTACAGTCTCCATGAACTGTGTATTTCATTCCATTTAATCGATTTATCATATATATATATGTATATACTGAATATATATTATATATAAATCATTTTTACATTCTGTAATTAATTAAATCAGGATATAAGTAATAATATCAAGAACAACAAGTCCAAACGCGTACGATAAATAAAACGATTTAACCCAAAATGCTGCTTTAACATGGAACTTACACAAGAACGGGTAATATAAAGTCATAAGTTAACCATATATGATATCAAAAAAATTAATATGATTCTTTAATAAGTCAATGACATTATTTAAATCATTATACTGTAGGTTCGGAAATGTACGAATCATATCCGACCTAAGGTATGGGATAATTTATCAATCTCATTTTTTTCCGAGATTGATTATTCATAAGTATTTACTGGGGCTATCTTTATCATCAAAGACCATGTTTTATAAAAATGTTTTCATGTATGTTTAATGTCCTTTTTACCCATTTTTGACTTTTACTACATGGTATGTAAGGAATCTTTTTTTTTGTTTTCCATACGAGGTACTTTTTTACTTTCCCGACAAAAGTACAAGAAGAATGTTATTTTTAACTTATACAGCGTGAACGGATTTTTATGGTTTCATAACGCCTCATTTTAATAAAGCATAATATACATGTTTTTGTGAATATTTTCAAAAAAATACTTTTCTTTTAAAATTTCATGGCATTTTGTGAAAAGAAAATTATTTTGAAGAAGAAAGGATATTTTCCTCAAGAATTCATTTCAAGAGTTTTATCAAAACCATTTTTTGCATCTAAGATGACATTATTTCATATGTGAATGTTTCAAATATAATTTCTCTATGATTTACATGGTTTCAATTTTCTTATTATGAAATTATATCCATTTCTTTTATATGGATTATGTAATGATGGAATGATGTTTATGAAACCCATTTTATTCTTTGAGTTATGATGAATGATTTTTGTTTATGTTGTGGCACAAGTAAGAATGATTTCATTATGAGATGGGTGGGACCTATATCTCCCGAAAATTCATTGGGTAAAGATTTAAATCTCATGAGATAGACATGGATGGAATGGTAAGTTAATCTGGTTCAGTGTTACAGGACTGAAAGGAGGAGTGAACTCGATTGAGAATGGGACTTTGTCCACTGAGATGGTCTTGGTAGCAATGACTTGGCTACTATGGAAATCATAACATGTGATTAATGGTTAACACAATTACATGTTTTATTCCTAGGCTATTTTGTCATGATAGATGATCCCTTATGATATATGTCTTACGTACTTCCATGATTCATGACTTTGCTCAATATTTTGATGTTTAGATTTTATGTTCATTTTTTTTGCATTCAAATGTTTATGGATTGTTTTATGTTCTCTATGTTTACCCTTTCTAGAAATTTGATCTCACCCCTTTTATGTTTTCTTTTCCCCAGTATATAAAGAAAGGTTTTAGGTAAGAAAAAAAGGGGATGATCTTTATTGGAGATGTTGAAGATCTTTCACCACAATTAGAATATTATATTCCGAGTTTCCAATGACACTAAACTATTACAGTCATTGTGTGTCTGTTTTTGTTATGTACTAAGTATTCCACAAAAGTAATGTAATTTCCATGTACGTCAAGCTTTGGGCCTCTACAAATATTTACGTGACTTTATTGACTATATGTAAAATGACTTCCTGAAATCATATAAAAGGATCTTAAAAAATAATCATAGTAACATCATTTTAGATGAAAAAAAGTTCTCTTCCATCACCATAGATTTATGGAATTGTGGTAATTATATTTTATATATCATTCTATTTCTCATGATAAAAGATCTCTTTCACTATCTATAATTATATAAGAATTTATTTTATGAGAATATTCTCACATCCCACTAATGTTATCCTATTTGGAAGCATAGATATGTGTTATTATAGAGGAATTTTCCAATTTCTTTTCTCTATTATCAAGATTAATTTTTATTAACCATTATTATGTTGTTTATTTTCAAAAATGGTTTGATCTATGATGACAATAACATAATTTCAATGGTGGAATTTATTTAAGGGGGAAGAATTTAACACATAATTATTATAAAAGAATAACATCATGATTGATAGAATATATGAAATGAAATGAAAATATTATAAGTTAATTTAACACCATGATACTTTATGATATATTTATTTTTAAATAAATTATATCTCTTCTATAGCTTTCTATGCTCAAAATAATGGGTTTAAACAAAATATGATACTACATTAAAATATAATTATTTAAACACTACCATTATACCATAACTATTATATGAGACGGTATATATAAGAATAAGGAAATTTTGAAAATTATATTGTGTACACATGTATAAAATAAATTCAATGGTTTTATATTAATGTTAAATAAAATAATAATAATATATTAAAAAAAATTCAAGAAAACTATATTTTTCTATATGGTAGTTTAATTGCACATTACACACATAATTAAAAATTAAATTTTAAAAATAATAATATAATTTATTTCAAAAACCAGAAAACTTATTTAAAATCTAAATGTCAATATTATCTCTTGTATATATTTTGATAGTTTTTTAAGAAGACTAAATTTTTGATGAATAGTAAAAAATATTGATTATTTATAACTACCTTTTAGTTTAAATCATTAATAAAACCAATTTATATTTTAAATAGTTTTAACAGAATACTTTGACCAAATATATTAAAAATTCACTAATTTATTTCATTTTAATCAATTATATAATGAATATCAATATAAAATCTTTTCAAACTTTTTAATCATTTTCATTTGAAAACCTGTTTTTCATCGCATATGTCTGTCTAATTTTATGTTAAAATTATCCACTTATGTGAGTTGAATTTAGTGAAATGGATTAAATATTTATAATCAAAGTAATTAATATTTTTTAATATGTAAAACATATTTTTTGTCCATAATGATTAGAAAATATGTTAGAAATTATTTACGCCGATTATGGTTAAAATGAGGTTTTGCATGTTGCATGCGCTTCTGTTAAAAACAAAATTACCCACATATTGAATTTTTATTTTGTAAATTATATTTAATAATTATAATTATTTTTTCCAATTTATTTAATTATTATTATTTGAATTTTTGTATTTGTGGATAAATTTCCTACGTAAAAAAATACAAGTTACCATGGGGAATAATAAAATATTATAATTAATTAATCATAAAGGATAAAGAATAAAAAATAACAACATGTATTTTTTTTGTATTGGAATCATATACTGGACATATAATCCCTTAAATCCATTATTTATCAAATTTTTATGTCACATGGGGTCATAATGAGAACCCATTATTGAATAGTTTTGGGTATTTTAAGAAATGCCATCTATCCTTTATTATAAAAGGGAACTCACTCCCGTCACATATTAACATAACTAATGTTATATAGATATTATTAATCCTAAACAAATATCTCAAAAATATTTATAAGAAATATTGTAATTTTTTTCGTCCGAAAATACCATTTAATGTGTCTCTAATAACTGACACAAATGTGGATTCTCTAATAGAAGGTAATCATCTTATCAAAGCTCGTTCTGTTTCTTTCTTATTTGTACAAATTCAACTATGTCTTAAAAATTATATTATAATAATACTAGTATCTAGCATATGATTAGATTTTATTATTTTTTATGGAATAATATTTATCTATTTCCCCTTCAAAGTTGGATATAATAATGAAATAAAAAAAATACATATATACTATTTACGATATAAATTTAATTATATTATTATAATATTATATATATATATATATTCTTACATTCCATTACATTTATAATATTAGAATTTGACCATGTATCGAACAGACTACCACCTTGTAAATAGATGTGATTTGTTTTTCACATATGATTTATAAAGAAGGTAATAATGTTAAATTAAATAAATATATTTTATATATATGAAATTATTATTTATCTATAAAATTAATATCTAACCCACTTCCTTTCCCATTCATCCATTAAGGTGTTGATAATGTCGCTAATGCTTATATACTACCTATCATCTCAACATAGTGATGTGATTTGTTTTCCATGTAAAACATTATAAAATTATTATAAAAATGATTCTAATGAGTAAATATTATATTTATAACAATAATATAATTCAATGTATGATAGAATTATATATTATGAAGAAGAACTGAAAAATTCAAAACAAAACATGCTTGAGAAAACAATGAAATTAAGACCTACAATATTGAAAATAATGAAATATTATTAAGAAAGGAGTGGTAAAATGTTATAGGTCGATAATATATGGTATTATATATATTATTATGTTTACATAATATATATATATATATATAATGAACTAATATTTAATATAAAGTAGTTTCAAACACATTCGAAGGAATTTGAAAATGTGGTAAGGGTTCCTCGTCTCACTTTTACTTCTATGAGACATATTCCATATTCACAACATATTTTTTCATGTGGTGTGTATAATTAAAATATTACATATTCTGTCATGAATCCATTTATATTCCTGGAAATTAATATCACATTATAACTTATCTATATCATGGGTCTTTTGATTCAAAATATTACAAACTGGGATGATTTTTATGTTTCGATCTCATTTTAATCAAGAATGTTTAGGCTTGAATTTTCATGGAATAAAATTATTTGATCAATGTATGATAAATTTTTTAAATTTTAATATAATATGTGTATTCAATACTTTTTTACTTATTTTAACTATTTGCATCAGTTTGGTACATAAAAAATATAATATTTTTTAAGAACATTCGACATTATTTCTCTCTTCGGCCAGAAAACATTTTTCATCCAAATCCATGTTTTCTAAAAACGTTTACAAAAATGTTTTTAAAATTATAAATAATATCTAATAAATAAATATTCCCCCACATTCAATTTTTTTACAAAATTATTTGAAAGGAATTTTCTTGTTTTTCAATCAAGACCTATTTTTCTTTTATAAAAAATGTGAATGTTAACTTTTTTAAACATGTATGAAATGAATGAAATTTATATTCCTCATTATCAATAACTATTTTAAATATTTATATCATATTTTCAATTTCTATTTTTACATAAAATTAGTTGAAGAATATTATTGTATCACTAAGTACTAAAAATATTTTCATTGTGATTTTTAAAAAAAAATATTTGACAAACATTTTATACTATTTCCATTCCTTAATGACATAAACAAATTATTGTACTTATTATACACTAGTTATATTTTTTACTGATTCAATCCTTTTTATTTATCTAGATATATTATTATTATTTTTACTGGGGATATATAATTTTACTACTATTCACCACATTATTATAGATTATTTATGTTTATTTTTATTAATTCGGGTAAATTTTAAGATTTAATTGATTATTTTTTAATATTAATTTTTATATTGATTAAGTTTCCAACATTTCATATGAGTATTAAATTGGTTTTATTGTGTGAAGGGTGTTTCATGGAATTACGTAACCTCTCGATGCATCTACAGGTCTTACGAGAAAAATCAATTTTCCAAATTAAGTGGGGTTTTACTCGTAGTTATAAACTATCTTATTAAAGTCTATGAAAGTATATTTTACATTTCTAGAATTATGTATTCCCACATTATGAGATTTTTTATTGATTTCCATGTGATTATATGATTAACTCTAATATCAATTGATAAGATTCAGGCCCAAGTGATTATTTATAGGGCTTTATTTGAACACCCTTTATTCCTTCCATATTATGCCAATGTTATTTTTTAAATTGTGTGAGTTTTAGTTATTTACCTTCCCATATATATTATATTTTTTAATTCATGAAAATTTCTATTGTACAAAAACCCCTTTTTAATGATTTCAGCACCTCCATGTTTTGTTTCCCTTCCTGAGAATATAAAAAAAATCTTGAAATGAGTTCAAGTATGCCAAATGTTTTCCATTACTATGTTTTATTTTTATTTTCCCAATGTAAAATGGGAATAATGATTTCATATAGTTCTTCAAGAATTATAAAATATTCATTCTTTTCGTATGTGATCTCATGTATCTATTGCCAATGCAATAATGTTACCACCAACACAAGGTGTTTGGATTCATGGTTTTTACATTCATTGAAAAGGAATAAGCCTCCAGACTAGTTGGTGTTCTGAACCCAAGACCCAGTAACTAGGAATAATTTAACTATAATATAATTTAAATCATAATAACTCTAAAACCTAATATGCATAAAATATATTCAGTAGCTAAGTTCTTTTTGATAGTTTCTATTATATACTTGGTCATCGTTGATAAAATAATAATTCATTGTATTGTTATTCCAAGCATGAAAATGCATGAATCTATCATAAAATAAATTTATCATATAATTTTTTTAGTAATAAAATTAATAATAAAAATAACATATAAATTTGAAAAAAATTTGGATTTTTTTTAAATAAATGAAAAATTCATGTATTTAAACTTAAGATAACTATTTTTGAACAGTTCAAAAATAAAATCAAATGATAATCCCTTTTATAAATTATACAACATTATAAAAATCCCATAAATTTGAATATATAAAATTTTTATTCACTTTTATATGAACTCTTATATTTTTCATTATGTGATAATTTAATTTTAAATATATGATATTTTATGAATTATAAAATATTTTTAATTCACTTTATTTTATGTAAATTGTTTAATGAATATAAATATCATATATTTATCTTTATTTAAACCATTATTACATTTATAATAAAAAACCTTTTGGTGTGTCTTATGTAATATTCCAATTAAGGATGTTAAATTTGAATAATTAAAATCAATTAATTAGAAAAAAATAGATAAAATAAATATAAATTTTATTTATTTTGGCCTTATTTTAGTAATTTATAAACACTTGATAAATCATTATTATTATTTCATAATAAAAACATTTATTTTTTTATCACAAAATATTCTATAAAACATGGTTAAAATTTATTTCAAATAAAAGTATATAATATCTACGGATGAATTAATAATTAATTTTCCATAGACATTTACTAATTTAATTTGAAAATATTAACAAATAATTAATATTTTTATAATGTTCTAATAAATAAAATATTCTTAACATGCCTTTTATCATAATTTATTAACAAATTTTCTATTATGAAAAACATAAAAAAATAATATTTTAGAGTTTCGGTTTACCCTTACAAAAGAAACCAAATTTGTATAAAAGAAACATTATTCACCTATGCATAGATCACATTTTTCATTTTTTGAAGAAATAAAACCAAGCGGAATTTATGTAAGTATGCTCCTTACACACACACACAAACACAATATTACATGAACCCTCACCAAAATTTAAATATTGAGTTACCAATACATGAAACCCCCATGTAGAGGTTGATTTTGAATTTATTTTTCATGAACTCATCACATTTAGTTAATCCTTTGACTACCTTCACATGAAACATTCATGTAAAGGTATGTATCTAAATATATTTAAATAAACCCTTCATGTAAAGTTATGTAACAAACTAACTTTACATGAAGAAATCACATAATGGTATGTCTTTGATTAACATTACATGAACCCTTTACATTAAACTAATGTCTTGTGATTCCTTTATGAAATGGATTACGTTAAATTTATGAAGACAAAATATGTAAAGGTAAAAAATAATTTACCTTTATGCATCCCATCTATAAAAGGTTAAATCATTTAACGTATAATTTATACAGAACTAATACACAATGATTTGTTAACTGTATTTTCTTCCATTTATATATAATATAAATATTCTAAAACATGGGATCACTCAGATACCCCAATAAGGAATCATCCAAAACTAATAAATATTATTAGTATATGAATAAGTAATTTAAATCCCATCCCCAATATCTCCATCCATGAATATGTGAAACCATATAAATTATAAATAAAGAAATAATGTAAAATGGAATATCCTACATTGATGATTCTACTAATACAATTTTATTGCTGTTAATTAAGTACTAAAAAATCATAGGAGTTTAATTTGAATTAAATTCCACCTCTAGAGGTATCCCAAATACATTTGGATCTCTACCATAAGATGGATCCTTCAATCATCCAAATATTTCAAGTTTCTCGGTCCTAAATTATGTATGATAATATAAATTTTATTTTATAGGAGATTTAACTAATAATATACACATAAATAATTTCTATTGAAATGTTGTGATATTTAAATTTATGAAAATTATTCTTATCCTAATAATTTTACTCATGCATTTATAATGCATGTGTAAATTATTATTTGGACAACTAATGTATAAATGGGTCAAATGAATTTCCTCACTTATATTTCATCTTATATATTTTATTTAATTATAACATATTATTAGATTCACTAAATGATAAAATTTTATCATTTAGACATACCACACAAGTTTTATAGAAGAATATAACCATTTATCATTCCAATCGTAATTCTCATGCAATACTTTTAAGATGAAAAATAATATATATATATATATATATATGTGTGTGTGTGTATTGATTTAGAGAATATCTACTTATGATCCTAAAAATATAAATTTAATATTGGAACCATGATCCAACATTACCCCATGAAGGTGTCTTTAGTTATAATAGTTCCACAAGAACATCATTTTCATAGTTCACATATTTTGGAGGATTGGTGGCTGGGAGGAATACACATGGAAATATGAGTAATAGATGTAAAATTAGCATAGTAAGAAATTTTATACCATATATTTTCTTTATTTTTGATATGTTTATTTTTTGGAAATTTCAATTATGTTTGTGTTATACTTTACTCGCGTTTTGTTCCAGTGATGGTTTCATTTCTATTTTAGTGGTGCCTACTAGTGGTTTTTTGGTTTCTTGGTTATCATTTTTTATTCAATTTGTTTGGTTTTGATTATTGAGGATTCAAATCACATGTTTTGTATCCAATGTAATGAATTATATTTTCTTAGACAATTAAATTGGATCTTTCAAGAGTTGGATGCATCAATATGAGATTAGAGTAAGGAATATGTGGTTAGGGATTAAAATTTATCAAGAAGAAATACATTGTAGTGTGTCACATTACATTGAATCAAGAAGATTTTTCTGAAGGTGATCAATTATAAGCATTCTGTTTTATTGTTCCATGATGTTTTGGGATTATATGCGGTTATTGTATTATATAATCAGGTGTTAGCCATGAGATATTGGTGTAAAATTATTTCTAAAATTATCCTACTTTCATTCTTGGGATCTTTAGAACTGTCATAGATATCCCTAGGTAATTATTACATTGTGAGAGTCCGTATGATAACATGATGGGGATGAGCCTCGACCCGGTTGGTGAGGACTCCTTATGTGCATCCCATAGACCCTAGATCAAATACACGTAGATTCATTTTTCTAGTATTGTTGCAGTACTATAGCATTACTATAGGAGTTACTATAATAGGCACTATTCGGCACTGTACTAGCCAGAACTATTCACCCGTTTGGGCCTTTAGGCTACCGATTTGGTCCTCGGGTCCTTCAAGGCCTTTGGTTAATCCAATTTCATTAGTACAGTAATAATTTCAGGCCACCTCAAGTCCTTTGGTTCACTTCAAGGCCTTTAAGACACATGAATTGCAGAGGCACCAATCTGACTTATAAGAAAGAGGACCCTAGATGAGGATTCTGAGATAGGGAATTCAGCAGATCCAAACGAATCATACATGGAAGAATAAGAGGGTATGTAATTAACATCCTTACTAGGCCTATGCATTCCTACATAGTATAGCCAACAGACTATTCATGTAAATGTGGAGTGTTGAACACAATGCATATACTGTGGAGGGGCAGTTTCCAGTAGTCATTATCTGGGATGGATTCTATTAAGTCCTTCATGTTTTGTAATTTCATTAATCCTACATTCCATGTATGGGTTCCCCATAAAACCTTAAAAGAGTGATTATAAAAATTTAATAAAAAATTAAGGGATTTGGGCCATTCACAATTTAGCTAACCTAATATGAGGATTTGGAGTTATTTTTATAAGATCTTGGTTCCACCACAATGATTATAATTGAGACATGATGATAATAGGGTGTTTTGAGTTTATTTGTGGGATATCAGTGGGTAATTTTGATTTAATCTCAATTGAACCACTGGTTAGTATCACTTGAGTAAAATTGGAGCGTGGTTATAAATTTTGTAGTGTGATGTTAACGGTTGTTGATTTCCTTCATTCTGTCTATATGAGTCTTGTTTCCCCATGTTTCCTTCCATTTTACCATAGTATGGTATAATGTTTATTTGTTTTAAGGTTAACATAATGGGGTTTTCACCATATTTATTGGATGATTATATAATTATTTGTGGAAAATTTTATTTTATTCAGTCCTTTAATTTTTGGAGTTAAGGAATTTCTTATCGCAATAAAAAAGGAGATATAAAAGGAAATCCCTACATTATTTTTAATTATATGATCATTATAGAATCATGGTAACATGATAGACACTTTCAACACCATTAATCATTAATTTTATAAGATGATCATAAATTGAGTACTTATCATGTATTTTTTATTAATTATATAACTTCTTTATAAACTAGAAGACTAGGAGTGTTTATTTTGAAAGTTTAAACCATCAATTGATAATTCTCATACTACAGGTTCATAAAAAACAGTTTTGTGATATGAGGGGAATTAATTTCATTTTTTTCTAGGTTTTATTATTGTCTATTCTTCTTGATGAGTTTGTGAAAACAATTCTATTTGGATTATTTGGGTGTTTTAATGGTGTTTAATGGGTAATGGTTGAGAATATTCCTTGTAGTTGATCCTTGTTCATTAATAAATGTTTAGTTTGTGTTTCTTTGACATAATATGGAGTAATGTTTTATTTTTTGGATTTGGTAAAGGAATAAAATATTACCTTCATTTTATGTGTAAATTGTGGAATTATTTGGATTTTTCTCTCTTTTGGTGGATAGTATAGATTAACATATAGAGATAATATATATAATTGAAGGGAATTTATGGGATGTGCCTTATTGTTACATGCTTGGAGTTGAAAAGAAAAATTTATTTCAATCACCTTTCATAATGGTTTAATCAATTTATGCTAGAAATTAATTGGTTTTGTGGAAATATATAATGATAGTGTTGGTAATGAAATAATAAATCATTCATCAATATAAAAAATATAAATAATTAATTATTCATGATGGTGAATTCTACTATATTTCCCTCGTGAGTTGTCATATATTATTATAATTGATATATTTTAAGTATTAATAGCCAGATAATTTGGCTATTTGTAGTGATGTGGTGTTGGATACTAATTGTATCAGTGGATTGGTTGTTGTGTGATTATTATAATTGTGGTAGGAATGGTTTTGTAGTACAGAACCTGTTATTTCGATATTATGTTGGTTTATAGCATGGTATGTTTGGAGGTCATTATAGTGATGGATTTGTTTGATGCGGGGTTATGTTATAATTTTCTAGAGTCATGGAATGGTGATAGGAAACATATAGTATCTAATGGATTGGGGTATGTAATTAAAAAATAATAACCGTTGATGGGTAAAATTAATAGTTTAACCAATGAATGAATGAATAATTGTATGTGGTATAGTAGAATGCACTATGTGGGGACTATATTCCAACCAATATGATCTTTCATGTTCATTTCATGTCCCATATAGATATACTGACTAAAAATGTGTTCTAAAAGAGATGGATCTCACATGATTCTATAGGTATTTTAGGTAATTTTGCGGATAAAAAACCAAAGATCACATACTCATAAGTGGTGACTTGGAGTTATTCACATTGAGTAATTTGAAATATATTTACATAGATCGCATGAATTTAAAATGCCAGTAATTATCATGTTGTCCTAGTAAAATGATATTGACTTATCCTCCGTAAATTGATAGATGTAAGGGAATATTTTCAAGGATGGATATTACATTCTCTAGGATTATTAAAACTAAATTAGGAACCAATATGTGTGTATCAATAGTTATCAGTTTCTATGATATTCATTTTCATTTATTTTATACAATATTGTATGGGTAAAAGTTATGGTTTCTTCATTATACTTTTTTCAAATCACTTAACTGAAATTATTTCATGATATTCTCAATGGTAGTGGGAATTGGATTTTCTAGGTTCCACATTCATCATGGTTCTTACTAAAGATGAATATCTCAAGCGATGGTGGGTTCATTTGAGGGTGTGAAATTATTTGTAACTATCAATAGTACATTCATAATGCATCGAAAACAATATATAGTAATGGGAACCTAATCATCACTGAATCAAGGGTGCCTATCATACAGATTTCACTTTTAAAGTATCTCAACACCACTTTATCTTCTATCAATTCAGATTCTGAAATTTTGGTGATGTTAATAAAAGGACCATTGAAATCTTAATTATAATTTATTTAGATATTTATAACATACATGATATTTATGGAAACAAACATATTTTTACAAAAAAAATATACCAGGAAATTAAAATGGAGGTTGATCATTACAAAACTAATGGTGATCTGACATACCATTTGAAACATCGTTTTCCCAATGGTCCACCATTGATTATAAAAGAATGATATTTAATGATACATTTGAACTTCAATATTTATAATTTAGATGATTTACATTAAATTTTAAAGTCTCACCTTCAGGTTTTAATAAAATATATTTTAATTCTTGCTATATGGGAAATTAATTTTAATTGGAAAAATTTAATATTTTTAATGATTAATGAATAGATTAACATTAAATATAGATAAATTTATAAAAAAAGGAACATAGTGTTGTTGGAAATGGTAATTTTAAAAATAAAAGTGATGATATGATTAATAGCTAAGTTAAAGACAATTTCTATAGTTTTATTGTATTGATAGCTAGGGCTCATTTGTAATATATTTATGGTATTAGTTGTTAGTCAATGATTGTAGACGAAGATGTTGGTTTGGTTTAAACCCATTAGGTGGTATTATTTCTCTATATAATTTTAATTATATTACATTTTTAATTCTCACACACAACCTCTAAGATCATATATTCTTACTAATTCCTATATGATTTTGGATTAAAGTGTTTTCTCTGATATTTAGGTTGGTGGGGGAACTGATGTATATATAATTCTTCTTTCCCCGCCTCTCTATTATTAGAAAAGTAATGGATGTGATTTATTGAGTTAGTTATATGAATATGAGGTATACTTTCTAGTTGTTACAATTTTTCAAAATGGATAACATGATTATGTGGATGAGATGTTGCTACGTGTTGGGGGTTGTGGATAGTGATAATTGGGAATGAGGTTGATATCCTTTATGTTCAGAATAACCAAATATGATAAAAAAAATGTGATGTGAAGTTGTGGTGCAGTATGTTGGGATTATGTGGATATAGTCATATGATTGTACATGATGGTGGATATGGGGTGATGAAAATATATGTTGATGATGAAGATGTGGTAGTGTTATATGGCTATGATATGGGATATTATGATCGATGGGATAGTCATAAAAAGTATGTAATCACGGGGAAATTATTCAATGGTGAATGAAAGTGAAAAACTAGGGGGAATCACTTTGGGGTACATTACAGATATATATTATTTTTACACTAAGATAAAATACATGGTTGTGATATTGGGTGAGTGATCTTAGGCAGGGTTCGGTGATTTTTGACTTCATTTCGGTGTGATTTGGAACTTATATTACTTTTAATGGTATTAATATAATTCTTCATTATTATAATGAGTGGTTGGGGTCCAATTGAGTACACTTGTTTTATCACCCCTATATAATTAAATATGTTTTTAGGTTTCCCAAAGTGGTTAGTGTTCGATATGAATATTTCTAGCAAGAGGCTTTGAGTTTCTATTGGAGAGTATTCATAGTAGTTTCTTTTGGTAATTTCATTCTGGATTACTTGGTCATGTTTTACATTTACATTCATTATGTATTGGGATTCCATTTAAATTTTATAGTGTTGATTGATGTATTATTTTATGTTCCATGTATTATGAGGGTAATTACTCTCTCTTTTATGTGATTATAACTGTAATGCTAGTTTACAACCCATTGACCATTGGATTTGGGATTTAGTTCTCACTATTGTTTTCACTTCTTTCTTTAAAGGGGTTCACAATGGGGGTGATTCGTGAAATTTACTTTGATCCCTTTATTGTGAGGATGATGAGAGTAGCCTGAATCAACCTCTAATTTTGTTATACTTTATGTTCATGTTCATCATTCTTGATTATTCATTTATAATTATAAAAAAGAGGCGAATAACAAAAATATTTTACACTAACTTTATTTTTTCGATTAGTTTGGAATTATGAGTATCATTCATTGTGGGTTTCTGTTTCACCGTTCAGTAGGAGTATTCTTCTTTACATACTACTAGTGAATTTTTCTAAATAAATCAATTTATATATGTTTATTATTTCATTTAACTAAAATAGTATTTCAAAACACCCTTCCCCTTATAATATACCATTTAGGGACCTTAATACCCCTTAAATTTTTTTTCTCAAAATCATGAAATCTTTTTATGGTAAAATTTTAGTTTTAACCCACATTTAACCATCATTGTACCATTATTCTCTTCATTATTTTGATTCTTGTAAGTTTGTGAGATACAATCTCTCTTTTTAGACTTCCAAAACTACATCTCCTTGAAATTTGTTTTTCAGGAAAATATTACTTCAAATATATAATATATGATCATTATAATCTTCAATTAAACCTTGGTATTAATTTCCCATGATCATAGGTTCTATATTAACCTCAGTTTAGTAGTTTCATTGTGATTTTATTGAATTAATATTATAATAATATATTTATTTATTTCTATTTATTCCATAAATGTAATTTAATTCATCTAAAATAATATTTCAAAAATGGGATTGAGAATTTTCATTATAGGTTTAGGTAATTCCTATATTTATAAGACATTTCCAAACATTATATTTGGATATTTATCTAACAAAACTTATTGATTACACATTAAATATACAAATTTTCAACTTAGAACACCACAACTATGCTTATCAAAAAAATAACTCTGTTTGTAATTTCAAAGGAATCTATTGGATTTCATCATAATATGTTTGTTGATAATAGGGATGATGAAAACAAAGAATACGATCATGATGATGAAGATGAATGTCAATGTGATGTTTAAATATTGTTAACTATTATATTTATCTTATGATGAATGGATCTGTTGAAAGGTAGATTATAAGTAGTTTTGGAGGATATATTCCCACAAAACGGTAGTAAGGAATTCTAGATAAAATATGGAATATATTAGAATATACTAGAGTTTAAAAAGTTCTATACATGAACAACTAAATAATTTCATACCCTGGTGGTGGTCGTGGCCAAATTGTAGGTTGTAGTGTAGATTTATAGGTGAACTATTACATAGAGAAATCCATGGTGGATTAGGAGGTTTTGAACATGGAAATGATAATGACTCCGTCAGTGTTCCTGGTGAAGATAAATCTAAAGCCAGGTGCAGCCATGTCCATACAATAGGAAATGTTTTGAATTAAATTCCCAACATAAGCTAGAAAGGAAAAAAGACAAAATATTTCCCCTTTTGGAATTCCATTGTACGTGTCGAAGTTATTAAGGAAAATATAGTAGTGGGGTATTTTTCGGTTGAAAGGATATTTTCTATTGCAGACCTATAGTTAAAAAAGGGATATCATGGAATTGAGGAAGCCATAAAATAATGGTGTTGTTTTTTGAAAGGATCCTTGTGAAACATAAAGGATCCCATTTTATGGATGGTGGTGTATGAAATTTTTCACGGTCATCTGGTGGAGACATATGCCAAAATTATAAATAACTGGTGAATATTTCATAGTTCTCGATGTGTTGGTGAAATAATAGTAATATATTTTTCAACACACAAAATTTAATGGAGTTTTGTTGGGTGGAACGAAAAAATTTTAAGAAATTATTTCAATGATGTGATATCAGTTTTGGAATGCTTCTAAAATAATGGGAATTAATTTTAGACCATGATTAATGCCCGATTTTCATGATTTTTAGCTATCATATATTGAATTAACACTAAAATATTGGGAATATGTTTTCTATAATGATGATATTTAATGGAATATATTTATGTATTTTTTTGGATGAAATTTATTAAATTTATTGTTTGATTTTATAACCTACAATTATACTGAAAGGTGTATTAATATTTTTGTAACTGATTGGCCGATTTAAATAAGGGGAGAGTGAATTGTAGTAGGAATGAATATAAGGGATTCCTATGAATATTGAATATCTAAACTCAAAGAGAATAATTATTCCAATTGAGCATTTGGAAGAAGACATAGAGGATGAAACTCATTGAAAATCATTTCGAAGTAGATGAAGAGGAATGAATAACTATTAAAAAATGATAAAAAGTATTCCATTATCATTTTTTAGAGAAGAACATGCTACATGAGGAAGTATTCACTGATTATTAATGATCATCCCGAATTAAATAAAACATTATATCTATGTGTACATGAGGATATATGATAACAATATGATTCTAGTGAAGGAAATTTCATGTATATAAACAATTAAAAAGTTATCCTTTCCCAAAAAGTGTTTAATAGAAATAAAATTCATAGGAGTGGACCTTGGGAATCATTAGCATATCCCAAAACCATTTTTTTTGAAATTGACAGTAACGAACTGTATTGGACTATATAGTGATTTATTGCATAACACATTTCCAATGCATGCTCCTTGGAGTATCCCAATGAGGGTAAAGTTTGTAAATTCTCATATCCCTATTTTCAATATACATTAAAAAAAATTTGTCAAGAAAACATAAATTATATTAGGTGATATGGGATAATTAATTTTAATGGTAGTTAGATCCTGTTAAAATAAGATTAAAGAAATTTATCCTTAAATCTGAGAGATTACTATCATTTTAGGGATGGGACTACTGAAGGAAAAGTTATTTTCCTTGAAAAAGTAATTTCATGTACTAATTAAACCCCCTATTAGGGTATATATCACTCTAAGACCTCATTTAGTAACTAAAAAATTGTATCAAAGGGATATGATTACTTTTGTTGTATTTATTATTAATTTAACTTGACATGAAGCTGTTAACAAATTAAATATGCCTTTAATGATACAATTTTTAATATAAATCATTTAAAAAAATGGAAAATGTATTTCATTTTATATATAGAAGATTCACATGGTTCTCTATAATAAATTTTATAGAAATTGATTTTTTTTTTCAATATCTAAAAAGACTTATATTTAAAATAGATCAAAGAAACGTTGATATTTATGCATCTATTAAAAAAATAATCAATGGATTCCCTTGAATAATATGTGTAAAAGGATATATATAATTGAAATTATTACATGTGTATATATATAGGATGATATAATAAATACATAGAAAATATAATGATGATAACATTATGTCAAAATGGAAGAATAAAATATAAAATAAGGAGTCATCCCAAATAAACTCATCAAATAAGGTAATTTATGAACATAATTATATATATTATACTAAATACATTTTAGAGAAATTATTTTGTATTCTAGATTCAGTCAATGTGTTGAAAACAAGGTGTGATTTTGGGGATGAATATGCATAATAGTATGGTTTCAATTTTTGTGGATTCACATGCATTACTATAGTGGATATATAATTCTTATAAGGTAATTAAGAACAATAGAGAATAATTCACGAAGTAGATTAACCAATTATTGAATATACATATGTTTAATATAGTATTTTTAGGGGAGAATTGGTGTCCTTGAATTTCACTATGATGAATATGGGACTGAATAAGAAATAATAAAGTGACTTTCACAAAGAACACTCTTTGGATATAATAAATAAAATGGCCCCAAATAAGAATTTGAATATGATAATTATTCCAATAAAAAACTAACATTAGGAAACAAGGAAAATGAAAAGGTAAAATTCTTCAATTATAAATGTCAGTACTACAATAATAAAGAGGGAGGATGTGTAAATCTAGTGGGTTGGAGAGAAGAAAAATACATTTAATGAAAATAAGAATACCCACTCAATGAAAGTATAATCATGTGTCGTAATCCAAGATTTAAAATCATGACTAAAAAATAATTGAAATGAAAGAGGAGATTTAAAAAATAATGTGTAACTAATATTCTACTACTGTGTATTATTTTCAGACATCATTAGAATATGTTTTGATGTTAAGAAGCCCAATAATATGAGAAACAATATAATAGTGACAACAAATTAATCAACGAGAGACCCAAATGATGTATAATTATCAAGGTATATGTTTTATTTATTATAAAATAGATCTAATATCATGATATGAAAATAATAATAAATTCATGGAAGGTTATTGACACCATGAGGACCATCTCTACTCTTATAATATAGGATGAAACCGACCATATAATAAACTATAATTTTAGGATAGAAAAGAGGATCAATTTATTAGATAATGGAAATAATCTTTAATGAATGATGTATCAAGAAAAAATATCCAAATTCTCAAAAAAAATATCTTCGATGAAACAAATTAAAATATTTAAAAACATAAATAGGTTTAACAAGCTAATAGAATTGTTAAAGAATAAGTAAAGCAGAATCTACTAATGAGGAATAAGTATTTTTGGTTGGAACTCTTATCTATCAGTGAATATTTTTTAAAGTATTTCAACATAAGTCACTAAAATAAAAAATATGAAGATTCATTTGAGAAAAAATATAGAGGTGAGATCTGCTCATGCTGCTACATAAAAGGTTACTTGTTCAAGTTTGATTGATTCCACAATTTTGAAAAATCCCAAGTGAAGGCAGGATTCAAATTCTCACATCCCTAAAGAGGAGTGTGTAAGTGGTAATAGATAAATTATAACATTTCAAAAGAATTTAATAAGGAAATAGAAACAATTATTAAGTGGTTTAGTAGATGATGGAATTACATTCCCCAAATCTGAAGAATCGGAAATGAATGATAGAAGGTGATGGGTTGGTCCCACAAGGACGTCCTCTTCCCTCAAAATGAAGAAACCTGAAATAATATTCTCCACATAAAACTTTTTCTCTTACCATTTGTGAATAGGTTTATAATTAATTGGGAGATATGATCTATGGGGTGATTAATATAGAAAAAAACATATTATAGTGTTGAAAAATGATACGATAAACCATTATAAGTTGTGATACCAACAAGAAAAAATAATTTGTGTTAAGATATAATGATTTAGGGGGAGGGGTGAAAAAAATTCAAACCACCTTAACTAATATTTGGAGATTCCTATGATTAATTAAAATAAGAATTATTTTCAATGGGTATTGATTTTTATTTCAAAATTGGTATCAATTTTAGCAAGTGGTTTGGACCTCTTATAAATTTAATAATAATTTCATACTAATTGTTTAGTGTGATATATGTTGGAGATCGTAGGTTTTCTTGAGAGGTGAAATACCCAAATCATCTTGAGGGTTAATATATTCCGATGAGTGATAATGCAATATTTAAGGGTTTTTATGTGAATCTTTTTTACTACAATGAGCTCATTTCTACTAGGATTTAATGATTTTTTGAATACCCAAATGCTCGGTGGTAGTATCACTTAGTGGATCTTATTTTTAATTTTATCCATTATGGAAATTGGCTTACGGAAGTTTTCTAGTGATGGTAATTCCAAATAGAAATTCTATTCATTCTATTTTAAAGGATTTGGATAACCAAATGTTGTCAATGAAAAATGTTGAAGTTGTTTTGAAAGAGGGGGAGAATACATAGGATGAGGAAGTCCAATTTATCCTCAAATGGGGAGTAGAAGGCTAGGAGGAATCCCACATAGAAGTTGAGAAATGAAATGTGGAGTTGATAAATATAAGAGATTCATTCCATACATCATTGAGAAGAAAAGTATAAAAATGGAAACAGTTTTTTCAATTCATAGGGGAAATTGGGATTTAATCGAAGATACGAAAATTTTATTTAAGAGTAAGTTCCCTTTATTTTTTATTTCTTCCACGGGGAAGAAATTTTATTATAATTTTAAGTGTGGTATATTGTTATAAAAACATAAGGGGAAGATTGTGAGGAGTCTCAAAGGATTCTACTGTGTTTTTGATAATAAACTTACTGAAAATAGGGAAGTTTATAATAAGTATGAAAAAATTAATACCGAATAAGAAGGCCATGGTAATTCTTAGAGATTGTTAATAGTGTGCTTGATTGCATGATTAATGGATTTTATTATATGGAATATTGAATGTTTTTGTGTTAGATATATAACCCAAATGAATGAAGGAAGGATACATGTGTACATATATAAGATTATATAATGCAAGAGAGTTCCTCAAGAGTGTTACAAGACCAACCAAATATGACCACATCCTTTTAGTGGTTATGGTTATAGATCTGGTAACAAAATATATTTCATGGTAAACCACTCCTTCTCAAAAACCGTGGAGTAGAAGGAGTTATATAATATAAGAAAGGCCACACCGTGGTTAGTAAGTTTTCAAAATATGAATTAGAATCTAGTTGATGCAATTCCCACAACATAGGATGTACTGAGAAGGAAATTCCCAACATGGGTACCTATAAAGTTACGATGCCATAGTGGTCCTAATTGTGTAGTTTTTGAGGACATGTACCAACCAGTCAAGGATAATATGGTTGTGGAGAAGTCTATGGTCAAGTGGATGTGTCATATTGAATAATTATAGTTCAAAAGTTATAACATGTGATGTAACACACCAAAGAAAAAGGAATGATGGCTTAAGAGGATCACTATAAAACATGGGGAAGCTCATTATGGGTGTGGTGGTGTATGATGGTTGTGGTGGTCATCAGGTGGAGGCGAAAGAGAAAAATGAAAACAAAAACTGACTATTAAATAGTTATCAATGTGTTGGATATAAAACTACTAAATATTTTTCACCAGAATGTGCTGAAGGGTATATTGATGTGTGAAATAAAAGTTTTAGGATATATCATTATATAAATATAAGAACATTTCTTTAATTCTTCTATAATCATGTGTATCGATATAAAACTATGATTCCATCATTATGATATGGAGTTTAAAGTATTCATAAGGCGATTTAATTCATAATTAAAAAGTTATAACACATTTACTATGACGAATTTATTCATTGAACTGAGGTCATGAAATTTTTAGATGAAATTATAAGGATTTATGGGTAGTTTTTAAAACCCACAATGATGATGAATGGTTCCTAAAGAGTTTTTCAAATTACCTAGATGCATGATGAGATATAAGCGAGACCTTGTTGACCTAACCTTTTTTAATAATCCCAATTATGCATTCACATACTTTGATAATCCCAATTAATGTTTATCTCTACTATAATTCTCTCAATATATGATATTCTATTGTCAAGATGATAATATCATTAAAATAACCCTTGAAATATGTTAATCAATGTTTATCCTTGTTTATGTGAGTTCTGAAGTAATTCTAAACCATTCAGATATGTTTCTCATAAAACATACAATTGTTAGTCATTGATCCATATATAGCTACTGATAAGAGAGCTACTGATACCTAGTCTACCGATAGACATAGTATACCGATAGATAGAGTCAGTGATAATCCAAGGATCTACTGATAACCAGAGCTACCAATATGTACAGAGATACCGATGTTTGTAAACCCACTGGTAAGCAAGTTTACCGATAGAGAACACTCATAGCTACCGATACGAGCTACCGACCGACCTACTGACACAGACTAGCAACTGATATGAAGCAACTGACAGTCTACCTATACAAGTACAGAGTCACCGATACATCGAGCTACCAATAGAAAAAGAGATACCGATGGATCAAGAACTACCAATATAATGAAGTTATCGATATATAGAGCTACTGATAGAGTAAGTCTACCGATATAAGGAGTTACCGACAGAGTAAGAGCTACCCATGCAAGGAGATACTAAAACAAGTTCTAAAGACCTACCGATGGAAGGTCCTGCAACAAAAAGTCCACCGTACATGTCTACCAACAGAGGCGACTAATGATTGACTAACCAGTCAAACTCTATTCTATTAATACTATTTATTTATTAAGCTAACGACAACATTTTATGTTTTTAATGAAGTTAATGTTATTTAATGATCTCTGTTTCCATATCAGGGAACCATACCTAGTAACCATGCAAAACGTAATCAATCCTTTTTTCTGGATCTCCAAGATATAAAATGGAAGATAAATACCTAGCTGAATAGAGCCGAATAGAAGTGAATTGGTTGCATTAAGAGAGAACAACAAACCAAGAAGGCTCAAAAATCATTCAAACGTAGAGTATTCACGCAAGGCTACATATATACTCCAAGAATACTGTACATACATGAATCCAATAATTCTGAAGGAAACCACAAGCTGCATCATGAGCGACGAACTACAACCAACACTTCCTGCACTCAGGATGACAAGAAGAACCTAGAAGCAATGAAGAAAATGACACTCTGTTTTCTGAAAAGAAACCAGGGAAGGACTCAGTAACTTTTCTGACCAATCAAACGAGTCCAAAGCTGCACTGCCAATCACTAAAGCTCTTCTAAACTCACTCTCACTTACATTAGTGATTCTTTTATTTACATTTTGAGCAGTGTGTGTACCCTGTTTATTTTACACACACACTTTATCCTGAGGTAAACTCTAGGATTCTTAAATCCTCAGTCAAACTCCATAACTATTTTGTTTCCCACTATGGCTTGTGGTAGAGGTCTAGTAAGACCTGTACAGCTATGAGCTGTTGTTTGTTTTCCCACGTAGAACTGTGGTAGAGGTCTTTGGACCTGGACATTATTGCACTATTGTTAACCCTGATCCAGGGTGTGGATCATTTTATATAAATTGTTGAGAGGACTAAGTCTCGGCTTGAGACTGAACCTCTTGGTTACCTCTGCTATGATTTTTAGTTTAAGTCTTAAGTACACTATATATATTTCATATTCCACTGTTATTAATTTGAAATAAAAATTATTTTAAAACAAAATTGATAGTTAAATTAGAAAGTTTTTATACTTATTGTAAAGCAGTAAGTTAGTTTTAAAAGTTAATTTTATCTTCAGATTAAGTTAACTGAGACCTAATCAATCTTTGAGAAACTGATTGAACATTTACACTCTGTATAAATTCACTACTATTTAACTTTGTTTTTAAATTGGTGGATTTTAAGATAAATATTTTTAAAAGAAATTTTAATTGGAACTCAATTCACCCCCTCTGGAGTATCCACTCTGACAAACATTTAGTATCAATGGTTGTTTTTATTAATAAAAATTTTCAAAACATTCTATTTTTTCAACTGTGATTTTAGTTGCATCATTAAAGATCTTAAATTTCTGTTAGTCTTAAATTTTATCTCTTTAAAACTATATTCTAAATTCTAGTTATTGATAATAGTCTATAGGGTGCTTCTAGTAATAGGACACCTTTCTTCAATGGTACAAACTATGCTTAGTGGAAGTGGAAAATTAATATTCATTTAGAGAGTATGAGTTTTGATATTTGGACTGTTATAGTGTCTCAATATAAAATTCCAGAAACTGAAAGAATAACTTGGGATGAACCTACAAAGACTGCTTACAATAATAATTACAAAGCTAAGAACGCCCTGTACTATGCCTTAGGAGATGTAGAGGTTAAAAGAATTTCTGCTTTTAAAACTACTAATGAAATATGGGATACTTTGGGTGTTTCTCATGAAGGAACAACCAATGTTAAATGAATGAGATTGAATACATATACTATTAAATATGATAATTTAAAAATTAACACTAATGAACCTATTTAAGATATGTATCTCAGGTTTAATGAGATATTCAATACAATGTATTCACTTGGTAAGGTTGTTCCACCAAATGAACAAATTATGGGAATCTTGAGATGTCTTCCAGACCGATGGAGGGGCACTTCTATTTCAATCAGACAATCATGTGACATTGGAGCTCTGCCTGTGAAAGAGTTTATTGTTAAATTAATGATGTATGAGGAATAACTCAAGGTGAAAAAAGAGAAAGATGATGAACCCAAAAGAAAATCCATATCATTTAAATCTACTTTTTAGAAGATCACAGACAAAGAAAAGTTGAAATACAAATTGAATGTTCAACCAGTGATGATTTGGACTATGGCAGTGATGTTGAGATGGCTCAAATAGCCAAAAGATTCAAGAAGTTTTATAGGAAGAATAAATTATTCAGAAAATATAACTACAAAGGAATGTATGACAACAAGGGACATTGGAAAAAGGATTGGAAAAAGCCTGACAAGGAGGATGATATAGTCTGTTATGAATGCAAGAGGAAAAGACACCTCAAGACTGACTACCCAAAATTAAAATTCAAAAAGAAATATGATTATAAGGAAAAGAAGTACAAGAAATCTATGAAAGATACTTGGAGTTCTTCAGAGGACAGCACAAGTGAATCTGAAGTTTCAGATTTAGAAAAGAATCATGCCAATATGTGCTTCATGACCAACACATCTAAGGTACCTGTTTCCCCTGTTCTAAATGATTATTATTATGAAAATAATAGTGATTCAGATAATGATGAAAATTTGTATAAGGCTGAATTGTTTGAATATTGTAAAATTCTAGAATAAACATGTATTGAACTTAAGGGAAAATATATGTCCTAAAAAAACAGCATGCTCTCACAGCCAATGTTAAATCTACTCTTGATATAGAGAAGAAAAGGAATGATCAACAGTTAAAGGAAAATATAGAACTGAAAATGTCTAACGAGAAACTTAGGAAGGTCATAGAAAAAATCACAAAGGGAAAAGATACACTTACTCAAATGTTTGGTAAACAAGTTGCACCAAATTAAACTACTGGTTTTGGATACCAACCTGGATCGAGACAGTTCAGTAAAACTAAATTTATTCCTATGTCTGGAAAAAACTCTTCTAGTTCGTGTTCTGTAAATTTCTATGCTTCAACTAGTTACCCATATGGTTATAGATCAAATAATGTTTATCTTTCAAATTCTATTGATTCGGTAAATTATATGAGACCCATACGACAAATATGGGTACCTAAAGCTTTGATTTCTAACCTTTCTGGACCCAAAAAAATCTGGGTAACAATGTCATTTTCTATCTAAATCTATTTTGTAAGAAACCTTCTTGAAGAGTTATCACAAAAAGGTATGGTACTTGGAAAGTGGATGTTTAAGGCACATGTCTGGAGATTATTCATGATTCAAAAGTTTAATAAAGGTTGATGGAGGCCAAGTCACCATTGGTGATAGTTCTAAAGTAAAAATCATCGGCCTAGTCCAGATTGGTAACACTAATTCAGTATTAATTTCTAATGTTTTATTTGTTAATGGACTTAAATACAATATGTTATGTATTTCTCGGTTATGTGATGATGGCTTTCATGTTAAATTTGAAAATTATTCTTGTAATGTTTTTAATTCTACAAATGTTTTAGTATTTTTTGCTTTAAGAAATGAAAATTTTTATGTTGTTGATTTAAATTCTTTAGCCAAACAAAATGTTACTTGTTTAAAGGATTTTCATAAAGAATCGTGGATTTGGCACAGAAGAATAGGACACTGCAACATCCATTCACATAGAATGTTGACTAGGAAGAACTTGGTTAGAGACCTACCTAAATTTGAATTCCCATCAGAAAATGTTTTTAATCCCGGTCAAAAGGGAAAGTAACATAAAGTTTCTTTTAAATAAAAGAAAAAAGAGTCAACTTCTCAACCTCACGAGTTGGTTCACATGGAATTGTTTGGACCTTCTAGATTTTCTAGTTTAAATGGGAAGCACTATGTCTATGTCTTAGTAGATGACTTTTTGAGATATACTTGGGGTATACTTCTTAGCTCACAAAAGTGAAGATTGTTCTTACATTGTTAAATACTCAAAATCTATAGAAAACCTCAGTGGACTTATGATTAAAATTCTATGAAGTTATCATGGCCGTGAGTTTGAAAATCGTGAGTTTGAATCTTATTGCTCACACAATGGCTATAGTCACAACTTCTCTGCTCCTAGGACTCCTCAACAGAATGGTGTCGTAGAAAGAAGGAATTGAACCCTTCATGAAATTGAAAGAACCATGCATAAGGAGTATGATCTGCATATTTATTTTTGGGTTGAAGCTATGAATACAACTTGTTATATTATTAATAGAGTGTTAATTAGACTTGTTCTCAAGAAGAACCCATATGATCTATGGAATAACAGAAATCCTAAAGCTAGGTATTTTAGAGTCTTTGGATGCAAAGTTTTTATTCTTAATTCAATGGATACTCTGGACAAGTTTTCTTTTAAAAGTGATGAAGGACTTTTTCTAGGTTATTCTATAACTAGTAAAGCCTATAGAGTCTTTAATAAAAGAACAAAATGTGTGGAAGAATCTGTTCACATCATGTTTGATGAAACTGATCCACATGAGCCTAAAACCTCTCTTGAAAATCTTGAAGAAGATTTTTCTGTTCTGGACCATAATGATAAATCTAAAGAACCTGCTATAAAAACATCTAGTTCTGGAAATATTCCAAAATCTTCTTCTGTTGAACCCGAACATAGATATAAATTTGATATTTCTAGTCCTACCTTTACTAGATCAACAAGGATTCTAAAGAATCATCCTTTGGATGTTGTTTTTAGTAATCTTGATAGAGGGACACAGACTAGAGATTCTCTAAGAAATCAGGTTGGACATCAATCATTTCTTTCACAGTAAGAACCTAAAAATGTAAAATATGCAATCAATGATGAATTTTTGGTAATGGATATGTAAGAAGAGTTAAATAAATTTGAAAGAAACAAGTTATGGGAATTAGTTGACAGACCCAAAGACACTTTGACAATAGACTCTAAATGGGTTTTTAGAAACAAAGTTGATGAGTTTGGTAATATAGTTAGAAACAATTCTAGATTAGTTGCACAAGGATATAGTCAAGAGGAAGGTATATACTATGAGGAAACCTTTTCACATGTATCTAGATTAGAAGCCATTAGGATCTTACTTTCCTAGGATGCTCATCTGAATTTCAAGTTATATGAAATGGATGTAAAAAGTGCTTTTCTAAATGGATTTATAATTAAAGATGTTTTTGTTGAACAACCACCTGGATTTTCTAATCCTCATCTTCCAAGTCATGTTTTCAAACTATCTAAAGCTTTATATGGTTTAAAAGAAGCTCCAAGAGCTTGGTGTGATAGGCTTAGTAATTTTCTTATTTCAAAAATTTTTACAAAAGGGATTTCTGATCCAACTCTTTTTATTAAATGAATTTATAATGATTTTTAATAGATCAAATCTATGTTGATGATATTATTTTTGGATCTTCTAAACATTCTTTATGTACTGAATTTTCAAAAAGTATGCAAAATGAATTTGAAATGAGTTTAATTGGTGAACTTAAATATTTTCTTGGATTTCATGTTTTTCAAAATGAAAATGGTATTATTTTGAATCAAGGTAAATATAAAAATGATCTTTTAACACATTTTGGTTTGGATAGTATTAGGGAAAGTGATACTCCTATGAGTACTGTTTGTAAATTGGATGCAGATGAAACTGAGAAACCAGTAGATCAAACCAATTATAGAGGTATGATTGGAAGATTACTCTACCTTTCTTCTTTTCAACCAAATATTATGTTTAGTGTGTGTATGTGTGCAAGATTTCATGCTAATCCAAAATAATCTGATTTTCTTGCTGTTAAAATAATTTTTAAGTATCTTAAACACACTGTAAACTTATGTTTGATTTACCCCAAAGGACAATCCTTTGAGTTAATGAGTTATTCAGATGATGAATTTTCTTGTTGCAGGTTTGATAGAAAAATAACATCTTGAATATTTCATTTATTGGGAAAACCCTTAGTATCTTGGTGTAGTAAGAAGTAGAATTTTGTACCTTTGTCCACTACCTAAGTAGTGTATATAGCTGCTAGTAGTTACTATGCCCAAATTCTGTGGATGAAACACATTCTTTTGGACTATAGATATGACTTTAAACATGCTTCAATCAACAATGATAACAGTAGTGTAATTAACATTTCGAAGAACCCTATGTCTCACTCTAGGACCAAACAAATTGATGTAAGGCAGCATTTCTTGAGATATCATTACCAAAAGGGTGATATTATTCTTGATTTTATAGGTACCGAACATCAATTAGTTGAAATTTTCACCAAACCTTTGAGTTCGGATAGGCTCAGTTATATTAGGCATGAGTTATGTATGATTAATCATGATCGATATCTATATCATCGATAAATCCTCACCGATAAATCCCCACCAATAAATCCTCACCGATAAGTCCTCACTGATAAATCCTCACCGATGTAAATTCCCACCGACATACCTCACTGATAAGAACTCTCACCGATAAACCCTACCGATAAGTGCGCTGTTTTAAACTTTTGTCTGCCGCCAGAATCTGGATCATTTGTACTTTATTTTATTTATTTATTTATTTTATGATTCCTAAATGATAAAAACTATGTCCTAGATACTTCTCAATCCACTGAGTCTCAAACCCTTTTCCCTCAAACCTTATCTCTCGAATCCTTCGAGAACCCTAAATCCCTCAAACCAGTGATGGAAAAAACCAAACATCCTTCTTTTAGAGATATTGCTGATGATCCTAAGGAAAATAAGCAAAAGTTTGAGCCAGAATCAAGTGGTAGTGTTGGTAGAACTAGGTCAGGTAGGTGACCAGTAAATCCTCATTTGCAGAATAGAGTTATTGTGATTGAAAAGGAACTCTACGTGGAATGGATGCTGCCTAGAAAATCGCTAGTGCTCGAAGTGATGGAAGATCAAAAGTTGTTAGATTGTTTTTCAAACAATAATGGCCCCTACTATCCAAATATTGTGAAGTAATTCTATGAGATTCTATGCTTTGAGAAATCTGAAAATGAGAACCGAGTGACATCTTATGTAAATGGAAAGGAGATATATTTCTCATATATTGAATGTGCCGAATGCTTGAAGGTTCCGTATGAAGGTGTGTCTGGATTTGTCTCGAAAGATATGCCACCTTCAAGTGATATTTTCGATTATTATACTACTTTAGAAGAGCATACTGGTGATGGAAATCAATGACAAGTTGTAGATGTAGAAATGGATGGAGAGAACAGATTAATGTTCAAATTTGTTCAGCATGTCTTAATACTGATGATAAGAGACTTTTCAAATCTATGATATCAAGATATTTATCTCATGCATCTCTTGAGACACTGTGTGAAAGTAAATCTGTGCAGATGGGTGATGTTTCAAATGGAAGACATGATAAGACCGAAATCAAAGACCAATGCCCTATTCTTTTCCAAGTTGATCTTTGTGATGATAAAAGTAAAAGGAATAGTTGAGTCTCCTGATGAGACAGTGGTAGTAAAGAACACTTTCTGTATCACCATTACAGTTTTCAAATACATGAAGATAAATTGGAACCCATGGAAATGAGAATGGGTTAATGATGATAAGAAGGTCTATGATAAGTTTAATCCTATGGATCATCCTTCAATTTCGAAGGATATGAGGGATCTAGGTCTGAGACCTGATGAAGATGAGACAAAATACAGTGATGATTTAGAAGAGGAAGAGTCCTCTACTGATGAAGGAGGAGACCCATACTTACCTCCTATCCCAGCTCCTGCAAGTCTAGATCAATAGAAATCAGATAAGAAATAAGCTGCTTTAGAGGATGTTGAAGAGGTTGCTTTAGAGAATGAAGAAGATGTTCATGAGAGTTAAGTATCTATGTCAGCTGATTTGAACCTTAGTCCAATGATTGGACAATGTTTAGTTCCTACTAAGGATGAAAATGAAGTTGACATACCCTTTCCTATTTTGTAAGACCCTCCTACTGTAGCAGAGAAAGAATTGATAGTTGAAGATTCTCCTAAGAAAGGAAGACCTGCTGAGATTGCTGCTGAGAATGTTCTTGTTATTCTTGAGGATGCACCCATTGAGGGGGAGCACCAAACCATGTTTGGATGTGTTACAATGGCTGTTGATATTGAGGATTGGGCAGAAGGCCCAGGTTTTGTATTCTGTGTTTTAGACTATCCTGATTTTGATAATGACACATCTCTAAATCGACCAAAGATTATTTATGATGTTGAGAATAAATTTCTACTTGAAGATGTGGTCAGAATGAATGACCTGGATATTCTGAAGAAAAAGAATAAGGACAACTTTGTGGAAGTGGTAAATAAGATGGATGTTTCTCTAGTATCTTCAATTCAATCGATTATGACTGACTCAATGGTCATTTTAGCATCTAAAAGAGTACCCGTTGCAATTTCACCCGTGGATGTGATTACCGAGACTGATCTGGAATCCTTAACGAATGAGCTACAAGAGTCTTTTAGTGCCTCAGTTGCTGAGATGAAGCACTGGTTTGCTGAAGAGATGACTCTGTTGGAAAGATCCTTTGAACTCTCTATAGGTTGTAATTTGTCAAACTTTATGGAAGAAATAGTGGAAGATGTTAAAGACTTCCAGACTCATGATTCTAGACTGTAAGTAGATCTTGAAGCACTAAAGAAACCGGTTATCTCTTTAGATTCTTACATGAGTTTGAAATCCAAAGCTGACAGGGACTTAGACTATGTCAAGTGTGTGGTAATCCAGATGGTTTCAGTGTTCGATGGTTTTAAAACCTCCATGAAAGATCATGTTAAATCCCATGATTCCCATGTTAAAAATCTTATTAGTGGGTTGACAAAAAACTTCAAGGAAACATTATCTTTCTATGTTGGTTCTGTTGCTTCCAGACCATCAGTGGATTTGGAACAGATTCAAGCTGTGATGAAGCAAGAGCTTGGTTCAGTGTCAACCAGTGGCTCTGTGGAATCATCTGATCTGAGCAAAGTTGTGCTATCTACTAGAGATTCAGCTAGAGAAATAATGAAAATAGTCCAAGACTATATGAGAGAAGCCTCTGCCTCTCAGAAATAAGTGAAAGACAAAGTGGACTCTAATTTCCAAAAAATTTACACAAAGAACCAAATGACCAGCCATTTCATGCTTCTGATAGAGAATATGATGCTGCCTCCTGTAAATCAAGACTTTAGAGAACAAGTTAGAAAGCTAAGGTAAATGACTCTAATGTTGGACAAATTCAGGGATAACAAGGATGTCTTCATATCTGCAATGGAGAGAGGAGGATAAATAATTATGTATTTTAGAAATATTTTTCTGAATTTTCTGCATGTTGATGCTCAACCAGTGATTGTACCTCCAGCCTTACCTGCCTTTGCCTCTACTGCTTCTCCTGTTCAGATGACTACTACTCAAGCAATTCAAAGCCTCACACCTATGATCACCCAAAGAACTCCTCAGTATAGGACAAGCATAGTTTCTATGGCTCGACCTCCTGTGATCATCACTGGTGTTCTTAAGCCTTCACCTGAATCCACATCATCTGAATCCTCTATTGATCCAAAGGGAAATTCACATATTGATAATGTGGATTGAACAAGCGGCTAGGATGTTTGATAGAAATTCCTTGTATTTTATTCAATCTATGTACCTTTTTCCTACATTTAATGAAAGTGGACTTTTGTTATTTCTCATTTTATTCCTACTTTTAGTTACTATTTCCCACCTTTTGATTATCACAAAGGGGGAGAAATATTTTCCCATGATTCTAAAAAGTGGGAGAAGTATTAAAGGGAGACTAAAAATGGGTAGTACGTATCAAAGGGGGATAAATTTTATCTATGGAAGAGTTATCATGATTTTCCCCTCTAATACCATTACATTCAGTTATCTAATACCATTTCATTTAACTCTCTGATACCACCTAATTTTACCTCTAATATCATTTCATTTAATTCTACCTCTGATAAATTATGTTCTATAACATACTGTTTTATCTGAGATAATTGCATTTACTGAAATATCCTCTAATACAATTTCTCACTATTTTAAAACTATGATATCATAAGCTGTGATTATCAAAAAGGGGGGGATTGTTGACCTCAACTATTTTGATAATCCCAATTATTCCTTCACAGACTTTGATAATCCCAATTAGGGTTTATCTATATTATAATTCTCTCAATATATGATATTCTATTTTCAAGATGATAATATGATTAAAATAATCCTTGAAATATGTTAATCAATGTTTATCCTTGTTAGTGTGAGTTCTAAAGTAATTCAAACCCATTCGGATATGTTTTTGGAAAAAACAGACAAGTGTTAGTCACTGATCCATGTATAGCTACTGATAAGAGAGCTACCGGTACCTAGTATACTGATTGACATAGTCTACCGATAGACAGAGTCATCGATAAGCCACGGATCGTCCGATAACCAGAGCTACCGCTATGTACAGAGCTACCGATGTTTGTAAACCCACCAGTAAGCAAGTCTACTGATAGAGAACACTCAGAGCTACTGATAAGAGCTATCGAACGGCCTACTGACACAGACTAGCGACTGATATGAAGCAACTGACAGTCTACCGATACAAGTATAGAGTCGCTGATACATCGAGCAACCAATAGCAAAAGAGCTACTGACGGATCAAGAGCTACCGATATAATGATGTTACTGATATATTGAGCTACAGAAAGAGTAAGTCTACTGACAGATGGTGTTACCGATAGAGTAAGAGCTACCCATGCAAGGAGCTACCGATACTAGTTCAAAAGAGCTACCGATGGAAGGTCCTGGTATATAATGTCCACCGTACACGTCTACCAACAGATGTTACCTATGATTGACCAACCAGTCAAACTCTATACTCTCAAAACTATTTATTGGTTAAGATAACGGTTACTTTTGATTTTTTTAATGCAGTTAATGTTATTTAATGACCTCTCTTTCCATGTCAAGGAACCGTACCTAGTACGCAAAAAATAAGTAATCATTCCTTTTTCCTAGAGTTGAATGCTATAAAAGGGATGATAAAGACCTCGATGAAAGGAGACGAATAAAAAGTGAAGTGGTTGCATACATAGAGTATAATAAACCAGGAAGGCTCAATAGGAATTCAAACGTGGAGCATTCATGCAAGGCTCCATATATACTCCAAGAATACTAGACATACTTGAAGTCAATCATTCTGAAGGAAACCACAAGCTGCATATTGAGTGAGGAACTACAACAAACACTTCATGCACTCAGGCTGACAAGCAGAACCTAGAACTAAAGAAGAAAATGACACTCTGTTTTCTAACCAAAAACCAGAGAAGGACGCAGAAGCTTTTCTGACCAATCAAACGAGTCCAGAGCTGCACTGACAATCACTAAAGCTATTCTAAATTCACTCTCACATACTTTAGTGATTCTTCTATTTACATTTCGAGAAATGTGTGTACCCTATTTATTTTACACACACACTGTCTCTTGAACTGAACTTTAGGATTCTTAAATTCTTACTAAAACTCCATAACTATCTTGTTTCGCACTCTGGCTAGTGGTATAGGCCATGTAAGAACTGGACAGCTGTGAGATGTTCTATGTTTTCCCACATAGAACTGTGGTAGAGGTCATTGGACCTGGACAATATTGCACTATTTTTAACCCCGATCCAGGGTGTGGATCTATTTATATAAATTGATGAGAGGGCTAAGTCTCATCTTGAGACTGAACCTCTTGGTTACCTATGCTGTGCTTTTTAGTTTAAGTCTTATGAACACTATATATATTTCATATTCTGCTGATTTTACTTTGAAATACAAAAGTATTTTAAAGATAATTTGATAGTAAAATAAGAATGTGTTTATACATATTGTAAACCAATAAGTTAGATTCAAAAGTTAATTTAATCCTCAGATTAAGTTAACTGAGACCTAATAAATCTTTTAGAAACTGATTAAACATTTACACTCTATATAAATTCACTATAGTTTAACTTTGTTTTCAAATTGGGGGATTTTAATATGAATATTTTTAACATAAATTTTAATTGGAACTCAATTCACCCCCCTCTTGAGTATCAACTCCGACCAACAGACCTATTCATTTTTACTATCCAAACATAATGATAATAGTAATTATATGATACGGGGTTCGATGAAGCAGAGTTTGATTCCCATTGAATATTGTTCTAAATAAGAATAATAGAAATTAATTTATATGAAAAACAAAGAGGCAATGTAATTAAATGTTATTCTATATTGAATAATGTGTTTTATGGAGAGTTGTTCACTGACTGTGATTGAGAATCCCAACTTGATGATGATAGAAAATATATCCATACTCTAGGATTCATTCCAAATAATTTACATTGATAAAGGGTCATATGTGTCCATAAACTATGAGAAGGTGATCCTTTCCATTGTAGTGATAAAAGGGAGAAAAATTCAATGGGGGTGACCCTTGAAGCTCATGATATTTCCCTAATCCATTATAAAGGGTGTGAATCATATGAGGAGTTGTGAGCATTATAGTGATTTGGATAATGAAATAGTGTCAATTCATTATCATTGGAGTAGCATAATGTTAGTGAACAGAGTAAATTCTATTTCCATATATACTTTAGTAATTAATAATAAAATTTATTTAGGAAACCCTAATTAATAATTGGTAACCTGGGAAAATGTTAATAGGTAATCGGTTTGAGTTAAACAAAATAGCATAAAATGATACATCATGGTTGATGGGTCATGATATTTTTGGGTAGTGAGTGTTAAAGGAAAGGAGTTAAACTAGATAAGTAATTATATACCTTGATTCACCCCTGTTAAAGTATATATCACTCAAATAATTGGAACAATTATCATCGATTTATTCCCTCCATCACAATATGGTCTTCTTTCATTCAGTTCCGCACTATTTTTTTCTTCAGCAAGGCTCACTACCCAGCTATGAGTACACCACAACCAGACTCTTAAAAGATATTTTGATGGGGGGGGGGGCAGATAAGTCTTATAAATAATTCCTAATATTCGTCCATTCATGATTTTGGAAATTGTTTCAACCACAACACTGTGGTGAACATTTTCCATTCTAGGTCTCCTGTATCAAGTAGCCTTAAAACGTAGTTAAAACACTACCTTTTCAAATTATTTCTTGAAATATTCCCCTCATTTCATTCCTTATGTTCATGCATACCCCAACATATCTCTAATACTACTTGAAAGGATCATGGATGAAATCCCTCTATTACAATAATTTCCTCTTTGGATCACTACCTAATAGTTTTGTTCCTTATCTGGGATCATTAACTACATAAGGGATCACTTCCACCTCACTCTAAAAAAGCATTGTGATTGGGGGGGATTGATAAGATATACAGTCAATTCATAACACCCCAATCACAATTTGGTACTTGCGTTCCACCAACACAATATGGCCCTCAATGGCCATGCTATGGAATCTTTATCCTATACCCCTAAACACCATGATATCACACCTTTTTTTTGACATTTTAGATAATTATATTATTAGATAAAGTATAATAATTAATATAATAGACATACTATTTCATTGGAATATAATATAATATTGGAAAATATTTTTTTATGTATTTTTAATTTTGGATGAACACCATGACCTATTGACCAAGGCATACTATTTTTCAATAAATAATATTCGTAACATCATGAGAAGACACTCTCCTTCCATGATACACTTATGAGGCTACAATATTCTTTTCAGTTTTCCATCTGGAAAAAAATTTTATCTCCGTTTATTCTACTATATTATAAAATATAGTATTTGGTTTTTCTATTTTGTGTTATTTGAAATATTATAAAATCAATAAAATATTTTTATGTCTATATGTTTACATTTTAATTACTATTCCACTATCCCATTTTTTTATACATGTAGTTTAACAAATACATGATACATGAATCTCTATAATATTTAATTTAAAATTTAAAATTATTGACACACATTCTTTTTTAGGATCCACAATATTTTTTCCTATTACATTTAATTGATTTCGAATATAATAATATAAAATGTTATTTTCTTCCATCGAGTCACTATATTTCTTTTAGAACATAAATATTTGATCCATATCAAATATTACATTTTCAATGTACTCTACTTCTTGATGAGAATAACATTTTTTATTTTTGAAAGACCTTATCTCCTGTTCCCTATTATAGGATCCAAAATAAAATATCATATCATATGTACATATTTTATAATTTTTCCTCAAATATCCAAATTAGTTATTACCTATAAATTTCGGTTGACAATCATTTTTAAACATTGTATGAATTACATACATTGTATGAATTTTTTCGTCAAAATTTATTTTTCACATACATTGTCTGAATTTTTTGATCTTTTAAGAAATCCAACTTATATTTTCACTAATAATGGTTCATCATAAAAGATATTATGTGTTATTCATTTAAAATGGAATTTATTCCATAAAATGAGCCAATTTCTTCAATATATTATGGGTTTTAGTGAAAGACAACACCTTTTTGAAAATATTATCTCCCTAGGAAAATCAAAACACATTCTATATTTCTCGATCATGAATTTATTTCATTCATAAAAATAATCATTAAGCCTAAAAACATTGGTACATAAACTCTAAATAAATTCAAATAATCTATAATATTATTACTCCACGTGAAGTAATATGCTCTATAAAATATAAGTGTTCTTATATCTTGATAAATGATAAATAGATAGGATAAAAAAAGATAAACATGGGTGAATTTGTTTATATTGATAACTAATGATTTGATATCACTTTATAGGACCACTAGAAACTTTTAATAACCATGGGGGTGAATTTGTGTTCAACGTATATAAAATTATTTGGTAAATTCAATATTTATAGTTCATTTAAATATTGACCAATGTGTAAGTAGGTTTTTTATATCTCTTAATTACACTTTTTCTGTGTAATTATTTTAGCCTCATCCTTGCATAACACAACTCACCCATAAAAACTGACACGTAAATGGGGTATACATAATTTTATATAGTTCACCGCAATTTTTGGATAATCTAAGGGGGTGTGAGAAACTCCCTACAATTAAATAAGAATAATAGTAGACATCATTGATCTAATTAATGTTTGATAATGTCACACATCTCACATTTATATTACAGTACAATGGTTTGTTTAACTCATTTTCCCACTATGTCCCACTCCTTATGTGTTTTATTCCATTTAGTGTTGTGTATATCACTATGATACAGACACTCATATAGTTAAAAGATAAGTATGGGAATGATTTAACCATATTATGGCACTATGTTGTAGCTCAGATTAGATGACCTCTTCCCTAGGCTAGCTTCATCCTCATTATCCACCATTGTTTGTATTGTATGATATGAAATATACATATATTCCTCTCCTTCTCAAAATTACATAGTTCAGTAATCTTAATGTATAAATCTAGCTCTCATTTATTGATTCATAAGAATAAATATATAATTTGAATCATCTAATCTATTTTCATTAAACAAAAACCACTAATGTCATATCAGTACATGTCTCCACCACCATATCAATATTTGTTCCACCTAAAAAAATATATATCATTTGGGGACTCACTTAATTTTTTTATTTTCTTATCATATTCATTTGTTAGATCAGTCCAAATGTTTCCCCTTCATAACCAGTACAACACATTTTCTTACTAGTGTGAACTCTATTTATTACTTTATTCAACATTAATTTTCTTATTTAATTATCTTTAGAATATTAAAATAATTTAGTATTTTTGAATAATTATCAATTGTTAGTAATCTTATATTTAATTATTAAAAATTTTACTAATTTTCAAATTATATAACTTGTTTTTTAAATTGTTTATTAATTTTTTAATAATTTAATGTTATTTTTTTATTAACATTATTTTTATAATTTTTTTTCTTATATAAATGATTACTGAGGTTTATTTCTATTCTTCAAATTGAATAATTTTTTTTTCATTTAACGTTTTTTTAAAAATAATTATCATTCCTTTATTTGATTAATTATTTTTAAATTTATTTTTATATTTTATAAATCTTAATATGTTTTATTAAAATTTTATTTAGCTATTTTTTATTTCACTGTATATATTATTATTTTATTTTATTTTATTTTGAATACTTTTAATTAATTCATATAATATGTTAATTAAATCTGTTAAATTGAATAAAATATTTTTCCCTTTGTTTCATTTAAATTTAAATTATTTTTTCCTTTATTTTTTAATTTTTAAAATTTATTTACTATGATTTTTTCAAGTGATTGTTTCTACCACTAGACACCACATCTACTTCCCAAAAAACTGCTAATACGAACAGCATTTCAAATATCGTTGAACCCGCAACCATAGGTGGCACATAGATCTACTGGACCATCCTACATCTGCCAATGATTTACCATTCACCCCACACATCCATCATAAATTACCCTCTATTGCTTACATTTTCCAGCAATAGATTGAATCTAATAGTGCTCCATCCCATATCTACCGGGCCCCTTCCAAATACACTACTTTAACCAGAACATGGCATCCACCGCTGATCAAACATCCATCATTCTTCTTTCCTAATCCACCACAAGTATCCACTAATATATAAATCTACCAATACAAACATAGATCCACTATTTAACATCCGAAGCCAATAGAAACACCAATATACCACCACACTTCTTTCACCACCTCTGAGCTAAAATGCACTACTAGTAGACGAATGAACATGAAAATAAAGAGTCCCAACATGGCTAATTAATGTGAGAAAAATCCATATACTGCTATTGAAAAACAATACAGAGAAAATAGAATTTAAAGAATAATAATCCTAACCATATATGAATATATGTAAAAAATTGATCCATCACACCCATGGAAGAAGTTGATGTTGCCCGTAGAGATCGGAAACTGATCGTGTCATTCAATCGCGACTACCTTTTGGAGCCACCCAAAGGTTGAGGCCCCCTATTTCCTTAAAGAAATCGAACACCCCCTTTATTTTATTTTATATATATATAATTATACATATAATATAATATATAATAATTAGAATAAGAAGATATAAATTATATGAACATATATATAACAATAAGTATATATATAATTATATTTTTTAATTAATATTTATATTTTTATTGGTTTATATGAATATATATTATGTTTATATATTTTATTAAATACTAATAAAAATATAATTATTATAATATCAGTATTTTAATTGGATAATTATTTTTCTCTGCTGGTATTCCAAGTTGAAAGGCATCATGCACCTAACTTTTATGGTTTCATTACTAAATGAATGCAAATCAGGGTACACCGAAACCATTAGGAGTCAATAGAATTGTTATGATATAATTTTATCATGGGAAGAAATGGAATGATGGCATACTGAAATTAGTTGGTAGTGGAATTTGATTAAACCACCTATGAAGAAGTTGGATAGTGACATACCATGTATAGAAGGTTGGAAGAGGATACGAGTAGTGACAATGAGCACATAGGTGAGACATAAAATATATTTGTTTTATGAGGAGTATTCATGATTAGAGATAAATTGGGGGAACCCATTAACAAACCTTCTAACCCATTCCAAAACCATCAGTTCGACGATCAACAACACCGCAACCATTCAATAGAACATAGAGGTAGCAAACAATGGAGCTGGGATAAGGATCTAGAGTTGGATCAAGTGATAGGAAATAATATAGTGAGAGTTGTTTCTTTATCTATTTTCACTTGATTTTTTTGTTTTCATGCATAGCTAAATCAATTTGTTGAATTTAGGTTGTGATGAAATGCTTCATTTTTTTCATATGCATAGTTAATAAAATTTTTTAGTTGAATTTATGTTTCTTTTTATTTTCTATTCATTTATGATTTTTAAATTAAACATCTATAGAACTGATAGGTGACTACACTGAACCATTTCAACATGGAACATTTTCCAAATTACCAAAAATTGTAAAGGGTTAATTATTTTCTACTTCATAACGAAAACGTTGATTATAATGTTTCGTGAGAGAGATCTAAAATAAATAGGGTTCATCAAAAAATGGAATTTTATTGAAATAAAATAATAATGGATCTATACGTTTTATAAAAATACTAAATAGTTATATTAATTTGATCTGAATCAATGAATATAACATTAATCAGTTCGATGCTGTCTAAGGAACCTTAATTCATCAATTTTTTTAACTCTATTCTTTGATAACAAATCCGAAATTCATCCATTTCACCTTATCCTAGAAATTTAACCATTTTCATTTATATTTTTCTTATTTTGGGTTGTTTAGTAATTTTTCTTATCACACAGACCAAAATTAAGCCTTCCCTATGCAATAGGTACCCACACTCACCATATACTGGTTTTAATTAGGGTTCATTGAATTTTAATTTATGTGTAAACTGAGACATCATGGTCAATGTTTGTCTTAATTTCTGGGAATGTAATGTTATAAAGTCTCAAAAAAGAATAAAAAGTATATAAATAATAAAAAAATTGAAAATATAGAAATTGAAAAAAAACTTATAAAAACTATAAAAATTATCAATTCTACTTCTTATAAATTTATATACCAACAATAAAATCTAATTTAGATACTTTAAATAAAATTTGGGAAATCAATCAACATGATTCTGGACTTCTAAAAAATCAATTTAGTAATGGGAAATCGAGAAAATTTGGGTGAAAATCAAAATATAAATGTTGCACAGCTGATAGTTCCTTCTCATGAGAGACCTAGACTTAGGGAGTTTCAAATTCCACTGACCTCAAGAAATTATTCTTGTATATAGTTTTCCCCAAGGACTATGAACCATGAGATAAAAAAATATCACTTTTCCCAAATTCCATCATTCAATGAAATCCATATAGAATAATCAATTGATTTTATTTTAGGATTTTATATTTTTTTACAATAACATCCTCTATGAGGTTTTAGTGAGGAGGAGTTTTGGTTAAGGGTTATTGGATTTTTTCTTAATGGGAATATGATGACACGGTTTCTAAATATAGATGAAAACATATTTGAAACCAAATATGAGGTGTTCAATTCTATTTTATGCAAATTATACCCTCATAATACCACCATATAAGTGAGGAACATGGTCACTATATTTCTATAAGATGATGGAGAGATGTTTCATGAGATATAGGATTGGTTTTTAAGTCTTATTAAGAAATGTAGTAATCACTAGTTATCTCCCCACCTGCTCATTGATTAATTTTACAATTCCCTCACCCCTTACAGTAAGAATCTAGTTGATCTATCTTGTGGGGTGACTTCTCTGATTAAAATATTCATGAGAGCAAGAAACTGTTTGATAAACTGACCCAAAATTACCAACCCAAGTTCACTAGAAAAAAACTATTCATTAGGATGAAACAAATACCAAAGTTATTGTTGTTAATTACTATGCACTTAGGGAATAGTATTGTCACTCTGGTATGATTGGTCATAATCAATTATGTTGTCCCAATATTGAACTACCTATATAATTTTAGGAGATATCCAAGTTTTTGGATTATAGGGATATAAATCAGGGTGACCAATATTGATTCTAGAATTATTATAATTGTGGATACAAAAAACAGCCAACATGAATTGTAAATAATGAAGAATATCAAACAAAAATCTATCCCATCTTACCAAAATCATCCGAAGACTAACTATTCAAATCAATATTGGTATAAATCATCATATTTTGAAAGAAAACTTAAGGGAATATTGTAGTAGGTGATATATGAAATTGGTTCTTGAAAAAAATATATATTATATAATTCAAAATATAGAAAATTAAATTGGCCAAATCGCTAGGCATCAAGAACGAATTGATAAAGGAAAACAACCCAACAAAACTTCGTTTAACCCATGAAAAAATATGATAGAAGTATTAACCAGATAAATCCATAAAATTTGATGACCTGTTAGGGAACTATATTGGAATGATGAAATTAGTGATTAAGGTGAAACTATATAAAAAAATCTAGAAATTCAAAAATCCTGAAATTTGGGATGATATGAAGATTCAGAGAAAAATGATAACCCCATATATGAAAAATCACAATAAAAAGGAAAATTAAGTGGGTATTAACAAAGTAGTGAAAGAAGAATGCGATGTTTGATGATGATGAAAATAACCAAACTATTTTGAAAAATTAACGACCAAACATCACTTTTTCACAACGGTCGAAATATAACAATGAACCAGATTAGATCATGGGTCTTAAAATGTCTAGGAGTTTCAATGTCAACATGTCCTTTATGTACAATTTGAAAAAACAACTATTTTATCAAAAATATAGTAAGATGTTATTATAAATCATGAGGAATCTTGGTGAGAGGGAAACTATAAATTTGAGTGAGAGGTGTAGTGCCATATTTCAAAAGAATGATCCTCCAAAACTGAAGGACCACTGTAGTTTTTTCATATCTCATAAAATGGGTCATGGTGGATATATTATGTTCTTATGTGATCTTGGAGATATCATTAACATTATTATATACACCCTTATCAAAAGTTTGGGTCTTATGGGCATGAAACCTACTTTAGTGTCACTAAATCTAGTTAACAATTCACTTATATAAAATTATGGGAGGGTAGAAAAATTATTAGTTGATATTTTTAAACTATATTTTCTCCTATATTTCCAAATTATACATATTGAGTGTGATAAATAATTTCCAAGTAGTTTAGGTAGGTCATTCGTCGCAACTGATGGAGCTTTCAACGATGTATTAAAGGGTACACTTACCCTCCGAGATGGTCAGGCCCAAGAGGAATTTCATTTTTACATGGAGCATCTTATTAGGGTGTGTTTTCAGTTGAAATATGTTGTCGATGAGGTGTTTATATTAGGTATTAGAAAATAAAATCACCATCCATATAAAGATTTTATCACTAATTCTATCAATGAACATTTTGAATAACATTTTGTTGAATATGTTTCTACACATGTACTGGAAATATTGTGTTGAGTTGAGATTCAAATTAAAAAAATACAATAGTAAAAACCATTAATTGGTACATTATATTCCAGGTTTTATTATATAATTTTTTTCTAAACATGTTCATTGTATAATAAAATCCTTTATTCCAAACCTTGATGCTCATTAATGTTTTGTAAAAACTAAGGGAAGTATTTAGAGTCATGGTGTTTATTTTTTAGAGGGTAAAAGTGTTGTAGATGTTGATATATCTTGAGTTTGGTTCAATTCATCTTAAACTTGAATGTGAGTTTTTGGATATATTAAAAGTGAGCTAGAGGAGATTGTAGGGGTTTTTATTGAAATAGATAGAAGGTATACCCATTATTCTTTGCACCACATGGATGAAGAAATTATTTTCAATGAGATTGAGAGATTATTATTAGAACTTTATGATTCTCCAACTGCCTCACCAATGGTTGTTTCATTTTTATTTTATTTTTTATGATAGTGAGCCACCTACAACAACTGATGTTTCTTTTCCTCAACATGTAAATCTTTCAAGTGCGGGGAAATTATAGGGGTGCCCATTTAGTGTGAAGTAGATCATCATTGTTATCATGCTAAGCTACATTCTTCTTTACCAGAATATGTTGGTAATTTTGTTTAATTAGAATATATTGGTGGAATGAGTCTTATACATTGACTTCTGATTTTTTTTCATAGGGATTCACAATGCTATTGTGTATCATGAGTTTTATTTTTTGGACAAGGTAAAATTTCAAAAGGAAATACGCACGGCCTATTTAATGATGTATCATACCAATTGAATGACTATTTATAATATCATTATGGGATTGAGTCAATATTGGGACTATAAAACATACACATTAGGGAAGGAAATCCATGATTTTTCATTTATTTATATTTTACTTTCTATTTCAATAAATTATCCTTTCACATTTATCTATCTCCCAAAATATGTAACCCAAATTTTTATAGTTTCAATTGGATAATGTTTCCCTTTATTAGTGGATTTATTTTCAAATATTAGTCTTCACTAACCATGAGATAGAAGTAGTGTGTGACAGGTAATGCACCATTATAAGTGTTCTTGGGGAAGACAGGTGACTATAAAAAATGTTTATAGTTGGTTTTGATATCATCTTTCTACAGGAAGAGTATGTTAGTACTTCAATTCCAGAAGGAGATGAAAGTGGAGAAAATAGGACAAAACTTCCCAAAACTCAAGCTCTATTCAATTTCAAATTCTATTTTAAATGCAGAAATATATCACGTTCATTTTTTCAAATATATAGGAGATACAAATTCTCAACTATAGGACTATTTTAATTTTTTATGAGGGTGGTTACATATCTTTTTTCCAATATTCATAAGAGATTTTTTTATTTTTTGTGTAAATATATTAATTCTTCTTAATTTTTATTATAATATTTCTATTTATTTTTTATAAAATTATTACAAGCATTATAGAATTTGTGATTTAGACTTGTTGGTAACTTTTACATTTTTAAATTACCACTGAACACCAAATTTATACTAACTACCTGATTTGTTTTTTTCTCCATTGAAAATCAATTATATGTTCAACTATAGCATGGATTTTGTTAGAATAAATAATTTTTCTATAATTTACTTTTTGGTAGTGGGTGGTAGGGTTCCCTTTTCTATTATGAGACCGATTTGAGTACTGGGTAAAACATTTTTTTGGTCATTACTATCACCCCTCAAAATAACATCTATTTTTTGATACATTTATGAATCTTTTTTCAATCAATTCTATTTAACAATGTATCCCAATTTGAGAATCAATAACGGGGACATCATTGAATTTTTAGTTTGGGAGAGGGGTCTTAGATAAGCTAAATTGTGATTCCATGATAACACAATTTTTTTTTTCAAATTTACTCCATCACAATATTTAAATTCCTTTTTTTGTTTTGAATAGAATCAACATATAATAAAATAAAAAAAAATTTCATCCATCTTCGGTGATAATAGAATTCTAGATTGAGGTGTTTCTATGTGAGATAAGTTTCTAGAAATTCATGAATACAATGTGTTTGTGACCCACTTTTTATGTTTGCATAGGAAACTAGGAATGGGAGTGTGATAAAAGATATCTTTTTTATTTTTTATCTAATACTGATAATACTTGATATTTAAATTTGAACATATAGACATTTTTCTTTTAAAAAAACATTTTTTTGGGATAAATAAAATTATAATCATATAAGTACTTTGATTTTAGAGTATATTGGGAAAATGTTATCCCATAATGATACTTTCAGATAAGGTAACTGAGTGTGTTTCGGTGTTTAAAAAAACTAATTTCATTTTCAACAAGAAATTTTACTGTTATTTTACCAAGAAATATTATCGTGGAAAATTAAAATATAGGGCCTTGTAAAAAATGATCACATTTAGGTGAGGGAGATTTTGAAACCAAATGAAATAGTGGATAATTGATTTGTTTAAAAATGATTTCAGTTTTATCAATAAAGTTAAACCATGATACTTTTTGTTGTAAAACCCTGGGGTCAGGGATAAATTCTGATGTCTCTTGTAAATATTTGAGTTTGACATTTATCTAAGCAGTTTCCCACTAGGTACTAGAACCCATTTGGAATTTAAATAAGGTAGTGAGTGATATTATCCTTAGAGGAATTATTTTATAAATAATTAGAGTTACTTTTGATCTCCTTTGATTTGGATCAATTTTAAACCATGGAAGGATGTCATTTCATTGTTTACCCTTTTAAAATAAAAAAAATGAATAGATTTTCTGAGGGAAATTTATTATGTGTGGTGAAGTTTGATGTGGCCTTTATTTATTACTTTATTCCACATCAATTTCCATAATTATTTTTCTTATTATCATTGATATAATATATTTTATTTAATAAATATCAATATGGGTAACTTTTTTTTAATTTTCAAAATTAGAATTTGTTTTGTTAAAGTGTGTATTCTGCTGTTAATTTTTTGTTTTCATTTTGAATAATTCAGATTTAAAAAATATATTTTTTATTAATGTTAATTTTTATTCAGTTTTACAAGTTAATATAATTATAGTATTTCATTTCCATTCATTCAATTCATATAATTTTTATTCATTTTATGTTTTTAAAAATTAAATTCTCACTTATTTATTGTGAGTCTTTTAAATGATTAATTAAATATTTAATTATTTTTAATTTTAAAAAATCTCAATTTGTTTAAATAATATTTTATTTATTTGTTTTATTTATTTAATTATTTTTATAATTAATTAATTTACACACATTATCCACTAACACAGAGCCTATATACACTACCAGCAGACAAATGAATGAGAAAATAAAGAGACCATGTTTGGCTGAAGGAGGAGAACCCTAATCTCGCCACTGCCGCCGAAAAAAATCAAAACAAAAAAATACATGGAATTTTTGATGAATAATCTAAACCAGTTGAAGAATTACATGAAGATGGAGAGCCAATATGCCCTTGGAAGAATTTAATGCCTTAGGTGGAAATCTAAAGCTGATCATGTTGCACCGCCACGACTGCCTATTAGAGCTACCCAAAATCTGACCCCCCCTCTTCCTTAGACAAAATTGAACACCCCTTTATATTCTTATGTTTTTATATAATTATTTATAATATATATATAAAAATATATGATTATATATATATAATAAGTATATATATAGTTATACATATCTAATTATTAGTAATAATTTTATTAATTTATATGTGTATAAATGATTTTTTTTGTATATTTTATTAAATCATGATAATAATATAAATATTTTAATATAAATATTTTTACAATTTAATTAATTTTATATGGTGGTATTCCATCATGAAGGTCTTCAGTTCACTTGACTATTATGGTTCCATTACTGAATCAATGTTTATTAAAGCACATATGAACCTTCAGGAGTTCAATAATAATTTTTGTAGGAGAATTAAATCAGGGGATGAATGGTCATGATGTTCCATTTAAATCATTAGGTTGAAGAATTTTCCAAACCACATAGGAGGATATTGTACAGTGATGAACATTCATATAGAGAAGAGTGAATGCTGTTACATGCGGTGACCATGAGCACATATGTGTGGCACATACAAATTTTTAATAAGTGAATCCTTGATTAGACAGAAACGAGGGACACCCATTCATGGACCATCCAAACCATTCTCGAACCATCTGATTGAAAATCCCCAATACACCATCCATTCATCAGAACACACAGTGATTCATAAAATAGAGCATGGAGCAGTATCTAGAGGTGGATATTGAGAGAGGAAAATGTACCACGATATATGTTTCTCCATATCATTTCTTTCCCTTTTTTATTTATGTTTTTATGTGTAGCTAAATCGTATAGAATATTTTGGGTTGTGATGAACTGATTTCATTTTATCCATTCTGCTTAGGTAATATAATTATTTATTATAATTTAATTTTGGTTTTATTTTTTGTTTTTTATAAGTTTAAAATAAATAAAATCATGATCTAATATGTCACTGCAGTGAACCATTTCACCTTAGATCATTGATCAATGTTCACTGAAGCGACAACTTAATGGATCCACACCTTTTCTAAAAGTATTGAAAAATTATGTTAATTTTAACTAAATATAAGAACATACCTTATATAATTACAAATAAATCCAAGGACCATTAATTCATCCATTGTTTCTCTTCTATCTATTTAGTCTCAACTCCCAAATGCATCCATTTTGCCCTCATCTTCTCCATTTCACTATTTCCACTATGATTATGTTGTATTTTTTTCTTTCATTGTGTATTTCTCTAACACACACAAATTATGACTTTTTTATGGAATCAAAACCCATAATAACTACATATTAGTTGTAAATATAGTTTATGAAATTTTAATTTTCACAAGTAAGAATACCTCTTTGTCAATTACCCAGATCTGTTAGTGTAACAATGATATGGGGTGGGGGTGTATTAGTCGTACATATATTAATTAATAATTTTTTATGTAATTAAACTCATCATACTTGTTGAATTTGTGATCCTCTCTGAATCTATATTCATTATCCACATACAAGAATAATATGATCACGCAATAAATGATAATTTTTACAAATACTGACATCAATGTGAGAGACTAATCATTTTTAGTTTTGGGATAAGATTTAAGACCTAAAAAAGAATGAATATAAGATTTATGATAAGATTGTGGCAGTGTAAATACATGAATCATGAATTACCTATCTAAAGGATAGTATAATGTAAGGGTATATGACATCGTTGATCTTTTTCAACAACAATAACTATGAATTTTTTTTAACCTGGTACAAGAACCATTTCATTGACACCTAACTATTGGTTGAATCTGATATTTTTAACATAATTTGATAACTAATCACTAAGGAATCATTCTCCTTTAAGTAAATCATATCATTCTAGAATAATATGAATATACTAGAAGTATATAGTCTTCCTTTGTTCAGTTCATTGTGGAAAACTAATGCATGACAGTATGAACATATGAGATGATCTTATTTATCCTCAATAACAAACACTAAGAAAAACCCCAGTCAAATCATATTTCCCAAACCACCTATTAAAAATAATGACGCACTAGTAAATATTAGTTTGTTTATATCCCTTTGAAACAACAGTGTATCATTAACTCACTCAAAATTCTTAAACCATCTCATTTCAATCAAATTTCATTTTTTCATTTTCTAGAGAATAATCAAAATATATTTAAAATATTATTATGGAAATTCTATGTGATTTTCATGTGGTGTGAGTTCCCTGGTCAGGAACATTAATATTTATTATGATTGAAATCAAATTTAATGATTTTAAATATTCAATTTGACATATATAACTATACAACAAGAGCATTCTAATTTTAGTGTTAGTCAAAATACTATATTTAAAACTCCAATAATATTGGAAAAAATACTTTCAAAACTAAATAAATATGAATATGAAAAATATTACATTCAACTTACTTGAAACAATAACATGGAACCTCCTCATGTAGCGTGGGACACTCATCTCACCACTTAGAATCATCTTTGGATGACATTGAGGTCTTAAATAAAATCAATAATATACTCTATTGCTAGATATGTGGTATATTTTCGAAGTAATTTTGAGATATCAATATAATTGGAAGTCTTTATTTTGAACTATGAATAAAATAAGATCTTTGAAGATTAGAATTCCTCAAGAGGATGTTTGAAACATGTGATAGTTCATGAATAGATCCCAATGGTTCCAAGAAAACCCCAAAGTGATTGAATGATTTATGATATGTAGTATAAAGCCACCAGATATTAGGTGGGCCTATAATAGATAACTAGTGGGGTATTTATTTGGGAGATTTACAATTTAATCCATTAATTTTTTAATAGGGGTATCCCACTTCTTCTCTCTGTTTCACTTTCATGGGTTGGGGGCTTCCTCCCCTTCTCCCATATTTTAAGAAACAATAATAGGTTATTTTGGGTGGCCTTTGTTAGTGATTTAAGGTGTGTGTACACCTACAATAGTATCTCATGGTTCTCTCATCCTCTCATTCTAAATTTTTATCTTCTCTTTATTATGTTTCTGGTTTAGATTCTACCAGATCATAGTGGAATTAGTTGATCTAAATGGAAATTTTATACCTCCTAAAAAGGGGAAACCCTAAGAGGACAGTTTGGTACTACCATTAATCATTTAGAAAAGTTATATTGAACCTCTAATGTTTTAGTGTATTTTCATTAAATATTAATCAATGTTCTTATAGAGTTGGTGATGTTTGTTATGGATTTCACCCGAGTTGATTTATGTGGTATGTTTTAGACTCCCATGTAGTTTTAGATACGATTTCAGGATGAAGATGGTCTTCTATAGTTATTATCGATTATTTTATTTTCAAATAAATGGTATATTTATTTTTCAATCAATTATAGCTAATTATTTATGATTTATTGTTAGGAGTTACGTTCCCTAAAGAATGGGTTGTGGTTGGTGGTTATAATATGGCCTTTGGAAAGAACCACCCAACCTTTATAAGATTTTTTAGATATGAAATTAATGGTAAAATATTTAGTTGAGGTAAGTGGTCTTTGCACTATCCATATGGCCATAAACATTTCATTATACATATGGACGGGTAGTCATGCCACTAAGGGTGTTTATTAGGTTAATATATTTTTTATTTATTAGATAAATTGATTATCTAAAAAAATTCCCTATAATGGATATCATTCAAATTCCATGTTATGATCTGAGAATTATATTTATTCCTTATTCATCTATGTATAAGGTTGGGAATCCTATGATACCCTAAAACATGGACACCACCAATTGGGAGAACAGTGTGACTTGTGGTGGAAAATATTTGTTTGGCTAAATAATGACCCTTGAATATTCTAGTCATAGGTATGTATTCCTTAAAAATAATAGAGATGGTTTGGCCAAGCTTATTATCTTAGAGTGACCAAAAAAATAGAGATGGGCCTTGATTCGTCTTTTGAGACTGTCACCATTATGGGGTACCATTATGGCTTATGAGGACGTATGATGGCATTAATGATGTTAAGGGACAAGATTCCCTCTGATCATTAATTTATAAACTAAGATACCCAATTGAGACCATTGACACTCTATGGAGTGCCTCTATTATATTTATCATTTGGAAATTGGTTGTTCCCCAGTGATAGACCAACTCTGAGTGGGTATATGTGATATGGGTAGTGGATATTGTGGGTTTTTAGTAGTACCCAATTCATTTAGTAAGAATGGTGGTACATTAATGAGGCACGAATATGGGTAGTGATGATTATGGGTGTCACCATAGAACCTCAGTCACATTGTGAATCGAGAATGACATGGTGGATAATGTAGGTCTAGAGTGTAGCTATCCCTTGTTTTTAATTACGTTCCTATGAATTTTTTCTTACGAACTATGGGTTAATGTGATGTTATGGTTATGGTACTTTCTTAAAAAGTGTTATTATTTCCAGAACTATTCAATTCTTGCTTTATTGATCTTTTACCCAAGGATAGGATTATTATTCCTACAAGATGATCCCATAATTCATCTGTATGGTTATATTACCCCCATTAGCCGACTCAATATAAATGACTTGAGGAGGCATATATTACCCATGTTACCCAAATATTTTAATTGGAATGGGTATATTACCCTCAGTTGTATGTGACCACCTGTCATAGGGATAAGTTTATTACATGTATTGGAATGTGATCACTAGATGGACTATGGATTGGAATATTACCCTGGGTTTCAGATTGTGCCATTGGGATATTTATATTTCCCCCAATTGGCTGATATCATGTGTCATATGTTTTTTATATTACCCTCATTCTTTTATGTGATCTAGATTGGTTGAGGATGGTTATGTTACCCCCATTCTCAATAATGAAAAGAGGAAGGGTATATTACCCCCTATTTGGTAAGCCCACATATCACATGGACGGTTATATTACCCCGTGTGACATATTCTCATGGAGTAATATGATGACAGTTATTTCTTATATAAATCCAAATGACTCTACAGGATCACCTAGGATCACATAGGGATCATTTAAAGGTTCATTCAGTATGCATGGTCACAATGACGTGGATTGGGATACCTTAACACTGATCAAATCAGTGATTTTCGACAATGTCCTTAGACATAAGGATGAAACCAAGTTACTGGTTGGAATGGTCATCTTAACTTGTTCAGAGATATTTCAACCTAAGTATAAAGGGTGTATATTTTCTGAATTTATGTATTTTTTAGTTATTTTTTTTGAACATGTCAAATGAACAAAAAACTACATTTTTAGTTATTCATGTGACCACATTGGTGGTTCCAAGAATTGTTATATAACCACACCCAGATCAATACACCAAATCATGGGGGTAATTGAGAAAATGTCACTGGTTGTAGGAATAGGTTTGGATGAGGTTTGAGACTAATCAAACATAGTATACTAGGTGAGTACATGGAGGTTGGGATATGGTATGGCATGGAGTTAGAGTGGGGAATTAGTATATTCTATTTTAATTTATATTATTTATTGTTATATATGATCGAACTACTAGGTGGTGATATATTTTTTGTATGGAATATATGTTTGATTCTATAATGTATTCAATTTATGAATACTTTTAGTCATATGCATTACTTACACATCCATTTTATTCAGAAGGTTGAGTTTTGGTTATTTTAATTGTTATTACTCACTCCCATATAGGATGAATATTCATCCCATGTTATTACCAAAGGCTATCTCTAGTAGGTAGAAACCTCTTGCATATGGACAGGAATGCTCAAGCTCACTTGGAAAACAAGAATGGTTATTTTTCACATAGTGAGTAAGAAATGTGAGTTACAATGTACAATCATATGAATTTTTATTGTAACACATTATGTGGGACATGGTATCCAAGCAAAATAGGAAATTGTCAGAGACTAGGATGGATATTGGGATGGTGCGTTATGATCACCTTCACCAGTAGGATGTCCCTATCATCAGGGGTTTGGGATTGATACTAATTCATTAAAATATTACGGTTATATATGCTTTACTCATTTATTTCATTACATAGTTGTTTTTAGATTTTGTTATTTTTATTGGAATCATGGATCATTCCCCTTAGGAAGGGATTAGTTCTGGATTTGAATATTTCCTTGTACTGAAAATAGGCATATACCTATATCATGATTCAATATGTATGATTTAATGTTGAATTATGGTGTGATTTTCCTCATTGAAAATTGTGACAAAACTATGAAAATAGTTAAAGACATATCATATAACATTTTCTTGTATAATTACTTTTTGGATTCCTATTATATTCAGATGATATGTGTTTGTGTTTCCTTTTATTTGTAGGTCATTTGGATATATGGTGAGACACTAATTGATGTCAATGAAATATTCCCTCTATGAGTAATCATGCAGTGAACCAATTAGGTAAGTATGACACATGATCACATAGTGATACACACCTATTGGCTTGCTGTAATTTGGTTTCATTTATTTTAAGTCTCACTAACAACCTCTATGTTGATTTACCAAATATCATGGTATAAAATTATACATAAATAATTGAAAAATTGTGTTTTACATGGAAACCGATCATGTAGGACTATTCAATTATATCTATGTGTGTATAATTGAAAGATATTAGGTCCTGATTCATGAGGTAGAAGACTAGTATGTGAATGTTCAATGAGAATCGATGTCTATCTAGGTTGATAGTGTAGGCATGAGATCTTGTGAAATTCGTGAGAAGTGTATAACTAGTATTGTCCGTTTATTTATGATTCTAAATGAAATATGGTTTTACTTATTAGGAATTGGTTGTAGATAAAGTGTCCCCAGAGATAGACAAGTGTTTTATAGGATAAGGGTCTTAAGATATAGGGCAATAGTTGATACTAATTTCCATAGAAGGTCATTTTTGGTGCTTGACCCAGCAATTATGAAAGTGTTTTAGTATGTTGTGAGATAAAACGTATATGGTCCTGAAATTTAATAGCTGTATCTAAAGGATAAGCTTGTGAAAGTGGTTGACATGTCTTTAAGCATGCGCGGATACATATGGTATAGGTACAACCCCCATTATAGTGGGTGATCAAGATATATGACAAGACATAATTAAAGTAATAACCTCTAAAGAAGAGTTCCTTTGAGTGATCATAGATTAATGAGATTGGAATGAAAGAGTTTAATGTCCTTAGTGGGGTACATAAGACTAATTCTAATGATGTAGAACTCATTGGAATGTGAGTCAATTTTTGTATGGTTGTGTAGAACTAGAATGTATCCCCACTATGTTTAAAAAGTGAATGGTGGAGATATGTTATATTTATAAATGTAATGTGTTGAGTCTCAAATTTATGATAGATAAGGGTGGGTTGAATGATTATGGGATTAGTTTTTTTATGTAGACCAATTATAAACAGAGTTGATGAACATATCCTAGGTGGAGTGAAACTCATGTTGTGATGGAACAAGTTGAGGTGGTGCTGAAGGGGAAGGATAAGGGATACCATTGGATGTGGAGTACATAAATGGTAGGTAAGGGATGGGAACCCACATTTTGGATAGATTTTTTATATGAATATGAGTGTCTTTCCCATGAGTTTTGGAAGACAAATTCACTTATACTCATGTTGTTTCTAAGTGATGAGAAGAGTTGGACATGTATGATCATTATATTCAATGATTGATGGGTTGTACATCATAGTGATCAAGATTTTGAACTAGTGAAATCAATAAAAGCTCACTCAAATGATTGATAAAATTATTTCGACCATAATTGGAACAATCCTTATGTAAAATGATTATTCAGAGCATCAGATAGGCCATTGGACAACCATTATGAAATTTGGATAATGGTGTATGCATAAATCCAAACACAATTGGATTATTCACTGAATGGTTTCTATGTAATCATATAGAGTATTATATAGAGTACGTGATGTGTATTTGAGATTTGGTATATTTTAAAATGGGTATACTGTGATCCGATTGGGAACATGTTAGTGCTCACATTTGGAGCATAAAAGAATATTGGTTTATTGATGATTCAATTGGCGAATTACACCAAAAGTTAGGAAGGGACATTAGTAGATAAAATTTGATGATCTCAAGGTGCCTTATAGAGTAAAGTAATTGGGATTAGAAAATTGAATATCACTTTGGATGATGAATTATATCATTTTGGAAGTGGTCAACCATAGGAGGTCCATTAAGAGGTTGTGTGTATAAAGACATATAGTGGTATAAGAACTACATGAGACATGTCATTTTGGAAATGATGGGTTTATTTGGAGAATAAAATAAGGCCTTTCCGAAAAAATATTTCTTGGTCTTGGTGTATTTGAATGGTTAAGGTACATCTATCTGATATAGAATATATAAATAAAAATGAGTACTATGTTTTCAATGGTGAAATTGAGTATGATTGAATTTGGTATGTTAGGAACCACACTAAGTGGGTTAGTGGACCAATGAGAGTATTATATGAAAAAAAATATTGTAGTGGAGCACAAATATATTATAATTAGCCTTAGTATGATAAAATATATAATAGAAATAACCATAGGCTGGGGATTTGTTTAATAATGACATGTGTGTGTCTAAGGTTTGATGATCATAATTGAGGGTTTTGTTTTTTTAACTAGAAAGAATATGATAAATTTATAATATTTTAGAAGGTTTAGTTTCATATGCTTGATGTTCTAAATTTTAATCTTGTTGTAAATTCAACGACGGAACACGGTTCTATGAGATGGAATTTAAAACTAGAGTAGATCAAGGATAATAATTGATGGATGAAAGAGAATTCTCATTGATGAGATGTTTTATTGTAGGAAAAGTTTAATACCTAGGGACTAGATAATTCATAAAATTTTAATGTATTATTGATTTTTCAATTTACTAGGAAGCATAAATATTAAACTAGGATTCTAAAATAAATGTGGATGGTGTTAACACCTTAAAATTAGGTGTTTTAGATGTGTAATTGAGGTGTAATAATGGATGTAGAGTGTGGGAATGAATTCGACTTCTTTTGAGAAAGCCTAGAAACAGTATGCATCCATTAGCTTGTTGGAACTGGCCAACTAGCTAGCTGGTGGGGTGAGCAGGGACCTTGGTGCCTCTATAAGATCCACCTACCAGCAGGTGGAATTTTTTGGTTTAGATGGTATTATTTAATGGGGGAAATTAAAATTTTTCCATTAAAATTTTAATAGGGGCCCACCAACCTCTTCCCTATTTTTCACTCATAATATCATGGGGTTCCCTCCCCTTATTGTCCCCTTTAAAGGCCCTTCCATAGGGTATTTTTGGGTTTCATCTATTAGAGATTTAATGTGTATCTTTAACTCCACTAGTCCATGTTTATTTTTACAAAATATCATTATAATTGTACTCTTCATCTAGTTAGGTTTTGGATTCCTAATACACTATATCTTGTTGGAATCAGCTAATAAGGATTGGGTTTTCGTTGTTCAGAGAAATGGGAAGTCCCGAGAGTTTGTTTGGGTAATTTCATTCATATTTTTGGAATCCTTACACTGTGACACCAATTTATTCATCATTTTATCTTAATAAAAAATTAAAATTTTGGTGGATTCATTGAAATTAGTTAGGGAATTTTACAAGGATGATACTCGGGCTCTACTATGAACCTCTTGAGGGTTTTTTTAGTGATTGAATAAATAATAGGTTCTTCCATGAGTTTTTATGTATTATTAAATTTAGAAATAAATCTTATTATTATGTTTTTTTATAAATAATGATTTATGATTCCTTGTCATGCGTTAAGTTGTTGGGAGTGTAGGTGGCGGCTGGTGGTGATGAGATGACCTTGGAAACAGCTGTGCCATCCTTCATGGGAATTTTTTAGATGTTAAATAAAAAGGAGAAATATTTAATTGATGTTGGTGGTTTTTGTACTAGCGTTATGAAATTATGAATTTTGTCATATACATGTGGGTGAATGGCCATTCCATCAAAGGTGTTTAATTATTTAATTTATATATTTTTTGTAATTAATTTAATTTATTAATTTAAAATGAAATCCCCTTGAATAAATAGGGTTCCTAGTCCAAATTAGACCTTTGGAAATGTATTGATGCCTTGACCACTGATGGATAGGTGTGGGAATAAGATGATACATTTAAACATGGAAACCTACAAAAGTGAGTGTGATGTGACTTGAGGAGGATGACCCTAGTGGGATGGAAGATGTCTATTGAAATTATTCGATTTGGGTGGATACATCTTTGGAATAATTTAGGGGGATAGTTTATATGAAATATGTGGAGTGAACCGGAATGTTGTTATAATACTTGAGATATCTCTTGATTCTATCAATACAAATTAATAACCATGAAGCATATGAGTCTAAATGATGGATTTGATGATGTTGAGGTTTAATATTTCCATTGAGAATTAGTTATTTACATGAGAGACCATAATTTGACCAAGTAATATTAGTGGAGTTCCTCAATTGTACTAAATATAGGGACCATAATGGGTGGCTAGAGATTGATAAAACCTGAGTGGGTTCATTTGAGATGGGTAGTGGTGATTGCAGGTGTTTTGTGGGAACTTAGTAACTTGGTAAATCTTATGGGACTACAATGAGGCATGTCAATGGGTAATGAAAACTATGGGTGTCTCCTTAGAACTATTATCATGTTTTGAAACAAGAATACCATGGTTGATTATATTGGTAAGGAATGAATATAACCCTTTTTTACATAAATTTCAATATATATTGGATTACGACATATGGGATGTTTTGATGTTACTGTTCTATATGACAAACACTAAGTAGTATTCTTTCTGGATATTGATGAGTTAGGTCTGATTGATATTTTCTATAGGGATGGCTATATTACCCTCATTTGGCTTAGCCTGTGTGTCATGAGGATAAGTTTATTACTGCATAGGATTTTTATATTTGGTTATCTTGAGGATGGGTATATTAAACTCAATACTAGTTTGTTCCAGGAGGGTATGTATTTTTCCCCTGGTAGGATGTGGCCACATGTCATGGGGATTGGTATATCACCCTCATTATCATTTTCCCTATGGATGGGATGTGATTGAATATATTACTAACATGACTTGATTGTTCTATAGGGATATGTATATTATTCATGGTAAGAAAATCATCGATGTCATAGAGATGGTTATATTACCCCTATTGGGTGAGTCCACATCTCAATAGGATTGGTAAGTTACCCTCATTATTGATCTATTCTATCTAGATGAACGATCGATGGGTATATTACCATCAGTAAAATGATCCCACATGTCCTGGGGATCTGTATAATTCCACAAATATCATATTCTCTCAAGAAAAAATGAGGAAGGGAATATTACCACCATTTCAAGATTTTCTGACATGGATGGGTATATTACCCATGGTTAGTTGAGAACACGTGTCATAGGGATGGGTATATTACACCCATTGGTCTATGATCTCTATATTGACAGAGGATGGGTATACTATCCCCAGTTATCTATTGTGAAAATGGGATAGGAATATTACCCATGGTTGGATGGGCCTATTTGGTACGGGGATAGTTATATTACACATGTTAGACTATTCTTAAAGAATGATCTTGGGAAATCATTATTTCCTTATAATGAACATGACCCTATGGTATTTCCAAGGATGAGATGAAATTTCATAGACGTCCAGTTGGTAGTCAAGGTCATTATGTTGTGCCTAAGGAAACCCCGACACTATAAAAATAATGTATTATTAATTTAATATTGAGGAATAAGGATCGACATTGGTTACTAGTTGGATTATCATTTTTTTGTGCTAAAAAAATTATAGCATTAGGCTGAAGGATATATTACAAATGGATTTATGTTTTTTTGTTCATTGGATTTTTTTGAGAATGTCACAGGAACATGTCATAGCATTTATGGAGTCCATTACGACCACATTTGTGTTGCCTTACTATGATATTTACACACAAATTGCTCGAGACACCATTTCACCGGGGCACCTAAAAATACTTCACTTATAAAAGGACATTGTTGGGATGAGTCTGGGGATTGACCGAGTAATACAAATTAGTAAAGTACATGGATATAGGTACATTATATAGAAATATGTTAAATTGGGGCCTCATTTATTTCTATTTCTATTGTTCATTTATCTAAAAATGTGACCAGACCCATATGTGATCAATGGTTTTATTCATGGCATAATTTTTAAGGACATTATTGTATTTAATTTATTATCTCATTTGGTTATATTAATTTGCTTCACTTTCATTTTATTATTTCATATAAATTTAGGTTGTTTTTATTATTATCTAATACAATAATATTGGGGCATTGTATCCTCACATTATTACACTAGATCAGTGGTTCTATTATACATCATCTATCGTAATGGGATATACATCTGAGGTCATTTAGAGAATAACTCTAGTTATGGGTCACAGAGTGATCTTGTTCTGAGCATTACAATCATAGTTCATTTAAATCACTATAATTATTCATCCATAAATGTCAACATAGGAAGCACCATTTAATTATAATTCAAAATACATAAGAATAAATTTTTATGAAAATATCAATATTTTTGAACGATCTGATCATTACAGTCAGGAAAATCATCCCAATGTAGATTAAGAATACATAGATGATGATTATCCAGAATCCATGCCATGTATATGCTGTATAAGTTCATTAATAAACATATGGAGATTAGTCTTACATAGACTAATGTCTACAAATATAAATCTAATAAATGTTCTTTTATGTATCCATTTTATATTGTTGAGGAGAAATGAATCATAAAAATGTTCCATGAGTATTATGTCGAGATAGAAAAATAATGGACAAGATTATGAATGATTCTTATAGGTCAAAGAAATAATGTATATATATCTCAATAATGTTTTCCTTTTTTCTTCACTTTATATTTGAAATCATAGATATGATTCAGCGTCACTGAGAAAACCTCAGAATCTTTGAAAACACTTCAATAAAACTCTTACAACATCAAAAAACACTTCAAAGTAATTATGATTCTTGTGTGACAACAAATTCAACTTATAGTTCAATTGTAAGAGCACCCTAATCACTATATATTCATTTTTTGTCGATGTATGGATCTCATTCAAATATGATTGTGAAATAACTCATTTATGTGACACCAAGAAACATACTTTGTTATATGACCAACATCCTTACACAACACCACATATTAGAATGTAATTTTAGAGAGAACTCCATCTCATTGTGGAAATAATCATCTTGTAAATGTAATAAGACACTCCACCAAAATTAGGGGAAAAAATTCTATAAATTATTCTCCCAATTTTTATAATAACAATAACCACTAAATTAAAAGTAAAATTTATAAGATGAAAAAATTCTCCTTTTTATTTTTTAAATCCACTATGAAAATATTTCAAGATATGTACATTACCTTGTTCTCCGTATTTGGAAAAATAATGTAATTCTAATTAGGTGACCTTCATAAAAAAATTAATGTTGTTAGAGTGTATGAAAACCCATATTCATATTTAATATATCAAATATTCCATTAGAGAACAACTTCATGAATATATATTCCAGTTTATCTTAGTTATGAATAAATTTTAGTTTTATATCTCCAAATTCCACCTTATTCTAGATGCAATGAATTATGATATCTATATGAGTAGACCTTGAATTTTTCATTAATTTTTTGGAAATGAATATAAGATTTTATAGATTATAACAAATTCAAAGAGATATCTCAACTCTAAACCATAAATCATTCAGCTAAAACATCATTTAATTCAATTAAGTAAAAGAATAGGTGGAAGGAAAATATTCATCATTTTTAGTTTTCAGTGTGACTATTTTTTATTTTAGGCAGTACAAATTCACATATATATCCCACAAAAGGAAAATTACTCCTAAAGTGGACCTTTTATCATCACAATTACCTTCCAAATTTGAAAATATAAATATAGATTGATTTAACTAATTTAATTTCTTTTAAAAAATCCCATAGTTAATTATCCTTATAAAATATCAAATGATCCTTCTAGAGTAATATGTTATGAATCTTTTGGGCTATTATTATATTTATCCAAAATACTCATAGACTATAGATAATCATCTCTAGAATACATGAGATACATTTGGATTCAAAATAGTTTAAAAAAATAAATTTAACTAACTGTATAACATCCAACATATTTAGATAATTTAATCCCCACTACAATGGGTTTAGAAAATAGATTTGATTAATCTATCTCCGGATCATTAACAATTATAGAAAATACTTCTATTGGGATAATAAAATAAAATTATTATATTTAAAAACATGTAAACCCAAAAATTCTTTTAGATCTTCTAATATAGATATTTCAAGCATTTTATTCATTTCTATGTAAAAAACTTCAATAAAATTATCATGATCACCTATAAAAATAATATCTTAAATCTAATCTATTACAAAAATATTAAATGAATTCATTTATTATACATACATGTTGTTTTCCTCTTTCCCTATAATTAATTTTAAACCCCTCAAGAGGATATTGAAATTTAAATAACATTTCCTCGAGGATTGATTTAAAATAGAATGATAATTACTCAATTTAAACACACGTATACCATTAATATCTAGAAAAAATCCCCCATGCACCTCAATATACAGAATGTATTCAATCTCACCATTTATAGAATTACTTGACATCCAACTAATGGATTTTATATTAATAATTTTCTATCAAAACAAGGAGAAATCATATGGAATTGAATATTTTAAGTATAGTAAATATTTAAAAAAAATAAACTCTTTTAACTTGGTAATAACCATTAGGTACTATTTTTCAATTATTTTTCACAACATTCCTTAGACACAGAGATTTTTCTAAAAAATTATTTTTTCCAATTCATTTTTTTGGGTCTCAGAACAAGGGGAAAATTCAAATATTTTCAATGTTATTAATTTTATAATAGATAAAATCACACTAATATTTAAATTTAAATTTTCTCATTAATGAATGTGGCTCAGTTTCGGTGATCAAATATTCTTGGTTTTCATACTACAGAGTCTATGTTATCATCACTAGATTTGAGAAATTACTAATAAAATTATTTGTTTCCATAGGTTTCATAAACGTTTTGAAATTATATTTTCCATTATTAATAGCTTCCTCCTCATAACTAATCTTATATGAATCAATTCTAAAAGCCCATCTTGAGAATTCTAAAAATACAATACACTCTTCTTCATAATTCAACACACCTTTTTATCTTCCACATAATTAAAATCTACTACATATATAGAATTTATTACTGTTTAATATAAATAATTTTCACTTCACAATATTAATGAATTTTTTCATCCTATTATTCAAACATTAAAATTCTATGTTAATTTAAATATATTTAAATAGATACCAACATTATCATTTTTATTAGACTTTCCCATATTTGGTTTTTAATTTTTATTATGAAGGGACTGGGAAAAAATCTGATATAATCCATAATGGGATTACTCTTGTAACACATCCCATACAAACTCATCATATAATTTTGTATAAATATAATTTTTTTTGAATTTATATTTTTTTACACATATTCTCTCTAATAAAATTTTATGAGCCCATATTCTTATAACATTGCTTATATAATCTTTACCAAGCTTATATTTACTATATCAATAGTACAATTTATTTCATTATTCATTGAGTATTGTAATTATTCATTATAACATGTTTTTAAATATAGGATTTCAATTTCACATCTTTTATACGATTTCACATTGTCATGTTGGAAATTTATTAGTACACATCACCAATTATCTATAATCTTATATTTTAGTGGTTTTAAACATATTCATTTCCATAGACATGTGCTTCATAAACATCACATTGTTAATTATGGTGTAACCATTAGAAAATGTGGTGAATTAAAGATCACATTGAGTGGATATATATTTCACCTATCAATATAAATATAATTTTATTAAATCTTGAGTCATGATGGTCCATATTTCAACTTTTTTAATACTTCCGTGAGTGAATTTATCTTTATCGACTATCTATAAAATTTATTCCCTATATTTATTAATATGAGTAATTTACCTCACCAAATATCCCTTGGAAATAGTTCTCAAGACCCCCTATAAAATATGAACCAAACATTTATGTTAGAAATTTTTTATATTATAAACTCAAGTAAAAATAATTTTTTGAGTCCAAAATCTCAAAATGATTTCCCGTAATTCTACCAAATTATGGTAAACAATTTCCATCTTCGATAATCTTTATAAGAAAAGTGTTTCTCATAAAACATAACCCATTTCCCTAAGAATAATTTTTTTTGGGTCTATCACTAAATAATAAATACCTTGACTTCAATTTTATGGCCTTAATTTTAGTTGTTCCTTTACCATTGACCTTTAAAGAGACATCAGTACCAAAAGTTACTATCCTTAAAATGATATTTTTCTACATATCTAATAATTTTTATTTTTCCACTCATGTGTGATGAAAATATAGCATCAAGGATCCATATATTTCCCCCATTACTCATTTTGAGATCGAATTCAATAATGAGTGACTTATCACCTTTAATTTTCAATTACAACTCTCATTCCTTAGTCATATCTTTTGCTATTCAATCATCGTAAAAAAATGTATCCACACGGTGACCATACTGGAAGAATATTACATAGGCCCCCTTAATAGTGTTAAATATTTTAGTGAAAGGAATCACATATGAATCTTTATTCAAAAAATATATATTCTCACAGATTTGTCACTTTTTTTTTCAGAGGACATCCCCAAAAATTATCTCATTCTATAATTCTAAAGAATATAGATATTATAATTGATGATCTATGTTTTATTACTTTCCCATTTTACTTAATGTGATATCTACTTTTCTTTCAACATGATATATGATGATTGTGTTTATTTTAGAACATTATTCCTCTAATTAATTTCTTGATGAAGATATTTATAATTTATGTTTACATAGAAAAACCCTTTTATTTTTAAATGTATTCTTCATTCTTCTTTTATATAATTTCATGTATCCCTTAGAATTTATTTAAAATTTATCTAAATCCTCTTTATCCTTATATATAAATTTTTTATTATTACATGGATAATCTATAAAAATGTTTCCAATTCCTCTATATCTATAAGAATTATGTGGAATATATACTTTTTATTTTCATTTTCCCTTAATAAGGATTTTTATGAGATTCATGTGTTTCTTTTGATTCTCATCACACACAATATCAAAATTCATGTCACTTAAGGGCCCATATTATTTCTACATGATTATAGATTTATTTATGCAACTAAAAGTTATATTCATTTTATATTTATTCTTGAAAATTATTGGTTTATCACCTTATAGTTTATAAATGTATTGTGGAACTCATCAATGGAAATATTTTCTCTATGTTTAATATCAGGTTAATTTGAATTGATTTTTTTGGGATGTTTATTAATATTACTTAAAAATTATAGAGTTTTCAAAATTTCCCATGAATACATTGATGTGAGTAACCACATAATTATCCATGGCGAAACAATATTCAACTGTCCCATTTTTTCATTTTAATATTGTCAAATTTAGATCTCTATATTTTAATTTTCTTCTTCCATGATATTGAAATTTCATTCATACATGATTTAATGATTTCACCATCTCATTTTAGAAATAATTATTCCCATAAAATTAGTGTATATATTTATAAAAATGATAATAAAATAATATTCCTAGACTTTATTTCTATATAAATAATTTTATTAAACGAAAATTTTATAGATCTCTCTTTTTTTATATTAACTATAATGATAGTTTAGTCACATTTAATCCTTATGATATCATATTTATTAGAATTAATTTACAATAAAAATGAATGTTATTTACCATTAAAAGTGTAGCGCATCTTCTATTCTTGTAATTTTGATTCTCCATAATTAAAAATAAATATTAGAATCTTAGGGGAACCTAGTATGCCTTGATACCACTTGTAATACATAGATCAGTTAGGGTAGTACTTGGAGTGAATCAATAATATTTATTTTTTAAATTTCTTTTTCTATAAAATTAAACCCTTATGAATTATTATAGTAGTTATCCTCTCTAAAATGATTATGTCTCCTGTATACATGAATAGAAAGAACAACTAAGATACCAAATTTTTTAAAAAAATGTTCAAACTCATTTTGAGTGGCTAATCCTTTACAGGGTGGTGTTGGGTTCTAATAATTGGATGATCAATAATAAAATAATGATTACTAGATAGGTCAAATTTACATCCTTTAATCATGATGAGATGTGTAATGTCCAGTACAATTCAAGAGAAAATTCTGTCATTGAACATGTACTGCAATAGAAATGGTAAATGATGTGGTTTACCATTTCACAATAATGATTTGAATAACCTCACCTCTCTTAGTTGAAGCAAACAATTATAATATTATTATATCTTTTAGAATATATAAATATATTTTATTAAAGAGAAAATTTGAATTTATGAATAATATTAATACTGAAGTCGTATATTAGTCATCCTCACAGTAGTTCCAATTGAAAAACACATGAATGAGAGCTTATACACCAATATATATCCTCTTACTCCTTTTTAGAAATTACAATTAAAAAATCATATTTATTTGAAACACTTATAAAATTAATTCTAAAAAATATTATATTCTATAGTATCTCTCTCTTTAACACAATAGACTATCGAGGGATGCCTAAAATTTCTCAAAAATCAACATTTCATATAATTATTCTTTTTATATTATTTGGAGGATACTGAAGTGATATTTCCATATTTATAATTTAAATTTTTCTCATGATATATAGTTACGACATGTTCTGTATTTAACATCTTCAATATTTATCCTCATAAAGTTAGTAATTATTGTTGTAAAATATTTAATACAATACCTCTATGAATACTGCAAGATCATTGTCATTTTTCTATTAGTATAAATATTATTTAAGAAATAAAATAAATATTATATAAATAACACCCTCAAAACATCGCTGAAACACATAGGGCATAAAAATCAATACATGATAGAATTTCACTATGATATGAAACCACGTAGTGTGAGGTAGAGAACTCATATCACAATATAAAGTCACCTTTGGTGGATGATATTGTCTCCTCTAGAACCACAGTTCATTGAAATAATTATGATTCATCATTGATGGGGATATATATATATAATGTACCTTTAAATAAATTTTCCAAAAAAATAAAAAACATAGTTCTATAATTTTCAATATTTTACAAATTTTGGACATGTATTGTCTTGGAAATCAATACAATGTATATGATGTATACATAGATAATGTTTATGCATAAGGAAAATAATTTTTTCATGATGCGTGTTAATTATTATTTAGTAGGATATGATTTTAATACTATCTAATATTTATGAACATGAATCTTATGCACATTCGACTTCTTAGCCAATATTCATTGCATAGATGAAATGATTCATGCGTAGGATGACATTCCATTCAGTGAAAAATAGAATGATTATAATGTAGATTCGTAATGATTCACAATCAATAATTAAAATATCTGTACATATCTCAATATATAATCTAATTTCCTAAGCCTTAGCTCTAAAATAGCAGATATGATTCATCCCTACCAATAAAACCTCATAATCATAGACATTAGATCAAAAAAACTCAAATAACATCCAAAAATACATCAACTAAATTCAAAGATTTGGTTTAAATAAATATAAATTCTTAAATATTTATAAACATAATTTATATATGTTATATATGTATGGAGAGAGATCATGGAATCTTATCTTAATTTTTTTTTCAGATTTATGCAACATAATAAAACATTTAATAATATATGTATATTATTTCTTAATAGACGAGAAAAATTGAGTGAGATCGTATTCAAGGGAAATATATGTCCCACATTCCCTAAAATCATTATTTTTGGATTCGTGCTTCATGTATGTAATAATATAGATATGATAATTCTATGTTTAGATATCCTCTCTACTACATGAAACATTGCCCATGGTCACCAAAAACCTTTTATATGGTCAATCATAACTATTGAAATAGAACCATTTTTATGTAATGTATAAATTTAATAATCATATTGATATCAATCATTAATATATAATTACATTATTTTAATTGTATATAAATCGAGAAATAATGTTGTATTTGTGGTACGTCAATAATGTGAAATATTTTAATGATTTGTCTCATTCAAGTGAAACCTAAGAAACACAACTAAATATTGGTTGATCCATTTCAACACATGCCATCAGTGAGAATATATTATTCTTGTATATAACATGTTTAAAAAACACATGCATATGGATTTTCAATATTTATACTTTGACGATAATCTATAATAAAATAATTTGGTTGAGTAAAAATGTTAAAACAAATATTAAGAGAATTATACATAATAAAATAATAACACCCATAGAATGATAACCTAGATAACATCATTGGCACCAAATTTAGGGTCTCTACATGTCTTTAAGATCATTAAATGATCTATAACAGTTAAAAATTAGTTCCATGGTATAACATGAAATCATTTTTGGGATGATGTTCCCCTAAAATTAGAAACATCAATACAAAATAAAAATATATTTATTCATAAATCCAAAATAAAAATTATTATATAATATTCTGAAAGTGTTTCATAAATAAAAAACCAAACATTTGGACATTATATAACCAAATTCAATAAAATTACTAACACCAACACATATTGGATATTTTTAATCCTCCAGTAACATTTGAAAAAACACTAAAATACATATCAAATAATGATTCTATTATAGTCCCTCATTGGTGAATAACATAGCCTTACCATTTCCTAGAAGATGGAAAATAAATTTACATGCACAAAAATGGATGATTTTGGGTGAGTAATATGACACATAATAAGGATTTACCAAATAACTCTAATGCATTCCAGCATATAATTAATCCAAAAACAGGAACGTAATTCCATTTGGTAAAAAATTATATAAGTTTCCAGGAAATAGTTTACAATATATTAATATAATTTAATGAAACCTCTATTTAAAGGTTTACCTTATCTAGAAATGATGGGAAAAAATTAATTTCCCCCGATACCACCTTCTATTGGCCCTAGGTGGGTGACTAGCATTAAGATTATAAAAAACATATGGAAGGAATATCCCACAAAAATATAAACTAGATCAAGATATGGGAGACTACATACTAAGAAACATGATATCATAAAATAAAATGAAAACGAAAAATCATACCATGATTAATGTATAACGTAAACATATAAAAATAGAGAAACAATGAGTATTCCTAAATAAGTACGAAGGTACCGACTTAGTGAAAGCTATAATGTATAGGATAGTAATGTCCATCATAGTCCCTTATGCCCTATTAAAAACATAATATATAGTTTTCAGATATGCAGGGTGTGAATAACATGTATAACAAATGGGATTATACCTAAGGTATATCAGTCACTTGTGAAAATATTATACCAATACACAGAGAGAAAACAAAATAAAAGACTTGAAACTAAATAGTTTCACTAACCTTTCTCATCCCCACCATAACACACTCACAAAATCACATATCAAATATAGTAACATAGAAAGATGCATATAAATAAAGGGAACCCCAATTTTATTTCCTAGAGTGTTTTCACTCTTATTATCCTATATCATACATCTCAGTGCTCCCATGCCTTCAATAATAGTTATTCTCAATGATGCAAGGAAAACTACATAATATCCTACACAATAGGACCTAGGAATCCAAATAATACCATCAACCTTGGGAAACATATCATTATATAAGAATACATAGACTACTTCAATATAATAATAAAATTTGTGTATGTTGAACATGGAGAACATTTACCTCATTTCAACCCCCATCCATGCATGATCCCCCCAAAAATAACCTCATCCCCTTATCAATCACTACCTCTAGTGAAATATGGTCTTCCTTCCCTCATATCTTTTTAATATCAATCTATCATAGAATATATCAAAAAAAATATTTGTAATTCATCCATCTATCATCACTATCATAGATGATTATGAACAACACCCAAAAAATAATACAATTGGTATTGGTGTGACCCCATGACTCAGGTTGGATTTATATAGAAAGAACATATAATTACATGATTGGTAAAATAAGAAACAATTCAAATGTAAGGGTCTATAAAAAAACTCAAATATATGTCAACACATATCTATAAAGTATCAAAACCTCTTCCACTACTATTTCCACCTCTAAATGCATCACACTACAGAAGAAATACACACAAAATACATATTTCATCATTCCATTCAAAATTTCCAATTTCTTGACTTTCTAATGACAAAAAATATCCATTTATCAAGATTGTAAATTTAATATATTTGATCCATCCAATTAGTTATCCATTTTACATGTTACTTTATTTACATCCCATTAATTTCTAACCAAATTCATTCCCATGTCAATATTACAATTTCATTCCACAACTACTGTAAAATAAAAAAACAAAATCGTTAATAATATATTCATCTCATGCCAATGAACCCCACTTCATGACCACACAATATCACATCCACCATACATCCCAACCACCAAAAATACCAAACAACATACATTATAACCACAACACATCATAACAACCACATATGTCATTTTATATTTTATTCGGGTTTTTCATCACAATTCATTATTTATAATAATATTTTCATGGGAATACGAAATTATATTGGAAACCAATTCATAAGTTGGATATATGATTTTATCCTTTATCTTACATGGTTATTATAATAAAATTATAAAAAATAGCTTCATAAATTAGGGAAATTACAATAACACATCAATCTCGACATAAGTTAAAGGTGGAAAAAAAGAATGTTCAGACATGTTTGAAAAATTATAATAACATGTAAATCCCACTAAATTTCTTCCCTTAACCTTCAATTTCAATTAGTATGATTACTTATATTTTTAAATATGATATATTCTATTTAACCAAACGCATAAAAAATCATGATATTAGCACATTTACATCTATTTAATGAGATATAAACTTTTCATTACCTCAAAAAAATATACAAGATGAATCACTAATGAAAATAGAAGAGAGATAGACCATGGCCTGGAATTCTCAATGGATAACATAATGACACCCAAATAAAACATACCATTAAAAACCCCATGTAAAAAATAACACCTAAAATAGGGTTTACCATTGCTAAAATACACCCAAAAATAAGAAACTAATGATAAACATAAAAAAGGAAAGATGGGAGACTATACCTTTCATTAAAATATCTGATCTAATTATCTATGGCGTTAGATTCTGCAAAAAGAATGACCAAGAGGTTCCAAAGGCAGATATAGTCAGCGATGGTTCATGGGGAGGGAGAAAACATTTAAAATAATAATGGTAACCTGTATAATTTATATGGGAAAATCACTGTACTCTTCTATGTCATGGTGTAATCCTATGTAAAGACCCCAACCCTAGTAGCACAGAGTCAGTGGTTAATTTGTTACAATTGGATATGATATATGGAATCTTATCATGAAAGACTAAATATTTTAGTATTCTTTGTAAACTAGATAAATACATAAAAATAACATTACAATTAAAAAGATAAAATACACAAAGAGTTTTCTATAATAATTATACATTTCTATTTAGTATAACCTTCTATATCAGTCCCAAAACACTTCCTGGAATCATGAGAAAAGAACAAAAGAAATAGAAGAGCGCATGTTCTTAGTAAGGGTATGTGTACAATTTAATATATCATGAATAAATAATAATAATAAATGTGGAATGGTAAATAAATAAAACCCATTATATTAGAAAAATAACTAGAGAATAATGTTATAGGAATAAATAATGATAAAATAAATCTATATACATAATCACATTACCTTGAAACATATCCTTTAATACAATAACTAATTAAACAATAATGTGGACATCAATCTGTTATATATAGATGAGGGAATTCACAATAATGGACTTTTGAATCAAACATTCCAGAATATTTACATAATAGTTTGAATTTGTTGGGGGAAGAATATTTAATTTGGGCAAATAATTTGTCTCGTGACACCAGTTAAATAATAGAGGGACTTTTTATAATCATCCCCACATAAAATACTATGTGAAATGAATTAATAATATGAAATTTTTGGAACATAATCAACATGATTACTCGTATTGAGATAATGACATATTCAATGTTAATACTTACCCCAATCAAATATACATTATCATAAACCATCCATATTAATATGGTGAATAGTAATAAAATTGTAAATCTATAGTAAAACCAATCCAAAACCATCCAAAAAAAGAATAAGGATTTTATAAATACGACATATCACTAATGTATCATACATAATATAAATGATTTATGTGGTTGGTGAACAAAAATACCATAAAAGACCCTTAAAAATCATCTTTATCAAATGAATCTTTTCAGTTTGACGATAACAGTTTTTCAAACAAAAAATTTACAAAAAAATTTAGAAATAATTTTCTTTATAAATAAGCATTGAAAAATATAAATATATAATTTAAACATTCATTTTTAATGATTATGTAATACTCTATTAATGATAGACACTTTAAAAAAATGTCCTCATTCTCATTTTAGATAGATGAAAAATGAACCTTGTTTGCAAAATGATGTTAAGATTACGTTAAATTATTTTGTAAAAAGTAAACAAAGTTTATATCAAACATAATTTTAAAGTTATATTATTATATTTGAAAACATTTTTAGAAAATATGTATTTTAATAAATAATGATTGCCTCCCAAAAAGAGAAATAAAGTAAGAATATATTAAAAATGTTTTCTACATAATTATATGTAAAAATAGTGAAAATAGAAATATTACAAGAAAATTTCCTGAATATCTAGTGGATAGTTAAATATATTGGTTTTATTATACATGTACAAAACAATTCCCCCATGTAAAACAAAAACAAAAACAATCCTGCACAATGATGAGATAGTGAAATAATCCGTTACCACTTTGGTATCATTGGAATCATAAGTCCCATATAATAAATAAATTAAAATGAGTCTTTATATTACATGAAATGAAATTGGTTCATAATATATCATACCAAAAGGGTAATTATATAAACCAAACAATGTAATAAGTGGTGAATATATAATATATCTCATGGGAGTAAAAATGATATGAAAAACCACTACTTCCATTTTATCTTCCTTTATATGTGTCAAAACCTCTTGTATAATAAATACATGATTATTTTAAATACATTGAAGAAATATAATAATATATTTCCTTACATATATTATTTAATTATACTCTTTTACGACCCATCTATTAGTTATTCATATCTTAAATCATTGTTTTATGTGATAATTTCATGGTTTTTCATATAATTTTTTGTTTTATATTGTTGGAACTTTTAATTGGATAATGGTTAAATAATATCCTGAATGATTAAAATGATATAAATAGAATATAATTTAATTATACATGTATTTATATTAATATAAAAATTTTATAGATAGAAAATCGATTAGTACGTTCATTGAGGTGGTCGGTCGTACGTATGCAGGAACGTTGTTTCTGATTTTCTTGAAGAATGGAACAAAAGAAAAATGGATATTAATTCACAATTCCAAAATAATGAAAATATTTATATATTTATAATTAATATTAATGAAATATATCCATATTAATCTCAATGTAATAATAAAATAAAAAACATTTCACATCGCTACGTGGCCGCAATTATCCACACTTACGCATGAGAAATGTTATTGCTTTCCAATAGATTGGAATGTAAGAAGTTGTTAAAGATATAGTATTTATAAAAAAATTAAATTATAGTTAAATTAATATATAATTATTTAAATTATCCTTAATACCTTCAATGTTATTTGTAAGTAAGAAAATAATCACATCGCTTCGTGAGACGGTTGTTCATCCTATAGAGGAACAACATTATCACACTCCCCATAGAATAGAATGTAAGAAGGTATATTTGATATGATAATTATATAATTATAATAATTTAATAAATAAAATATTTATGTAAAATATATTATTATATACATCCATAAAATGTGGCGATAGAAAACTAATTACATTGGTTGTGGGGCATAGTTCTCCATACAAACTACCAACTACTTTGTTTCCTATTTGACATTAGGGAATGATATAGGACATGACTCAAAAATAGTTACATATATGTATAAAGTATATATATTTTCTATTATATTTTCATATATAGAGATTATTTTATGGAGTTTTAGGATGAAATAAAACAAATACAAGCATTAAGGATTTAATCTCTTCATTGGTGAAAAACATTAGTTTTAAAACTAAATCATTTATTGATTGTATTTATGATCAAAAATAGAAACATGGATTATTTTAGACTAATAATTAAGGTATTTGGTAATATATTGGATGAAACAATTTTTTTTCAAGAGTGTAAATGATAGGTCTGGGGGCATCCTTTTATTAGTGAGGGAGAGAACACACATTGATTTTTTTAGAAAAAAGTGTTATCCATGTTTTTCTCATCGAAAAAGAATAAAAAATTGGTCACTATAGATCCTAATATGATTTAAGGTCTCAATATGGACTTGAAATCCATTTTTTACATGATTTAGGACATTTTTAACTGTTATCTTTTTAGTTTAACCATTAGTAACAAAATTTTTACCATAACTATGATAATTTATTATTATTATTTTCCCTATAAATTATGAATAAAAATTATATTTAATATTTCAGATAATAAAAAATACAATTATTAAAAATATGGATTCATTTTTTATGAATTAAATTCATATATTTTGAAGAATTAAATTTAACATTAAACCGGAAAACACTTTGATAATATGAGTTTTTGAATGAAATGTTTTCAAAATATTAAAACATTTTTAATCTTCATTCAATATAAAATCGATTCCAATGAATTATATAACTTAAATTATATAATTTATATACTAATTAAACATACAAATAAATTTATATTGTATTTTAACAGTATAAATATTTAAAACATTTCGTTTTCTATGAAAACATATTGTACACTATTCAACAAAAACATTATCCATTTAGAAAATTCTCAAAAAATCACCCAAAGATAATTGTGACATGTTGATTAAAAAATATGTTTATTTGGTTTATATAAATTTTATAAAATTTTTTAAATATAGATATAACTTATTTGTGGAAAGGATGACTAGATTTCCATTATTAAATATACGGTTTTTCAGAAAACATTTTGTTATACTTTAAATGATTCTTTTTTTATTTATAATAAATATATATACATTGATTTTATTTATAAATGTTTAAATAGTATAACATTAATAATTTATTTGTTACTATAGATATATATTCATTGTTAAAGGATATGTTATAATAATCGTTTTTAAATAATAATATATTTTTAGAGTATCATATTTCTTTCAAACACTATATTGGGTGCATTAAAATTAATTGAGGATATAAAATATATTTAAGAAGAAATGTAACATAAAGTGTCATAGTGTTTAAATCACATATATTATTGGTTTTTTTTTCATATACAGTATGAAATATAATTTTTTTTATTTTAAAATATCATTGTGTAACATTATACCCCCGTAAATATATTTGATCCTCGCAATTTAATCTTCATCTCGATAATCAAGGGTTTGAAAATTTAAATACTTCGTTAGATACCCACATAATACAAATTATTTAATTAAAAAAATATAATTTATATGATAAAATTGATGTAAAATGTTTATCTATATTAACACATAGCAAGGTTTCTATGTAGGTGAACATTATTGGGTAGTGACGGTACTAACATAAAAGAAACATGTAAATAATTATGGAGAGTAATAGTGATAATTGATCATGAGAAAGTTAATGACATGTAAAATATAGAGACAAAAAATACATAATTATACGAATATTAAAAGGAATATTTGACTCATAGGATATGAAAGATGTATGAGAAAATTGTGGTTTCCAAATCGTTTTATAAGGGTTAAGAAATACCATTTTCATTATGATGGAGAACACTAAATATATACAACAAATTATATTCTTTAGTTGTGATCTGGTAATTTCCTAGTTTATCACATACATTGAGAAATGAATTTATAATAATATTTTTTCATGATTGAATCACTAAAATTACCATTTTATAGATCATTAGAGCAATAAAATAATGAAAAAATCATTCATCCTTTCACTAGATATGATCTGAAATAAAAATAGGTATCACTAGTTATAAATTATCTTGCAATATTGAAAATAATAAATTCCATATATAGTTAACCATAGTACACATCAAAAATAATTATAAACATATTAATTGTGAAAAAATATATAACGAGGTTCAGAAAATCAACATTCCATCTGCCAAGAAAATATAATTTGGATCTTAATGCCAAATTCGAAATATAGGAATACCTTGATCACTCTAAAACATTTATGAAAATATACATGAATCCAAAAATTAATTCTAAACATATATAATATATCAAGGTTTATCTCACCCTAAATATCAAATCTTCCAAGAAGTTAAAATTTTCACCGAATAAGTTGTCTTGGTCATTGGAACCTTTCAACATATGCACTCAAAAACATAATGGAAAAGTACTATAGTAAAATACTTATTTATTTCATAATTATTATAAATAGAATAAAATTAATTAAATACTGTAATAACATAACTCTTGATTATAAACACTATCACATTAATCATTCCACATCATCAATAGTGAAATAATATTCTTAACATAGATCCCTTAGTTATTTTGAGGTTTATTTCCATGAAAATTGGGGCATTAATTTCTGTATTTTTTCATATATGAAAATTTTAAGCATTTCACATTAGTAGTATCATTATTTTCCTTAAAATCATGATCATTTTGTAATTTATCTCCACAGTTTTAGCAAAATACAATTCCCTTCATGAAAGTACTAGACTATTTTATTCCACAGATATCACATGGGGGAAATATATTTATTTACCTTTTTCATTTTATCCATATTTTTAAATGTCATGATCTTCATATATTTTTCACTTTAAATCTATAATAAATGTATAATTTGTTCACTATCTTGATACCATATGATATTGTATCATCATATAGTTATAATTTTTTGGAGACTTGTTTCATTCGAAGAGTCGTCTTAATCTCATCAAAGAAATGATCAATTTTTTTCTTTAGAACATGTTTATAATCCATATATTACCATTATAACATTTTAAATATGTATCCATACAAAGGAAAATTTTTTCATATCTTTTTCATAGAATTAATAATTCTTTCTCCATGTACTCTAATTACCCAGGAGGACAATAGTTTTTCATGAAGAATACCTTGAAATATTTCGAATCCATCATTATTATTTCTTCCTCACCATTACTATTTTGAATCAGTTAACACAATTGATTCGTATATCTGTAGAGAATATAAATATCCCTTAATTTTTCACTATTTCATTTGTTCCCAATGTATGAAATATTTTATCTAAAGAACGTATCCCTTCCTAAAGAAACTCTATTTTTAGTACTATTAAATGATTGAGGTTAGTGACTCATAATGCTATATAACATTGTTACCCCATTTTAGGGATCAAATGGATTATCCATATAGAAAATATTATTTCTCATAAATAGAGTCCAATGTCCCAATACAGTTAAAATTTATTCTGTCCTAGCTATAGATCTAGCTCTAGATACATTATATTTCCCAATTGGTCAACCCATATATAGGGAACATGAATTGGAATTATTCCAATTCCTAAATCTAGGTACCATTTTAAAACAATGGAATACACTAGTTTAGATGGTAAAATTAGGAAACCTAATTTAAAATACCTATAATAGAAAATTTCATAACATAAAGAAATGTTTATACAAATCCAATATTATACTCATAAACATTTTTTCTTTGGAATGATTTCCAATACTAATTTTTTCGAAGTCCTTAATAATAAATTATAATCAAATTGTGAATCAAACAATTAATATCCCCAAGAGATTAAAACTTAAGGCACTGTAAGGCCCATTTTCATATACAAGGTAACACTTAGGTCAAGACCAACATGGATTTTCTTCAATTTTCACACCTTTGAACATGTGTTTCAGAACAACATCAACTTATTGTTTCTAGATAGGGATTCAATACATGGAAGAACACATAATCGGTACATTAAAAAATATATATAATTTTATTCTATATTTAAATTTATACATGAATTATGTTATATGGTTATATTCCCTAATATTTTTTCTCTTAAATATAATTCCCATGGTTTCTACCAAACATACTTTAATACCAACTGTAAAGTACTCGAATATTGTAGTTCAATGTCTGTGGTAACCTAATTAATTCGGTATAAGTTACATGGAATCACATAATGAAGGACCAAATATTTTATTAGTTTTTCTATACAAGATATATATTTTAAATTAATTATAATTTAAATAATTAAATACAAAACGATTTTCTTTAAGAATTACATATTTCTCATTAGTATATCATTTTATATCAACTGAAAAACACTTCCTAGTATCTTGGGGAGATAAAACTTAAGAAATGGGTGATATCAGATTCATAATAAGTTTCAGATTATAGAAAGTATACCAAAAATTAATAAGTATAATCAATATTTAAATTTAAATAAATTATTGAAATTCCTTTTACATAGTAACATGATCATAATATGGATGAAATAAATGATGATACAGTAAATAAATATACAAACTCACATGATCAAGAAACATTTTCATTGATATTCTAACTAATCGAATAATAACATCAAAATCATTTATATATATATATCATAATTATGGAATGCATGATTCTAGACATCAAAAATATACTTTCAAGACCTCTCATGAAATATTTTTAATCGTAGGGTATAAACCCATAAAATTTTGTCAAATGATTTGTCTCGTGAGATCAATCAATGAATTTAGGGGATATATATATATACATATAAATATAAACACACATCAATTAATAAGTCCAATTAATTCTTCATATGATATTATTGAATCATAATCCACATAAAAATTCATATAGAATAACTATCATAAAAATTATTAATAGATACCCCCAATGAAATAAACATATTCATAAACTATACAAAGTAATATTCTAAATGTTAAAAAAATTGAACAAACTAAGTAAACCCGATGATAAACCTTCCCTAATATGAATAAATATGATATAAATATATAATATCTCTGGTGGATCATTATTACATTAATGTTTTGATGGAGTTGAGTATGTAAAATATCATAAAGACATCCATAAAAATATTTTTTAGGAAAATAATTATTTCATTCAAAAAATAAAATTTTTGAATACTAAAAGTTTTAAAAGTTGTATGAAAATAATTTTAATTGATAATAAAACATTAATATTATATAATATTCATTGAAATATTCATTTGTAATGAATGTGATAAATTTCATTCAAAAAAAAATGTTAAATCAATGATTACTATAAGAAACTTTTTTATAACATACAAATGATACTTGTTTATAAAACAACTTGTTGATTACACTATTATTTTTTTGAAAAATTAAAAATTTTTAATAAGTTTTTTAAAAAATTATTTTCAAATGGATAAAAATATTTTGAATTTTTTTTAAACATGTAATTTTTTAAATGACGATTTTTGACCGAAGTGGGAGCTAATGTCTGATTTTATTAAAAACAATTATCAACAAAGTATCAAAGATTGAGAAAATTGTATTTAATTGAAGTTTACATTAATAAAAATAGGATATGGAAATTTATTTGTTTTATTATAAAAATAAGAAATAATTCCTCTAATGGAGACATAATAAAAAACAACCATGGATAATGGGGAGATTTTGAAAGAAATGATTACCACTTTAGTTACTTTTGAATCCTGACCCCATGATAGAAATAAAATTTAATTAGAATTTAGTCTCCATAAAAATTAACTCATTAGTAAAATAAAATATTAAAATGGGAATTATATTCACAAAAAATTGAATAATTGGTGAAGATGGAATATGCTCTTTATATGTAAAAGTGAGATGATACACTATTACCATAGGTTGCAATTCCATTTTATGTGTCCAAAAATATTGTATAATAAATATATTTTTATTATAAATATACCATATAACCCTAAAAATATATCTCATACCATACATCACTTACCTATATTCTTTTATCACCTGTTTATTAGTAATTATTTGTTGAGATCACTATTTCAGGTGATAATTGCTTCATTTTTATGTATATTTTTTTTCAGGTATTTTAGTCCTTTTAATTTTATAATGGTTCAATAAAAAATAATTATATTCCTATTATAAATATCATATAAATTCATTATATATTTATTTGTTATAATTTATAAAATTTGGAGATATATAATGGATAACACTATTCATGGGGACAACAGGTCGTATGTGCACCTATATCGTGCTTCCATTTTTATCAAAGGATTATAAAAGGAAAATAAATATTAATTCACCAAAAAAATTAATTATTAGGTTTTATATATATTCTTAATAAAACACAATTATTACCATCCATGTAAAAATAAAATTATAAACATTTCACATTGTTGTGTGGTGGGAGTAGTCCACATAAACGCATGAGGGATATTATTGTTTTACAAAGGATTTGTATATAAGAAGTTAGGTATTATATTATATTTCCATAAAAATGGTAGGAAAATAATTATAACTTATTTTTATTAAATTTAACATTACAACCTTCAATATAAAGCATAGTAAAAAAAAAAAGAATCCCATTTCTTTGTGAGGAGGTAGTCCGCCGTACACACGAGTGACATTATAATATCTCTCATGAAATTTAATGTAATAAATTATATGTTATATGACAATTAAATATATATATAAATATCCAAATAATAATATAAATTTTTTAAATCCATTATTATATCCATATTTGAATGTTGGTTATGGAAATAAATTACATTGGTTAGAGAGGCGGTAGTCTACTATATAGAAGATTGACAGTTACATTTCCCATTTAATAGAATAAGATATATGTATATTTAATAAATATAATATAATTAAATATAAATTTATAGTATACAATGTTGTTAATTTCTTATCGTAGAACAATAATATTTAAAGGATATGGAGGAAGAAATGAAACAAATTCACGCATTAGGTATTTTAACACTTATTTGGAAACAACATTTAGTTTAAAACTAAAGAATTTTTAGAAACTATTTTTGATAAAATAGGTATATAATATTTTGGAAAAGGATATATTAAGGTATTTGGTTATGTATTTTCAAAAACAAATTATTTTTAAACTCTGAAGAGGAGAGTTGAGGGGGGGATTTTATAAGTGGGGGAGAGGAAACACTTGGAATTTTATAAATGAAAAAGATATATAATGGGTTTTCTCCTAATATAGACTAAATATGGTTTATTATATATCCTTAGATGTTATAAATTCTAAATATCTCAATAAAATTTGTTTTTGACATGTTTTAGTTCAATTTTCAACCATATCATTTTAGATTCACTCTCTATAAAACAATTATTACCTTAACCAAGATAATTAATGACTACTCTTTTTACTATTCAATGTGGAAATAATTTATTCTGATATTAGTATATAATATAAATTATTCTAATTTCAAATATACAATCTATTTTACCAAAATGTATTCAAATAAGTTGAAAATTTTAAATTAAAATAAAACATGAAGAAATGTAGAAAAAACATTTTTTCAAAAGAAAAACGTTCAAATGATAAAACGTTTTTATATCATAATTATGTATAAAATTAATTAAAATGAACTAAATTAGTTAAATTATAATATTATGGAAGTAATGTTACATAATTTACAATTTATAATATAATTTGTCTTTTTAAATATTTTAAATGAAATTTCATCTTTCGATAAAAATCGAAATCATTTACTATTCATCAATAAAGTTATCTTTTATTAGAAAATTCAAAAAACTAAACCAAATATAATTTTTAGATATAAATTTTAAATATAAATTTTATTTTATGATATAATTGTTTCTAAAATATGTAAAAATTAATTTTATTTTATATACATAAAGCGTGACAGAACCCCCATTTTTAGAGAAAATACAATTTATCGAATTATTATTATTTTCTTTATAAAAAATTAATAAACATTGAATTTATTTTATAAATTTTTAAACCATAAATTTTTTATAATTTAGTTATCAGTATTCATACTCACTAACAAAATATACATCTTATAATAGGCATGTTTAAATAAATATATTTTAGCCAAGTATCATGTTTCATTCATACTCAGTGTTTCGTTCATTGAAAGCTGTTAAAGAGATTGAATATATTTAAAAATAAATATATTAACAATTTTTTTTCTGTATTCTATTTTAATATTGGTGTTTCATGTAATATATTATATCAAATATTTTTTTCCTATTTTAAAATATCATGTTGTTACATCCTACAATCCTTTGGTGCCTTGGGTCAAAAATAGTTCAGAATCCCCATGGAAAGATCCCAAAAACATGATAATTTCAGAAAATAATTAAAAACTACATGATAATCACCAAATCCAAGACAATGATGTTTTACAAATGATGGTGGTTATTCTGAAACATTTCTATGGCCACACACCATGTCCTAACATAAGATGAACTTTCATATTCCACTCACCACACCCAAATCATTGGTACTATGAGACCATATTTCCCAATTAGTATATTTGATTATACAAGACACCATTACTGGTATCGAACCCTTAACTAAAATTTTTGAGTCTCTCATTTTATATAGCGAGTTCTCCCATGTGACACAGCTTCAACCATTTCCCTCCACTAGGATGTGGTGACCACTAAAATATCCCAATGCCATTTCCAAGACACCTAAACACCCACATAATTGTACTAGACTCTATAAAGACGTGTGAAACCACAAAGGAAGTGATGTGAAGGTCTAAACTGTTATATAATATACCACTACAAAAAATTAGTATTATCTTCAATAATTAAAATCATACATGGATCATAGAATAAAAGTTAGGTCTTAACAACCATCTCATGGGATACCTCTCAAGGATTCGGGTGCAACCAAAACACTTCTACAATCACACAAAATCCTCAAGCCTCCCATTTTTCATAGAAATACCCACAAAACCATTTAAACCACTGTATATCCTAGTACAATGATTACAACAACCATCACATAGCACCACTCAAAGCTAAAAAAATCAAGGAAACCCACCCTACATATTAAAATATTATCATATTTGAGGGATACATACAAGCCCACAATGTTTTAAAATATATCTTAATTGTAACATGTCATGATTTAGAAGGTAATTTTTCTAATTTAAATATAGAAATCCATAACATATTTCATCAATAGAGAAAATAGAACATATTGAAATCAGGAATATTTTATTTATCGCATCTTCAAATAAAAAACACAGAAAATCATAAAATAAATCAAGATATCGAGAAAAAAATATATGTCTCACACACCAAATTACTTTCATACAAATCCCCAATAATCTACCAAAAATGAAACAAATGAGTGTTTCATCCATGAATTAACTTCTCCGGATAATCCTAGGTCTCTACTGGTTACTCCATGAATGTCCCGTGATCCTAAAAACCCATCTCTCCCTAGCCAATGACATGGGAGTCATCATAAAGATATTGATGGAGTTGGGACACATGTAATATTCAATGGTACTTGTCTAGATATGGTGAAAGAACTTTCCAATATTCAACCAAACCAGCATTCTCTGAAACATTGAAGGGAACAAAAGTCTTGGGAGCAAGATTACTCCCCTACCTAATCTTTATTTCCCCTGATGATGGGAAACCATTAAAAACACATGTTCTCCAATCTAAAACTCCAAGGGTCTTCTACAATAATTGAAATAATAATTCTATGAACCCTACCCCACCTTTATCCTTTACAAAACTACATAATACTTCTATGTAATTCATATAAACCATATCAAGGATTTGATCTGATTACTCTTTAACATCATCCCGACATAGTAATGGTCAAAATGACCCACCATAGATTATCTCTAATAGAACAAATAAAATTGTTGTGGAGTAGATATTTTTATTAGAGAAATCAAAAAATTAATTTGATTTTATTTGGATCTAATAAAATATTTGATTCCTGATCAAAACATATTAACCAGTGTCTAGATGGTATGATCCATTGTTCCATATATCTAGGTGTGGAAAATAGATTTGAGTTGTAATTGAGTTCCAAAAGAATGATGAAATCCTCTGAAGAATCACAAGGTAACATGAGAATCATAATACGAGATGATGGATCTGACAACTCTATTTAGCTGCATAACCTCATCGATATACCTCTTTTCCAAAACATCCATGATGCTCAAATATTTGATTGGCATGAATTTAGATGACTTCAGAATCCAATTCAGGAATTACCCAATAATATCATATGATATCATATATTTTGGTAATCCTAGGATGAAATCTATTAAAATTTTAAAATCACCACTAGAGGACATCCAATAAAATAAAAAACAACCAAGAACCTGATTATTTTTCATTAACTACTTTAAAATGATACAATGATCAATGAACTCCCCAACCACCAATTTCATTCAATCCTACCAAAACTACATTCAAAATCCAAGGTAAATCTTATAAACTCATTGGATTATCACAATAGCTGGTCTATAAAACTCAAAAATCTCTTCGTCACACATTGTTATCAAGAGGAATACAATCTCCTGAAACAACATTTAGTTTTGACTATCCTCTGACCATATATCTAAAACATCACCATTTCTAATATATTTGTGCATCATCTATGCTTCTGAGTCACTTTCTTTAGAATCATATAACTTCTATATTAGAGAAAATAAAACAGTCATAATAAAAAAATAAGCAACTACCATCAACTACCCCTATATCTATGTCCATGGATTCTAATCCCTCCATTTCCCACCAATCATTCATGGACTATTGAAGAAACTCCCTTTATGAATTCCAGCTCAGTGCATCGACTACAAAACAAAATTTTCCAATATATATGTAAAAGATTTAAAATTCATATTCATGAAGAAGCTCTATCAATATATTGTCTCACATATTCAGGTCATCCTAAGTGAAAAAATACCTCAAGATTTTGTGATCTATAAAAACCATAATGAATTATCTAATAAGGAATTATCACAATAATTTTAGTGAAAATTAAACATACATTGGATTTATATAATGTTTTTATTTCTATTCTCATGAGTAAATAACTTCTTATTCCCATAATAGATCAACACATTATACTACATCAAGAGGGGTCCCACCCCCATTTGTGAAGATTTATAGGAAACATCAAATATCACACATTCTTCTAGAAACAAAATTACTAAGGCACATATAATTCTCCCAATTAGGTGAGAAAATACTATCTAAAATCGGTTAGTATAGATGAAGGATTAGTATTATGTAGATATGGATTCTAAAAATACCTAAATACATGATAAATAAAAAACATTTGGTAATAACCCACAAGACTGAAAAAACTGTAGGAAAATTATATATCCTTGGGTGCTTATTAGGAAATAACTATCTCCATATTCGATCAGTCCATATCCACACCATGATGATACAACCCATCCCTAAGTATGTGCACCACCTATTTCCTAGAAATTTATTACGTAAATGCAATATATCACTATTTGAATCAATGTTTCTACCAGATAACTATGATATGACTGCAATACTCCTTCTCAACCATCTATTGGGTCAATATTTCATCAATAAACAGACAATAAACAGGTGCAAAAATTCAATGAACATAATTTTCATGAACCTCAAGAACATAAGTTATTTTTTATGAAACTAAATGACATGAACCCATATTTTATTTTCTCATATATGGACAATAATTCTACGTAGGGGATGAATTCATATTTCACCATTCAATAGGAATATATGGACAATAGATCAATCAGAGAAACAACTTCTATTTTCTCAACTAGTAAGGAATATAATACAACCTCGAAATATGGTAACAATTATTTATCTTCACATGATTCATCATTTTGTATTCTAAAAAAATCCATAGACCAACATCCACCTTCCTGGGGAATATAACTGGTTAACCCCATGACGAGACACTAGGTTAGATGAAAACCTTCTTCATTGGGTTATCTATCTAAATCCTTTACTCCAATAACTTTTATTGTTCTATCAAATCAGTATCCACTGATATTTGAAATTTATATGTCTATAAATCTATTCCAAAGATGATTTCACATTAAGGGGGAACTGTCACGAACACCATGATAAATACATCTAGAAATTCATTGAATTATTTCAAAGTCTACACCATCCCAACACCCCCTCATAAATATTACATAAATTGAAAAATTATCTCCACACACCTACTTCCATTACAACAACACTTTGCATCTACAAAAACATCATGTCAACCATCCACATATTTCTATTTGACCTTCCAATGTAATCAATCAATAACCATAATCACATAATTCAACAAAGAAAATTCATGTATAATATTTTATTATTGTATTTATTAACATAAGTGGTAACCATATGAATGATGATTCCCAAATATCAACGTAAACCCATGACACACAAAAAATTGGGAGGTATGGGTTCCAACTGACAGATTAAACACCAATGGCATGGGAAACATCTCCCAATATAGGGGGTGCGCAATGACTAAAAAAAGAGTAGTAAAGGTGTGAATGGATGATGAATTGAACAAGGAAGAAATAAGGGTAGATGATAATCTTACCATTCATATGATGATATCTTCCCCATTTGGGCTCGATAACTCCATAGCATGAAACTATAAATGCTTAGTTCTTCTTCCTCACTGATGATGACCACATTAGTAGTGGCATGGGAAGATAAGTATCCCTTATTTGATAGAGATATGGTAAATAATTCTTTACATTTTATATACTAGTATTGATATTTCATACCACTTTATCTTGGTTGGAATATTTTAAGAAGGCTTATGAGACTATCATTTGATGTCAGTCATGTCTATAAAAAATTATACGAGATTTAATAAGGTTATGTTCTTATTTTATGGAGGAAATAAATATTGATATAAGGTTATACACATATGATAACTGCTGAACTGACCAAGATGATATAAAATCATAACGGGGATATTTATTTATCCTTATTTGATAAATCAGTGATCTAAAAAGCCTAAATGTTCATGTATTAAATGATTATATAATGGAGTCTAACTATATTAAAGTTTATGATGCATTAAATGAAGTAGTTTGGATATGAAAATTCTACCATGATTTTTTTTCGTTCTTACTTTTCATGAACCCAGCTGGTATTCCAACCAAATATGACACTTAAACCAGTTCGTGTCAAGACCCGTATGATGTTCCCGATCCCCATGACCTGAAAATCATTTTTTTCATTTTCCGGTTAAACCACTTTATGGGTGTGTGGGAACCTTAAAAATATTGAACACCAAATCCAAAACCACCCTCAAAAAACTACCACCACAGGTTACACCATTCAAAGATCGACTTTCAAAATTTAAAATATTAAAATTCTAATTCGATTTCAAAAAAACATTAGCGGGCAAAGAAGTACACTCGGGAAACACCTGCCCCGCAAGACACCCAAAAAAACCTACTTCCGCATCACCGACTTCACTTTCATCACTTCTCACACCAAATCTTCATGAAAACAACACTGCCGACACTTAATCCTAGCACCGAAAGAAGAACTCCCACTGGAAACCTACTCATCGTCGTCACCGGAGCCGCACTATCATGGCCGTAAAAACAGAAAAAAATGAAATCCCAACACCCAAAAACCAAGACGTTGACACCATCATTACAGTCACCCAAATCAATCCATCCATCAAGAACCAAAAAAGAAAGAGAAATGAAAATTTTAAGATGAGATAAAAAACCATCACCAAACATTTCTGAAGTCGCGACACTATTTTCCAAAACTGAACAAGGCTGTCATCGAGGTCTCTCACTAGGAATACTGACATCCACCAACCACACATCCCAAAACCATATCAATAAATCTACAAGCCAATATATATAAAACATTTGATGAAAAAATAGAAAATGAAATGAAGAATAATACTCAACCACACAACATGATCACCCAATGTCCTCTTATTCACAACCAACCACATGACCAACCTTATCTGACGGGTTAAGCATACCAAAACGGTAAACCTACAAAAAATCACGGGTCTACCATGGCCAAGTGGCACAATTATCGTTTGAGCCTAAAATCATTGTAGATAATCACCATAATGTCCCCTCATTTCCATTCTCGGAATAGTCTATAAACAATATTTTTAATTTCATGTGAAAATATGATTATGGTCATTTTAAGAAACCAAGTACAACTTTAAAAAAGTTTCGCTATTTAAAACATCACAAATATCTTTTACTTATAAAAATATTTCACTTTCCACAACCTAGTTCAAAACAAATGTCCAAATGAAAATCCATAACACATAAAAAAAGGAATGATTAGAATGTAATGGAAATAGAAGAAGTATGATAAAATGAAAAGAAAATATTAAACATGTAGTAGAAAGTAAAAAAAACATACATATAGTATATCAAGAGAATCTATTGAAATTATCTAGAGGAAATCACAATACATTCTTAGTTTAGACTCACCTTCTGACTATGGTGTATCTCCCATGTCAATAACCAACTTTCTTCTCTAAACTAGCTAATCTAGTGGCACACGACACTAAGCCTATTAGTAAATCCAAGGGGCATAGCCTATTTAATTGGGGTTGACAAGAAACCATCCCATGACTTTGAAGATGATTCAAAGGAATACTATGATAATTGAACATGGAGATTGTGAATATCCTTAAATGCATGAATAAACTGAACCCACTACCACCACGATTGCCTAACCCAAAAATTGACACCACCTATGTGATACACCTCACTCTGTGGAATCTTACTTAGAGGATCCCATATCACAATAATAAAATCACTAGTTCTAATTGGGATATCACAATATTCGGGTTTCAAAAAACACTTTCCTAAACATCAAAAAATAAAAATTGAGCCTTCACACCATGCATGATTTCAAATAATTTTCCAAGCCATTATAAAATATCAACAATGCCTTCAACATTTGTGAATTGAAACTACTTCCAAAACCATTTCAATAGAAAACAACCATCCAATAAGTGTTCCAAAAGGACATTCAGTCACACTATTTTGAAATCTCTTTCCAAAATGTTATAAAATTCCAAAAGGGATTTCAAATCATATATGATTTAAAAAAATACATTAAAACATCTCAAGAGAAAAACATTACTTATATTTACAATACCAATTCCATACCCAAAATCATTCAAACCCATTCTCAAAAAATATAAAATAGATAAATTATCCAAATGGTCCTTTATTAAATTTAGAAAAACATCTACATTCTATTACTTGAAACATGCCATAGTTTTGAACAACACTTAATTACCAAGACATTTCAAAAAATTTCAATGGAGACATGTTTTAAATAAAACATTTTATGTCACATTTTATGTCACTTTAGGATGCACAAAACCATTCAGAATCCAAGGAATTTATTTGAGAGAAAGGTTAAAGTAAGGGAGGAGAAGTAGTTGAAATCCCGATGTTCAAAAAGAAAACCCCATTTAAGTGCATCATTTTTTGAATTTTCATCCATGTGTGAACTACAAGAACCAACGGATGTGCTCAGATCCAATTTCACTCTTCAACTATACATGAATTTCCCACAAACCATTTTAATGGAAAACAAATTGTTTTTCCACAAAACCCAAAAATTTCACACATTTAAAAGAACAAAAGTATGCATTTTAATATTAGAAGAACCATTCCCAAATTTTACGACAAATCATAAATCCATGAAGCAACATATAAATCACAAATTGTGGATAATTCATAATTCCAAAAAAGTTACTAAAAATATAAACAAGGCAAAATATCATCATAATATCTCAATTTCATATTTATAAAAAATAGTCATTTCATCAAAAAACATTCATGCATTTAAATATAAGAATAATTAGGGAAACACTTTTAAAGAAATTTTAACCATTTTACATTATTTAAAAACAAAACAAAATTCTTACAACACACAAAATGATGTATTATAACATAATTGAAGAATTTTTGGAAATATCAAGAATTTAATAAGTCTTATCTAATGGAAATGAGTGAAAAAACTTATTTCAATGATGTTAGAATACAACTAAAATTGGGAGAAGGATTAAAAACTACATAGAGATAATCCACAAACCTTAATATCCATGAAAATTAACCAATATATTAACCATAACCCATATGGTTTAGCCATGATGAGACCCCACCAATAGAATCCAAGAACATATGTGGAAGAGGAAAATGGGAAGAGGAAATCACTAAAAATTCAAATAATCCTACCTAGGAACCTTTAAATAGAATCACTGGAAGAAGGGGGAAATAAAGTAGTGTACCATGGAGGCCTTTGGTTCACCTAGGACTACAAAAGTAATAGAAACTTGAAATAGGGGTAAAACAATAATGGGGAAATTTGGTGATTTTCAACTTTTAACGATTTAGGAAACTTACACGGTTAGGATGCAGGGTTTACGAAATTATTCACCAACTAAGAATACATCACTACCCAACAGAAAAAGTTATATAGTTATCCCTAAAGGTTTTCAAAAATGATGCGACAACTATGTGATATCCACCATCACGAATCTATGGTTTCTGTGTAGTTTCATGGGAGAGGGCACATGGTTTCCCATCACCATGCAACAACCATGCACTGCATGATGTTAAGACCAAATATACCTTTATCACAAAAACTCACACAGAACATCCAATACTAAATAATTCAAATTGGGAACTAAACCTGAACCTCAAACAAATTCTACAATTATATTTAAAGAATAAGATAAAATAATTACATGGTCAGGGTGAGGAAATTATCCCCACTACAAGAACATAATTCCACCAAAACATCACCCATCACAATGATAAATAATCATGATCCCAAGTTTGAATAAATAAAAACAAAACCACAATCTTTTGGGTTAACATTTATTCCAAAAGTCACACCCGCTGAACATTATGAGATGCCAAATTAAAAGGAAACAAGAAAAAGGTGGAGGGTTCTCCCCACCATGAAAACCTGAATTGAACTACCAATGTTGAAACTACCTATATAGTGACATTGAATGATAACTACCAACACAAACCAAAACTCCCAAGACATGGAAAAAACAATAGGGGAGAAAATGAACCAAATAGAGAACAAAACCACAATTCATCAACTTCACAAGATTCAATCATCTCCAAATCATGAATGACCAGAAACTGAAACCATTCCATAATTGGGAAATGAGAACAAAAGAATGTTATATAATTAAAAAAAAAATTTAAAAAGGAATAAAAACCAAAATTACAATAAAACCATAATGATTATTATATCCAACATGAAAAATACAATAGTAGAGAAAATTACTTTAATGAAACTTTAACCATATCTACTCCAACACTGAAGAGAAAATTTGGGATATGGTTCCCCACACACCTAATTAATTTATATTGTTTGTAAAACATAACTCCAACACCTATGGATGGATCCCTAAAGTTTGAATCATGTACATACCCATTTTTAGAGTCTCAAACCCTCTAATCGAGGAATCTTCTCCAAGAAATCCTTCTTACAAAACTACTCAATGTGACCCAAATGACCACAACGACGACAATACATGAGAGGATTTTGACAACATGGATTCAAATACATAAACCGATCAATGTGAAAGGATACAAATGATTGGTTTGGAGAGACTGAATCTAGAGCTGACCAAAGACATTCCCCAAGAATAGGTTTCTATAGTACACACCTCCATCCAGATGGGGAAAAATCCTAAATAGAACTAGATATCAAACTACATACTGCCTAATCTCATAAAACCAACTGAGTTAAGAATAATTCTTTGAAACAAATTCTTAAAATGAATATCCTTGGAGGACAGGGCTCACACATTGATTTTAGAGCAATGACCGCAAATGAAAAGAGGATATTTCTAGTAGATCCCACAATGCTACCTCTAGAGAAAAGGAATCCAAATCCTTGAATTCATCAACATAGTCCCTCTATAGTGACCCACTCTTTTCAAAAAATATTATTACATAATTTTTTTCAGAATACATGAAAAATTATAAAAATACATTTCAAATGATTTTAATTTTCATGTGACTTTGGATACATTGAATCATCATCGCTGATAGATAAATGAGCTACATCATCTCATACTAGGTATTTCATGACTATAAACCTTCTAATACACATAAAAAAATACATATCAATCAGTATTTGGGGAAGGAAACATAAAAATGGTTGAGATTAGATTCTCAGGAATGGTAAAGAAGAAATATATATAAGTATAATCATGTGAGTAAGGGTACAAGACCATGATCATGAAAATAGAAGATCATACACTACATGTCAAATATCATAAACATGAATCATGGCATAAATATCGATAGTTCATAACACATGAATCATAAGGAAATGAATAACATAATACATGAATTCATAACATAGGAATAAAAAAATGAAATTTTGGGAGACACTTAAGAATATATAATGATTTCCTTAGTATTCAATGCAGAACATCCAAGTCCATCTTAATGTAAAAAGTCATTTACTGAAGCAGGTTCACACCTCGTTCTAGCCCCCTATTACATAACCAAGTTCACTCCCCGTTCTAGACCTTTAATACTAAACCAAATTCATTTCTCAATCCATCCCAATAATACAAAAATGAGTTCATTTCTCATTATATACATGTATACATTAGGGGATATATCTATTTTCCTTATAAATTGGAGGAAGATATAGGTCCCAGACATCTTATAATGAAATCATACACACAAGTGAAAAAAATCGTAAAAAATCATATCATAACCCATGAAATTAAACAGATATAATAAATATGTAATAATATCATATCCTTGATGAAAATATATGTTTCAAAATCATATCATCAATGAATAACATGTGAAATGAATCTGGTTTCAAAAACATATAACCTATGCATGAGAAATGGGTTTCATAAGCATCTATCCATCAAAACACAATCCATTCAAGAAATAATATGAATGAAACTAGTGGATCATTTTTTATATGTGAAATATGTAACATCAATAGATTTCATGTTATATATAAAATAATTTTGTAATATATTTTGAAAACATTTCATGATGAAAATATCCTTTATTCTTTGAAAAAGGTCTCTTTGAAACATAATATCATATTCAAAACAATTTTTTTAATTATAATTTGAATGTGTAATATTTAATATTAAAAAATCCTTAAGAAATCTTTTACATAGAAAAATATAAAAAAATATTGAAAACATTTTGAAAACAAGTTTCCTTGAAAAAATATTAATGGGGATTGAAAACGTTTTGAAAACCACTTATTTTAAAATAATTTTCAAACTTATAAATAAGGATTGAAAAAATTTTGAAAAAAATTTTCCTAGAAATATTATAAATGAATCATGAATATTTTTTGAATTAAATTTTCCTAAAAAACATATAAAAAAAGTAACAAAACATTTTGATATCCATTTCCTTGAAAACATATAAAGGAAGTGTGAAAACATTTTAAAAACAATTCTTTAGAAACATATTAATGAATCTAGAATTTTGTTGAAAACAATTTACTGAAAATATATTGAAAATATATAAATAAGGATTTCAATATTTTTTTAAACCATTTTCCTAGAAAACATATAAAATAATCATGAAAACAATTTTAAAACAATTTTCCATAAAAGCATATAAAAGAAGCATGGATACATTTTCAAATAAAATTAGATGAATGCTTATAAATAAACTTGAAAAAATAATCTAAACCAATTTACATGAAAACATATAAATTAATATTGAAAATAATTGAAAAAAAATTTCCTTTAAATCTTATAATGTACGGTTGAAAACATTTTGATAACCATTTTCCGTCAAAAATTATAAATGAATCTTAAAAACCATTGAAAAACAGTTTCTGTGAAATAACATTGAAATATTATAAATAAATCATTAAATTGTTTTGAAAACCATTTCATTGAAAAAAAAATTTAGAAAAATTTTCATAAAAATTATCCTTTTAAACATGAAATGGAAGCTTCACTGAAATTATGGAAGGTAAATCCATATATACCGTATAAGGTAAAAAAATCATATTTCATAGTAAAAGGTTATAAAAATGACTTTTTCAGAAAATGATAAGAACATTAAATTAAACCCCCTCATTAAATAAAAAAGGGAAATATTTCCTTTTAATGATTCTATGAGAATAGTGTGTAAACCATTCTTAGAATGCATGGTTTTTTAAAGAAAGCATCTTTCTGACCGAATAGAGGGTAACATCAGGAATTCTTAAAAATATTTTATTAACTATACTATATAACAAATATTAGAAAAATTTACCAATACATGAATATATCATGAATAACTAAAGGAGAATAAAGTTAAATAATTCTCTTGATATAAGGATTATAATATTTCAACTAAGGAAACTTAAACATAAATATTATTTAAAAGCGATGTGATTGTTTTAATAAACTATTATCACCTAGTAATATTGAACCATTCTACCCATGTAAGAAATTAAAATCACAATAATTATAAAAATACTTAAATGATGGATATTAATGAAATAACAAGTCAATGTAAGTATGTAAACCATATATATAAATATAGGTTCATTACATGGAATGTGTCTCAAATAATGTAAATTGACCCAAAACTATCTTACCGATTTGGTAACATTTGAAACATAAACCCCATGAAAGGAAGATAAGTCAATGGATATGTAATAACCCATAAATATAAGAATAATAATCATAAAATACATTCATTGGTAGAATATATAACCCACAAAAAGAAATAGTTGTGAACATGGGCTAGGTCTTATAGAAATAAGATGCGATATGAAATCCCAATTTATTGTCTCCCAAATATCATTAGATTTATAAAAAAATGTATAATAAATATAATTTTATTATGAATATACGTTTAGGAAATATTCTTATATCAAATACATTATATTTTTTTATTATGACTTTAAATTACCAGCTTGATAAAAATTCTATATAAAGGTTTCACTTTGGGTAATTTCTACTTTGTTCTTCGCATGTGACTTAATTTGTCATATATTTGGTAAATGTAATTATATGACAATTTCTATAATGTAAAAAATGATATAAATATCATTTATATTTAATATATATTAATTTTAATACTCTATATAATATATAATTATGAAACAGAATAAACTATTCATGGTGACGGGAGGTCGTACGTACACATGAACACTATTTCCATTTATTAGTCATAATGAATGAAATTAAGTAAATAAAATATATATATACGTATTATAGTTGTATTTTTTTCATATATATCATATAATTTAACTAAACCAATACTTAATATATTCCATGTAGTGTGTGAACTAATCAAATTGCTTTTTGGGGAAGTAGTCCACACTTCCTCAAATGAAATTATCGTATTTACAAAAAATAGAATTTATAAATTTATGTTTTTTTAAATGATTAAAAAATAATAAATAAATAATAAATATAATATATAACATATATAAATAGGGTTTTAATCATGAATTCCTCCATGAGAGTTATTAATTTAAAAATGAACAATCATCATTTTGTGAAGCGGTAGTTTGCCATAAACGTAAATAGTTTGTTCATCACCCTTTAGGTTGAAGTGTGTGTAAGTGAAAGTTGAACCCTTTGAATAAAGAAATAATTTTATATTTATGATACTTACATATTTTTAAAATAATGGAATAATATGTATGTAGGTGGTGGTGATTTTAAATAAAATATAATTACTCAAGAAAGAATGTTACCTCTTATTCTGGTAACTACGTTTTGTTTGAACCAAAGGACTTCCTTTGAAGGATTTTGGAATATAGAGAGGATTCAAAGATTATGTGAGGGATGTTAAGGGATTTATTAGAATGATATTTGTTAAACCTATGTAGTTTGATAACTTGAGGACAGGGTTGAGGTGGTAACCTTTTATAGGGGAGGGAAAGGACACACTTGGCATGTTTGAAATCAAGTTAGGTGTACAATCATTTTTACAAAAAAAGTCATAAAAAACCTTCCAGAACTGAAAAATGTAAGGTTTATGTTTGAAATATTTCTATAAAATTGGTTTTGGACAAGTGTGTAGGTCATTTTTGGCAATAAATTTTATGTATACTTCCCTTTTAAGCTTAACCACTATATTTAATTTAAACATCCTTTAAAAATCATTTTAGTCAAAAACTATATTTACCTTATCATAAAGTATAACTTATTATTATTCCAAATATGGAATCAATTTTTCAAATAATCTATTCCCATATGTGGAATAAATTTATTTTAAATTTCATCTTGTTGAAAAAACAACACTGCATATTTTTTTAATGTAAATAGATCCCAATGATTACTATATTTGTATACCGAATTTCAATGTGTAATTGATTATAATTACATAAATTGGATTAATTCATTAATATATGATTTATTTAAACATTTTAATCAACATAAAATATATATTATACATATAAATAAATTATATGGAAAATGATATTAGAATTACAATTCAGTATTTTTTACTATTCATTATAATAATTAAATCATATAAAAAAACTAAAAATTTATTATAACATAATTTTCTTACTTTAACTTCCAATATGTAGTTTTTTTACATATTAAATCTATAATTTTTAAAAAATAGGAATCGAAATGCAATCTCAAAAAAATGTCGTAAAACTACCATTATACAAATATAGGGTTGATACATAAAATTGTGTTTGTTATTATCTTATGTCAATCATATATACTATTTGAATATAAAAAATATGTTTTTGAATATTTAATTTATATTTAATTAATATAACACTCAATAATTATAATTAATTTAATTTATTAGTTTAAGCAATCTTTGTGACCATAAAATAATAATATTATCCTTTATATTCAATAGGCTTTCAAATTCATTTATAATTAATTTCTAACCTATGTATTCATATTATATTTTTGTAACCCGTATACTTTCATAACATAGTTACTACTTTTATAAAAACTAATTTTATGTTTAGATTATATCTTATATATTTAATACTAATATTTTAATAATAGATTATTATTTTAGAGTCCTTTGTAATGTGTTTTATGGTAGAAATTCAGGAAATTCATCATTGTGTGTAATGCAAGATACCTGGAGTATTCAATGTAGAGCAAGATAAAATTGATTTTGTGTATAGTGCATGATTTAATTATTGGATTGTTTCAAAAAAAATCTCATAAAACATACTTAATATAAGATAAACAAATTTTAGTGTTGCATGAAATGAAAAATATCCAAAATATTGAATTCATTAGAAAAAAATAATTCACATAATGTCTGGGTATTACATTATATGCCCTAAAAATTAATTTCTCCCTAAAAATTTATTTGGGTTATCCAAGTTTTAATATTTGAATGTTTCATTCATATATTACCATATTGAAAAAATGAATACTAAAATATCTCTTAAAAAGAGAATGTTGGAACCATGCTGGTTTCCAAAAGTAACATATAACTGGGTTTACTCATAGAATAACATAGGCTAGGAGTGAATATTGGAAAAGGAGGAAAAACATAAATATTTTTATGGACTGTTTGAAGTCATCAATTACAAACAAGTGAATGATGAAGAAAAGTTGAGGTCATCAAAGTCAAAAATCATTGATGATTTATAAGGGTATCAGTTCCACAAAGGTTAAGGAAATAGGAATTTTTTTTACCACTATCCTATCACTGAGTAATTAATTTTTTAACCATGATTATAAAGAAATATAATTTCTTGAGATATTTCTATAAACAAAATTTCATTCTTTCATTTTTCTTTTAACTATTTCTAATTCATTCATTACATTAAGAAATGGATGTCTAGAAGTTTAATATAATGCCAATGCACTAGAATAATCATCAAAAATATATTAAGGCTGATAATATAATGAAAATTATTACTATTTTACTTATCTATTCCTATAAATCAATAAAGTTAATACATTAATTAGTAAACATAAACAGTAACACCATTATTTCACCTTAAATAACTATTCATAAAAAATAATAATAAAATAACTAGGACATCACATAGGCTATTGGTAGTTGTGGAACCACTATCATCCTTCGTTCATGGGTTCAAGACCCATGATTATTCTATAAATGACTAGTTTTCAACCGATATACATAAATGCATTTTTTTTTCGTACACTAATATAAGTTCCCAAAAAAATATCATTGACACCCTTGAATTAAGGTTAATCACTAAATATAATTTTGTCTAATGTTTTCAATACAATATTAATACATAAATACCTCCTTTGAATATTAACTTATTATTTTTAGGAATGGTTATCCTTATAACCATTCTGAACGAAAAAATCCAAATCATTAGAAATAAGGTCACAAAATCAACTGAACATTGATCCTCCATATATAAAAAATTATTTCTTGGTTGTTACATTCCAATCATGTGAATACTTACATGGAATATTATCTTCAAACATTTCACACCATGAATTAATATAATGATTTTTGTAAAAAAATCTTGTTTCCTTATTCCAAATATTATAGAATATATTACAAAAATCAAAGCTGTAGTCTTCATCCATGATAGCATGAACTTCTTGTCAAAAAGTCCTTAATTATTTCCAAGGTATTCAATACCATAAAATTTACATATATATACTCCAAAAATCTTTATAAAAAAAATATTATAGTATATGAAACATATTAGAGGTTATCCTCACATAGTAAAATTATCACCTTGTCATTAAATCCCTTGTTCATTCCATTAGAAATGTTCAACAAACTCTTTTAAATCCTTATCAGAAAACATAAACAGGACAATCCTGGTTTATTTCACCATCCATACAAAAAAATTATTAAATAAAAAATATAAAAAATATTGATAATTCCACATCATAAATAGTACATAAGAAGGATACCTCATTTCATTAAAAAATAACTCTTTCATTTAACATTTCTTCTTTAGTATTATCATCATCAGAAATATATCCTTTACTCACACCACATTTCCAATTTTATTCAATAGGGTACCTCATGAGTCATTGACTTATGTACTGAGCATTTATTCCAGACTTGAAACACTTAACCTTCGATGATGACTTAGGGAGTCTAGTATTCTCATTCATTTCAATATCTGAACTAATTGTTTTTTCCTTATAGACACTTCCTTTTCGTCCTTCCTCTCCAGAGTCCAAACATGTTCTTATTACTAGAAGAAATAAAATTAGGTAATTAATTAAAAATTCATGTAATAAAGTAAACCTAATATTCATTCTTCCACGGTCTCTATTTTTCTAACTCATAGCGAACAAGTTATTTCTCTTCCTTGATGAGTCTGAGAGTTAGTTAAGGTATACATTGATAATAATGATCACTAATAACTGATTAGGAATGGCCATAAACTCTTTTATCCCAATGATAATACTGCATGAATGATTGTCAGAAAAACATCCATCACATTGCATGTTAATCTGGTTCCTTCTGATTCCCACCATTGACTAAAACCAGAAGCATAGTGTGATAATTACTTATCAGAGTAGAAAACCATATTTTCAAAAAATAAATTAATTATATGATGTATAAATAATTAAACCACTATTGGAATATGACACACTATGTTTATACTTAGTTATTCATCTTCATCTTTAAATCAATTCTTTCACAATTGTTCATGAAGAGTTTGTGAATTTCTTTGGCATAACATCCAAGAGTGTAAAACTGGGTGTGCAGCAAGGCTCGTTGTCCTGTACTAGATTACCCTATGTGAGCCACGATGTAGCTGTAACATGAATGAATTATATTAAATCAAAATTTAATTTAATTTCCTATATTTATTTATTGTGGGGGTTTCCCATGCATTTTTGGAGGATAGGGTGAGTTTTCATGATTGGGCCAAAATATAAGCTCCTTTATAGATTTAAAAAAAATTGATTCTTATATAACTCATTCTTTTTTAAACATATTGCACCCATTTCACTTACAAAATGTCATTCCATGAATTATTAGAACCACCATATCAATTTGGAATCTTTAGAAATCCATAATCATTGTGGATTGGGGTTTTTATTTAAGGAATTGGGCCACCTCGAAAGCCCAATTCAGTTCAAAAAAAGTGTTTATTTAATATCATATTCGATATTTATGATTTTTCAGCGATTCTAACTATCACATAAGCCCCCTAAACCAAGGAGTTCCTCCATTCTCATTTCCCACTATTTGGAGCTCATATGAATCACAAATTAGGGCAGAACCTATTAGGCTTTCTCAAATCATCCAGATTCAAAGAGATAACTTTATTTTCATAATAACTCCTTCAATTTTTACTCTATTTCCACCATTTCAGTTATAAGATGACCTTATCAGCCTTGTTAGATCATAAATTCCATTTCTTGATGTTTTTAAATTCATATACTAGTGTATTTGTGGTTATTTAATCAAGATCCATCAAGTAAGTGGGTCTCCTTCCATCTTCCTCCCATTTTCTTATGGTTTCTCCCATTTTATTAGGATTTTTTCCTATTATTAATGTATTTACTGATGCCTAATGATTAGGGTTTGGATCATAGGGTTAGATCCATGATTTTATTTATATTCTTTTGGTTTTAGGCCTGGTCTATGTCTATTGTGGTGCTACAGTGGTGCAATATAACTTTCCCACAATGATTCAAGGGTTCTGAAACTTGTGGTTGGGGATTCAATGTCTATGATATTCTAGATGAGTTATATTTTATTAATTTACATTCTCATAATAATTACCCTTCATTATCAGTGATGAATTTTTTTGTGACGTTTGTTTAGAAAATGATTGTTAGGTATCAATTTTCTGTTAAAATTATGTGTTTTACATGTCTATTCTAGGTTACACCAATTTTGGTTTTTTTAATTAATGTAATGGATTAAAAAAAGGTTTGTGTGATGAAAATTCTATGTTGGTGAATATGGGTTTTCACAAAGTTTTTGATGTTGTTTTTTTAGTGACTTTTTTGCGAAAATCATTGGTAAATTTTGGGATTCTATGTTATTGAAATTTCAAGGGTTTTATTGAGTGTTGTAAGTGGTCGAAAGCATGTGTAGATACTATTTTTAGTTGTTTAAGACCATAACTAATGTATTTATGATCTAATGCCTTTTGTTAACATGTGAAAATTGATTGAGCATAATGGGGGAAGTGCGGGTATCTAGGAGGGTGAATACGTACTATTACACTTGGGACCTGGAGTGATTTTTTCACTATTTCAATGAAAAAATTGGATAAAGGAAAAACTAGAAAAACTATATTGTTTGTGATTGAGGACCACTAGGTTTTGGGTATGTTCCCTACTAGTGGATCATGCATTAGAATGGATTTTTCTATGGTTACATTACACTAAGGTATGTGGTACGTGGGGCCCGATACAAACAAGTTCCTAGTGGTGTTCCCGAGATTAGTTCTCATTGATCCATTTTTAATTATCATTGGCACATGTTTTTTTTGTGGAAAATACATTAGCATTCAGGTTTTATTGAAATGTTTTTACTCGTAGAAAATTATCATTGAAAAAAATTTATATTTAAATGTTTCATTATTCAAAAAAATTATTTCTACCACTTCTTGCTTATCAAAACAAGCTTGATTTTTATCTTGTATTTCATTCTATAAGGTAATATCTTTGTGGTATATTATTGGTATTATTATCACACTATACATACTCTCCTAGGGTGTAAGTAGACTTGATCATGATTGATACAGGTAAAGGAAAGGCCTTGGTGGATGGTGTTTCGGTTTGTTAGTTCCCTTCCATGGTGCGACGTTGTAGAGACGGTCTATGGGTGTTGACCCGTTGAAATGTACGGTAATTGGGGTTCTCTTTATGATACTTTTATGTTTATTTGGACATCTTTTATATGTTTAACCCTATGTATTCTGTTTTGTATTTTGTTTATGTCTAGTTTGGCCTGATTTTTTAGATTCGTTTTATCGATTGGTTTTGATGTTTTATGTATCCATACTAGGGTAAATCATTCCCAAACCAAAATATATTATACCCATGAACATGTTCTAGACCATGGGGATAGGGAATGCCCTTTGGGACTTGTCATGTTCCGTGTTTCGTGATGGTTTTTATGGAAACACGATTCGGTTCGTGACAAAATGTTATCAATAGAGGTAAATGTTTTTGGGTTATATTATTATTTTTAGATAAGTAGGGCTAGGAATGAGGATGGACTATCAAGATTTGGAGTTTTGGTCATGAGTATGGTGCTTGTCCTACACCTCTCTAAGAATACATTGAGTCACCATGGTATATTGGAATTGTTTTTTCTGACTTCCCTTCCATGTGAGACATGTGGGCTACAGACTACACATGGACATCGGGTGTGGGTGGGGTAGTTGTTTCTTGTATCTTTTTAATGTGTTTGTTTTATTTATATCGGATTTTGTTTATTAAATTTTCCAAATTTTTTACAGATTTTCTCTTTTATGACTTGTGTCTTCTGTAAAAACATGCTTTTACAAAAATATTCTATGTACCCACGGGAGTAAGTCGAAGAGAGTTATCCATCACAACATGATAATATGTTTGAGGAGGCAGTGGTTCGGGATGTCTAGGCTCCAGGACAAGGAGATCATCTTGTTCCTTCTCCTTTAAGAGAATATGAGACTGGTTCGGAGTAGGAAAAAAATAAAGAGTCACTAAGTAAAAAGACTCCTACTATTTGAGGTAGCATAGAACCCCCAGAAGCAAACCAATGGCTTGAAAAGATAGAGCAGATGTTTGATTTTCTGGACACATCGGAGGAGGTCCAGGTGAATTATTACTCTTTTATGTTTGAGTTCCCAAGAAACATGTGTTGGGAATCAATAAATCAAGATAGGAAGAATGAGCATATTCGCTGAGGAGATTTCAAGGCCATCTTTAATGAATAATACTACCCTGATGTCTTGGAATATGCCAGATCATTTGAGTTCATGGATCTTGTTTAGGGGGATCGTTCTGTGATAGATTCTACCAACCGTTTCACTAAACTACAAAAGTCCTGACCTTAAAACATTACATAATCATGAATTAAATGAATAATTCACAATGGGGATCTTTTTAGGTTTAGCATTTCAGAGAATTCATCCATAACTATTACATATCAACATTAAAATTACATGTAGACAGAACTACAAAGTATCCATTTTTTATAAAATAAAAACCCTTCAAATGAAACATGTTCAGTTCCAAGTTTTAGACCACAAGACTTTTCCTTGATCCCATCCTTGACCCTATTGATCTTTTTTTTCATGTGGATAACATTTCAAAAACTTGGGATGAGATTAAAAATCTTATTTAGGGTTATTAAATAATGGAAAAACATTTACCCATCAATAAATAAAAATAAATGAAACCATACATTTCAATCATAACATACCACATGAAATCATAAGATTTATGAATAACACATAGAAATCATAAATCATATAGGTATCTTATGGAATATAAAACATATTTACATTGTAGCTATCACAGCTACACAGGGAGTTACATTGTAATACCCCTCACATTATATTCCTTAAATCTCTTAGGTGAAACAATAATGTTTACCACCGTCATGTTACCCAATGCATTGGAGAGCTATATCGGGATCACCCTTCCTAGGTTTATCACCAAACCACCCGTATATGTAAACAATGCCCAATAACCATAACATAATCATAACAAATAATAAAAGAATAATGGGAAGATAACATATCCACATTCCAATCACAATATATTAATTTAAGATATTGAAATAAAAAATGATTTATCAAACCATTTTCAAAACCATTTAAAACATTTAATAAAGATATTTTTGAATCAAAGTGGCCCATACCACTTTGAATCTTTTAAATAAATTAGAATTTTAAAACAAAACTGTCAATATAATTAAACCCTTAAAACCCTTTTGAAAACATGGGCATTAATTAAAATGATTTATAATATTAAATCATTAAAATGATATTTTGTTATGGAGTTCATAACCAAATGAGAGATGCTTGAAAACAAATAATTGGGGAATAATATTTAATAAAAACATTATAATATAATGAGAATAATGGTATTCACAATACTATATGCCAAATGATAGTATATACACCATATAAATTTGAATCGGTGAATAACAATAATAATGTTTCAATGGAGAGTAAATTTAGACTAAATCCCTTATAAAGCTGGTATCCTTAGATTAAGGATAAATCAATTATATAATTATGTCTGAAAAATATAAATACAACCAATATGATTTGATATTAAGTGTAAAATAATCATAGTTCTGTCACACAAATTTATATCATGACATAATCAACAAGTTGAATTTTAACCCAAAGAAATGATATTGGTTTAAAAAGTTCCCTTACAGAAATTAGATAGCCTAACGATATCACTTATAAATTTACAAAAATATTTTTTGAGAGAGAAAATGGTATCTCATCACATGGAAATAAAATTTTCATAAATAAGGATATAAAAGAACATATCCCAAACTAAGAATATGTAAATTAAAAGGCATAACAAAAATAAGTCATTTAAAAAGATGAGGGTGAAAGGTTCCCTGACCGATTTAGTAACATACAAAACATACACCCCATGAATGAAGGATCATAAAATGAATATGTAAATACACATTAATTTACATATATTACCCAAATAATACAATCATGGTCAGTATATACACCACATAAAAGGAAATAGTGGCAAATATTGCATGAATCACATAGGAATAAAAAGTGAGATAAAAAACCCATATCACACTGTAATTAATCGAGTCGTATGGAAAAAACATAATAACCAACAAATGAATCATAGAATACAATGAAAATAAATTGAATCATGATAATATATATCAAATGTCAGTACAAAGTAGACCACATGCATGAAATAAGTAGTGAACATTAGAAATCTCATAGGATTGAATGTGAGATAAGAAACCCCTTTCTTCGTGTCCAACTTGACCCATTCATTCTTTAATATCCGGAATAACAATATAAATTTAATTTATACATTCTGAAGAACCTTTTTCAGGTTTTTTATTTATATTATATAACTAATTACCATGTTATAATCTTTATTCAATCATTTATGTTAATAATGGTCGTTTTACCGATATTTTTTACTTGAGTCAAAAATAAACTTATAATTACTAGTTGTTCATGTGGTCAAAAGTCCATTATATCCAGAATAATATTAATTATTTAGATATGATATATATTATATATATCTATTATATGATTTTATTTATAATATTACCTAACATTTGACGATAAGAAATGAAAACCTTTGTTAATGGCGACGATAAGTTGTACGTTCGCATGATTGCTACTTTCATTTTTATTTCATATATAATGAAATGAAAACATAATGAAACATATATTTATTATAATTAAATTATAATATCATCTGATATATATGTTACATTATTTCATTAATTATATCCTTTACATGTTAAATTTATGTCATGAACAAATCATATCACCTTTAGGGGGCGGTAGTCCGCACTTCCTCAAATGAAATTATCATATTTATACATATTGGAAGGAATAAAGGTATATTGGTAAATAAAAATTACAGAAGTATAGAGAAAACATAAAAATGATATATATCTTATATAAATACAGTTCCATCGTAATGGCCACTATGAGTGGTGGTAGGATAATATTGAATAATCATCGTTTTTTGAGGTAGTAATTCGCCGTCCACCGAAAAAATATGTTTTTGACCCATTAGATAGAAGAGTGTGTAGGTTTTTTTAGAATAATTATCATAAAAACAACCCAATATATTTCGGATATAGGTTTTGTGATAAATTAATGTAATAAAAAGAGATTATGGGGTCATAAAAGTAAAATAAAACAAATAAACTTAAGAGAATACGTTAACTTTAAACCAGGAATCTCCCTATGGTTTGAACCAAAAGGTTTTCTTGAATTGCCTTATTCCTAGGAGAAGGCATCTAGGAAGAGGATAGAGATGTAGGAAGCTTAATTTTAGAAGAGTTTGTCTTAGCCAAGGGTCTTGAGAATTGTGAAGAATGTGTTATAAGTGTTGTCTTTATATAAGGAGGAGGAGAGGCTCTTTAGGAATGCTTGAAAATATTATTTTATTATATTATGATTTTCGGTTTCAAAACGCCCAAAACTCATTACAGATGAAAATAAGATGACTCATGTTCTAAATAAAAGCATCCAATATGAATTTTATTGGTTTTGGATTTTTTTCTTCTTCATAATCGTATTTTATTTTAATCATTCATTAATGAGGGTAAACACAACATCGTTATTGTGTCATAAATATTTTTATTTATTTTATGTCTAGAAATTATAAAAAAATGATCATGATGTTAGAAATAGTTTCATATTACCAATGAATATTTATATTCGAAGAGATAAATTATATAACCCCATGTAATTTTTTTTACTAAAATATATATGTTAAAGACATATTTGTCTTTACTTAAAATTATATAATATAAAGTGTCACTATTACTCCCATGTACCTCCATGGGGTCCCAAAATCAACCCATGGATGACCATTATCAGAAATATATTAACCCATAGGATTATAACACATGTTAGTGTAATTTTATATTATTATAATAATATTGTGTTACCCTTATTTACCGGATTTATCTTTTAACCGTGGTAAATTAAATTTTTACTGAATGAAATATTCATATTTTATAAAAATAAATGATATGTATTTAAAAAATTTATACCTCCTCATTCAAAATATTGATTCCTTTTTTTTCAAATTTCAAACATATAAGTGGAAGAAATTAGTTTAAAATTAATTCACGTTGTAAAAACAAAATGCGTGTTTTTAAGAAATTAAAACTATCAAAACATTGACACTGATTTATGGAAAATTTCAAAGTGATATTACTTATAATTTCCAAAATTGAGTTAAATAGTAAATAAAATAATTAAAAATTAAAACCAATTAAAAATATAATATATCCTTAATAATATATCAGACTAAAAGCCATATTTTATTTAAAATATATTAATTTTCACTATTAATTAAAAAATGAATTTTATCAGAAAAATACCAAAAATTTACCCACAGTAAATTTTGATGTCCCGATTCTAAAGAATAATTTTATTTTGTAAAATATAACTTATAAAAGTCACTAAAAATATCTTTAAAGATGGTTCTTTATCAAAAGGAGGAAAATTGAGCTTTTAATGAATATTAGAGTATTTACGCTTGAAATCAGATTGATTTTTATTTTAAGCCTCTAAAATTTAATGAATAAATGTAAAAACATTTAACAAACATATATAATCATATCTCAGTTATTTATATTCATTCCTGCCAATATAAAGACTATGTGTTAACTACCATTTAAAATAATAATAATATTATAATATTTTTCAGTATAATTCAATGTTGCGTGCAACGTATGATTTAAAAGAAACCTGTTGTTGTGTATCAGGTATGCCATAGAACACAGAATCTCCTTTAATGTAAAACTAATATTTAATTAAAAAATGTAAATAAATATGGAAATGTTAAATTCTTTATTTAGTTGGGATGTTAAATTCTCTCCACCTATTGGGAATTGCGTCCTTATAATTTTAAAATTAGGCTTGGAAACATTAGTGAATGTCCCCCATCAAAAAAAGTGTCAATAAAAATATCATTTTAAAAGAATTAAATAGAAATACAAAGGTCACCTAAGACAAAAAATACTATAATTCCATGGAAACATGGTTATGAAAGTGAAACTAACTCTCATAGATTAATATAGAGTGATAGAGAACCAGAACACGAAAAGATAACTACCATAATACCATAAATTATTGGTTGGGTAAAAGTATGATGATAAAAGAGAGCTTATAAAATTTTTTCTTCAGTATCGTTTTTATAGAGTTGATGAATTTTATTAATAACTAGAACAATAACACAAAAATATATACTTACTTGTCATGTAGAGTGTCATCCTTTAATAAAATTCTACCCCAATCTCATCTTCTCTCTAAACGGTAAGTATTCAAGATTAATTGGGAACACCTGAAGTGCTAGAATAAACATCTAGAGTATCACATAATCTATAAAAGATGAACTATATATTTCCTATATCTTTAGACACAATCTGAAACCAAAATTGTTTACTAAAAGATCAAAAAATTCCCAAAAGATAATCCTTTATAAAAAGAAATACCACACTTAATCTCCAAAATTCAAAAAAAACCCAATTTTCAACAAAGGTCATTAAATACAAAATTGTCCTAAAAATTCATCAAAATAATCAAAACTAATATTGAAACCCATAACTCTGAAGGATTTAATCAAATAGTCTTCCACAATAAATATTAACATTTATCTCCAAACACATCGAGAACTCTTAAAGTCTCATACTAAAGTGTAATTAACCTAAAAGAATTCTTTATGATAGATTAATCACTTCGAAAAATAACCCAAATCACCTTATGTACACAATAAATACATAGATTCTTCTAAAATAATATTTCAACCAATACTCCACAAATTAAATCCCATAGTACTTCATTTTCCTTAATCATATTGTGTACACAAAAGAGAGGTTGTCTTCCAAAATAACATTTTTTACATTATCACCATATCATTTTCCTATACTAAAAATATACATTAAATAAAACATAAGATCCCACATAATCTTATTATTGATCCATAAAATCATTTAACTTAAAAGAATATGTTTTACTAACAAGGTACTTCAAGTAGGACAATGGTAGGCGATGTGCCCTTATCGCTCTTCAGTTGTGGGTTCGATTATTTTGGCCTTGTCGAACACGACATGTCTTCACCAATCTTATGGGTTGTCCATTATATAAAAATCCAAAATATCCCTAACATGTTTTACCATCAAAGGGTTTCTTATACCTTTCATTTTCATCCCAATACATTAAGACCTCAATGCCTTATATATTGTCATTTTTTCACCTCCACATGATAAAATAAAAATATTACCCATAGAAATATCATCATTCATTGATCACAGTCTCCATATAGTTTTATCATAATCTTGTTCATGTAGGTAGAAGGTCCACACATTTCAAAAATGATTTACAAATCTAGCAAAATCATTTGCTTCCTTTATACAAATACACCTAGTACAACTTCTGTCATATTGGAGTTTGTAGAAAAACAGTTTTGCAAAAAAAATAATGAATGACATATAATTTCAAAACATCTAATAAAACATAATTCTTATATAACAGATGGATTGAATTTTAGTTGAAACATTGAATAAATGGTCCTTTTAAAATACCATATGTATGTGGTGAGAGAATATATTGTAATAGAAAATATAAATAGGTTGTGCAAGGGTCTCCTTCTTCAACACCTTTTTCAAAATCATAATATGCTTAAAAATATTTTCATAATGTAAAAAATTTGATAATGCCTTGATAATATTTTCTTTTCTGGAAAATATGAAAATGTTCTAAAAATATGATTTGATTAAATAATACCCATGATCCACGATGATATTGAGGTATAGTGGAGGGGGTTGATATATCAAAAAACTGCATGCAAGTGAGTTGTATACTATAAAATGTTTCACAATCTTCAGAACATGACGTTGCAATAATTATTGCTAGCATGTCATCCATAATAGATAAGAATGTCGTTAGAGATCATCCTCCTTCCATTTGTAACCTAAATTCCATGATCTGAAAATGTTATAGAACAAATATTTTACTGAAATAATAGAGAAAGGGACTACCAATTTGTTTAATGAAAACTCAAAATCCCTAACGTTGTCTAAACCGACCTTTGATACCAACTATAAGGACCTATCCTTAAAACATTACACAATATTTAATTAAATGATTAAATCACATTGAGGATATTTTCATGTTTTGATTTGTAGAGAATTAGTCCTTAACTATTACAAATCAACTTGAAAATTACATGTAGACACTACTACTCAGTATCTATTTTTTTCATAAAATAAAAACTCTTAAAAAGAAACATGTCTAATTTCATGTTTTAGACAAGATGACGTTTCCTTGATCCCATCTTTGACACTATTCATCATTAGGTCCCATGGAGAACATTTTAAAAACATGGTATAAGCATAATAAGCTCAGTAAGGGTTATTAAATAAGGAAAGGAAAAATTAACCCATTAATAAAATACAAATCCTTGAAACCATACATTTCAATCATAATATACCTCATGAAATCATATGATTTATGAATAACACTTAAAAATCATAAATAATAAATCTATCTTGTGGCATACAAAACAAACTTACATTATAGACATCCTAGATAAATAGTGTGTTATGTTGAAATAACCATCATAGTATATTCCCTAAATCTCATAGGTGAAACATTAACCTTCACCTCTGTCACATTACCCAATCCATTGGAGAGCTATTTCAGGCCCACATTCCCTATGTTTATCACGGATCCACCCGTATACGTAAACAATACCTAATAGCCATAACATAATAATTACACATAACACAAGAATACTATAAATATAGAAGTTATACATTCCAATTACAATATATCAACTCAAGATATTGAAATAAATAATGCTTTATCAAAACATTTTCAAACCCATTTAAAAAATTTAATAAAGAGATTTTTGAATCAATGTGTCCCATACGACTGTAAATATTTTAAAGGAATTAGAACTTTAATAAGTTAATGTCCATATAAATAAATCCTAATTACCATTTTGAAATCATGGAAATTAATGTGAATGATTTATAATATTAAATCATTAAAACAATTTTTTAGGTAATGAGTTCTTTACATAATTGAAATATTCTTGAAAACACATAATTGTGGAATAAAGATTAATAAAAATATAATGATATAATTAAAATAAATTTATTCATGATTTAATATGACAATGTATAGTATATACTCCATATAAATGTGAATTGGTGCATAACAACAATTAAGTCTCCCTGGAGTGTAAATTGAGATGAAATCCCTTATAAAGACAGTGTCCTTAGATTAAGGATAAATCAATTATATAATTGTGTGTTAAAAATAAAAAAAAACTCAATATAATTTGATATTCAGTGTAAAAAATCATATTTCATTCACACATATTTATATCACGATATAATCAGCAAATAGAAGTTTAAACCAAAGAAGTGAAATTGGGTTAAAAAGTTCCCTTATAGAAATTCGACAGCCTAATGACGTCAGTTTAAAATTAAGAAAAAGCTTTGATGAGATAAAATATGTTATGTTGTCACATGGAAATAAATTTTTCATCAATATGGATGTAAAAAAACATATCCCAACATAAGAATATGTAAATTAAAAGATATAACAAAAAAATTCCGTTAAAAATATGAGGGTGAAAGGTTCCCTTACCGATTTAGTAACTTACAAAACATACAACCCATGAAAGAAGGATCATAAAATTAAGATGTAAATAACCATAAATAGAAGTATATTACACAAATAATATAATCATGGGTAGTAAATACACCACACAAAATTAAATAGTGGCAAATATAGCATTATTCTCAGGGGAATAAAAAGTGACATGAAAACCCCTTACCACATTGTAATTAATCGAGTCATATGAAAAAATTTCAATAACAACCAAATTAAACACATAAACCTTTAAATATAAATATAATAATCATAATATTTATCAAATATAAGTACATAATACATCACATGAATGAAATAGGTGGTGAACAATTGAAATCTCAAGGAATTAAAAGTGAGATAAGAAACCCCTTACCATGTGTCCGACTTGACTCGTTCTTTAATTAATCTCCTGAATAAAAATATATTGTTAATTTAAAATTTATTAAGAACCTTTATAAATTTTATTATTTCTTTTATATTACCTATTAAAATTTCATAAACATCATGAAATCATTTATGTTAAAAATGGTCATTTTGTCGATATTTGGTACTTCAGTGAAAAATGAACTTATATTTACAAGTTGTTCTTCTGGTAAAAATTACATTATATCCAAAATTATATTCATGATTTAGATATCATATATATAGTCAATATCCAATATATGTATGTATTTATAATATTACATATCAAATTTGAGATAATAAATGAAATGCACCGTCCAAGGAGACGGTAAGCCGTATGTACGCTTGAACGCTACTTTCATTTATATTTAATAATTAATGGAATAGAAACATAATGATACATTGATATATTATAATTTAATTAAAATAAAATATTATATATATGTCACATAATTTGATTAACACCATCCTTTATACATTCTATGTATGTAATGAAAAAAATCATATCACCTTGAGGGGGTGGTGGACCGCACTTCCTCAATTGAAATCATCTTATTTACACATATTGGAATAAATAAAGGTATGTTTGTAAATAAAAAATAATATAATAATAGAAAAAACAAAAAAAAAATATATATCATATATAAATGTAGTGCCATCATAATGGCCACCATGAGTGGTGGTAGGAGAAGATTGAACAATCATCGCTTCATGAGGCAGAAATTCGCCAAGCACAGAAACAATATGTGGTTTACCCATTATATGGAGGTGAATGTATGTTTAGTTAAAATTATTCTAATAAAAAAACCTAGTATATTTATTATACCAGTTTTTTATAAAATAAAGGATCAAAAAGGGTTTATGGAGTTGTAAAAGTAAAATAAAACAAAAGTACTTAAGAGAAGAGGTTACCTTTAAATCGGATATCCCCCTTTGGTTTGAAACAAACAGTTAACTTGAATTTCATTTTTCATAGGTTAAGGCTTTTAAGATGTGGAGAGGGATGTAGAGAGCTTAATTGGTTAGATTTTGGACTAGAAACGTGCATTGTTAAGTGTGATAATGGGTTAGAATTGAGGGGTTTTTATAAGCGGGAGGAGTGGCTCTTTAGGAATGCTTGAAAATATTAATTTATTATAAAGTGAATTTAGGTTTCTCAATGTCAAAAACTCATTAAATTAAAATAAAACATGACTCGTATTCTAAATAAATTTATCCTATATAAATTGGATAGGTTTTTGTTATTATTATAATATTTATAATCTTATTTAATTAAATCATTTATTAATGAGGTAAACACTGCATCATTATTGTGTCATAAATAATTTTTTATATGATGTCTAAAAAATATAAAAAAACAAAATGATATATGAAATATTTATATCTTTTAAAATATTATTTATAGTCAAAGAGATAACTTATATTACCCCATGTAAAAATTTATTTACTAAAAGATATATTTTTATGTCATTTTTGTATTTACTTAAAACTAATTAATATAAAGTGTCATTATCACTCTCAAGTGGCTCCATGGGGTCCCCAAATCGACCCAGGGATGACCAGGGTCGGAAATTTATCATCCAATAGGATTAGGACACTTTATAGGGTTATTTTATATTATTATAATAATATTTTGTTTCAATTTTTACTAGATTAACCCTTTAACCATTGTAAATAAAATTTATACTGAAGTAAATATTCATATTATCTTAAAATAAAAGTTATATTTTTAAAAAATTTGGACCACCTGATTATAAATATGAAATAAATTTTTAAAAATTCAATATATAGAAGTGGAAAAAATTAATTTAAAATTAATTCCCGCTGTAAAAACAAAAACCGTGTTTTTAAGAAATAATAAATATGAAAAGATTGACACTAATTTATGTCCAATTTAAAAGTGAAATTACTTATAATGACAAAAATTGGATTAAATAGTCAAAACCTAATATAATTAAACTTTAAAATAAATTAAAAAGATAATATAGCCTTATTAATATGTTATATTAAAAGGCAGTTTTGAATTTAAAATGTAGTATTTTTCACTATTCATTTAAAAATGAAATTTATCAGAAATATACAAAAAATTTACCAAAAGTAAATTTTGATGTCCCTATTCTGAATAAGAATTTAATTTTTCAAAATTAATGATATAAAATTTACCATAACTTGATTTAAAGACGGTTCACCATCAAAACACTATAAATAAATATTTTAATCAATATTAGAGTATTTATGCTTAAAATAATATTATTACTTTTTTTAAGTCTCTAAAATTTATTGGATAAATATAAAAAATATTTAAAAACATATATAATAAGGTTTTAGTAAGTTCAATTCATTCCCACTAATACAATAGCTCTCAGTGAACAACCGTTTAAAATAATAATTATTATATTATTTCTCAGTATAACTCAATGTTGTGTGCAACGTAAGATTTTACAAGAAACCTGTTGTCGCGTATCAGGTAATCCATCAAACATAGAATCCACTTTAAAGTAAAATTATTATTTAATTCACAAATATTAAAAAATATTAAATTGTTATATTCTTTATTTACATGGGATGTTATATCCTTCCCCCTTTTGGGAATTAAGTCCTCGCAATTTTAAAATTGGTCTTGGAAACGTCATTGAAAGTCCCAAATTGAAAAAAGTGCTAATAAAAATATCACTTAAAAAGAAATAATGTGAAATAAGAATGTCACCTGAGACAACAAATGCTAGGATTCCATGAAAACATGGATATGGATGAGAAACTAACACTTATAGTTTAATAGAGAGTTATAGAGAACTTTATCATGAAAAGCTAACCACCACAATAACATAAATTTGTGGTTGGGTAAAAGTATGATGATAAAAGAGAGCTTATAAAATTTTTACATCAATATTATTTTCATTGATTTGATTAATTTTATTAAAAACAAGGCTATGATTGTAATGAAATATACCTACATATCATGTAGAGTGTCATCCTTTAATAAAATTCTACCAAAAACACATATTTTCGCCAAACTGTTTGTATTAAAGATGACTTGGTCACACCTGATGTGCTAGAATATACTTATAGAGTATCACATAATCAACAAAAGAAGAAATATATATTTAACATATCATTATACATCAACAAAAATAAATATTGGTTTCTACAAGATCAGATAATCCCCGAAACGATAACCCTTTATAAAAAGAAATACTACTCTTAATCTCCAAAATTTCACAAAAAGAACCCAAAGTTCAAGAAACACCATTCAATATAAAATTGTCCTTAAAATTCCACAAAATAATACAAACTAATATTGAAACCCAAAAATAGAAGGATTTAATAACATTGTCTTCCAAAGTAAATCATAATATTTATCTCCAAACACATCAACTCCTCTTAAAGTCTTATATAGAAGTTTAATTAACCTAAACACATATTCTTTATGATAGATTAATCATTTCCATAAATAACCCAAATCACCTTATGTCCACAATAAAAACATAGATTCATCCAAAATAATTTTTGAACCATTACTCCACAAATTAAATCCAATATTATTTTATGTTTTTTTAAGAACATAGTTTTCCCAAAATACATAATTTCTTCTAAAATAACCTTTATTAATGAATCACCAAATCAATTAATGATACTAAGGATGACCATTTGATAAAACATATGATACAAGATAAAGTTATTATTAAACCATAAAATCATTTAACATAAATTAATATGTCATAAAAACCATAGACATCACGTAGGAAAGTGGTAGGAGATTCGCCCTTTTTTCCCTTCAGTTGTGAGTTCGATTCTGGTGGCATTATCAGAAGTGACAGGTCGTCCCCCATCTTATGGGTTTTCCTTTTTATAAAACTAAAAAATATCCCTAACATGTTTTAACCTTAAAACTTTTCTTATACCTTTCATTTTCTACCCAATACATTAATATATCAACATCTTATATATATTCATTTTTTTCACCTCCATGTAATAAAATAAAACTATTCCCAATAGAAATTCATCATACCTTGATCATGGTGCCCATATGGTTTCATCATCATCTAGTTCATGTAGGTAGATGGTCCATGCATTGAAAAAATGATTTCTAGATCCTTAGAAATCATTTTTTTCCTTCATCAAAATACACATTGTACCACTTGGTTCGTATTGGTGTTCAGAGAGAAACTATTTCTGAAAATTATCATGTATGACATATAATTTCAAAACATATGTTAAAACATGATTTTTATAAAATAGTCAGAATGAAATTGAGATGAAACTTTCTATCAATGGTCCTTTTAAAATACCATATGTATGTGCAGAGAGACTATACTGTAAAAGAAAATATAAATAGGTTGTGCAATGGTCTCCTTCTTTAGCACCATTTTCAAAATCATAATATGCTTCCAAATCTTTTAATAAGGAGATTTTTAGAAAATTCCTTGATAATATTTACTATTCTTGATAATATGAGAATATTTTTAAAATTTGATTTGATTAAATACAACTCATGATCCACAATTATGTATAGTTATAGTGGAGGTGTTTGATATCTTAGAAAACTGATGTTAATTGAGTTGTATGATACAAAATGTTTCACATTCATCTGAACATGAATTTGCAATAATTATTGCAAGAATGTCATAATTAAGAGATAAGAATGTCATTAGAGATCCTCCCCCTTCCATTTTAATGTAATTTACATGATCTAAAAAAGTTATAGAACAAGAATTTAACTAAAATAATAGAAATAGGGACAAACCAAGTGTTTAACAAAAACTCTTAATCCCTAATGTTGTCTAAACCGATATTTGATACCAACTATAAGGTCCCGGCCTAAAAACATTACATAATCTTTAATTAAAATAATATTTCAAAAAGAGGATATTTTCATGTTTACATTTGTAGAGAATTAGGCCATAATTATTACATATCAACTTTAATATTACATTTAGACACAACTACTCAGTATAAATTATTTTCATAAAATAAAAAATCTTAAAAAGAAACATGTCTTCTTCCATGTCTTAAACATCATGGCTTTTCCTTGATCTAATCCTTGACCCTATTCAACATTAATTCATGTGGAAGCATTTCAAAAACATGGGATGAGCATAAGAAGCTTGGTAAGGGTTATAAAATAATGAATGGAAACATTAACCCATCAATAAATAAAAATCAATGAAACCATATATTTCAATCATAACATACCTCATTGAATCATAATATTTACGAATATCACATCAAAATCATAAATCATAAAGGTAACTTGTGTCATACAAAACATACTTACATTTTAGCTATAAAAGATACATAGGGAGTTAAATTGGAATACCCATCATAGTTTATTCCCTAAATCTCTTAGGAGAAACAGTAGTGCTTACCTCCGTCTCATTATCCAATGCATTGGAGAGCAATCATGGGCTCACCCGCCCATGGTTTATCACGAAACAACCCATATATGTAAACAATTCTAAATAACCATAACATAATCATAACACATAACACATGAATGAAGGAAATATAAAATTTCCACCTTCCAATGAAAAGATATCAATTCGATATATTGAAATAAAAAATGCTTTATCAAACTATTTTCAAAACCATTTAAAACATTTCATAAAGTGATTATTTAATCAAAGTGTCCCATACCAATTTGATGCTTTTAATGGAATTAGAATTTTAAAAAATCAATGTTCGTATAAATAAATCCTTAAAACCATTTTGAAAACATTGAAATTCATGAGAAATATTTAGAAGAATAAATCATTTAAACTATATTTTAGTTATGGAGTTCTTAACCAAATGAGAGATGATTGAAAAATAATAATTGTGGAATAAAATTTAATAAAAACAATATAATGTCATGACAAAAAAGGTATTCATGTTATAATATTACAGGGGATAGTATGTACACCATATAAATGTGAATTTCCTCATAAAAACAATGAAGTCTCAATGGAGTGTAAATTGAGACGAAATCCCGTATATAGATGGAATCCTTAGATTAAGTGTAAATCAATTATATAACTATGTATGAACAATATAAATACACCCAATATTATTTGATATTCAGTGTTAAATAATCATAGGTCATTCACACATATTCATATAAGGACATAATCAACAATTATAAGTGTAACCAAATGAATTGAAATTGGGTTAAGAAGTTACCTTACAGAAATTCGACAACCTAACAACGTCACAATAAAATTCAGCAAAATATTTGATGAGAGATAAAAGGGTATATCTTCACTTGGACATAAAATTTGATGAAATAAGGATATATAATAACATATCCCAATATAAGAAGTTATAAATTAAAAGAAATAACAAAAAAGAAGTCTTTTAAAAAGATAAGGTTGAATGGTTCCCTTACCGATTGGGTAACATACGATACACACACCCAATGAAAGAAGGATCATGCAATAAAGATGTAAATACCCATAAATTGAAGTATATTAAACAAAGAAATTAATCATGGGTAGTACATACACAAAAAAAATGAAATAGTGGGAAGTATATAATGATTCTCATGGGAATAAAAAGTGATCTGAAAACCCATCCCCACGTTGTAATTAATCAATTCGTATGAAAAAAGTTAATGACCACCAAATGAATCACACAATACAATGCTCCAGATCCATTTTTTTATATTTTTTAAAATCTACTTTGTGATAAAGTGGGAAGATCACAAAACCAATCTTTAAACCATATTATAGAATTCAAAAACCATAAAATAGAAAAATATCACCAAAAACACCTATCCTAGTTTGAAATTCAAAATGCAATGATCTGCAAATCCCATCCTCGAACCATGTTATCCCAAGCCGCAAGTTGTCTAGATCCACACCCCATTTATGTCACCACTTCAATGGTGAGTACCCTACCAAAGATCATGGAAAATGGATATGAATAATATCATGACAATATATATCAAATGGAAGTACACAATACACCATATTTATGAATTAAGTAGAAAACAATTGAAATCTCACAGATTTAAAAGTTTGATAGGAAACCCCTTACCTCTGTCTGACTTGACCCATTTGTTCATTAATCACCTAACTAATAAGATAAAGTTAATTTATACTTTCATAAGAACCATTTTCAAGTTTATTATTCCTTTTATATCACTTATTACTATGTTATAAACATTATGTAATCTTTTATGTTAATCATGGTCGTTTTGTCGATATTAGGTACTTGAGTCAAAAATGAATATCTTATAATTACAAGTTATTCATGTGGTCAAGAGTGAATTATATACAGAATTATATTCATGATTTAGATATCATATATATCATATATATCCATTATATTTATGTATTTATAATATTACATAACATTTGGAGATATGTAATGAAATACACCATTCATGGAGATGGTAAGTCGTATGTACATATGAATGCTACTTTCATTTCTATTTCATATTTAATGGAATTAATTTTATTTATAAATAGTTATATTATAATTATATTATAATATAATATGACATATTTGTTACATAATTTCATTAACTCCATCTTGTATACATTTTATGTATGTCTTGAACGAATCATATCACCTTGAGGGGGTAGTAGTCTGCACTTCCTTAAACAAATTATCGTATTTACACATATTGGAAAGTATAATGTAATTTTTGTAAAAAAAATTAAAGAATAATAGATAAAACAAATATATAATACATATCATATATATATATATAAATTTGTATCACAATGTCCACAATGTGAGGTGGTAGGAGAAAATTTAACAATCATCGTTCCGTGAGGCAGTAGTTCGCCGTCCATAGAAACAGTATGTTATTTACCCATTAGATGGATGTATGTAAAAGTGTGGTTAGTATTAATCTAAAAACAAAAACATAGTATATTTATTATACTGGTATTTTCATAAGATAAAGGAATAATAAGAGATTATGGGGTCGGAGAAGTAAAATAAAACAAAGGAACTTAAGAGAAGATGTTACCTTTAAATCAATTATCTCCATTTGGTTTGAACGAAAATTTTTACATTAATTGCATTATACAAAGTGGAAGGATTCTAAGAGGAGTAGAGGGATGTAGGGAGATTAATTGGTTAGAGGATGGTAGATCCAACGGGCATGAGAAGTGTGAGGAATGGGTTAGAAGTGAGGGCTTTTTATAAGGGGGAGGTGGGGCTCTTTAAGAAAGCATGAAAATTTAATTTTAATATATAATGATATTAGGTTTCTAAATTTCCAATGCTTATTAAAGGTGAATATAAGAAGACTCATGATCTAAATAAAACCATCAAAGAATAATTTTATATTTTTTAGGATAATGTTTTAATCTTTATAATATTATTTATTTAAATCATTCATTAATGAGGTAAACTTTGCATCATTATTGTGTCATAAATATTATTATTTATTTGATGTATAAAAATTATAAAAAAAATATTTTGATGTAATAAATATTTTTAGCATTCAAATTAATATTTATTGTCAAATAGATAACATATATAACCCTATGTAAAAATTTATTTACGAAAAGATATATGTTTAAGTGATTTTTGTCTTTACATTAAATTAATTAATATAATGTGTCATAATCACTCATATGAGGCTCCATGTGTCCCAAAAACGACCCATGAATTACCATGGTCATAAATGTAACAACCAATAGTATTAGGATACATGTTATGGTAATATTATATTATTATAATAATATTTTGTTACCCTTATTTACCCAACATACCCTTTAACCAGGGTAATAAAATTTTTTCTGAAGTAAATATTAATGTTGTCTAAAAATAAAAATTATATATTTACACAATTTAGACCTCCAAATTCAGAATATGAAATCTATTTTTACCAATTCAAAACAGATAAGTGGATGTAATTAATTCAAATTTAATTCATACTATCAAAACAAAAAGCGTGTTTTTATTAAATAATAACTATCAAAAGATTGACACTTATTTATGTCCAATTTCAAAGTGATATTACATCCAATGACCTAAATTGGATAAAATGGTAAAAAAATATAATTACACTTCAAAACCAATTAAAAAGATAATCAATAATTATAAATATAAAAGATTAAATGGAAGTTTTGAATTTAAAATAGTGTGTTTTCACTATTCATTAACAAAATAAATTTTATCATAAAATACCAATAATTTACCCAACGTAATATTTGATTTCCCAATTCTAAAGAGAATTTTATTTTGTCAAATATAACATATAAAATGGACCAAAACTCAATTTAAATATGGTTCTCCATCAAATGGTGGTAAATCGACCTTTTCTTGAATATTAGGGTATTTATAGTTAACGTCGGATCATTTATTGTTTTAATCCTCCAAAATTTATTTGATAAACAAAAAAACATTTAACAAACATATATAATCATATTTTAGTTATTTTTATTCATTTCCTTCAATACAATGGCTATGTTTTAACTAATATTTAATATAATAATATTATTAAATTATTTTTCTGTATAACTCAATGTTGTGTGCAACGTAAGGGTTCCAAGAAACTCATTGTTGCGTATCGGGTACGCCATAGAAAATAGAATCCCTTTTAAAGTTAATTTAATAATTAATTCACAAATATAAATAAATAAGAAAATTTTATATTCTTTATTTACCAGGGATGTTACAGAGGTGGTTTGGTGTGATCCTGAAATTTTCTCTAAAGGGCATGCAACGACCTCGAGTTTTGAGAAAGGCTTAATATTACAGATAAACTCTCAGGATTTCTTGTTTATGGTGAGGACCTATGCTGTGGTGGTTGAACAAGGGTTTATGGTGGATATTGACCAAAAATGGAGGGCTAATTTATCTTAAACAGTATCACTAGTGTGAAGCTGAAGCAATTCAGAGGTGAAATGGAAGCATGAGGAGCATGTGAAGAATGGACATGGTAGTTCCTTCCAAACTTCCAGGTAGTATTCATTTTTGGATTCTGATGCGATATATGTCATGTGCCGCTAATGTGGGAGGCTGGGGAACATCCGACCAGCATGCTTATTTCCTCTGAAGCCCTGTTTTTAATGTGCTGGTATTGGTCACTTACAACACTTTTGTGGGGCGGAACATCTACTTCAGAGTGGGACATCATTAGTGGATTCAAGAGGAGTGCCAACTCAATCAAATCCATCTAGGATAGAGGGATCTCTATTCGGTGGTTGTGGTGGTAATGATGTGTTAGCTTCTATGTAGATCCAGTTTAGGGCATAGCCACTGACTAGTGGTCATCCTCAGGTAGAGACTATACATCTCCATAAAGTAGATCAAGAACTAGCTGGATCAGAGGTGGGATCGTCAACAGTTCGATGCACCATTTTGTTTACATTTTCTATATTCGCTTCTCCTTTTGATACTTGTGCCTCTATTTCATTCATTTCTTCCTATTTTGTGAACATGCTAAATATTCCAACTGATTTGTAGTCTTTTTCTATGGAGTTGGTGAGACCGTTGGGAAAGAAGTAGTAGGGTCATAGGTGCCCATCATGTGTGATTTCTGTGTTAGGGATTGAGATAGAGTAGGAACTACTAGTCTTAGATATGGATCTATTTGACATAATACATAACATGGATTGGCTAGTACACATCCTGGCTCACATCGATTGCTATAGGCTGCGGGTCAGTTTCACGACACCTGATTGGAGTCATCGGGTTTGTCAGGGGGGATGAGATCCTCAGTTGACTCATGCAAGACCTCCACTCCCATAGTTAAGAGATATTATTTTCAGTTATTGTCACTCACTATAAAGACTGATGGTCATGATCCTAATAGTGGACTACCTCATGTAGTTGATGAGTTTATGGAGGTATTTCTGGATGATTTTTCTAGTTTTCCCCTGAAGTGGGATGTGCAGTTCTCAATTGATCTGGCATCTGGAACACATCATATATATCTTCCATCATATCTTATGTCCTCCACTATGCTGAAGTAATTAATGATTAATCTGGATGACTTCAAATCCAAATTATTTTTCCCCTGAGCATCTCTCGTTAGTCCGCTCTTATTTTGTTCACAAAAAAGGCTAACATATCCCTCCTTTTGTGCATTAACATTCAGAAGCTGATTATGGTAAGAATCAAGAACAAATAACCATTTCCACGAATAGATGAATTTTTTATGTAGTTGAAGGACTAAAGGTGGTTTTCTAAAATAGACTTCAGTTCGGGCTATCATCAACTAAGGTTGAAAGAGGAAGATATCCCAAAGAATGACTTCTGAAGATAGTACGACCACTTTGAGTACTTGGTCATGGGATTTAAGTTGAATAATGCTACAATGGTTTTTATGCCACTCAGTTATAGGTTGTTCCGTCAATATCTCTATTGTTTTTTGTGGTATTTTTGGATGACATCCTAGTTTATTTAGGATCCAAGGAAGAACATGGGCCTCACATTAAGATCAATCAAGGAACATCGCGAGAGAATCGTCTTTATGAAAAGTTGTCCAAATTCAATTTATGGATCAGGGAGGTGAAATTTATGGGGGATGTGATCTTAGAGTAGGGATTTTTGGTGGACCTTGATAAGATTAATGTAGTTATTTCATGTGAGTATCTGAATAATGGGTTTGAGATCAGAAGTTTCCTTGAATTGGCTGGTTGTTATGGTTGTGTTGTTTGGGATTTCTCTCGGCTTGTTTCACCAATGGCGGCACTCACATAGAAAGGGGTGATCATTTTATGTGGCCCAGAATGTCAGGAATATTTTGAGGAGCTAAATAGGCGGTAAACTAACACCCCCGTTTTAATTTTTCTAGAGGGTAGAAAGGGGTATGTGGTGTATTGGGATGCTTCAGTTGTGAGTCTTAGTTGCGTGCTTATGTAGGATGATCATGTGGTTTCATATTGATCTCGTCAACTCCAAACACAAAAATTAAATTTCCAAAACCATAACATAGAGTTAGTAGTTGTGATGACCACTTTGAAGACTTTCCCTCAATTCCACTTTTGGGAGAAGTTTGTGGTCTACTCTGATCACAAAATCTTGGCCTATATCTCCTCAATGAAGTACCATAACATGATGCAACATCATTGTATCAAGTACCTGAAGGGGTTTCACATTAAAAATTTCTATACCCTAAGAAAGTGTATCGTGGTGGCAGATTACTTAAGAAGAAGATTCCAAGTCCAGACTTTGAGAAATTCCAGTGATGAGTGGAATTAGATGGAACTCTTTTCTCATATGTATGTGGAGAACTATGAGAAAAATCTCTGTGTGTACTGGGTGAGTATTCTGTTAAATCATTCTCTGGTGGAGCTAATTTAGCGAGAACTACTTGGTAATGTGCATTTTCCATGGTTGAATAAATTTCATCATAGTCAGGAGAAATATTCGGAATGGTTATCATCTCTCGAGTGAATTCTTTTCTTCAAGGGCCGTTCAGTAGTGTCCTTCTCTCTAAAAAAGGTCATGATGAAGAATAACCTCTAGTCTCAGTGGTATGTCCATCTGAGTGCCACCTATATATATTATTATGTCCATCAACAGTTATGGTGGCTTGGAATGATACGAGAAATCACATACATTGTGTTGAGATTCTACACATGCCAGTAGGTGAAAGAAGAGCATAAAAGGCCCTCCTGTTTGCTCCAGCCATTACCCATTCCAACATGGATGTGGATTGAGGTCTCCATGGAGTTAATTTTTTTTCATTCCTCATAAACCTTGGGGTAAGAATTCCATTTGGGTGGTGATTGATTGTATGTCCTAATCATCCCAGTTTATTCTGATTAGAGTTACAACTAATGTGGATGAGTTGGGCCGTTTGTATCTTCAGGTGGTGGTAAGGCTCCATGGTGTTCCAACAGCAGGTGTCTTATACAGATACACCCATTTCACTTCATGGTTTTTGGGATTCACTTCAGAAGGCCTTGGGGTCTTAGATTAAGATGACCACAACGTACCATCCACAAATGGATGGTCAGACAGAGTGGGTGAATCAGATTTTGGAGGACAAGCTCTGTGCATGTGTTCTGGAAATTGGAGGATCCAATGATATCCATTTGGTATTGGTTGAGCTTTATTCTAAATAATTTTACCGATCTATGATAATAATGGATCATTTTGTGGTTCCATATGGTTGGCCTTCTTAGTCCCCCTTGTGTTGGTTTGTGGTAGGTGAGACCTCACTGATTGGGTTATGTCTGGTGCAGGATATGTCTGGGAAGGTCAAGTTGGCCAGGAAGTGCTTTTTGATAGCTTAGAGTTTCCATAAATCATATTCTGACTAGAGGTGTCAAGACCTAGTTTTTTCTGTGGGCGAGAGGGTATTATATAATGTGACCCCTCATCTGGGTCATCGTCGTTTGGGAAAGCAGGGAAGCTGACACCACACTATGTCAGACCATTTTAGATCACTGAGAATATTGTCAAGGTGGAATATAGGCTGGCCTTACCTTCTTAGTTGAAATCCATCCATGAAAAATACCATGTATCCTAGTTGAAGAAATACAAACTGGATCAATCCCATGTGATGAATTATGTGGAGATTGATATAGAGGCTGATTTATCTGTTTTGGAGCAGGAGATGCAAAGAGTGGTCTTCCAAAAAATATGTTTTTGGGAAAGTCTATTCCATAGGTCTGATTTCTTTAGAAGCAATTGAATGATACAAATGATACTTGGGAGAAGATGTGGTGGGCTGAGAAGGAGTACACATTCTAATTTTTTGATCAAGCCTCAGGTTGACTTTCTGGGGAAGAACGTCTTTCATGGTGGAGATAATTGTCACATAAATGACTTATTTTAAAGATAAATTTAATTGAATTTCAATTATTGATTTTTTGTGTGTTTTTCATATGATTTTTTGGTGTAAAGAGTGAGCATTCATGATTTGGTACTAATGTGATCCCATTTCCATAATTAGAAACATATATTGATTAGTTTATAACTCTTTATTTTTTCAAAAAATTTCTCCCATTTCACATCCAAAATGGGCCCCATTGATTTATTAACACCAAAATATCAACTTGGACCCTTTATAAAAGCATAATCATGGAGGGTCTAATTTTTTATTTAAGGTATTGGGCCAGCCCAACAGCCCATTTCCAGTAAAAAAAAATTTATTATTTCATATCATATACAATTTTTATGACTTTTTGGTGATTCTAACTCTCAAATTATCCAACTAACCCAAGGCACAACGCCGTTCACTTTTCCCACTTTTTTTGCTCATATGTATCGTGAATTAGGGCAGAACATCATAGGATTTATCAAATCATCCATATTTGAAGAGGTAACATGTTTCCTTCATATGTCCTTCAATTTTTACTATTTTTCCCCATTTATGTTCTCACTTGACCTTCTCAGTATTATTCAAACATAAATTTCATTTTGGGATATTTGTAAATTTTGATACTTCTGTATTGGGTGTGATTTTATCACGATTAATCATTTAAGATGACTCCTTCCTTCTTCTTCTAATTTTTTTAGGGTTCCTTCCAATTTCATAGGTTTTCATTAATTCATTCCGAAGTTCCTAATTTCTAGAAAGTAAGACTAAGAACCTAGGGTTTCATATGGGATTTATTGGCCTATTATTGTGGTTTTATTATTTATCTAAGTCCCTTGTGGTGTGACGTTGGTGCAATTAAACATTCCAAAAAATATGTAATGGTTTTAAAACATGTGGTAGGTGATTCCATTTCTATGAAAAGCTAGATCAGATAGTTTTGATTAATCCCCATTTTAGAAAACTTCCTTTTCATAATACATGTTGTGAATGTTGGTTTTGGTGAAATTTGTTATGAAAATGAATTTTATGTTTCAATTTTGTGTCAAATTGGGTGTTTTAAATGTCTATTCTATGTTATGGAAACTGGGGTTGTTTTATAACTCATGTCATGGATTTATAAAAATTATTTGGTGTTGAAAATTTGGTTTTAGGGAATATGGGTATGCATGTTGTAGAGACCTGAAGCATGATGTACATGGACATTATATTACTTTTGAGGAATACTTAGTACATAACAAAAACACACACACGAGGACCGTAATAGTTTAGTGTCTTTGGAAACTCGGAACGTAATCTTCTAATCATGGTGAAAGATCTTAAAAATCTCCCATAAAGATCTTACTTTTTTTATTACCTAAAACCTTTATTTATATCCTGGGGAAAAGAAAACATAAAAGAGTGAGCTCAAATGCTCAGTAAGGGTAAAAAAAAATAAATATCAATGACATCATATTCATAAGAACATATCTTTTGGAAATCTTAACCTGAAAAACAGATCATAATTTCATAACATGGGATAAATCATAGTAGTGAAATCTAATCCCAATAATCATAACATAAATCATGAAACTTTCTGGCATACACACATAATCATAGAGAATCATTTCTTATTAGTCAAGACTCATTTCCAGGACTATCTTAGTGGACAAAGTCCCTTTCTGAACCGAGTTCACTCCTCTTTTCAGTCCTGTTTCACTGAACCGGTATAACCTACCGTTCCATCCATGTCTATCTCATGAGATATAAAATCTTTACCCAATGAATTGGAGGGAGATATAGGTCCCACCCATCTCATAATGATACCATTCTTATGTGTGCCACAAAATCATAAACCATACATCATAGCATAACCCATATAATAAAAATGGGAATCTTAAACATCGTGACATCATAAAACAATTCATATAAGATAAAGGAATTTATAAAAATAATTTCATCACAACATAGTCAAATCAATGTAAAAATAGGAATAGAAACATAACCCTTTATTATCATAGATGGAAAATAATTTTGATAAAACACTTGAACTCCATTCTTGAGGAAAATATCATTTCTACTTCAAAAACACTTTTCCTTTCTTAACATATCGTACACTTCTAAACTAAAAGAAGTTGATTAAAAATAAACTTGAAAAATTATAAAGGTTTCTTCTTGGAAAAAATGTTTTTAAAATCCATTCATATCGTATAAGTTAAAAAAACATTCTTCATACTTGTGTCGGAAAAGTCAAAAAGTACCTCGTACGAAAAACGACAAAAGATTCCTTTCATATCCTTTACTAAAAACTCACCGAAGGGAAAAATTGGATTTAAAAAATTGTAGTTGGATGGAAATAGTATTACATATTGAGGAAATATGGATGTGGATGATAAAATACACCCCAGTAAATTCCAATGTATAAATAATCTCAGATAAAAATGAGATTGTGATATTTTCCCTTACCTTTGGTCCGATTTTCTTCGTAAGTGTCTGAACCTCCTGTATAATGATTTAAATAATGTTATTGACTTATTCCAGTGTCATAATCATTTATATTATATCATATATGGTTCACTTATGACTTTATATTACCCGTTGTTTTGTAAATTCCATGTTAAAGAGTGTTTTGAGTAAAATCGTCTCATTTGCCATTCATTTTTTAACTTGTAATTATTCATATGATTATTTAGTTCATGATTAATTAAATCCAGAATGTGAAAAATGATTTATATATAATATATATTCATAATATACATATATATAATAGATCATTAAATGGAAAGAAATACACCGTTCATGGAGACGGTAGGTCGTACGTACGCATGAACGCTGTTTTCGTTTCCTTATTGAGTTGAATGGAATTAAGTAGATGACATACATATATATACACATAAATCCAGTATTATTATTTCATATATTTCGTTATTACTTATTATATATACTTTATAATCATTCATGAATGGTTAACGTGGAGAATCAATCTCATCACGTCGTGGAGACGGTATTCCGTACGTACGCACGAGCGACGATATCGTTCTCATGATCGTGGGACTGTATTGGAGTGTAGGTATACTATTTCAGAATCAATATAGCTTTATAATAATAATATATAGTAATTATTTACACCATTATACCCATCCAAGTAAGTTTTTGGTGGAAAATAGATTACACCACAGCGTGGAGACGATATTCCGTACGTACGCACGCGCGGTGATTTCGTTTTCCGTAGGATGGATAGATGTTGAAATAGGGTTGTTTAATACTTATAATAACATATCAGTATATGAGTGATACTTATGTTATTACTTCATTATGAAACAACTAAAGAAGAAGAAGTTGAAGAAGAAAGAATTTGGAAAGGATCGTTAATGGATATTACCTCTTTTTGACGCGCCTCTTCTTAACCTCCTCTTAGGGCACTAGGGTTGGTCTTTGAAGAAGACCAGAACCTCTAGGATGATTCTAGGGAAGTGGAGAGAAGATATTGGCAGGGGTTGTCCGAGCTTGATGTCTCAAAGTGATGTGAGGAAGAGATGGAGGAAGTTCCCTTTTATAAGGGAGGAGAGAGGCCCCTTTGGAATAACTAAAAATATTATTTTATTATCAAGACATGTTCGGTTTTAAATAGCCCAAAATTGATTTATTTCGAAGCTAAGGTGGGGATGGGTCGAAATCCTATCATCCCGTAGAATTTAGACCAGTTTAGGTTCCTATTTTAACCTTATCATTTAGATTTAACATTAAGTTAAATAATTTTACTTTTCCCGTGTCTATTTGTTTTCTTACACTACATGGTTAATAAAAATACTATAACAAGACAAAATAACCCTAAGTTGATTATTATTAATATATATAACCCTATCTAAGTCATTTTTCCAAACCTTGGATTTTTAGGAACATAATAACAATTAATAATTTTATATTTGTTTTAAAAACTATTTTATGTCAATTTTGACACTATTTGGTAATTGATTTTTGTAAAAATCATAACATAATGATTAGTTAGAACAAAATTAATAAAATTAATACACACATGTCATATTAAACTAGAAAATTAGTGTAATTCATAAAAAGTCTCAAATTTTATTTATTTGGGTATTTATAACATCAATTATGTCAATATTTCATTAATAAGATAATTACGGCATCATCGTTGTGTCACAAATAAATTAAAATATTTAACGTCTAAAAATTACAAATAAACATTCATTATGTAAGAAATATTTTTAGATTTCTAATGAATATTTATAGTCTAATTTATCTTATGTATAACCCTATATTGAAAATGATTTACTTATTAAACATTGATTTTAACTATTTTAACCCCTCTTTAAATAAATTAATAATAAATGTCCTAATCTAATCCAAGTGGGCTTAAATGGTCATATTTTATTCCTATGGTTGTTTTGGGTGGAATTACACTTATCCAATAGAATTAGGACAAGTGTTAGTGTAATAATAATATCATTTGTAACCTTAATTACCATATTTACTTATAACCGTGGTAAAAAAAAGTAAAAAGTTACTATTCACTGAAAATTATTTTCATCTCATTGAACCACATTTTAGTTCTTGATATTAACCATGTCTCTCGTATTTTCAAAATTCCACACACAGAAGAAGAAAAATTAAGTTTTATGAAAAATTCAATTTTTTAACTACCACTTAGTGGTTTCACTATTTATCAAAAAATGAAATTTCCAGAAAAATACCAAAAATTAGGCCTAAGCTATATTTGATATTATGAATTAAAAAATGATGTCTATTTTATCAAATTCAAAACATATCAGTTACATTAACTCATTTAAAAATTAATTACCGTCGTCAAAACAAATAGCGTGTTTTTAAGAGATAATAACTATCAAAAGATTGACACTTGTTTATATCTGGTTTAAATGTGAAATTACGTCCAATGACCAAGATTGTATTAAATTGTAAAAATATATTCTAAATATACTTTAAAACCACTCAAATTAATAATTTATCACTATTAATTATTTCTATTAAAAAAGTTGTTTTTAATTAAAATTTAGTAATTTTCACTATTCATCAGAATATGAAAGTTATTCGAAAAGTACCAAAATTTCACCCTAAGCTAATTTCGATAATCCAAATCCAAAAATGAAGTCCATTTTGAAAAATAAAATTTCCAAAATTTCAAAAAGTGGTTATTACTATTCATAACGGCTAGTTTTAATAATATTTTAATAGCATATCGTTGTTTAGTGAAACTCGGTATTGCGTACTACACACGCAATCGAGGAAGGTCGTGATTGCGTGTAATGAAAGGATAGTCAAGGATGCATGTTGTGAAAGCTCATTTTGGTGTAGCGTACAACACAAGAAATTAATGAAATTAAAAAGAATATTATTCATAAAATCTCGGGGTGTTACATTCTACCCCCTTTAAAATGAATTTCGCCCTCGAAATTCGTCGGGGTTATAAATGGTTTACTAATAAAAAGTTTCTTTAATAGAAACCCACATCATAAAAAGGAATACCAAAACCAATCTTTAAAAACAAAAGTATGAAACGTAATAGTTACCCAAATAAACTAATCACTGGGTTTCCACATAGGTGAAAATATAGATATGGAAGAGAAATCTAACCATCATTTTCTGATGGAGAGTGGTAGAGAACATTGCTATGGAAAATCCAGAAATCACAAAGACATAAATTTGTGATGATCTAAGGTACCATCTGATTCATCAGATATAAGAGCACTAGGACAACATTTTTTGGTTTTCAAGATCGTTTCCCTAAATTTGATGAAATTGGAATTAGAAGAAATACTTTCATGATTTCGGTATAGTATCACCGTTGGTCGTTCGTTGGACAATTTCATATTCATATCTTAAATAAATGAAGTTGAATTTGTCATTCGTGATGTGATACCAGATCATGTGATAGAATGATGGGGCATTTCATCTGTCTCAAACAAAAGGTTGGAAAAGTTATCAAAAAATACATAAGTCCATCTATAGTGAGATTAATCATATATGGTTCCTAAAATGGACTTATATTTCATATATCATACTACATAATATAATAAAACTAGTTTCTACTAAATTGGGACTTCCTGTAGGCCAGTGGTAGGCGATAAAGGCCAGTCGCACTTCGGTTGTGGGTTCGATTCCCACGGCCTTGTCCGACGCGATGGGCTGTCGCCCATCCTGCGGGTTGTCCTTTTTCTAAAATTATATTACTATAACATCCCATCAATAATATCGAAAAAAACTTTTATCCTTAAACAATACTAACTTATGTCCAACATAGTCCATTCCAATATTTAGGCTTATCCATAATACTGCAGTCCACTCTCATATTATAGTGAAAACGATTACCAGATATTTCATATAACAAACATGTTAATTCCATCGTTGATCCCCATATATCATAAGATATGTCTTGTTGATCACATTCCAAACATTTGAAGGCATTAATAATGTATTCTCTTGAAAAATGAATACCCATTGAATCTTAGTGAAAACATGAATGCTGTCAAAAGTTAACTCTTTCCACATACCAAAATCCAAAAATTCTATATAATAAAACCATGATATAACCTTCTCCTTATATCAGTCATGAGCTCATTAATACTGTCAAACATTTCATTTTCTCCTTATCTCTTCATTATGCACATATCATCTTTTTTCCAAAAATATCTCAATCACTTTCCATGGTTACCGGTACCATAAAATTATTGAAAACCACAATAGACCAATACATAGATATTCTAATATAACATAAAAGTAACTCAATAACACTATTCTTGAATACCAATACATAAAAACTTCAAACCATCATCTTCAATGATTGTCCTGCAATAAGTCCTTCCTTAATTTAGAAGTAACTTTTTAGGTCAGGGAATTGAGTTGGGTAATGCCCATGTTCTCCACAAATAAGACATTGATCTCCATAACAGTCTGTCACTCTATGTCCCTTTTCTCAACACAGATAACATCTGTCCCTCCATTTGAGGTATTACTCAAGGTTCTTCTTCCCTTCTTTAGAAGTCTCAATCTTCCTTTCTTTATGCTCCTCAACATGCGAAAATGCATAAAAGTCTATCTTCCTCTTATTTGATGAATTAGGCAAATTACTAAATTTCACCTTGGTAATCATATATCGTGATGACTGATTTGGAATAATCACAATATCATTATGTCTAGGCATTAAACAATTTTGTTTCTCATAGTCACCAATTTCTCTATTGGATTCAATGCTAACCGAATTCTTCCTGGTTCCATCCATTGACTAAAAAACAAAAAGAATTTCGTGAGAGGAAAAAATCATACAAGGAAAATAACATAATCAAGGGGGAGTACCTTCAACATCTAACATCCTAGGTTTAATTCTAATATCGTTACCATAATTATAGGACTATAACCTATACTTATTCTTAACCTTAGGGACATCCCTAGACATACCTTAGAAATATCTCTAGGGATCTCACTAATGTTCTCGCATCCTAGTTTCCAAAGGTTGACTAAACCTTTCCTCTGATACGAACTGTAGAGACCCGAAGCCCGACGTACATGGACAATACATTACTTTTGCGGAATACTTAGTACATAAAAAAAACACACACACGAGGACCATAATAGTTTAGTGTCTTTGGAGACTCGGAACGTAATCTTATAATCATGGTGAAAGATCTTCAACATCTCCCATAAAGATCATCCTTTTTTTCTTACCTAAAACCTTTCTTTATATCCTGGGGAAAAGAAAACATAAAAGGGTGAGCTCAAATGCTCAGTAAGGGTAAACAAAAGAAATATCAATCACATCATATTCATAAGAACATATCTTTTGGAAATATTACCCTGCAAAAGAGATCATTATTTCATAACATGGGATAAATCATAGTAGTGAAATGTAATCCCAATAATCATAACATAAAACATGAAACTTTGTGGCATACACACATAATCATAGAGAATCATTTCTTATTTGTCAAGACTCATTGCCAAGACTATGTTAGTGGACAAAGTCCCTTTCTGATCCGAGTTCACTCCTCGTTTCAGTCCTATTTCACTGAACCGGTATTACCTACTGTTCCAGCCATGTCTATCTCATGAGATATAAAATCTTTACCCAATGAATTGGAGGGATATATAGGTCCCACCCATATCATAATGATACCATTCTTATGTGTTCCACAAAATCATAAACCTTACATCATAGCATAACCCATGTAATAAAAATGGGAATCTTAAACATCATGAAATCATAAAACAATTCATATAAGATAAAGGAATTTATAAAAATAATTCCATCACAACATAGTCAAATCAATGTAAAAATAGGAATAGAAACAGAACCCTTTATTATCTTAGATGGAAAATAATTTTGATAAAACACTTGAACTCCATTCTTGAGGAAAATATCCTTTCTACTTCAAAAACACTTCTCCTTTCTTAACATGTCGTACAATTATAAACTAAAAGAAGTTGATTAAAAATTAACTTGAAAACTTATAAAGGATTATTCTTGGAAATAATTTTTTAAAAATCCATTCATATCGTATAAGTTAAAAAAACATTTTTCGTAATTTTGTCGGAAAAGTCAAAAAGTACCTCGTACGAAAAACGACAAAAGATTCCATTCATATCCTATAATAAAAACTCACTGAAGGGTAAAATTGGATTTAAAAATTGTAGGTTGATGGAAATAATATTACATATTGAGGAAACATGGATGTGGATGATAAAATACACCCCCGTAAATACCAAAGTATAAACAATCTCGGATAAAAATGAGATTGTGATATTTTCCCTTACCTTTGGTCTGATTTGCTTCGTAAGTGTCCGAACCTCCTGTATAATGGTTTAAATATTGTTATTGACTTATTACATAATTATAACCATTGATATGATATCATATATGGTTCACTTAGGACTATATATTACCCGTTCTTTTGTAAATTCCATGTTAAAGAGCGTTTTCGGTAAAATCGTCTCATTTGTCGTTCGTGTTTTAACTTGTAATTATTCATATGATTACTTAGATCATGATTAATTAAAACCCCAATGTAAAACATAATTTATATATAATATATATTCAGAATATACATATATATAATAGATCAGTAAATGGAAAGAAATACACCGTTCATGGAGACGGTAGGCTGTACGTACGCATAAACGCTGTTTTCGTTTCCTTATTGAGTTGAATGGAATTAAGTAGATGAAATACATATATATACACATAAATCCATTATTATTATGTCATATATTTCATTATTACTAATTATATATACTTTATAATCATTCATGAAAGGTTAACGTGGAGAATGAATCTCATCGCGTCGTGGAGACGGTATTCCGTACGTACACACGAGCGATGATATCGTTCTCATGATCGTGGGATTGTATTAGAGTGTATGTATACTATTTCAGAATCAATATCACTTTATAATAATCATATATAGTAATTATTTACACCATTATACTCATCCAAGTAAGGTGGTGGTGGAAAATAGATTACACCACGGCGTGGAGATGGTATTCCGTACGTATGCACGCATGGTGATTTTGTTTTCTGTAGGATGGATAGATGCTGAAATAGGGTTTTTTCATACTTATAATAACATATCAGTATATTAGTGATACTTATGTTATTACTTCATAATGAAACAAATAATGAATAAGAAGTTGAGGAAGAAAGAATTTGGAAAGGATCGGTAATGGATATTACCTCTTTTTGACGCGCCTCTTCTTAACCTCCTCTTAGGGCACATGGGTTGGCCTTTGAAGAAGACCAGATCCTCTAGGATGATTCTATGGAAGTGGAGAGGAGATATTGGCAGGGGTTGGCCGAGCTTGAAGGCTCAATGTGGTGTGAGGAAGAGAGGGAGGAAGTGCCCTTTTGTAAGGGAGGAGAGGGGCACCTTTGGAATAACAAAAAATATTATTTTATTATAAAGTCAAGTTCGGTTTTAAATAGCTAAAAATTGATTTATTTCGAAGATATGGTGGGGATGGGTCGAAATCCTATCATCCAGTAGAATTTAGACATGTTTAGGTTCCTATTTTAACCTTATCATCTAGATTTAACATTATGTTAAATAATTTTACTTTTACCATGTCTTTTTGTGTTCTTACACTATAAGGTTAATAAACTTACTATAACAAGCCAAACGAACCCTAAGTTGTTTATTATTAATATATATAACCTTATCTATGAAATTTTTCCAAACCATAGATTTTTAGGAATATAATAACAACTAATAATATAATGTTTGTTTTAAAAACTATTTTATGTCAACTTTGACACTATTTAGTAATTGATTTTTGTAAAAATCATAACGGAATGATTAGTTCGAAAAACGTTAATAAAATCAATACTAACATGTCATATTAACCTATAAAATTATTGGAATTGATAAAAAGTCTCAAATTACATTTATTTGGGTATTTATAACATCAATTATGTCAATATTTCATTAATAAGAGAATTACTGCATCATCGTTGTTTCACAAATAAATTAAATTATTTAATGTCTAGAAATTACAAATAAAATATCATTATGTAGGAAATTTTTTTAGATTTCTAATGAATATTTATAGTCGAATTTAACTTATGTATAACCCTATATTAAAAATGATTTACTTATTAAACTATGATTTTAACTATTTTAACCCCTCTTTAAATAAATTAATAATAAATGTCCTAATCTAATCCAAGTGGGCTTAAATGGTCATATTTTATTCTTGAGGTTGTTTTTGGTCGAATTACACTTATCCAATAGAATTAGGACATCTGTTAGGGTAATAATAATATCATTTTTACCCTTAATTACCCTATTTACTTTTAACCGTTGTAAAAAAAAGTAAAAAATTACTATTCACCAAAAATTATTTTCATCTCATTGAACCACATTTTATTCCTTGATATTAACTGTGTCTCTCGGATTTTCGAAATTCCACTCACAGAAGCGGTAAAATTACGTTTTATGAAAAATTCAGTTTTTTAACTACCACTTAGTGGTTTCACTATTTATCAAAAAATGAAAGTTTCTAGAAAAGTACCAAAAATTATGCCTAAGCTATATTTGATATTATGAATTAAAAAATTATGTCTATTTTATCAAATTCAAAACATATCAGTTACATTAACTAATTTAAAAATTATTTCCTGTCGTCAAAACAAAAAGCGTGTTTTTAAGAGATAATAACTATCAAAAGATTGACAATTGTTTATATCTGGTTTAAATGTGAAATGACATCCAATGACCAACATTGTATTAAATTTTAAAAATATATTCAAAATATAATTTAAAAACACTCAAATTAAAAATTTATCACTATTAATTATTTCTATTAAAAAAGTTGTTTTTAATTAAAATTTAGTAATTTTCACTATTCATCAGAATATGAAAGTTATCCGAAAAGTACCAAAATGTCACCCAAAGCTAATTTCGATATTCCGAATCCAAAAATGAAGTCCATTTTGAAAAATAAAATTTAAAAAAGTTCAAAACATGGTTATTACTATTCATACCGGATAGTTTTAATAATATTTTAATACCATATCGTTGTTTAGTGAAACTCGGTATTGCGTACTACACACGCTATCAAGAAAGGTCGCGATTGCGTGTAATGCAAGGAAAGTCAAGGATGCGTGTTGTGCAAGCTCATTTTGGTGTGGCATACAACACAAGACATTAATGAAATTAAAAAGAGTATTTTTCATAAAATCTCGGGGTGTTACACATATAGTGATCAACGTGTTGGATTTATTGGATTTTGTGTGCAAAACATTGGTAAATTTTTCTAAGATATCTTGTTGAAATCCTAATGGTTTAATTGTGTGATGTATGTTGGGAAAAGAATGTGTGCTAATGTTTTGAGATGGTTATTAGTGTAAAGGATATTTTGTGTTGTTCTAATGGATTTTGGTAACATGTGAAATTGGTTTGAGCACAATGGGGGAATCCCAGGTATCTAGGAGGGCAGATATATACTAGTATGAAGGTTATCCCGAGTGGTTTTATCCCTGTTTCACTAAGAAAAATGGATAATTAATACACTAAAAATAAATACTGTTATTACGATTGGGGACCACTATGTTATGGTTATGTTCCCTACTAGTGGATTGTGCACGAGAAAAGATTTTTCTATGGTTAATTTACATCGAGAAACGAGGTACATGGGGCCCGAGACTAACTAGTGCCTAATGGTGTTCCCATGATTTGTGCTCATTGATTATTTTGCAATTATATTTGGAATATAGTGGGTTTTTTAGATAAAAAAGTAGCTTACATGTTTTATTAAATTGTTATCACTCATGAAAAATTCAATTTGAATGCAATTTATATTTAAATGTTTCATTCATTAAAATTATTTCCACCACTTCTTTCTAATAAAAACTATAATACATTTTATCATGTATTTCTTACTCTATGAAATATCTTGGTGGCATCTTATTTGGATTAGGATAAAACCAAACTTACAAACCATGGGTGTATGTAGACTTGTTCATATTCGACAAAGGTAATGGCAATGCCTTGGGGGATGGTTTTTTGGGTAGATAGCTCCCTTCTATGGGGAGGTATTATGAAGATAGATTGTGGGTGATGATGAATCCTTATTGTGTGGAGGACATGGGGAGGTTTTTATTTTACTTTTGTTTGTCTTCAGACCTCCTGTTATATTTTTAAACCAATGTATTTAGGTATTTAATTTTTTATGTCTTGTTTGGAAATAATTTTTTGATTAGGTTCATCGATTCGTTTTGATGTTTTTATGTATCTATACTCGGGTAAATCATTCCCAAAAAAATATATTATACCTGATTACTTGTGCCTACCTTTGGAGATAGAGATCGTCCGTTGAGCTATTTCACAGGCCATGTTTGGTGACGATTTTTATGGAGTCCAGATTCGGTTTGTGATAGGATCTTTCAAGAACATTTTACCATCGATACAGTTTTTCTGTAGGTGAATCCAATTGTAGTATCTAGATATGGATGTATTTATAGGAACACACCAACTCTATCCATTTCATAAATTCTAATAGATTTTACTTTATATTTCTAAATCCATAAAATTATCGTTATTATTTTACCTAGGGTTCTCAGCAAGGTTTTCTCTTCCTTGATTCTAAAGGATAACTAAACCTTTTCTCTGATTCCAACTGTAGAAACCCTCACTTTTCATAACATAACATAACATTACATTGTTTTTTTAAATATGTAAAACATTACACAAACAGATTCCCAAATAACATACTAATCTTATTCCCTTAGAAATATGAAATCATAATAAATATTACATAAATGTTATATGTTATGTACCACTAGGTTATTATAGGATACAAACCTTCATAGATACATCAATCATAATACATATCTTCATAACCTATGTGATGGAAAAATAATAATAGGTGAGATTAGATTCATAGTAATGATAAATTGGGAGATATGTAAGCACAGTCATGGTCAAAAGTGTACGAGAACATGATCATTAAAATAAAAAATCATACCATGTATATCAAAGATCAATAACATGAATCATGGAATAAATCTCTGATGTTCATATGACATGAATCATAAGGAATCAAAGAACATAATATATGGATTAACAACATAGGAATAGAAAATGGATGTGTGGAAAATATTTAAACATATATATTAATTTCCATACTAGTGAACTCATCACTTTCAAGGCCATCATAATGGAAAAATACCATTTCTGAACTATGTTCGCACCCTATTCATGCCCTGTATGATTGAACCAAGTTCACTCCTAGTTCCAGACATCTAATACTGAACTGAGTTAATTTCACGTTCCTACCCTATAATACTGAACTGATCTCATTTATTATTCTATCAATTTCTATATCATGAGATATAATTATTTACCCAAATTAATTAGATGGATATATAGGTCCCAACCTTATCATAATTAAAGAATACATAACTACGACAAAAAGTCATACAAAATCATTTCATAACCAATTAAATTAAATCAGTATCATAAACATGTAATCATATATTAACCAGTATAAAATTATTAGTTTTATAATCATTTCATCAACGCATAACACATTAAATGAAATAGGTTTCAAAAGAACATAACCTATGGGAGGAAAACATGCGTCATATTCACCATTCAATCAAAACATAAACCATTGAAGAAAGAAAAATAATAGAACCGTTGAAACATTTTTTATAAAGGAATGTGTAAAATCAACAGATTTCATATTATATGGAAAATTACTTGGGATGATATTTTGAAAACATTTCATAAGGAAAATATACTTTCCTCTTGCAAAAGAGGCTCTATAAAAGCTCAAAATCATTTGAAAACCATTTTCATGAACATAAACTTGAATTATTATAAATAATACTTTGAAAACATTTGATAATACTTTTTTCATTAAAATCATATAATGTGAGCATGAAAACATTTTTGAAAACTAATCTCCCTGAAAACTTATAAAATGTTATTGAAAACATTTTGAAAATAATTTCGTTTAAAATACTTTTCAATCATAAAACCAACGTTTCAAATAATTTTGAACACCATTTTCCTTTAAAAAATAGATGATAATCATCAAATTATTTTGAAAACTATTTTCCTTGATAACATATAAAAGATGTTTTAAAAAAATATGAAAACAATTATCCCATGATAACTTATAAATAAAATTTGTAAAAATTTAAAAAAAAATAATCCTTGAAAATATATAATGGTAGGTTAAAAATTTTTTGAGACAATTTTCCTTGAAATATTATAATGGAATATTAAAGAAATTGAAAACAATAATTTGAAAATAATTAGAAAATATATAAATAAATTTTTAAATCACATTTAAAACCATTTTCCATGAAAAATTATAAAATAATTAGAGAAAAATTTGGAAAAAAATTTCCATTTAAAACTTATATATAATATTGAATATATTTTGAAAATTAAAAATATAAAAATTTATAAAATAAGTTATAAAAAAATTTTAAAAACTGTTTCTATGAAAACATTAATAGGAAGTATAAAAAAATTTGAAATCCATTTTCCGGGAAAACTTATAAAGGATCCGTGAATATATTTTGAAACCCATTTTTCATTAAAAACATATAACGATATCTTAAAAACATTTTGAAAACTATTTAAATGAAATGTATGTTGAAAAATTATAAATAAATCATGAATATAGTTTTAAAACCTTGTCATTGAAATTATATTTAGAAATATTTTCATAAAAATTAAACACTTAAACATGTAAATAATTCTTCTTAGAAATGATTGTGGGTAAATCCATTCAGGCCGTATGAGGTAAGTAGAACATTACTTTTGCAAGGTAAATGGTTAGAAAAATGACTTGTTTGGAAATAAACAAGTAGAATTATTAAAATATTTGGTAAATTACAAAATTGAAAAAAATTTCTAATTAATATTATATGTGAATATTATAAAATTCTTGGAAATCCTTTTTAGAAAACATGATTTTGAAGGATCACAGATTTCTGACCGAATAGTGGGTAATATCGAGATTTCATATAAAAAATACTAATAAAATTATGTACCAAAGAGTTTAAAAATTGAACCAATACATTAATATATCATGAATAATAAGAGGATAAGAAAAGTAATGAATGTTTGAGATGTGGGTTATAAAATTTCAACAAAGGAACCATAATCATAAATAATCTTGAAAAGCACGGAGTTTGTTTTAATAAACTCTTATAACTTAGTAACATTTAACCAAATTCCTAATGTAAGAAAATAAAATTAAATTGTGATTAAAATATAATTAAAGGAATTATATTCATGATATAAGATGTCAAATGAATTCTTTAAACATAATATAAAAATAAAATTTCATAACATGGCATGAGTCTCAAAGAATTTAAATTGAGACCATACTATCTTACCAATTTGGTAACTTTTGAAACATTAACCAAATGAAAGGAATATAATAAAACTTCTATGTAATTTAACATAAATTTTAAAATAATAATCATTCAATACAATCATGGTTGGTATATACTATTTGCAAAAGGAAGTAGTGGTGATCCTGTAATGATTATTGTAAATATTATTATGGTTGTGGGATATTTCATGGAAGTATTTTGGGAGGTGATTTTTGAGATTTATATTTAAATTAATAGATTTAATTTATGGGATTATTGGTTGTGTGTTTCTTTTTCTATCTTACATCAGTTTATTTAATGTATACCATGAATATATAAGTAGGATATCGAGTGATTCTTTCTATACTAGTCATGTTTATTCATTAGATTGTTTTCCTAGTATATGTTGATACTATTATTAGATGGAGTGGTTTCTGGTGAAGCTTGTAAGAAAAATATAAAGAGTTATTCTATTAGGAATTCACTAATAGGACAACGAATGCTTCCTCTCAAGTACCAGGTATGCACCCACTGGAACAATGTGAGTTTCCCATCATAACACTTCTATTATGTTACTCACTACCTTTGTTATTATTGATATATTCAAATGATTAATCATTACAATATTTCTGTTTTATTATATATTTTGTTGGTTTTATTTTACCTTTATTTATTTTTTACTTTATTTATTAGAGTTACACTGGTCAATTTATTTAACATGGGTATTTTTTATTATTTTTCTAACTTATAACTATCCAATAAATATCATTCATATTGGTTTAGTTTTAATTTTACAAATAACTCATATAATGATTAAAATTTGATGTTAAAAAGTGAGAAGTTTCTTTACTATCCATCTATCAAATATAAATCAAACACATTCACATTATAAATTTTATTCCTCATATCATCATGGCATCTAAAAAATCTTGTATTATTTTAATTGGATTTTAATAAAATATAAAACATTATTTGTTTTCAAAATATTTATTTTTGAATAATAATAAAAATATATATTTACTGTTGAAGAATTAATTTATGAAATTCCTTAAAAATAGAATATCATAAACTCTGTAGTGAACTTTAAGGGTAATATTAGGTCACATGCTACATACAATTCTGGGTTTATATGTATCTTACAAGTAATTATTATGGTATTTATGTTATGGTTCTTTTGATGAGGATATTATAATAATATTTCCATGGATTATTAAATATTGATTTTTAGGTGAAATTAGGTCCCATGGTGGTTTTTATGTGTCAATATAGGCCTTGAAGTAGTCATGGTATATATTATTTAACCCATTAGTCTTGCTTATATATTATATGTTTTCATGATTGTATATTATTATGAATATTTCTTTCCTATTTGATGATGAAGTGTATTAATTATTTTTTTCACTTGTCCCATGCTTATTTTAATATAATTTTGAATGAATTTATCTTTTTTTGGGAAGAATAATATATAGTAACATAAAAAAATTAACATTATAAAACAATTTTTTATTCATGGAGTTTTTAAAGATGAAATTGTTTCCACAAGGTCTTGTTCGATACCATGACACTAGTTTTCTATATGAGGGAATCAACAATGAAGATTTATCATTATATCAATATAGATCAGGTGATGTTGCATGATTAATTAGGTAATTGTGTTAAATTTAATATTCTATGTTCTCACAAATAGGTCTCACCAACAAATATGGGGTTTCATTCAACCTGACTCCATCTCATCCCATGGCATGTCCCAAAGTATATTTCAAATCTCCATGGGTTAGAAACTAGTTCTTTAGTATAAATAATATGTTTTTTGTAATGATTTCACACCTCATAAACAGACATAAATAATTATCAACAATTAAAATCACACAAAATTAAATATAAATAACTAATAGAGATTCAACATTGAAAGATAATAATTTTAAAACATTAACAAAATAACAAAAAATGTTGGGGATCCAACTTGACCGAAACCCAATGCATCCATGCAACGAGTGGTCCATCATCCACAGGACATCATGACAAACACATTCAATAGTGTAGCACTAGTAACGAGATCCCCCAAAACCACCATAAAACATATATCCTTTAAATGGGTCAAACATAACATTGTCTACTAACAACCAAAGGTATATATATGGCGTGATACAAGGCCCATTAAGATTCCGACCAAAATAAATATTTCATTTAATAAAATTATAATACAAACTAAATTAATTGTTTTATGAATAAATTTTGAATTCACTTTTAATAATTTTTAAAGGAAAAAATTTCCCATGAAGCCTCATTTTCAAATCAACATACGAGTAACTTCCACTGTATATGGATGGTTAGAACCACATCACAAGAGAGAACAATTCCATGGGAAATCCATAGAGGTAACATCTCTAATGGGATCCTAGGAACCCCATATCTTAGTAAAACATGATATAAAAACTATAACCCATATCACACTCAAGCATGAGCCACATGAGAGGAATCGATACAACATTCTAGTGGTTTTCCAATAATAGTCATCATATTTTGGTTTGTGATTCAACATAAATCATTATTTAAGAAATTGTTCCTTAGCCCCCTAGATCCAACTAGCATAATAGTCCTAGTCTACCCACCATCATACAGAGGATTCACTCTTTTTTCATTCCCTATTTCAAATGTCACATATATCACCACATTCACATACGCACACAAAGAATCATGAATATTCATGAAAACCACCATTTTTCATAGGAAAATCACATATCATGTTTATACCGACAACACATATATTTTTGAACTTGTAAAATACCACTTTCTTAACTTATAAAACTCATTTGAAAGTATAAAAATAATATAACACATTAAATAAATACAATTTTATTTGAAAATCCATCTTTAAACATATAAACAAGTTAAAAAATTCTTGGAAACACATATCTCACCACACACATATTCCATATAACACTTTAAATTAGTCAGAAAAGCATTCAAAACTCATATAATAATTATAATTTATGAAACCACTACCTCAATCTTGGAAAATTATAGAATTCTGTGGGAAACTGTGACCATACATAAAAATAACCCTACAAAATCAATATTAAAGAATAAATATCATGATTTTACCCAAAAATTCATGATTGAACCCTTATAAAGTCAATATATCTGATAAAGATGAATAAATCCAAGAGGGTGGAAGAAAAACCCCAATAAAAAGAAATAAATCATGAAAAAAGAGATTTACGTAATGATTCATTAAGATCTTACACCATGTCCACCCAAAATTTGAATTTCAAGGAGGCCATGAAAGAGAGGGGGACTCTTCTAGGAGCTAAAATGCCATATCGATTGAATTATATGTAGTTTGTGGTTATAAAATGGGGAGGGTATAATGGAAAATCACCATTTGTAATTACCTATAAAAGCCACATTTTTACCCCACATGGTTTGTGAAATCATGGGAATACTATGATGTCTCCTCTATCCAAGATGAACTAGAAGCATATTTTCCTAGGAGAGGGAACACACTTGGGTAGAAATCCATGAATCATGGAATGTTTCGCTATCCAAGGCACATGGTTTCTCATGGATTGAAACATGGTTTCCCCTAACCATGCTCCAATTTTGGGCCACTAGCCATCGAGCACAAAAATTCTATCTTTATCCAACAACACTAAGGAAAACCAATGGATAATTTAGAAACCAAAAATTATTCATGGAATAATTAAATATAAAATCATTAGTGTGACAATTATTCCCACAATGAAAAGATTAATTACCTTGAATGTCATCTCAATGTCTGATTAGAGGATATAAAAGGATATTTTTTTCGTGACCCAAGAGTATCTCTCCCACATCTCATGACCATAATTCCCATGTTGCCATAGAACTCAGACTAAATATACAGACTTCCCCTAAAGAAATTTCTCTTAGAAATACACTATATAAACTATCCTCTCAAAAAAATGAAATTACAACTCTAACACTTCCCAATCAAGTATAAGAGACAGATCTGGATTATTGTATTTTAATTGGGAAACAAGAATCACATCAATTGGGAAGAAAAATCTAGCTGATATTCCACATTAACAAATCTCTCTATAACCTCAAAATGTCTGACATAACTTTTTGTATGATTTCCTCTCTTACCAAGAAAATTATGACCCATGTGATGTTCAACATTAATAGACACCCAGTCACCCAAAGTGAATTCCAATTATAAGTGCCATTGATTGGAATAAGACATATAGTGGATCTGTTTTGTCATCAAATACCACCTGATCATATAGATCTTATAAATTTACTACACAAGGTTTGGTCCAAAGAATGAGGTCTCACCTGCCACATCAAAACAAAAAGGTCACCAAAACAACCAACCAAAAATTTCCCCAAAGGGTGACAATAGAATTGAGGGTTGGAATCTATTTTTATATGAAAACTTTACCAACCCCCAAAAGATATCACATGATCCTAAAAAATCCAACACACATGTTCATAGTATGTCTTCAATGAACCCATTCTCCAACTCCATCTAACCATCCATTTGAAGATGGTATGCAATAAACCACTAGACAAGTGACCCCAATTTAATTCAAAGGCCTTTCCAATACTGTGTTGGGATACATGGTTTTATATCTGAAATGATACAAAATTACACACCAAGAAGAATCAGTATTTCCTAAATATAAAACCAACACAACTCATCCAATTCGGTTGAATTACTGGTTATAATGAAATGGGATGATTTGGTTAGATGGTCAATAACTACCCAAATATCATTCTTTCCCTGGGTTTATGTGGTAAATCATCAATGAAATATTTTGGGGTACTCATCTAGCTTCTAGGTAGGAATAGGTATGGTATGCATTAAACCATATAGAATTTAGCACTCTGCATTGACCCACTGATATGCATAACACCGATATGTAATGTCAAATATGTTCTTATCATTCCTAACCTACAGAACTGATGATTCACATCAAGAATATGATGGTTGAACAAGTACGAATACCCAATTAAGACTGGTGGAAATCAAACACCACCACCGTCCACAATGACTAAAAACCCACAATGATACCCTTGATACAGAAAACTACATCATGATATAATGACCAACCACAAGGAATATCCCCGCCATTTATGAACTTCATAGAACAATAGCATAATTAATCATTCAGTTGATCCTACCAAATCAAATCCATATGGGGAGTTAGGTTCATAATGTTATCCAATAACACACCTCCATTATTATCCTTGGATTCCAGATTCATTTTATAAAATGAACCGTTAATGTCACCCCTCATTGGATTCATTTTCAATTTCACCATCACTTTTCAACTCAAGGCATCAACTACCACATAACCATTACGTTTGGATTGGATGATATCAAAATCAAACCCCTAATTGTACTCCACCCAATGAAGCATTGTTAAATTCAGATCTCTCTTGGACAATGTTTAATCCAAGCTCTTATAGTTGGAATAAAATGTAAACTTATCCTCAGAATGCTAAGGACTCCATGTATTCATGGAATTAATCACCACTGCTATCTCTAATTCATATGTATGTTAATTTCTTACATGTGGATGGAGTTTGTGATATCCATATGGAACCCCCTGATCATCTTACATCATCAAACACACAATACCCTTACTTGCTTCATCACAATAGACACCATATTCCATTCCAAATTATAGAAAAATTAAAATAGCAGTTGTGGTCAAATGTTGCCTAAGCTTCTCAATGGATGCATGTCACTATAGGATTCAATCAATACTTACCCCATTCTATGTAAGATCCATCATTGATGAAGAAATACAAGGTAAATCTTTAATGAACCATATAGAGCACCCCTCTCGTTTCTAAAAATATTTTGATCTTAAAAACATTCCTTAGATGATCCCATAACCTCACTACAATGATCTTATCAGGATCTTCTAAAACCCCTCATTTTGAGATCACATGACCCCAAAACATGACTTCCTTAATCAAGAGGTTTTACTTGAAAACATCACATAGAATCAACTATATCTAATAGTTACTAGTAATATCCTCAAATTCAACACACGCTCCTCCATGGTTCTAGAATAGACATGGATTTTTTACATGAATATGAAGACAATAAAGTCATGATATTGGTTGAAAAATCATTTTATTAGTTCTATAAACACCACTGGAGAATTCATAAACCTCAATGTCCTGGAAAAATAATCAAAATTTCCATGCCCACTTTGAAAATCTAATTTAGGAGAATCCACCTCTATGAAGCTAACCTTGTGATACACGAAACACAAGTCGATCTTGAAGAACCACCACACTCTCTTAAGATGATCGAAATATCTTCAATATAGGGAAAGGGTATTTATTCATGATATTCACCTTATTTATCGTCCAATAATAGATATATAACCATATAGATCCATCAGCCTTCTTCTCAAACAAGATAAGGGTGTCCGGTAACACCCTGAAATTTTGTGAAATTTTTTAGAATTAATTTTACCTTTTTGATTTTTTTAATTTATTGGAACACTATATATAGTTAACTTTATATTAAATCACTATGTTTCTCTTACATTATATGTAATTACAAGTTAATCGTTCACTACAGACAATATAAACATTTTCCTAAACTACAAAGAACACCGATGATAGCTTTCATTATACACAACAATGACTTTCCTCGATGAAAAGAGAGACCGAGGTTTATAGAACAATAATATATTATTAAAATAGGAATAATTAATATTAAAAGATAAAACAATTACATTATATTATATTTTATTAATATTATTAACAAATTTTTTAAAATATATGGTTTATAAAATATAAAATGAATTCATAGTTTACCAATTAATTATAAATTAATATGAAAACTACTTGAATATAAAAGGAAATATTACTATCATAACAACATTTTTTTACTCTAATAAATTAAAATTTGATTTATTTTTTTCAATGAACTATGTCAACATTACTTTATCTCAGAACATCTACTTGAAATATATTACATGGAATATCGATATTCTAAAAAACATCATATTATTATTATAATTATTTAAACAAGTTAGATATAACATATTTATTAAACATCATGATATGAATAGTAATACTACCTACCAAATATTTTTATAACTGTTTTATATGAATAAATTATATTGATAATGAAAAATATAATATTTAGTGAATCCTTTATATGTTTAGAAAAAATTATTTCTCTAATGATGTAAAAATAATCTCTATCTAAAATAAGAATAATTTTATAAAAACATAGAAATTTAATTTGGTAAAATAATCTTTGTTTTTAAATTCAGAACATTGAAATTATTCTATGTATTTTTTTTGGAATTTTTGGAGAAACTTCTTTTTCTGATGAATAACGTTACCTAATATGTTTTAGTTAAAACCCATCACTTTATTTAAATAATTATTAATGTTATATTACATTTAAAACTTGTTATAATGTCATATAAGTCAATTATTATTCTATTGAAACAATTTTTTTCATTACAAACATTTTCAATTTGAAATTTAATATATAATGTATTAAATGTTTGAACATTTTTCTACATTAATAACCCATAATCACGTCCCATCTGCGAGATAAAAATTAATCATAATTTTACCTCTTATGTGATTCAAATTTTATTAATATGACATAAAAAATTGAAAACTATATAATATTTAGTATCTAATAAGTGTAGACTAATTTTTTTCCAAAAAATTTAGTATAAGTGGTTAAAATTAATCACAATTATTAAGGACAAATTAAGATTTATTTTGGACCAAACCTTAAAATTAAGGCCCTAAATGACCAAGAATCTTATCCAAACCCAATTGGATATCCATAGTTCATCAAAAAAATCTGACATTATTCATTTATTTTAGTTTTTTATTACTTTTTATAGGTACGGACATGTGTACACCTAACCTCTTTTAAAAAATTCCATGTGAGTCCTTTTCCACCCCTATAAAAGGCCACGACCCATCCCTCTTCTTCACAACTCTCAAACTTATTTTTTTTTCAAAGGGCATTGTAATCGACTTCCCAGAAATCCTCCATTAATAATATAATCCTTCCTCTGGTCATAAAAAAATTTATGTAATCCTTTTGACACAATCCAAAATGAGATTACCAATTAATATGTAACATCTTCCCTCAAGTCCATTATTTTATTTTCATTCTCCAACCCCTAAAAATATATTTAATATATTATTATATATAAAAACATCCTAAATATACTGGAATGTTATTATTTATATTTTTTGACCTACACTTATACACACCTCCATCTAATGGGTAGCGAATAAATTGTTTCTGTGTTTGGAGAACTATTGCCTCACAAAACGATGATTGTTCATTTTTCCATTACCACTTACCATGGTGGTAATTATGAATTAAAATATATTTATATAGGTCATATATTAAATTTATTTTTTATTGAATAATATTTATTTATTTTTATAGTAAAAATATTTTCTACATTCTATTTTTGGTTAATACGAAAATTTCATATGAGGACGTGTGGACTACCAACCCCTCGAAGTTATATAATTCATTCATTCACCAGATGATTTTTTAAGGATGATTTTAATGAATATATAAGATATATATGATATAGTAAATCTAATTTAAAAATTAAATTTATATTCATTTATATATATGTATACCTATATGTCTTTTACTTTTATTCTATCAACACAACGATTAAATAAAAATAACATTCATGCGTACGTACAACCCACCATATCCATTAATGGTGTATTGTGTTTCATACATATATATTATATAGATTTTTATAATAAAAATATAATTTACATACATGACCTTTATATCATGCCTTAAATTCTATAAATAATGATATAAAGTATAAATATCAAAGATATAGTAAATTAAGACACATGAGAATAATGTAGAAAATATTACCTGAAGTGAAACCTTGACATAATATTATTACAAAAAATGTAATAAAAGGTCATATGAAATCATTATATATTATTAGATATAATAATATTGTTCTGTAATGATTTATAATAAATTTTTATTTATTATACTAGTGGTTTTAACACGTATGATGAGAGTCAAGACAGAAGGTAAAGGGATTTCATCTCACTTTTATTCCCGGGAGATACATGCTATGTTCACCACTCATTCCTTTGGTGTGGTGTACATAATGAAAAATATTGTATTCTATGTATAATATAACTAAATTTATAGGTATTAAATTATCCTTCAGTGGAACTTTCATTCATGGGGTTTAATATTCAAAAGTTAATAAATCAATAAAAATGTATTGCCTCAAATTTCCAACTTTGAGGCTCACGTTATTTTATACACAAATTTTTTTTCGAGGAGTATGTACATTAATTTTTCATTTAATATCATCAATATCATTTTTTTCATGATATTTTAAGCTGAATTTAATTTCTTTTTCTTACATGGATAATATGATCCCATGTTAACAAGTTATAAGAGTTTACCGAGACAATCTCATCGCTTTTCGAGGTTGTTTACATTTATTCTTCCATGGATGAATTATTATGTTCCCTCTCACAATAAATTAATGAATATATTATAGTCTATAGATTACTGATATGTTAATTTAATGGTAAAAATTAATAATATTTGGATGAAAATATTGTTAATAATGTTTTTTGAAGAATGCCCGACATTACCCACTCTATGGTTATAAATTTATGTTTATTCGCAACCATGTTTTCTAAAAAGGGATTCAATGAATATTATACTAATATCATATGATCATTAAAATATTTTTTTACACTTTAATCATTTACCAATGTTTTTAAATGATATTCTTATCACTTTCCAAATGAGGCAATTTTCTATCATTTTTACCTTACAAAAGGAATGTTATTTTTACCTTGTAAGACAAGTAAAAATATTTCCACCATCAATCCATTTAAGATTTCTTTTCATGTATAATGGTTATTTAATGAAATTTTCTAAAAAAAATTATAAGAAAAATTTATTCAATATTTTTTTAAAAAAAGTTTTATAACTTTTCATGGAAAATGGTTTTTGAAACATTTTACAACTAGTTTTATAATTTTTCATTGAAAATAGTTTTCAAAACTATTTCAACATTATTTTATAATTAATCATGAAAAATTTATTTAAATAAATTTTTAATATTTATTTATTTGTCTTAAAATTATTTTCAAGGTAAATAGGATTCATAAATATTTCCAACTGTATTTAGGAGTTTGAAAATCATATTCAATGAAATTATTTTCAAAACTTTTTCAATCTTAATTTCTATATTTTAAAATTATTTTTAAGGAAAATAGTTTTCAAATCATTTTCAATCTTTTTATATACTTTTTCAAATGAATTATTAGGAATATAGTGTTCGGAACCTTTTTAATCACTATTTATATTTTTTTATTGTATTTTTAATGAAATGATTGTTAAAATGTTTTGAAACATTATTTTATAAGATTTCAATGTATTTTCAAAAAAATATTTTATATATATATTTAGCTTATTTTAAATGTTTTAAAAGAAAAAGGATTTGAAATTATTTCAACCCTTCTTAAAAAGTTTTAAATTTAATTTCTATGAAAATTATTATCAAATGTTTTGATGTATTAAAAATCCTTTTTCATGGAAGAAAAAATATTTTCCTCAACAATTTTATAAAGATATTTCATTACTATATTCCATAAAAGATGAAATCTATTGATGTTTCTCATTCCCTTATAATAAATTATCTAAACAGTGAATTCATATCCTTGATGTGAATGGTTTATTACTAATGTCATTGTATTTAAGAAACATGTTTCTATTTTATGGTTTTATGTTTAATAAATTAATTTCCCATTCATGGGTTATATGTTTATTAAATCTCATTCTCTTTGATGAGTTATTATTTTAATTAAATTGTTATAAAAGATATATATTTTCCATATGTTATGATATATTTACATTTTTACGATACCCATTTAATTTAATGTCTTAATATAGGATTGTTTATGATTTTGTGGCACATCTATGTCTGATTTAATTATGAGATTGGTGGGTCCTATAACTCCCTCAAATGTATTGATTAATGATTTATATCTCATGAGATAGACTAAAATTATTTTGGGAATGAATCTTTACTACTAATATGGTCATGCAAGTGAACCATAACTACCATGATGGTATAAGGAATGAACACATGCTACTATGACTTCCATGGGATTGAAACATGACTTCAAAGATAGTATTTGGAGTGTACCAATACTACCAATATGGTTTTGGTAGTAATGCATTGGTTACAATCGAAATAATATTCCATTATTATGTGTCTTTCACAATCCCATGTTTTATTCTTATGTTATTATTTCATGTCATATGTTATTTATTTTCTTATTATCTATGTTTTATAAAACTACTATGAATTGATCCATGATTCATGTATATGATGTTTAATTTGAATGTTATGATCTTATATTTTCATGATTATGTTCTCATACCCTTGTTATTTTAATTATTCTATCATATCTCCCTTATTAACCCTTACTAAGCATTTGAGCTCACCCCTTTATTATTATTCAATTCCCAAGGTTATGAAGAATGGGTTTTTTAGGAGTACTAAAGGTGGATATCTTTATGGGGGATGTTGAACATCTTTCACTAGGAAAAAGGTTTTTGTGCCCATTTATCAAAAGACAGTAAACTATTATGTTTTTTAAGAATGTAATTTTTTAATGTAAAATATATTCATTTAAAGTAATGTAATAACCATATATTTTAATCCAGGGATGCTATATAGTGGATGTCTAGATTCTTTGTTAAATGAATCCTTTGGAATCTAAATAATCTAGATATAAATTTTATTCAATAAAATCAGTGGTTTCCAAATAGTATGAGGGATGATATATGAGCTATCTCCTTGATTCCAAATAAATGGGGAAGGGAAAATCTATCTCTAGTGGGAAACCTGAAATTCCATATAGAAATACCTTTGGGAAATCATCCACTATATGTGGTAATACACCCTCCAAAACACTACTATCATCTTCTTTAAGATAAACAATAATTGAAAGAAAACTTAATCCCTATTGTTGGAATTCAAGGTCCAGCATGACCTGACCGAGGATCTCATTTGTAACGCCCTGACCCCAGTTACCCAGAGTCGGTGCATTATTACATAACATTGGAATGATCACAAGAAATATCAAGTCTCGAAAGACCGATTAGTTTAGTAGTATTGGAATAACTAGATACATTAATAATGTTTAACATTACATCATAAAAATGAAAACTACAACAAAATAGTCTCCATAGTCCACAGTCTTATCCCCTCATACTATCCCAGCAGTTTATTCATAAATTACTTCTTCACATCCTGGGAAAAATAAAACATAGAAAAGGGGTGAGCTCAAATTCCCATTAAGGATAACAATATAGCAGAAACATTCATAAATAAGAATAAACATTTAAGGCGATGTATAACTAAAATAAAAGCCTTTTAAACTTGAACGTGAACATTGTATGGAAAAAATAAAATTAAATATTTCCATTTACTTATTCACATTGATATTATACTAATCGAATAATCACATACAATATCATTAACCACTTTCATAATGATGTAATGCATAATGCCAGACTATCAAAACCACATAGGGAAGGCCTCATGCCAAGACAACAAATAAGATTTTGTCAAGGCCTTGTGCCAAGACACTACTTTGTCTCATGAGACCAACCGATGCATTGAGGAGTTATAGTGGGCTTCACTCGTCACTTACTCAGTCCAATGCATTCCTCATATGAAAATTTTTAATCATAACAGAAACATTCGTATTAAAACTAGCATACGAAATGTCAATACATTGTCCACAAACCATGAATGGTATAAAAATAACACATCCACAGCAAAACATAACTCATTCGATACAATATGGAAGATTTTATTGTATCATATTAATCTCAATCGAGAATGATGAAGGATATTTAAATAGATTAAAATAATCCTCAAAACAATTAGAGTGAAATATCCCAATTTTTCTTGAAATCATTTAAAAGTCACACTATTTCTCAAGAATCCATTTAAAATAGATTGTAGAATCATAGTGTCCCATACCACATTGAAACTTTTAAAAGGAGTTTTTATATGAAAAAATTAATGTCCATATAAATAAACCCTTAAAATATTTTTAAAACATGGACATTAATGAGAATGATTTAGAATAATAAATCATTAAAACATTTAAAATCATATTTTACTTAGAGTTCTCAACCAAAAGAGAGAAACATGAATACAAATAATTGAGGTAATCATTAATTAACAATATCATGAGAATAAAGGGATTCATGATATACTATGTCAAAGAACATTATATACACTACATAAAAGTGATTTGGTGTATAACAACAAAGAAGTCTCAATGGAATGTAAATTGAGATGAATTCTATTATATAGACCATAACCTTAGGATAAGGATAAATCAATGACATAATTATGTTTGAAAAATATAAATACACTCAATATGATTGGATATTCAGTGTAAATCAACCATAGGACATTCACACATATTCTTGTAAAAACAACACCAATGAATTGGATATTTAACTCAACAAATAGAGATTCAGTTAAAAATTACTCTTATCAAGTTCATACTGATCACTTGAGAATTTATAAATTGAGTTATTAATTGTATCAAAAGTATATCCACAGAAAGGGGAGTGTAATTTATGACATAATCAAATGAATATTGATTCTACACATAATCATGGAGTAAAATAATCAATGAAGTATGCGTAAAACCGAATGAGTGGAAATTGAAATTTCAAATTCCCTTATTGATTTGGTAACATAAAAAACATACAAACATGAAAGAAGGATCATACAATGATGATGTAAATATACATGAATTGAATTATATTACACAATGAATACAAACATGGGCAGTACACACACCACATGTAATAAATAAGTGGTGAACAATGGAATTCTCATGGAATTAAAAGTGAGATAAGAAACCCTTTTCCTTGTACTTTTCCTTGGTTTACGGTAGGTTAACCACCTTTATAACGGTTAAATAATTGTTATTAAATTATTCAAGAATCATATATATTAATATGATATCATATATGATCTTTTAATATTGCTTTGTTAATAATATCTTATCATTATCGTCGTTTCGGGTCTTAACTTACTTGTTTTCTTTGATATGTTTTGTTACGTAAGCCATGTTTGTAATGGATAGTATGTATCTTATTCATATCTAGAATGATATCAAGTCCATAAACATTATTTTTAAATCATAAAAAGAAAATTATACTTGAATGGATACGATGGAGAATGAATCTCATCACGTTCGTGGAGACGGTAGTCCGTACGTACGCACGAGCGACAATATCATTCTTTTGATATTAAAATAATATATAATTGGATGGTATATATTATATACAGAATCATTATCATGTTATATTTATTATTTACATGAATTAGAAATCATTATTATACCCATCCAAATAATAATTTATTGAATAACAATTACACCATGATGTGGAGACGGTAAGCCGTACATACACATGTATGGTGACATGTTATTCAAAGGATGGATAGAATAATGAATATGGTTGTACCATATTTATAATAATATTACAGTATATAAGAGATACTTGATTTATTATTTTATAATGGGGATAACAATGATGGAAGAAGTGGAAGAATAAAGGAACTTGAAAAAGGGTGGTGAAATCATTACCTCTTCTTCGGGTTCTCTCTTTTGATTTGATCAAAATGGCTCCTTAGGTTGGCTTTCTAACTAATGGAAGTCATATAGGATGAATTGAGGGAAGTTGAGAGAGTATTTGTGCAGGTGTTGGACGATCAAAAAGGCTTTTATGGTGTTAATTAATGAGAAGGGCGAGTACCCTTTTATAAGAGCGGTGAGGGGCACCTTTGGAAAAGATAGAAATATTATTTTATAATAAATTCATATTCGGTTTATAATGGATCCAAAGTGGTTTATTTCAATTTTAAGGTGGGGATAGGTCTAAAACCACTCATACAATAGGATTTAGACAGGTTTGGGTTTCTATATTAACCTTATCTTTAAGTATTGACTCTTAGTTAATTAGTTTCACTTTTATAATGTCTCTTTGTATTTTTAAATTATATGGTTAATAAACATACTATATATATCCAAGAGACCCCCAAGTGGTCCATTAATGATACACCTATCATGATATAAGTATCTTGGCTTAACCTTAGATTTTTAGGAATTTAATATAAATTAAGAATATAATATTTGTTTTAAAAACTCTTTTATTTTGATTTTGACACTATTCAATAGTTGATTTTTGTAAAAAACATAACATAATGATTACTTCAAAAAAAAGTTAATTAAATAAATCCTAACATGTCATATTAACCAAGAAAATTATTGGTATTTATAAAAAGTCTCAAATTACATTTATTTGGGTATTTATAATATCAATTATTCTATTTTTTTCATTAATTAGGTAATTACTGCATCACCATTGTGTCATAAGTAAATTAACTTATATAATGTCTAAAAATTATAAATAAAATATAATTATGTATGAAATGGTTTTATATTTCTAATTAATATTTATAGTCTAAAATTCAACACATATAACCCTATGTAAAAATTGTTTTGCTAAAAGATATATGCTTATATCATTTTTGTATTTATTTTAACTTAATTAAAATAAAGTGTCATTATCACTTACAAGTGGCTCCATGGGGTCCCAAAATTGACCCAAAGATGCCCATGGTTGGACATGTATCTACCAATAAGGGTAGGACACGTTTTAGGGTAATTTAGTATTATTATAATATTATTGTTTAACCATTATTTACCGGATTTACCCTTTAACTGTGGTAAATAAAATATTTACCGAATTAATTATTCAAAATGTGTAAAAATAAAAGTTACCTATTTACACAATTTGGACATCTTGATTCCAAATATGGAATCCATTTTTTCCAAATTCAAAATACAAAAGTGGCATAAATTAATTTAAAATTAATTCCTACTGTCAAAACAAAAAGCGTGTATTTAAGATATAATAACTATCAAAAGATTGGTACTTGTTTAAGTCCGGTTTAATTGTTAAATTATGTCCAATGACCAAAATTGTATTAAATGGAAAAAATATATTATAAATATACTTTAAAACCACTCAAATTCATAATTTATCACTATTAATGATTTTGATTAAAAAAGTTGTTTTTAATTAAAATTTAGTAATTTTAACTATTTATCAAAATATGAAAGTTTTCCGAAAAGTACCAAAATTTCACCATAGGATAATTTAGAAATTCTGAATCCAAAAATGAAGTCCATTTTTAGAGATAGAATATATAAAATTGAAAAAAGTGGGTATTACTATTCATAACGACTAATTTGATTGGTCAAGGTGTGTTAGAACTCGAAGTTGCGTACAACACATGCTACTGAATTAATCAAAGAGAAGCGTACCGTGGAATATTTGGGTGTTACATTCTACCCTCCTTCAATAAATTGCATCCTCGCAATTATTAAAATTGGGCATTGGAATATAATGGAAATTCCCACATCGGAAAAAGATTCAATAAAACTATCACTTTAAAAGAAAGAAAGAGAAGTACAAAGGTTACCCGAGATAACCTATACTAGGATTCCATGTAGAAAAACATAGATATGGATGATAAAATAAGTGTCATGTTCTGATGGAGAGGGATAGAAAACATGATCAGGAGAAAGTTAACAATAAAAAAACCATAAACTTGTAATGGGACAAACGGTCATTAGTTTTCGAGTAGGAAAAGTAATTGCACAACATTTTTATATTTTTTAAGATACATTACATAATGATAAATAATTCATTTCTGAGATTGACTAAAAACATAAAGAGGTATACTATTTTTTGTAAAGTTTCGTTCTTTAATAAATTCCTACTAGTAACTCATTTTTAAACGATGAGTATTCAAGGAGACTTGGTCACACTGGACGAGATAGAATAAACTTCTTATAGAATCACATGATCCCGGAAGGATAACCTATATATTTACCTTATCTTTAGAGATTAATAAAAACCAAAATGGTTACTATAATATCTGATGAACCCCCAAAAGGATATCCATTAGAGAAAGAAACACTAATCTGAATTTGTAAAATTAATCCAACAATACCCCAAAGTTAAAAAAATAGATTTCAATAAATAATTGTCCTTAAAATCCATTAATAAAATCCAAAATAATATTGAAACTCAAAACATAGAATAATTTGGTTATGTAGTCTTCCACATTAAATGGTATCTCCAAATAACATCAATTACTCTTAAAGTCACATACATAAAAGTAATTATCCTAATCACATATTCTCTATTATAGGATAATCATTTCCATAAATAACCCAAATCACTATAAATCTACAATAAAAACATAGATAAAAATCATCCATTACTCCTCAAATGAAATCCCATAGTATTCTATTTTTTTTGGGCATGTAGTGTCCCTAACAAAGTGAACATCTTCCAAAATAACATTTATCACTTAATCACCAAATCTTTTTCCTATACTAAGGGAATTAACTTGATAAGAAATAAGATCCCAAATCAAATTATTATTGATAAATAAAATCATTTAACTAAAAATAATAGTCACATTAACCAGGGACTTAACGTAGTCCAGTGGTAGGAGATAAATCCCAATCGCATTTTGGTTGTGGGTTCGATTCCCACAGCTTTGACCGACGCGACGGGTTGTCACACGGTCTGTGTGTTGTCCTTTTCCAAAAACTATATTTTACAACATTACCAAAATGAGACAAATTTTTCAAAATAACCATAACATAATTTAACCACAAATGTTATCTCATACATTTCATTTTCATCCCAAATTATAATAACATGTAATTGCCTCAAACCCAATGATCATATAAAACCAAATAGTAATTTATAACTATATCCACAAGAGAAAAGATTATTATTCATAAAATATCATTCTCACGTGGCAAACTGTAGGGTTAAAAATACAAGAGAAAATTATTCCAAAGTAAACCCATCAACAAGGTGCACTAATACTTTATAAACATTTATCCAACCATTTATTTCCACATAGATTATTATTTGTCCAAGAAAATATCCTATAGATAGGGCTTTCACTCGGGTAATGTCCAGGTCCCCTACATTTACAGCAAATGACTGTAAATTGATTCTTGGGACCATTTTTATCTTCTTCCATAGTACTCTTCATTTTTCTTCGGCAATTCTTCACTTTATGTCCTTCCTTCCTACACATAAAGCATTTTTTTGTCCCATTGAGACACTTTCCTAGGTGTCTCCTTCCACATTTCCTACGGGATGGAAATTTAGGATTACTTTCTCTATGGTCTCCACTACTGGAGACCTTATCATTCATCACCTTCCTCTTCTTTTTTGATTCCGGGAATTGGTTAATATATATATTGTTGATCATATTTTTTGGCAATTGATTTGGCATGAAGACGATATCTTTTATGCCAATCAACATTCCATTTTTTTCTCATTTCCACCACTGTTCCCACCTTGTACATCATTCTCAATGTCACTATGACTTCCTTGGAATCCAGCCATTTACTAAAACCAGAATGCGTTGTGTGAGTAAAGGTAGTCATAAAATCATTTAGAGAATATCATGTCACCATATTTTCAATTCGAAACACATTAGGATTAACCAAGGTCATTTACTCTCATCTTATATATAATACTTCAAATCGGTTTGTAAGAAAATGTAAATTATCCTAAGCATATCCCCCGGGAGTGTCGTAATCAAAGGTGCAGCAAGGCCTATTGTCGTGCATTAGTTCTCGTTTGAGTCTAGCTCAAAGCGGTGTTTTCAGGTTTTTCCCCTAGGTACATCTGTGCCAGAGCCGCCTCTACCTTCTCGTATCCAGACAGGGATGTATTACTCAGAAAACATACAAAATCTATACAATTCCAAAATTCTAGGAAGTTCTTCTATACTAATCCTGAAAGTCAATCTTAGGTTTATGTGATCTAATTAGTGTTTTTCTAAAACTAGATTCCAAGGATTGTACTAAACTTTCTCAGATACCAACTGTAACACCCCGACCCCAGTTACCTAGAGTCAGTGCATTATTACATAACATTGACAAGATCACAAGAGTGATCAAGTCTCTAAAGACTGATTAGTTTAGTAGGCTTGGAATAACTAGATACATTAATAAAGTGTAACATTACATCTTAAAAATGAAAACTACAACAACATAGTCTCCCTATTCCACACTCTTTTCCCCTCATACTATCCCTGCAAGTCATTCATAAATTAATTCTTCAAATTCTGGGAAAAATAAAACATAGAAAAGGGGTGAGTTCAAATGCCCAGTAAGGATAACAATATAGCGAAAACATTCATAAATAAGAATAAACATTTATGGCAATGTATAACGAAAACAAAAGCCTTTTAGACATGAAATTCAACATAGTATGGAAAAAATAAAATGAAATAATGCAATTTACTAATTCACATGGATATTCTACTAATCTAATAATCACATGCAATATTAATAACCACTTCCATAATTATGGAATGCATAATACCATACTATCATAACCACATATCCAAGGCCTCGTGCCGAGACTACAAATAATATTTTGTCAAGGCCTTGTTCCAAGACACTAGTTTGTCTGATGAGACCTACCGATGCATCGAGGAGCTATAGAGGGCTCCACCCGTCACTTACTAAGTCCATTGCATTCATCATATGAAATGTTTTAAACATAACATAAACATTCGTATTAAAACTAGCATACGAAATGTCAATACTTTATCCACAAACCATGAATGGTATAAAAATAGCACATACACAGCCAAACATAACTCATTCGATACCATATGGAATATTGTATTGTATCATAATAACCTCAATCGAGAATGATGAAGGATATTGACATAGATGAAAATAATCCTCAAAATAATTAGAGTGAAATATCCCCCTTTTTCTTGAAATCATTTAAAAGTCACACTATTTGTCAAGAATCCATTTAAAAAAGATTTTAGAATCGAATTGTCCCATACCACTTTGAATCATTAAAAAGGAATTTTGATTTGAAAACATTAATGTCCAACCCTTTAGAATATTTTTAAAACATGGACATTAATGAGAATGATTTAGAATAATAAATCATTAAAACATTTAAAATGATATTTTACAAAGAGTTATCAACCAAAACAGAGACACCCGAATACAAATAATTGAGGTAATCAATACTTAATAATATCATGAGAATAAAGGGATTCATGATATACTATGTCAAAGTACATTATATACACCACATAAAAGTGATTTGGTGTATAACAACAAAGAAGTCTCAATGGAATGTAAATTGAGATGAATTCTATTATATAGACCATATCCTTAGGATAAGGATAAATCGACGACATAATTATGTGTGACAAATATAAATACACTCAACATGATTGGATATTCAGTGTCAATCAATCAGAGGACATGCACACATATTCTTGTAAAAACAACACCAATGAATTGGATATTTAACTCAACAAATAGAGATTGAGTTAAAAATTACTCTTATCATGTTCATACCGATCACATGAGAATTTTTCAATGGAGTGATTAAGTGTATCAAAAGTATATCCATAGAAATGGTAGTGTAATTTATGACATAATAAAATGAATATTGATTTTACACATAATCCTGGAGTAAAATAATCAATGAAGTATGCATAAATCCGAATGAGTGGAAATTGAAATTTCAAATTCCCTTACTGATTTGGTAACATACAAAAAATACACCCATGAAAGAAGGATCATACAATGATTATGTAAATATAAATTAATTAATTTATATTACACAATGAATAGAAACATGGTCAGTATACACACCACATGTAATAAATAAGTGGTGAACAATGGAATTCTCACGGAATTAAAAGTGAGATAAGAAAACCCTTACCTTTTACTTTTACTTGGTTGAGGGTAGGTTATCCTCCTGTATAATGGTGAAATAATTGTTATTAAATTATACAAGAATCATATATATTAATACGATATCGTATATGATCTTTTAACATTGCTTTGTTAATAATATCTTTGTATTATCGTCGTTTCGGGTGTTAACTTACTCATTTTATTTGATATGTTTTGTTACGTAAGCCATGTTTGTAATTTATAGGATGTATCTTATCCATATCCAGAATTATATCACGTCCTTGAACACAATTTTTAAATCATCAAATGATTAATATACTTTAATGGATACGATGGAGAATGAATCACATCGCGTTCGTGGAGACGGTAGTCTGTACGTACACACGAGCGACAATATCATTCTTTTGATATTAAAATAATATATAATTGGATGGTATATAATATATAAATAATAATTATCATGTTATATTTATTATTTACATTAATTACAAAGAATTATTATACCCATCCAAATAATAATTTATTGAATAACAATTACACCACGACGTAGAGACGGTAAGCCGTACGTACGCACGTATGGTGACATGTTATTCAAAGGATGGATAGAAAACTGAATATGGTTGTACCATATTTATAATAATATTATAGTATAAAGGATATAATTGATTAATAATTTTAGAATGGGAATAACAATGAAAGAAGAAGTGGAAGAAGAAAGGAACTTTAAAAAGTGTGGTGAAATCATTACCTTCTCTTTGGGTTCTTCCTTTTGATTTGATCAAAAGGGCTCCTTAAGTTGGATTTAAGACTAATGGATGGCCTCTAGGATGAATTTAGTGATGTTGATAGAGTATTTGGGCAGGGGTTGGCCGAACCAAAAGGCTTTGAAGGTTTGAATTAATGAGAAGGGTGAGTGCCCTTTTATAAGAGGGGTGAGAGGCACCTTTGGAAAAGCTAGAAATATTATTTTGTAATAAATATTCGGTTTCTAATGGCTCCAAAGTAAATTATTTAAAGTTTAAGGTAGAGATAAGTCTAAAACCACAAAAACAATATGATTTAGACAGGTTTGTGTTACTATATTAACCTTATCTTTAAGTATTAACTCTTAGTTAATTTGTTTCAATTTTATAATGTCTCTTTATATTTTTATATTATATGGTTAATAAACATACTATATACATCAAAGAGACCCCCAAGTGGTCCATTAATGATACAAATATCATGATATAATTATCTTGTCCAAACCATAGATTTTTAGGAATTTAATATCAATTAATGATATAATATTTTTTAAAAAAACCACTTTTATGTCAATTTTTACACTATTCAATAGTTTTTTTTGTAAAAATCATAACAGAATTATTACTACGAAGAAAGTTAATTAACTGTATCATAACATTTCATATAAACCTATAAAATTATTGATACTTATAAAAATTCTCAAATTACATTTATTTGGGTATTTATAATACCAATTATTCTAACTTTTCATTAATTAGATAATTACTGCATCACCATTGTGTCATAAATAAATTAAATTATTTAATGTCTAAAATTTTTAAATAAAATATCATTATGTAGGAAATCTTTTTAGTTTTCAAATGAATATTTATAGTCGAACATCCAACATATATAACCTTATGTAAAAATTGGTTTTCTAAAGGATATATGCTTATATCAATTTTGTATTTATTTTAACATAATTAAAATAAAGTGACATTATCACTTACAAGTGGCTCCATGGGGTCCCAAAATTGACCCAATGATGCCCATGGTCGGACATGTATCCACCAATAAGGTTAGGACACCTTTTAGGGTAATTTTGAATTATTATAATATTATTTGTTAACCCTTATTTACCGGATTTACCCTTTAACTATGGTAAATAAAATATTTACCGAAGTAATTATTCAAAATGTATAACATTAAATTTACCTATTTACACAATTTGGACATCCTGATTAAAAATATGTAATCGATTTTTCCAAATTCAAAACACAGAAGTGACAGAAATTAATTTAAAATTAATTCCCGCTGTCAAAACAAAAAACGTGTTTTTAAGATATAATAACTATCAGAAGGTTGGTAATTGTTTATGTCCGATTTAATTGTGAAATTATGTCCAGTGACCAAAATTGTATTAAATGGTAAAAATATATTCTAAATATAATTTAAAACCACTCAAATTTATAATTTATCACTATTAATTATTTTGATTAAAAATGTTGTTTTTTATTAAAATATAGTAATTTTCACTATTCATCAAAATATGAAAGTTATCCAAAAAGTACCAAAATTTCACCCTAGGCTAATTTCGTTATTCTGAATCCAAAAATGAAGTCCATTTTGAGAGATAGAATATATAAAATTTCAAAAAGTTGGTATTACTATTCATAACGGCTACTTTGATTGGTCGAGGTGTATGAGAACTCGAAGTTGCGTACAATACACGCTAAGGTATTAATCAAAGAGAAGTGTACCGTAGAAGATTGGGGTGTTACATAAATCACCATGGGAAACCAACATACTCTCATCAGGCACCACAATAATTTCTCTATTTAATATAAATCTATATGAACATAAAAAATGGACCATCCAGTAAATAACGAGGGTTGCATCAAAGAGGTCCATTTCCAAAATTAAAAAATTCTCATTCTAGATCAACCCCTAATATGGTGAGTGAAAAATACAAACACCTAAAAATTTTAACTTTGTTATTACCTAGTTATATAGCCAAAACCATCACATATTCTAGAATATTAGATGGAAAAATCAACAAACACACAAGAATCTAATAAATTATAGAAACAAAGGCACCAATTGTAGAAGAAAAGCTATAGTTTATTCAATAAGAAAAATTCCTTGAGTTGTGGTCGGTCATACATCCGATTCTACTCAATAATGGTCCACTACATGAATATTCATCATATATAATTGATCTTGAGAATTATCTCTAGCCTACGGTTCTACCTTCTGCAGACACTACGCAGAAAAAGATCTTTCCCTACCACTATGACAACAAAACTGAGAACCGTACATCCTATATGGATCTGTCTGTGATGAAATTCCCCTAATGACTGTTGAAGATACACCACTATATTATGTATGTGTGTAATAAAAAACCCATTACATGTGACCCATATATCCAGACCAATGGAATGGTCAGGGTGGAGCTGAGAACAAATACTTCTTATGGACTACCTTCTCAAACTAATGGCTCATGACTGATATGGCGTCTGAAGAAATGGAAAACTATTTTTGGGATGGATGGAATGAAAAAAAATTCTATTCTTTCAATGATTTCCTTGCATCCCCATCTTCTAAAATCAACGATTAATACCCTGGACCATAGATAAAACTATTCCAAAAAATCAGACATTACACTATGATCGATCTCCACTATGAAAGCACAATCAACCATATGAGCATAAGTCTTGAAATTAAATAGGAATACTTAATGTTTGATATCTTTCCACAAAACCCTTTCAATTTATTGATCATTTAGATATTTATTTCCTACCACCTCATGATTCATCAAACCCAACTTTTCAAAGATATTTCCATAATCAATTCCTGCCTGACCCCCTGGAGAAGATAAAAAACTCACTGTTTTTTATAAAAATGACATTATCTTAGGGAAATACATTACGTTGAATATGAACTTTGAATACTTACAACACTCTTTCTCATGCTTCTCATCTTACACCACTAAGTCCCACCCCCACCAAATTGGACCTTCTAAAAAAATGATGCACATTTCACATTGATTACCCTGGGAGTATCAACAATCATAAAAATTCTCTTATCCTTATAAATCCATTACTCATATTCATGGGGGTCCATGATACCCCAAAATAAAGGATGATTCCTCTTGATGACCTTTTTATATATTTCTTTTCTAGAACATATTTTAGGTTCCCCAACATGAGCAGGACAAGAGCGTACTCCTTGAACTAAATCGTAGACTACCCGAAACTATAACATCCACAAGTCTCTCACCACCATGTGATAGAGAACTATTTATATAATATTACAATGGTTGAAAATTAATTCTCTAGGGATTCATATTTCTAAAACATGAAACAAACACAAGTGAAAACCATCAATATAACATTATGAATGTTTTGGAAAAAAATCCATTTTTTTTTAAAAAATTAACTCAAAATCAAAATCATCTTTATAATGTGGAAAACCACTAAGACCCTACCTAGTGTCCATGAACAATCTATATTATACATGTCTCACCTATATAATAATTCAACCAAATTCCATACACCACGTGGTTACTCAAGACCAGTCATGAGGTGTGTTTTCTAGAAACCCTAATATCATTCCAAACCACTAGCCCCGCCAATCCTAGAACAAGCCTATCCAGACTCTCCCAAATATCCTGAATGAAATAAAGTGATAAACCTCTCTATAATAATATTTATCATGAACCATGTTGGGGTTCCATACAACATGACACCCATCTCAGCATGGGGAATCTCCAAAAGAGCATAATTGATCCCCAATGTCTAGCAACTACTTCCTAGGTATCAAAAATTTGTTTTGGAAAAGTTTTTACCCCGGATAAACAAAAATAATAATAATAAATAATAAAAAATCACACCAATATCAATATCCATATATAAAATATATACAACAGTTCATGTTAAGAATTTTACAACTGTAAGTAAATCCCTAACTACCAAAATGAAAGGGGAAAAAACAAGAACCAAACCAAAAGACTCTATGAAACAAGAGTTCAATTCCCCTCAATCCACCTCCAAAAAAACCATAATGAGAGGAACAATAGCTACCATATCCACAATAACCACCATGAATCATCTTTACATTATATTGGTCAAACCTAATAAAGTCAAAATACACCCAAATGTGTATATAGGGTGTGATCTACATTCCAATAGGATTCTAACCAAAATAATTATTCTATGCCATAAAATTATAATTCAAATAACCATGCATGTTTTATGAAAACGTTTTGGAAAAATGTTTAATACAAAAATGAATGAAATCATTTCCAATTAATCATTTGTAAAAAATTAACATATGGGTAATGTCCACTGTATACTGTTGGTAAGAACCACATCAAAAGAGGGAACAATTCCATAATAAATACATAAATTCACTAGTAATAGTGGGGGACTAGGAACCTCTAATATCTATGAATCATGGTACAACATCTATAACGCAATGTGTCTCCATGTATGATCCAGTATAGTGGAATATATTAAATGTTCAAGGGGGGTTTCAATGATTATCATCATAGTTTAGTTAGTGTTATAGAATCATCCTTCTAGAAGGAACTATGCATCAGTCAAACTGATCCAAACAGTGTACTAGACTTAGTCCTCCCTCCAAAATATATTGAATTCCGGTTATGCTCAATCTCAATTTCACAAGTCACGTAGAAAAAAACTGTCACATACACACACCAAAAATCTTGAATATACATGAGATCCCATCATTTTTCAAAGATAAAACCCATATCATGTTCATACCCACACTATATATATATTTAAACATTCTTCACATCACATTAAATATTTATATAATTCTTTTATAAGAACAATGTGAGAAGAACACATTTAATCCAACCACTTATATTTGAGAAAACTTTTTTCCAACCCATATGCATCTTAAAAACCGTCTTGAATTACATTTCTAACCACACCCATATTCCATAGAACACATTCCTGAAATCTAGAATGAATACCAAACTCATCAAATAATGAAAAATCATACAATCACTTAACTAATTCTTGGAAACTAATATAATATGATAGAATCCAACAACCAAACCTCAAACGAACCCTATAAAATTAAAAGAAAACCACAAACATCAATATTTACTCCAAAAACACATTATTGAACCCTTATTAATTCAATAGATCTAGTGGAGATGAATTCCTCAAATTGGAATGAAGAATATCTATATAAGAAGGAAAAAAACAAGAGAATTGAGTCTTCCATGATGATTCAGGAAGATCAAACACTAAATCAACCAAAAAATTAATTTTAAGGAGGAAAAGAGGGATTAGTGGAGACTTATAGGGATAAAAATCTTATATGGATTGAATTAGGAGTGGATTTGGGTTATAATTGTTGGAGGATAGAAAGGAAATTCACTATTTTAATATGCTGGACAAGATACCAGTAAGCCCACACATTCCTTGAAAACATGTAAAAATTGGGTGGTCTCCTCTGTCTGAGATGAAACTGGATCCACAGTTTTGTGGGGGAGGTCACATGGCCATGTGGAATGTTTTACATCCTGGATAGTTCCATTATCTAAGGATTATGGTTTATCTAGGTCTAGTGCATGGTTTCCCCTAATTGTGTGCCTATTGTTCACCACCTACCATCAAACACAAAAAACTCTATTTATTCCACAAAAAATCACACGGAACCTAAGGGATAAATATAAGGCAAAAATAATCAAATGAATACCATATAATAAAATCATATACGTGATAATAAGTCATAAGCAGCCAACATTAATGTCCTATTATCCCTAAAATGTGTAAACAAACATATAATGTGCCTTAAAAACATACACATATGAAAATAAATATGTTCCATAAACATTACCATTAAATCCATTCTAATGTGATTTCATATATAATTATTACAAGTACTTGATGTTCCCAAAATATTTCAACATATTAATCACTATGGAATAATATGGTTAATTGAGACACAATTCAATTTATTATTCAATATGAATCTCAATATTTATATAATAATGACTTAAATTAAAAAAAAAATTAGATAATATATTACCCATGAAAATATAATGAAACGAAATTTTCCTATATGAAACAAATAAAAATTCTTATTAGAAAAATTGTGCATGGAGGCATGTTATATAAAAAGTATTAATTCTAATTCCCCTAGTGAATAATTTTCTAAAAATAAGTGCCCATTTTTTTTCTAGGTCTAACCATACATCCTAAAATCCCCTCTAAAGAAAATAACATTTTCATTATGATACTATAAAACTTGATATACATAATTAAATCATTATTGATATGTTCATCTTAATGGAGTAGGTTCTAAAGAAACCAAATTCATTGTACTTTATGATAAGCCTATCTTCATAAGACGAATATTTAAAAACTCTTTATCACATCATTATTTTTCTTCTCTATGACAATGTTCGTGATACTTTCCTAAGAATAGATGTCATATTAAAAGGTCATATTAGATCATCAATATGATGAGAACTGAGAAGTTCAATAAAACCATTCTTTATAAAATAATCAATATACTAATTATATCATTTTAAGAGAAAATATTATGAATGTTTTCAGGGGTGGGGACTAATGAAAATTTGAGTAACCTTCTCATGGTGTGCTTCCTTGGTAATATAATGGTGGATATTATGAGAACAATACCCTCCTGTAAGAAATACACATTCAGAAGTGTCATTGGATGTTCCTATCTAAAGATGTGTGTATTTTGCCTTAGATTATAAGATTATAATTAATCTGAATTATGACTCACACACTTAAAATTATTGATGATAATGATGACTAAAAATTTTCATGGTGAGTTAGAATATGTTCGGCGCATCACATGTAATTCTGCATTAATATATAACACAAGAAAGGATTTGTCACTTCTACAAAAGCAAATATCTCGTGGATTTTTATTGAAATGATATTTCCTAACTAAATCCCTATCCATGGAGTTTTCATGGAAAGTTCAAATCTAGGATGTCATAAAATGACAAATCAAGCACAATGGTTGGTGGAACATGCATGGAACCCATATCATTGTAGATATTGGAAAAATGGACTATATTACACATCAAGAGATTATATGTGATGACTTGTTGATGAAACATAAAATTAATTCTCTTGGGTGCCTTGACCCATTGATAGATATTAATCTTGGAATATATGATTGCCTGCATAAATCAAATGAGATGGAGTCTTAGAGGGTCACACAATATTGTATCTATTATCTTAGTAAAATAATTTATTTATTAATCATTTTGATTAAATATTATTCCATGTTATGGTCTAATAATTATTCATGTATTCCAGATCATATTTATTTCGTCTCTATTTATTAGATAGAATATATCAGGGAAAAAATATTTATTTATCAATGGATAATTACGTTATATTAATTTAATAAATAAATTGTCATTATTCAGGTACCACTAAATATTGAGGAGGATTGGAGGACCATGTTAAGGGTCCTGTAAGAAATAATATTAAATATTAATTGGTAAAATAATATTTAAATATAACTTGAAATATAAGAACATGTTATAGAAATAAAAATATTTCCATTATTATTTGACATGGGGTTTCACATGGAATATTAAATTAAGTAATGATACATGTGCTAATTGTTGTTTATGAACTGGTGAATTAAATTCCCCACTATGTTATTATTCTACATTTAAGCTAAGGGGGAATTCGACCAGCTAACCAATTATTATGTGGAAAACATACATGGAGAAAATTTCTTGATCCTAGAGAACTCTTCCCTATCTAACAAAAATTTCAAGAATAAGAGAGATCCAACTACAACAGATTAAGGATATTTCTTGGGAAGCGATTCTCTAGGCAATCGAAGGTGTAAATCTCAAGTGCCATGATCTTCTGTTATAACACTCGAAGACTCCTTCAGTAATGTATTGATATACGTGTAGTACGTGTGGATCATAGCTGAAAGATTCCCATCCATGGATATTATATCATAATGATACCACACCTCAGACCTGTGGTCGAATGCATCATCAAAGAACTAATCATATTGGTTGTAATTCTATAATTTAATTAAATTTTGTATAAACAAAACATATAGATCATCTTTTCTCAGGTCCGAGATCACTCATTTGTATTTTATATTTTATTCAATTCCCTGGATTCTGGAATTCATCATCGTATTGATCACAGATCAATAATTATTTATGAAATTTGAAAAGTTGTGTACACTCCTATCTTACACTTCCACTGCACTTAGAAACTACAACTCTTCTAGGTGACTATGTCTTTTGGACAAGGAAATTAAAATTTCAAAAAAATTCCATTTTTCTATATGTTTTCAAATGAAAATTTTCTCATTTCAGGGAAATTTCAGTAATTGAAAAATATATAAGATAAAAAATATACTATAAAGAAATATTATCTTCTTAAATCATATATGTATGAAAAAACTATAGTGACCAACGATTAACATGTATTTATATTACATAATATTGATTAATAATAAATACATTACACAAACACATGCTTGAGGACTAAAATGGTGTAATGGATGTGGAATCTTGGAATCACAAAGAACTAGTTCATGTGTAAATGACATAATCACCAACTATGTTCTTCTTAACTAGAATCCTTTTACAAATATCGTACATAATACATTTATTAAAAAATTGAAAAAGAAACATAAGAAAGGGTGATATTAGATGGTTTGTAATTGTAAACAATATAGATAAATATTCATAAGTGGAACATAAGGGTATGAGAACAGGAGCATAACATTTCAAAACCATATATTTCTTGTAAAAGACCATAATCGTGTGTCATAGTACAATGGTTTATAGTTAAAAAGTCATTAATCAGAATAGAATCAAATAACATCATTCATGAGATCATAAAATCAACATAATATATATATTTATCGAATACATATAATTATAGAATGATATATGTCAGGTCTTCCCACCCCGACATTCATAACATGTTAGGTTGGGTCTAACCACCTATGATCATTATCCAAACTTGGGCTAACATTAAGTGATACAACATTCATGCATGGGATAAAATCTAATGTTCCCTTGAATATCATATAAAATTATTCATTACCTAATACATTAGAGGGATATATAGGTATCAACCACTACATAATGAAAATCATACATATGAATATCATATGAACATAAAATATTTAATATATCATTTCCACTTAAATAAAAATGGGTTTCATATTTATTTAATCCTATCATAGTATGTGGAAAAGAGACCATTTTAATAATCATTTCACCATTTTTTATAGGATAACCAATGAATAGAAGATGGACTCATAAGAATTTTGTCCTGGAATTGACCTTGGAAAAGTAAAGTGTTTTGTAAATTTATTTTCACCACAAACAAAAATCATTAAATGAAAGAAAAATAATAGAATTAATATATCATTACCTATATAGATCATAATTTCTATCAAATGATGTCATTTTAGATCGAAAATTATTTTTAAATATAAATTAAAACTTTTATTTGAGTAAATGTAAACTTTTCAATTTTAATAAAACATTTAAAAACATAAAACATTACATAAATAATTTTCATTGATGGTAACATTATATATTATAAATAATGAGTCAAATAAAATAGTGTTCATGAAATTTTTAAATTATATCCATGATGTAAAAGAAAAAAGATTTCATTTTCATTTTTGGTAAAATCCAAAATTGTATTTTATAGAAAATAAAATGAAGATTGATTTTATATATTTTCAAAAGTAAAAAATGGGTTAAATTTTTTTTAATAATGATTTTGGATCATTATTTAAATATTTTTTGTAAAAATTTTTACAGAACATTTTTTTGATGAAATGTGTGTTTTTACCAAATAGATGATTTTTCTAATAAATAATTTTATGAAATCATGAGTATATAAAAAGTGATAATTTAAGGGAAATCATTTATCCTCATGAAGGAGAAAAAATTTTAGGAGTTTCTAGAGATATGGATCATAATATTATATCATCAATAAATAATCAAAAATAATCCTGATAAATGTTGAGATTGAAACATGTATTCTTTACCACTTTGTTAACTTTGAAACGTAATTCCCGTGAAGGAAAACTATGAAATGAATCATAAAATATCATGTGGACAAATAAATTCAATATATTACATGTCAAATGGGATATAATGAATCCCCATAAAAATATACGTGAAAAATATAATCATATGTCTGAAAGAAGAAAAACAGTGAAAGAGATCTCTTTCTTCTATGTTAACTTTTGAACTGTAAACCCCGCAAAATAGGGATCCTTAAATGGATATGTAAATACCAATATTCTTTTAGAGAAGAATCATAAAAAAAAATTCACGGGTAGCATATAAACTGAATAAAATAAATATGGTCTGAATATGAAATTTTTCTCATTGAAAATAAAAGTGATATGAAAATCTATTATAGTTAGTCTCAACATCCATCGTACACATTTGAACACCCTCTTATTCAGGTAACCTCCTTGGGATTGCACCAGAATATATCATTGGATGAAATTGTTACAAAAATAAGCATTCTGGGATGATATAATTGTTTTGGGAAGTTATTTTCATAGATTTGGTCCAATCCAAAGGTTTTATAAGGTTTTAAGTATTGAGGGGAGCGAGTGACCTTATATAACCTTGTTGAGTGGAACACTTCTATCATTTTTTAATAAAATGTTGTACCCAAATATTTATCATGAAAAAGGCACCAAAATGAATTATTATTCATAATTAGACATGATAGGGTATAAATGTGGACATATAATAGATTTTATATTCATTTTTAGTCCAATTTTAACATTATATTTTTAATTTTGTCACACGGTAAACAATATAATCCTTAATCTCTATAATTAATTTTTCGGTTTTGAAAATTCATTTGGATAAAAAAATTACTTGAGTATATAATATAATATAAATTATTCTAATTCCATTTATGGAATCAATGTTTTAAAATTCAATACACATAGGTGGGTAAATTTCATTTAAAATTAATCCCACCGACTTGATAAGAAAGATGGTTTTTGAAGAGAAATGTCTAAAATGTTTAAGATGTTTTAATATCCAATTTCAATATGAAATTGATTAAAATGAATTATTTATTATTAATAAATATATAACTGATCTGAATTTATGTTAAAAATAATTTAAAATATAATTTTGCGTTATAAATATTTTCAAAGAAAAGGTTATTATAAATTTAAATTCATTATTTTAAAATTTTATGAAAAAACTACTCTTTTCAAAAAATTATCAAAAAATCAACCGAAGATAATTTTGTAAATTTGTTTTTTCGAATTATTTTTATTTTATAAAATTATTTATTTAAATGTTCTAAAAATAATTTTATTATTATTCAAAAAATGAAAATAGAAAACATTTCTGGAGAAAATAATATTCTCAAAAAATATAATGACATTAATGAAAAGAAAGCAATTTTTTTATCAATAAGTTTTAATTAAATAAAAAATTAAATATTAATATATAAAAATTAGTTATTAACAATGATATGATACATTTAATGATTCAGTTATAACTTTCATGTTTAAATATTATTAATAATATATTGCATTTTTGTTAAAAATCATCTTCATGGGTAATGCATGCTATCCCAGTATTTAGTGTAATACACGATTAACATGGTATTGTGTGTAATGAAAGAAATAAAATAGTATAGATTTATTCTAAAAACATAATACACAAAAACTCATTGTGTGAAAAAACCACAAACACATAGTTCCAATACCATTAAATTATATCTATTCACCTACTAGAGATTGTTTCTATTTATAATTCTATTATTACACAAATATTTGATAAAATAACATAATATGATTTTTCTAAAAGATATATAAATTCGATATATCCAAAAAATATATAAAAAACAATTTCATGGAAGTAAAAAATAAATATCAAAAAGTAAATAACATACATATCTCCTATTTTCAACAATATCATGTTGTATAAATACATTTCCATTATCAACCAATCAAGATCCATAAAACAATAATAAAAAAATATTCTAATTTAAATCAAGATATCTTCCAAACCATTGTTTAAAATAAATATGGAAAACATTGGTTTCACTACGAAGAGGGTATATATGCATTTTTGTGGGAACCTCTTGGGCCCCAACAATCCTTATATAAACTCAAAATATAATTAGAAAAACCATATTTTAAAAATCTTGTTTTGATACAATTTTTAATGTATTTAAATAGATAATGACATTGGTACTCTTATTGGGATTTCTAAAAGGATTCAGGAACATTCTATGATAACATGAGGTAACAAAAAAATTTGGGGTATAATCATTAGTAAGATGATTTTCCCCGCAAATAAGAAAAATAAATATGTAATGCTAGTTATTTTTTTATAAAACAAATAAATATAAAAATATTATTAAATAAAGTATTTTAATAAAGAAATATAAATAAAATAACCAAATGTTCATATATGACATAGATAAACTAAATCATAGGATTGATGAATATACAAATGTGTGAAGCAGATCACTAACATGACTCATCACCAATATAGATCCAATGGTTTATCTCTTACGAAATGGGTAGCCCTCCATTTTCACCATCATCAAACAAAACAACATCTATACATATAATTAAATATATAGGTAGAGTCATCTAACATGATACCTACTAGTATTTTCTGGAATAACTTTTGTGAATATTATTGTATAATCTATCATAAAAATGGTATCCAAAACCATTTTGATATAATCTATTCATATTGACATTTAATTGTTTAAAATATATTTTTTCATAATTCATAAATCATATCAAAGATAATTCCTATGATAGTTTTCTATATCATAGATTCATTACCTAGTTCAAACCTCATGGAAATTTGTTCATTTGATATATCAATAACTATAATCATTGAATATATAAATTAAAAATTATATTAACAATACATTCCCAAAATCATTGCATCCCTATACTTGTATTAATATACATTTAATTATTTTCCATCAACAACACTCTAACATTTGTAGTCTATACCAAGGATCTTCTCACCCATGTCAACTCTCAAGACTAGATAACAATACCCAAAATATCAATCTATTACTGAAAACATCATGAAAGTTATTATACTATTATTAATTTGTGTCTAAAAATATATTTATACTTGATATTATTTTAAATGATATACCACAAAATCCATCATTATAAATTAAAATCCAATCCACGATAATGTCATATTTTTATAAAAAACCCATTTATATGAATTCCATAATTTTAAGGCAAATAACATTTGAAAATACATTTTCATGATTTCAAAATTCTGAAATCCAACATTTCTATAAAATTATGAAAACCTTAATTTTCATCAAAACACATCTATTTTTCTAAATTTTAAAATTTTAAAATTTTATGATAATAAATTTAACATGAGAAATTATTTATTATAACACATATAAAAATAAAGCATTCTATAAAAATATAAATTACAAATTAATGAGTCATTATCAACATAGAAGCAATTATGATCCACTCACATTATAAACAATACATAATTTTTCAAGAACTAGATTCAACTATCTAAATACCCTGTCTCCAGTTGTATAGAACCAGTGGACACTATATCATATCAGCAGTAGACTAAAAGAATCATATCTGAAAAATATGAATATTTTCGTTGTATTTATAAAATACAAAAATAGATAAAATTCACAATACATTTTATATTTTAAAACATAGAACTATTTTCTTAGATATCACCATTATTTTTATTAGTTTATCATTGTATACAAATCAGAAAAAAATTCCCAGTACTATAGGGGAAATTAAATATAAGATATTAGTGAGCTCACATTACCTATAAGGGTAAGTGTAAAATGATATATATCATTAATAAAAAATCATAATGAATATGGTAATGTATATAACTTAAATAGAATACATTTATTCAATAAACAAATCCTAATATGGTAGAAATAAATAATAATCAACTAATGAGATATAAGTAATTTCATAGGATTAAAACATATACATAGATATTAAAACATATATAATAATTACTGGAAAATCAATAACTGATCTCATTATTATTTAATGAATAATGTAGACCATCTGAAACATACTCTCAAGAACTACCACAATATTGTCTAAATCTGTGGGTAGAAAATTGTCTAATTTGGTCAAGTGATTTGTATTATGAGAAATTTCAATGCATTAGGGGCCTATCAAAAATCGATCACCAACAGTAACATTTGAAGTCCAATGTATTCCTCCTATTAAACAGGTGAAATATATTAAATTTAAATATTCATATTTAAAACTAACTTATGAAATGTTAATATGTACCCCAATAAAATAAAAATAATAAAAAACCATCCAAACAAAAATGTTGAGTCGTAATAAAATGTAACAATCATGGTCAAATTGATCATAAAACAACCCAGAAATACTAATTATTATATCAATAAAACATACACATTATGTAAGTATAAGTAAAATAATATTTATTTTATTGATGAATATAAATTATCTGAAATGATCCATTAAAATTTTATTGAGTAAATTAACTATCGCACGTCGAAGACAGACTGTGTAAAAGAAATGATTAAAAATAATTTTAAAATACATTAGATTTTATATAACCATTAAAACATATAAAATAATATTTATAACTTTTAGTGGTCCAGATGGTGTCAAATTATATTCATTGTATACAAAATATAAAAAATAATATTTTCATAATTTCTGTAAAATAAAAACATACATTGTTTTGAAAAACACATGATGATTACATTGATATTTATTTTAGAAAAAGTAAAAATGGTTAAATATTATTTAATAAATAATTTAAAAATTGTTAAGAAATATTTTAAAACATAGTTTTAGAAGAAATTGATTTTGATGAATGGGGATTTTTTGTCGATGACACAAGTAAAGTCATATTTGTATAAAAACGTTTTTCTCATACATTTCAAGTAAAAAAGATTGGAAAACGGTAATATAAATTAAAATTATAATAAATAACCTATAGAGAATAATATGTTATAAAATTATGTTATAAATATTAAATAATTACACTATGGGACACCAGAAATATAACAATTTATAATAATGATTATATTGTTAAATAAATCGTTAACACATTGGTATATTTTCAATTATATGAACCATGGATGAAATAACGTCAAAAGATAATTAAAATTCCATTAACAAAAATATATTCTTCTTATAACATATCAAAATGATAATTATATAGTCCAAAATAGTTAACAATAGGTGAATATGGAATTTGTTTCATGGATATAAATGTGAGACGAGAAACCCATTACAGAGGTTTGAATTCCTTTAAATCTGGATAAACCTCATATATAAATAATATTTGATTTTTATACATGTTTTCTATAATAATACAAGTATATATATATATATATATATCAAATATGACATACTTAATGTCTTTTATCACCATATTATTATTATTTCTTTATTTTAAAAATAACCGTTTGAAGTCATAATTTCTATTTTTCATGTATGTTTTAGTTCGTTAATTTTGGCCCTTTTAATTTGATCATGGATACGTCATATATAAAATTAAAAATATTATATATATTTCATATATACCCATCAAATTTATATTTATTGTAATATATTAATTTTAGAGTTAGAAAATGGATTACACTATTCATGGAGATGATTGATTTTATATATACATGAATGCTATTTCAATTTTTCTTGACAGAGAGGAAAAAAGAAAAATAATTAATAATTAAGAATTTAAGATTAATTCTTATGTTTTATATATAATTTATATTAATAAAATACATTCTTATTATCATCCAAGTAAAAATAATGTGAAAAACAATTCACATCACTACATGGAGGCAATATTCCACACATACGCACGAGCGAAGTTATTGTTTTCTAATGGATTGGATGATAACATGTTAGATATGATATTATATTTAAAAAAGTATTATTATATTTTAAATATGATATATATTAATTAACAATAACCTCACTACTTTTACAAAAATCATATGAAAAAACGCAATTGCATCGTTTCATAAGGCAGTAGTCCGTAATACAAAAGAGTGACATTATTGTATCACGAACATAATGAAAAGTAAGAAGTTATATGTAATATAAAAACTTAATTTTGTATAAAAATTTAATAAATTTCATATAATTAATTTAAACGCATCATTAAAATATGGTGATGGAAAATGAATTACATCGGTTCACGAGGCTATAGTTTTCCAAACACTTGATTAAAAATTTCATTTTCCTATTGATGGAAGTGGAGATAGATATGGGTTTTTAAATTAACATAATAACATATAAGTAGATTATAATTAAGTTTTATTAAATCAGAATAGTTTAATATGGTTTCAAGGACGTGGGGTTAAGAAATAAAACAAATATGCATGTTTAAGAATTTTACGTAATTTTTCCAAAGCCTATTTAGGTTAACACATATAACCTTATTATATGGGATTCAAATTAAAAATATTGATAATATTTTGTGATTATTTCTTTAAATAAGGTATTTTGGTGTTATGGCATGATCCAAATAGTTTTTTAAGAGTGAATATTGGAAGATTGTGGGTGGCCTATTATAAGTGAGGGAGAGGAAATAGAATATATATATGAAACGATAAAGTGATATCTATGTTTCCATCAAGAATAAAGCATAGAAAATAAGTCATGATACAACCTTAGAGGTCACATGGTCTATATATTTCCATAAAATGTTTGTTAGACAAGTTTTATTTCATTTTTAACACTTATCTTCTTATTTTAATCTCTTAGTAATCCCATTTTTACCTTCACCACAATAATTGATGTTCATTGTTTTCACTATTCATTATAGTCATAAATTATATTAAATTTATTAGATATTATAAAATATTATTAATCCAAAATTGGAATAATTTTTTCCAAATTCAATTCACATTGTTGGAAGAATTCAATTAAATTTTAAAACCTAGAGGTGATGAACTATAGGTTTTCCAAAGAGAAATTTTCCATAATTTAGAATGTTTTAATATCATATTTAAATATAAGGCTGATAAAAATGAAATGAAATAATTTAATTTTAATATCATTTAACTAATTTTACTTTAAAACCAATATGAAATAAAATTTATGTTTTTAAATAATTTTAAAAAAAATTATTTTTCAATAAAAATATGTTTTATTACAATTCATAATAAATTACTATTTACAGAAAATTTTATAAATTTCATTGAAATTAAATTTCATCATATAAGTTTAAAAATTGAAGGTGGTTTTCTAAAATAATGTTTCTAAATGTGTTAAAAAAATTTATATTCTTTGTGATTTCATGATTAAACGACCTGTTAGAAAAATACAGTCTTTCCGAAATATTTATTGTTAACAAAAAATGTTCTTATTTTATTTATAATCAATAGATAAACATTTAATTTATTTTATATAGGTTTAAAAAATATAATGTAAAGAAATTATTTAGTACCATACATATCTCCCAACATACATATAGGATATATTAGTCGTGTTTTAAGAATAAAATTTTAATTGAGTATCATGTTTCATTCAAACTTGGTGTTGTGTGTTTTCCAAGATAATGAATAGAATGAATTTATTATAAAGAAATATATCATAAATAATTGGGGTGTATCATTCTTATATAATCATGGTACTTCATATTATATACACTATCACATATGATGTCCCTCTTTTAAAATATCTTCATGTTATATTCTACCCCTCTAAAAATGAATTTTGAACTTGTAATTTAATGATGATATTAGTAATAAGGGGATTAAAATTTGAATATAAATTTATCAAAATCCCACATCATGAGTAGGTTTAATAAAAAAACATCTTCATATGATATAATGGGAAGTATTAAGGTCATATTAGAAAATCACATAACAATGTTACAATGTATGAGAATATAGGTGGGATGAGAATACATAGACATGGATGAAAGGAGTAAATAATGGTATAGGGTGATATAGATCATTAATAAAAATGGGTGATCCATAAGAGGATAATGAACACAAATCTATATATATGTAAAGGGTGAAAATAAAATTAGTTCATTGAAAAGAATGTATTAGGATATCTTTTTTTGTTTCAAGATCACATCCTAGATTTGAGGATATATTTTATAATATAAAAATATAATTAATTATAATTATGTGGTATCAATATATTTCATAAGAAAAATTTAATATTCTTTTGTTCATCAATCAACTTCTGCTACACATATTACTCTATTAAATGAAAATCTAGAAAAAAATCATGCTTAATGAACCGTAAATAAACATTAATGTATCTAAATATCCCTAAAAGTATAAAAATATATTCCTATTGTCTCTAATAAAAAAATGCTTAGAAACATTTATCCAAAAAAATCTAAATTTCATTGCAGTCCATTCCATTAATAATTAACTTTAGGACTCATAAAAAATATGTGTTAACAAATTTATAAGGAAGGTTACTAAATCAAACTTATATTCCCTAATCAATATAAAGTGACTATTAATGTCACATTTTAAAAATTTGAGTAGTTTGATAACGATAAAACATTAATGAAAACATGCATTTTTTTGAAATAAAATCTTAGATTTTCGAATATATCGTTTAATCGAATCACTATGAAATTTCATAGAAACCATTATTGTCCCGTAAACATCACATTATCATTTTATCTCAATATTAATCACATATTATAGGTTATATTACATAAATCATTTTTTTAAAAAAGAATCATCTTTCCACTAAAATAATTTTCCAGTCCCTCAATCCTATTCAACATATTCTCTCAAACCCTTAAATGAGAAATATGTACATTACAATCGATTAAAATTTTGTAATTCATATATCCTAAATGTCATTGAATAAATTCTCCAATAAGAAAACTATTGGTTTAAAAAAACAACACATTAATCATTCCACTTCAGTTTTAAACCATAAACTATGATTCACCAACTTATTCCTTAATACCCCCTTCCATTCATATATCATTTATAGTGTCTTCATCATAAGAAATTTAACATGTACTCACAAATCATTGATGATTACCTTCCTAATAATTACCCTTATGCTACTAATTTTAATAATTCCCATACTTTACACCTTTAAAACAATAAAATATCAATAATACATTTGGAATAAAATTGTTCTCATCCATTATCTTGAACGAATGTTTCAATTTTTAACATGGTAACTACATTACTTATATCCTTCTTCTACACACATAATTCATTTCCCATTACGTTGATCAAGTATCATGGGTGTATCTTTCCAGATTTCTGACATGAAGGAAAGAAAGTCTTCATTCCTCTATGGTATCAATTATTAATTCTCTTAAAAGAATTTAGCATTATATTCTTTAGTGTGCCTGAGAGTCGGTTATGTTTCAATTTTTTAATATTATATCATGTATATGATTGGAAAAAATCATAATTTCTTTTACCATAGCCATCTTCTAATTTTTTATCATTTAAACATTTTCAATCACATTAATTGATAACCTATTTCCTTCTAATTTGATGTATGGAATAAAAAAAATCAAATTCTGAGAGGCACTTATCATACTAGGAAATCCCATATTAATTAAGATTCATTAGTAGGTTGAATAAATCATGAAATATTATTTTCAATCTATGGATCCTTATGTTTAACCATGTTTATTCAGGGTTATTATCTTTTGAAATCCATTATGATGGTTCATAATGAAAATAAGAATTAACCCATACATATCCTCTATGAGTGTAAAACTAGGTGTAAAGTATGGCCCATTATTTGGTACTAGGTAATTCTAGTGTGAATCCTAATTCTCTTTTTTTGAGTTATTACGACACGGTACATATATTCCTAAACAATGTCCACTTTTTTGTATAAAGACTAGAATGTATTTCAAGGAAATCCCACATAATATCAAACAATAAAAACCTATAATATTTCATTGATTACTGATATTCAATTTAGTTCATAGGGTTTTGTTATATAATATATGTTTTCCTAAATATAATTTACAAGTATTCTACTAAACATCCTATGATAATAATAGTAAGGACCCTAACTACTGTATCCTAGAGCCGAACATTAATTTATTACATTATAACATTCAAGGAATTTCTACCTGAAAGATCAGATATATAAGTAGTGTTAGAAACATAGATAAATAATTTAAATTCATATTAATTTCTTAAATATTAAATAAAAAATATTTTTTCCTTGAAAAATTCATTAATCCTTATAACGTATCCCAACATCTAAAAAACACTTCGTGTTATTATTGAGAAAATATAACATAAGAAATGGGTGAGATCAAATGTCCAATAAGTGTAGGCATACATAGGAAGTTATAATGAATAAATAATAATAATTAATATTTAATGGTAAATAATTGAAACACATTCTATTTTATTAAACAAATGAGTATAATTTGGAAAAAATAAATGATGATCAAATACCGTAATAAAAATATGCATAGAATATTGAAACAAATTCATGAATATTATAATTAATAGAATAAACACATGATTATAAAAAATTAATATCATAATGTTGGAATGCATAATTTCAATCATCTGAAACATACTATAATGTCCATTCACTATATAGTGTAAGTTTATGGGTAAAACCCCATTTAATTTGGCCAACTGATTTGTCTCATTAATCCTATCAATAAATATAAGCGATATGTATAATTAGTCCCACCCTTAAAATACGATGTACAACTTATTCTTCATATGAAAGTCATGAAACATTATAAATAGAAACATTTATATTGAAAACAAGTACAAAAATTATTAATACTTAACCAAATCAAATGAACATAGTCATAAACCATCATAGATAAACTAGCGAATGGTAATAAAATTGAATATCCCAAGTCAAAATGATCATTAAACATCAACATAAATAATATGTAATGTATCAAAACGAAATATCCTCATTTGATCCCAAGTATAATGTTGTTTTTTTAATTTATGATACCCTCTAAAACATTCCTGAGGAAAATAACATTTTTACTTTAGAAAATCCATTTAAAAATAATATTTCATGAAACATTTAAAAAATAAATTTATTTGAAAATAAAATTTATAAATTATAATAGAATATTTAAAATATATAGTTTTTATTACATTATGAAATTCTGTTCATTCCATACTTGTTGAAAGTAATATTCATTTCACAATTTTTTTATAATCCCAACAAGTATACATTTGGGAAACACGTGATGATTTCATTTGAACTTTTTTAAATTTTAAAATGGGTTAAAATTTATTTAATTATTAATTTTTAAATGGATAAAACGAAATTAATATGTTTTTATAAAATAACTATTTTTATGAAAAATGATTTTTCGATGGAGAGAGAAATAAATACATATTTTTCTAAAAAACATTTATCTGTCAATTTAAGAATCAGAGAGTGTAAAAATGGTATAATTAATTTCAAAAAATAATTAATAACTATATGAGACAAATTATATTGTGTTTAACAAATAAATATGAAATAATTCCCCCCAATGAGGCTTAGACAACAATAATCATCAATAATGATGAAATTGTGAAATAAACCCCAACCACTATAGGAAATTTTAAATAATAATCCCCATGAAATAAATAACATTAAATGAAAATTTAAATATCATGTATTGAAAGAGATTCATGATATTACATATAAATAGTTTCAGTATATACACCACATAAAATAATAAGTCATGGTTATGATGTATGACTCATAGAAGTACAATTAAGATAAGAAACCCATACAAGAGGTTAGATTTTTTTTAATTTGTGTGTGATATTAATATATAAAAAATAGGTTTATTATAAATTTTATAAAAAATAAAAAACATATAGCTCATACCATATATTTCATTTGTTGTAGTATTTTATCAGAATTCTATTATCAATTCATTTTTAAAATTACTAGTTCGGGTGAAAATTGTTCCATTTTTCATGTATATTTTAGTTCCATAATGTTGAAACATTTAATTTGATATTGGATGAATGATAAACATAATTTCTACCATGATATAAATATCATATATATTCATTATATATGTATTTATATTTTTATCTAAATTTTAGATATTGAAAATAGAAGACATCGTTCATGGACACAGGAGGTCATACGTATGCATGAACATTGGTTCAATTTTTCTCAAAGGATGGAACAAAATGAAAATAAATAATATTTAATATTTTAAAAATAAAAATTATTTCACATATATCATGCATATTAATAAAATATATCCTTATTACCATCCATGTAAATATGAAATTAAAAACATTTCACATCAGTATTTGGAGGCTGTAGTCCATTTGTACACTTGAGCGGTGTTGTTTTTTTATAATGGACATGACGATAAGACTTTTGATGTGATATTATATTTAAATATTTATATTTATATATCAAATACATCATATATTAATTAACATTAATATAATACCCGACCTTAAACCATTACATAATATTGAATTAATTGAATAATTCATATTGGGGATCATTTTAGGTTTAGAGTTTTAGAGAATTATGACATAACTATAACATCTCAAAAGTAACAAAGTAGAAACATCTACTCAAGTTACATTTTTTTCATAAAATAAAAACTCTTGGTAAAATAAATCAGGTCTAGTTCCTTGTTTTATATAGAAAGACTTTCCTTGATATCATCCTTGACCCTATTTCACTTTATGTCCTGTAAAAATCATTTCAAAAACCTGGGATGAGCATAAAAAGCATAGTAAGGGATACACAATGATGGAATAATATTAGTTTTTTCAAAACAACATGTAACCCATGAATACTTTATCATAAGTAATACTTTTATCCTTTATGAGGTAGTAAATACTCTTCACTGAATAAAAGATAATTGCTTACCATTTTGTAACCAATAGATAACCATAAAACCCATGTAAAGAACACATAACATATAAAGGTTACTTGGGACATAAACATACTTAAATGGAATAACCATATAGTCGAATTCCAGACATAACACTAAATAGAATACCTATAAGGCTGACATCGATACCTAATGCATTGGAGGTTAAAACGTAACCACCCATCCTAGTTTTCATGGAACCACCTGTCATTTGGTTTATCACGTAACCCCCATCAAATTTCCAAGTACCATTAAGAAATCATAACACCTACAAAAAAATATAAATGAAGAGAAAAAATTTACAAATTTTAATCACAATATATTGACATATCAAATCCATTATCAATACCATTTTCAATACCAAAATATATAAAAGAGTATATGGTATTTATTTTCCTTTTAAAAACATTACGACTCGTTAAGGAAGACAAAGATCAAATAATACTCGTGATGGCGGAAAGATGGTTTTCACCCCGCATGTTAAAAAGAAACATAAATTTTGTCATTTAGTGAAATGCTTCATAGAGAAAAAATTTCATTTGAATAATTATAAAAAGTAAAAGTGGTTTATACACCGTATAAAAAAATGTTGTGTATAAAACAATATATGCCTCAATTAATGGATATTGAGACGAAGTCCCTTACCTCGTTTCCTACTTGACTCGATCATTCTTTAATCTCCAGAATAATAAATTAGAGTTAATTTATACTTTCTTACGAACATTTTTCAAGTTAATTATTATTTTTATACAACTTATTACCATGTTATGAACATTAGGTAATCATTTATGTTAATAACGGTCGTTTTGTCGATCTTTGGTACATGAATCAAAATTAAACTTCTTATAATTACAAGTTGTTCATGTGGTAAAATATCAATTATCTCCAAAATTATATTAATGGTTTAGATATCATATATATCATATATATCCATTATATACATGCATTTATAATATTACATAACATTTAGAGGTAAGAAATGAAAAACCCCATTCATGGAGACGGTAAGCCGTACATACGCCTGGACGCTACATTAATTTTTATTTTGTAATTAATTGAATGAAATCACAATGGTATAATGGTATATTATAATTCCAATATAATATCATATAAAATATAATTAACTCCATCCTTTATACATCCCACATTTGGCATTAATGATTCAAATCACTTTGAGGGGGTGGTAGTCTATATTTCCTAAAATGAAATTATCGCGTTTATCAATTATGGAAACCATAAAGGTCATCCATAAATGAAAAATACCGAAGCATAAAGAAAAAATAAACAAAATATATATCTTAGATAAATACAGTGACATCTTAATGGCCACCATGAGAGGTGGTAGAAGATAATTGAACAATCATTGTTTCGTGAGGCAGTAGTTTGTCGTCTATAGAAACAGTAGATTAGTTACCCAATAGATGGAGGTGTGTGTAATTGTAGCTCCAATAAATGTCATAAAAAATCCTAGTATATTTAAGATACTAATGTTGTTACAAAATAAAGGAATAAAAAGAGTTTATGGGGTTGGAGAAGAAAAATAAAACAAAAGGACACAAGAGAAGACATTACCTTTAAATTGGGTAACTCCCATTGGTTTGAACCAAAAGGGTTTCTTGAAGAAATTTCTGCCTATGATAAGGCTTATAGGATGAAGATAGGGATGTGGAGAGATAATATGAGCAGGGTTTAGATGGGCCAATGGCTTGAGAGGTGTGGGTAAGGGTGTATAGGTGGGGGCCTTTAATAAGAGGGAGGAGGGAACTCTTAGAAGGTCATAAAATGGTACATTATTATGAAATGATTTTCGGATTTTCAAGGTCCCACTATAAAGACCTGTAGAATTCAAGGGAAATTTTTTCTTAATTTTTATTGGGATTTTACAAGAAGGCAGTTTCTGACGGAACCTGATTCTGAGGCCCAGTGTGCCCGGAATCAATTTATGAAGTTTAGCTCGGGTACGTTCAGTAAACGATTGAGCAGATTTTCCTAAATTTTGAACTGGTGGTCAGAATCAAAATGTGAGGGCACCGATGGAACCGCAGCGCCGGTAATTACTTATGAACACCTTTTCTAGAGTTGCGTTTGCTCGGGTGAGGTTATAAATTAAATGGGTTAACTAAAGAATAAAATAAAATGTTGTGCTACAAAATTTATTTCTATTCAAGGTAGTTTAAACCTATGCTTGGTGGCCGGAGTGGGACCCACTAAAATCCTAATCCCACTAGGTAGGATAATGGTGAAGTGGGGCCCACACGATCCCCACCCTTCCAACTTCCTCAAACCACCATTAATTGTGTAACACACCCACACCCCCATTTTTTGAAAAGTCAACTCTCTTAATTAATTAATTGATTAAGTTATTCAATGTTATTAATTCGGGAATTCATTAGGAATTTCAAATTGAACATTGTATTTTTTGTGTTAATTAAATAGGACAAATTATTATTTCATTAAGGGTTAGTTTTGTTGCGCGGGATGGATTGGGAGAGGATTTTCTCAAAGCCTTCGAATCTTCATCTTCTTCATTGGAGAACGTGAAGAACGACGAAGAACGCTAGCCTCCGACAGAAGACAAGGAAGAATGCTAGTTCCCCGGAGATTGATGACGCGACGCAATGTACCGTGACGCTGACTATCCTCTTCTCCGCGACGCCGACGATGCTTACGGATCCTTCTTCCCCTATGTCCTTTTCCCGTGTCAATTCTTCATTCATCAACTCTTTGAGGTAGGGGTTAATTGTTTTTTCCCGTGAATTATTTCTTTGTCGTTCATTGACTTATATTTGGGCCGCATGTTATCGTAATAATGGGAGGAGGTCAGACTGCATGAACACTGCCGACCCTCCTTCCCCTTTGATGATTGTACTTGTTGTGGTACGAGCAAAGGCAGCGTGGTGCAACAACACCGCGCTGAAACAATGAAGAACGGGCGAAGAAGAGCGGCGCTGTCGCGCCGTGCTGTTGAGGTCGAATAAAGTCGTGACGTCGTCGTGTCATTTTGAAGAACCATGAAGAGGCCGCGGCCGGAGCAAGGCCGCGGCGGAGGGGCGCGGCACCGTCGCACTGCGCCGGTCGGACAAGGCCGCGGCTCAAAGCCGCGACGGGGCGGCCAGAACCGTTGGCCGCCGGCACCTCGGAGGGGCGGAAACGCGGCGGTCCCGCAGCGGCAACACCAACCGGCCAGACCGGGCTGGCCATTTCGGAGGAGAGACCGGGTGTTGTAACCCACGACTGGCAAGGAACATCCCCCACGTGGGGGCCGCGGTTTCAATCAAGGGGGGCACCCCCCCCCCCCTTCCTGCAACGGCTCATCCAGCACCGAGCTGGCCGTGTAGGGCGCGCCGCGCCTGGCCAACTGGCCGCCTAGGCTGGCCCAGGCCGCGCCCTAAAGGGCCGAACCTGGACCCATTTCAGGTCGACCCGGTTCGGGCCGACCCAGGGGGATCTCGGGTCGGGTCGGTCTGGGCCCAAAACCCCCTAAAACCGAACATGTTCGTTCTTTTTCCATATCATGGGATATGGAACTCCGATCGACGCACCGTCAGTTGAGATGCGATATGTGGATCGAGATGGTATTTTAGGTATATTACACTCAAGGTTTCAGAGAACTTTGGGTACAACCGGGTTGGTTCGAGCTTGGAACCAACCGGGCCCTCGGAGCAAAAACGCTTATAACTTTAGCTTCAGACGTCCGATTGACGTGCCGTCGACTTTGTTGGATTCCTCTTAGAGAGAAAGACCTTTTGGGTTACTCCACTCGAGAGTTTGGATGAAGTAGGAGTGTGGTCGGGTTGGTTTTGACTTAAAAACCAACCGGGACCCTGGAACGAAAAAGCCAATAACTCTCAGACCGGGTGTCCGATTGACGCGCCGTTTGTCGCGTTGTGTTCTTTTTGACGATACGGAACAATGGGATACATCAACTCCAGACTAAATGTTAGTTCATGTATCGACCTCTTGGATCGTGGAGCGGACCCTCCCGGAAACGAGCACGCTGTGTGCGGGAACCCTAGAGCTGGCTGCGACTGCGACGACGATGATGACTGCACTGAAATCCTCTGTGGGTTCGACAGTGACGACGACTGCACCAAAATCCTCCGTGGGTTTGGCAGCGATGAAGACTGTACTAAAATCCTCCGTGGGTTCGACGGTAATGAATACTGCACGGAAATCCTCCGTGGGTTCGGCAGCGTTGAAGACCGTACTGAAATCCTCCGTGGGTTCGACGGCAATGAAGACTGCACTGAAATCCTCCGTGGGTTCGGAAGCGATGAAGACCATATTGAAATCCTCTGTGGGTTTGATGACAATGAAGACTACACTGAAATCCTCCATGGGTTCGACAGTAATGAAGACCATACTGAAATCCTCCGTGGGTTCGATGATGATGACTACTGTTCTTGTATCCTACAAGGGTCGGGCCGTGTTTGGCTCTGTTCTAGCTATCCTACGTGGGTCTTGCAGAGTAGCTGGTCTTTATTCTATGTGGGTCCGACAGCTTAGTCGGTTTAGTATCCTACGTGGGTCCCAACATAGATGAATTAGTGGCTATATCTGATCATCTCTATCACCTTACGAAAAAGTATATCTGTGTGAGTAGAGTCTTGACTTTCAATCATTATCTTTGATATGATTGACTTGATTTCCTATGTGGATTGGGATGTCTTATCCTCTGTGGATTTGGTTGTACTCCGGTGTGGTCGTGAACGAACTTGTGCTCGGATGTTGGAGCCGAACTGGAATTGATGACTTAGGTATATGTATGGGCATATACCTAATTAGTGTTGGATGTTACTTTGTGATTGTATCTTTCCTTTGTGGATTATCCTTTTTGGATTCTAGGGGACCTTCAGGGGTCTCGGGGTCCCTATTGAGTAGCGTATACTCACCCCTGCATGGGCTATGCCCGCACTACGTTGTGTTGGATGCAACAACGGACAGCGCTGATCGTGGTTGAGGCTTGTGGATTAAGTCGGTACCTGGAGGTGGACCACTGGGCGAGACATACGCGGAGCAGACGACTAGACCGAGGAGCTGAATAGGCTATCTGTACCCACCCTTCAGGTGGGACTTCTAGTGGACGGATCGACGTTTCTGCTTTACTTTCAGTTGTTGTACTTATTTCCATTTGTACCTTACATTCAGTTTGGGTTTGTATTCTGGCCCATTTAGATTCCGCACGTACTTTTGTACCCAGTTTTATATAGTGTATACTTCTGTTTTCGTACTCTGTGGTGTTTGTTTAGTTTATAAAGGCAATGCCTTCCCTTTTTTTGCCGGGATTACGCCTTGGTGCTAGTCACCAGCCCCTGGCCTATGGGAGGCAGGTTTGGGGTAGTCACGACACGGGTCCCGAGGACAGGTCGTGACAAATTGGTATCAGAGGAGTTCGGTTCTACTGCAGAACTTAGGACTCTGATCTTTCTTCTATGTGAAGTAATAGTGTTAAGGGTATTGAGTGTGATTATCTGTAAAGGGAGTCCAGTGTTGGTGCGGCGGCCGACGTATCCGTACACCAGGACCCTGACTTCCGATTTATGACTCAATGCACGAAACAATTGATTGCATGTGTCTTTCAAATGTTTTATTTGTGATTACATTGTGTCAGCTCACCAGGTATACTGTTTGACCATGGCACACGTGTTTCATTTCAGGATGTCCCCACGACGCCAGCCAGCTAGGGTTCCAAGTTTTGTGTGAGCTGACGGCCCACCGAGCGATGAGGCCTCGTTGCAGGGCCCTTTTTCAGTAGAGGCACCGGCGGTACCACTACCCGCTGAGCCACTGATGCCACCAGCCCCAGCCGCTGATAGTGCACGTCGCGTTAGTGCACTGCACGAGTTTCAGCGTCCGAGACCACCCAGGTTCCGTGGGGAGACAGACTCTCAGGCAACCGAGGATTGGATGGAGGATGTGGTTCGAGTTTTAAGGTTAGTGGGGACACCAGCTGACCTCATGGTGATCCTTACAGCGAGCCTCCTGCACGTGGAAGCAGGAAGATGGTGGAGCATGATGCTCCATGTGCATGACGAGGCATCTCTCCTCTGGATAGAATTTGAGAGCCTATTTTTCTCATAGTTCGTCACAGGCACCCTCGGTGCGGTGTGCATCCAGGAGCTTCTACAGCTACGGAAGGGCAGCATGACGGTCGCCCAGTACTCGGCGAGTTTTACCGATCTCTCATGCTATTCGACGGACATGGTAGGGCACCCATTATTCCGGGCCTGGACCTTCGAGCAGGGACTGAGGCATGAGATCAGGGCATCGATGATCCCTCTCATCATTCCGACACAGTCAGGAGTACTGGAGTGAGCCCTTCTTATGGAGAGTTTTCTTGCTGAGCCTACACCAACAGCGAGACCTACCACATGGAATCACATAGAAGAGTCTTCTGCAACCGGTAGTAGATAGATGTCGCAGAGGTCTAAGCGGACTAGGCCATAAGGCGGATGACCACATGATACTGGCTCAGAGGTGCGGGGAACACGCAGTTGAACCAGTCTTATGAGTGGCATACAATGCTATGCATGCCACGTGCAGGGACACATGGCTCGTGACTGCCCGACCCGCCATGCATAGGGGTAGCAGACGGTTGAGGGACCACCCAGGTAGAGGTAGAGGTTCGACCGTGGTGGTCCTAAGGGAGCAAGCGGACGAGGCCGACGAGCTGGGCGAGCGGCAGGTGGTGGATGGCCTTTTGAGGCTCTACCACCACCACCACCAAGAGGTCCACCCCGTCCACAGGGCAGAGTACAACATCAGGCAGCTGAAGCTTATGATCATGGAGCTCCGGAAGTGGGTGGAAAAGTGCGAGACTAGCTCCCGGCATGGAGGCCTTTTCCCATAATGCCTCTAGCTTCGTTTTTTTGTTTCTTTGTGTCCTTTTACTTTAAATTACAGTAATAAAAGACACTTGAAATAGTGATGTTTTCTTTCTTGTATTCTGTATGTTAATACTAAGAGGTTACGGTTAAAAATGGTTGACTTGACCCACACATACGAGATTCCAACTGGAGAAGACCCAATGACCACACATTGATGTCGACGGTGTGACTCAACCCTTGGAGACGAGATTAGAGGTTGGATCTCTTGGTAGCAGCGTCGAGGCCTTATGACATCATTCATGGCATGAATTAATTCATCATGATGGGATTGACTGTTTTAGGCAAGGAACATGGTTCATCCAGGGGATGAGACCAGATTTCTCTTTTTGGAAAAGGATAAATCTTTGTAGATTGGATGAACATTAAGGAAGAAGGGGAAACCCTTCGTGTGGTCAGACAGATGTTAGGTGAGCTTCCATGAGCTGAGATAGAGAATGACCAGCACACCTATCTTGAGGCTATCGGATGATGGATTAGGGTATGTAGTCTACTGCGATGCATCAGGGACCGGACTTGGATGTGTCCTGATGTAGGAGCAGGCAGTGATTGTCTGTGGATCACGTTAGTTGAGGAAGCATGGGAAGAACTATGATTCCCATGACTTGGAGTTACCAGTAGTGGTCTTCACTCTGAATATGTGGTGACACTACCTGATTGGAGAGATATTTATAGTCTACACTGACCACCAGATTCTCAGGTACATCTTCTCACAGAAGGACCTGAATCTGAGACACCGGTGATGGATCGAGTTCCTCCAGGATTATGACTTTGAGATAGTCTATACTCCTCGAAAAAGTAACGTAGAAGCCGATGCCCTCAGCAGGAGGACGAGAATTCAGCTACTCAGTGAGGCCAGGGAGCAGCTAGCCGCTTCGCAGATATCCTTCATGGATAGAGATGAAGCAGCCTTTATTCAGCCACTCACAGTCACTCCTCCACTACTGTAGTGGGTCAGAGAGGCACAACATGGGGACGCTGACTGTGAGACGTGGAATATGAAGATAACCTTAGGACAGGAACATGATGGATTCCTTTTAGAAGGAGATCATGTCGTCCTTTTCCAAAGACGTACCATGGTACCAGTTTCTTTATAGGAGGAGGTGCTGAGAGAGTTTCACACTTCCCCTTTTGTGTTACATCCAGGAGTGGCGACGATGTACCAGGATCTCAGACGACAGCACTGGTGGTCGGGTATGAAGAATGTTGTGGCAGAGTTCGTGTCTCGATGCCTCACCTGCCAGCAGGTGAAGGCAGAGCACCAGGTACCAACAGGCTTGGTGCAGCCCTTGGTGGTCCCGAAGTGGAAGTGGGATGGGATATCTATGGACTTCGTGACTGGAATTCCATGTACATCCATAGGTCACGACTCCATTTGGGTGATTATCGACCGACTCACCATGTCAGCTCACTTCTTACCCATCAGAGAGCATGGCTCAGTGGAGAGCATGGGACACATCTATGTTCAGTAGATCGTACGACTTCAGGGTGTTCCATCATCTATCGTCTCTGATCAAGATGATCGCTTTACTCCCAAGCTTTGGAAGGGGTTGTAGGAGGAATTCTAGACTCATCTATGTCTGAGCACCATATTTCACCCATAGATGGATGGTCAGATAGAGAGGACCATTTAGACTCTCGAGGACATGCTCTGTGCATGTTTCCTCGACTTTGGTCGCAACTCGGAGGACCACCTACCCTTGGTGGATTTCGCGTACAACAACAGCTACCACTCCCCCACCGGGATGGAACCAAACGAGGCATTGTACGGCCAACCATGCAGATCACCTCTGTGCTAGACAGACCCTGGGGAGTCAGCACTTGTGGGACTAGAGATGGTCCAGGCCACGACTAAGAAGGTCCAGGTCATCCATGAGCAGATGAGGACAGCTCAGAGTCGGCATAAGTCTTATGCTGACAGGAGGCGGAGGCCACTAGAGTTCATGGATGGTGACCACGTCTTCTTGCGGGTCTCACCTCGACATGGATTACTGATATTTGGATGGGGTGGAAAGTTATCTCCACGCTCCATCGGACTATTCCAGGTCCTCATCAAGATAGGCGAGGTGTCTTATCGTCTGGCGCTACCACCTCAGTTGTACCGGGTGCACAACGTCTTCCACGTATCTCAGCTGAGGAGATACGTGCATGACCTGACGCATATCATTGACGATTGGGTGACTTTTGTGGAGGTCCTGGTGTAGATTGAGGATCGACAGGAGTGGGTCCTACGTGGACGGTCGATACCTCTAGGGTGCATCAGATGGAAGCACGAGAACCTCCAGGAGAGCACTTGGGAGCGGAAGGCTCAGATGCATGCTCAGTACCAACATTTATTCCCCTAGTTTATGATGTATATTTACGGGGACGTAAAGCCCTGAGGTGGGAGTAATGTAAAGACCCTTAAAATTCAACTAAATTTTTTTATTAATTTTCTTTGGGATTTTAGAAAAATGAACTTTCTGATGGCAACTGATTCCGAGGCACAGTGTGCCCAGAATCAATTTCTGAATTTTAGCTCGGGTATGTTCAGTAAACGAATGAGCGGGTTTTCCTAACTTTTGAACCGGTGCTCAGAATCAAAATCTGAGGGCACCGATAAAACTGCATCACCGATAATTGCTTAAGAACACCTTTTCTGGAGTTGTGTTTGCTCGGGTGAGAATATTAATTAAATGGGTTAACTAAAGAATAAAATAAAATGTTGTGCTACAAATTTTATTTTTATTCTAGGTAGTTTTAACCAAAGCGTGGTGGTTGGAGTGGGACCCAATAATATCCTAACTCCACTAGGTAGGATATTAGTGGAGTTGGGCCCACATGAGCCCCACCCTTTCAACTTCCTCAAACCCCCATTAATTGTGTAACACACCCGCACCCCCCTTTAATGATAAGTCAGCTCTCTTAATTAATTAATTAATTAAGTAATTCAATGTAATTAATTAGAGAATTCATTTCGAAGTTCAAATTGAGTGTTGTCTTGTGTGTGTTAATTAAATAAGGAAAATTCTTATTTCATTAATGGTTAGTTTCGTTGTGCGAGAAGGATGGGGAGAGGATTTGCTCAAAGCCTTTGAATCTTCATCTTCTTCAATGGATAATGCGATGAACGATAAAGAACGCCGACCTCTGACGGAAGACGACGAAGAACGCTAGTTCCCCAGAGATCGAAGACGCGACGCCGTGTACTGTGACGCCGATGATCCTCTTCTTCGCGACGCGGACGATGCTTACAGAGCATTCTTCCAAGCCGTTCTTTTCCCGCATCACACCATCATTCATCAACTCTTTGAGGTTGGGGTTAATTGTTTTTTCCCGTGAATTATTTCTTTGTCATTCATCGACTTCTATTTGGGCTGCCTATTATCGTAATAACGGGAGGAGGTCGGACCGCACGAACACGGCCGAACCTCCTCCCCCTTTGATGATTCTACTTGTTGTGGTATGAGAAAAGGCAGCGCGGTGCAAAGGCACCGCAAGGAAGCAATGAAGAATGGGTGAAAAAGTGTGGTGCCATTGCGCCGCGCCGTTGAGGTTGAATAAAGCTTCGGCGCCATCGCGCCGCACCAGAGAACCACGAAGAGGCCGCGGCCAGAGCGGGGCCGTAGAGGAGGGGCACAGCGCCGTCGTGCTGCAACGGTCAGACAATGCCACGACTGAATGCTGTGGCGGAGCAAGGCGGGGCGGCCAGAACCACCAGCCACCGGCACCTCGGAGGGGCTGGACAACGGCGGTCCCGCGGCGGCAGCACCGGCCAGCCGGACCGGGCCGGCCATTTCGATGGAAAGACCGGGGGTCGTAACCCTCGGCTGGCAAGGAGAGGCCCCCACATGGGGGACGTGGTTTTAATCAAAGGGGGAACCCCCCCCCCCCTCCCGCAATGGCTCATCCAGCACCGAGCAGGACGTGTGGGGTGGGCCGCGCCGCACAGGCGGGGCCGGGCTGTGCCGGTTGGGCCAGGTCACACCCACCAGGCCGGGTTGGTCCGGCCCCAAAACCCCCCAAAACCAGAAAGGTTCGTTCTTTTTCCCAAATCTTGGGATCCGGACCTCCGATTGAGGCACCTCCAGTTGCGATGAGATCCTTGGATCAATACAGTCATTTCGGTATATTACACTCTAGGTTTTGGAGAACCTTTGGTACGGCCTGGTTGGTTTGAGCACGAAACCAACCAGGCCCTCAGAGCAGAAACGCTTATAACTTGAGCTCTAGACGTCTGATTGACGTTCCATCAACTTTGATGGATTCCTATTAGTGAGACGGACCTTTTGGATTACTCCACTGGAGTTTTGTATATAGTTGGAGTCCTGTCGGGTTGTTTTTGACTTAAAAAACAACCGGACCCCTGGAACGAAAAGGCCAATAACTCTCAGAACGGGCGTCCGATTGACGCACCGTCTGTCGTGTTGTGTTCTTTTTGACGAGACAGAACTTTGGGATACATCAACTAAAGACTACGTGTCAATTGATGTATCAACCTCTTGGCTCGTGGAACGGACCCTCCCAGAAATGAGCACGCTGTGTGTGGGAACCCTAGAGGTGGCTGCGACTGCGATGACGATGATGAGTACACTAAAATCCTCCTTGGGTTCGGCAGTGACGATGATTGCATAGAAATCCTCTATGGGTTCAGAAACAATGAAGACCATACTTAAATCCGCTGTGGGTTCGACGGCAATAAAGACTGCACTGAAATCCTCTGGGTGTTCGGTAGCGAAGAATACCATACTAAAATCCTTCGTGGGTTCGACGACAATGACTAATGCACTGAAATCCTCAGTGGGTTTGGCAGCGATGGAGACCATACTGAAATTCTCCATGGGTTCCACGACAATGAAGACTGCACTGAAATACTCCGTGGGTTTGGCAGCGATGAAGACCGTACTGAAATCTTCTGTGTGTTCGACGATGATGACTGCTATTCATGTATCCTATGTGGGTCTGGCAGTGTTTGGCTCTTTTCTTGCTATCCCATGTGGGTCTGGTAGAGTAGCTGGTCTGTATCCTATGTGGGTCTGACAACTTAGCTGGATTAGTGACCTATGTGGGTCTCAGATTAGATGAATCAGTGGCTATATCTGATAATCTCTATCACCTTACGAATAAGTATACCTGTGTGAGCTGAGTCTTGACATACAATCATTATCTTCGATATGATTGAATTGATTTCCTACGTGGATTTGGTTGTGTTCTCCTGTGTGGATTGGGCTGTAATCATATGTGGTCGTGATCGAACATGGGCTCAGATGTTGGAGCCAAACTGGAATTGATGACTTAGGTATATGTATGGGCATATACCTATGTAGTGTTAGATGTCACTTCGTGATTGTATCTTTCCTTTGTGGATTATACTTTGTGGATTCTAGGAGAGATTAGGGGTCTCGGGGTCCCTACTGAGTAGCGTATACTCACCCCTGCACGGGCTATGCCCACACAATGTTGTGTTGGATGCAGATGACGGACAACGCTGATTGTGGTTGAGGCTTGTGGAGCAATTTGGTACCTGGAGGTTGTCCACTGGGTGGGACGTACACGAAGCGGACGGCTGGACCGAGGAGCTGAGGAGGCTATCTATACCCACCCTTCAGGTGTGACTTTTAGTGGACGGCTCGACGTTGCTACTTTACTTTCAGTTTCTGTACTTCATTCCAGTTGTACCTTACTTTCAGTTTGGGTTTGTATTCTGGCCCATTTACTCTCCGCACTTACTTTTGTACCCAGTTTTACTAAGTGTATACTCATTCTTGTTTACTCTGTGGTGTTTGGTTAATTTATAATGTCAATGGCTTCCCTTTTTTCGGGATTATTCTTTGGTTCTAGTCGCCAGCCCCTGGCCTATGAGAGGTGGGCTTGGGGTAGTCACGGCATGGGTCCCGAGGACGGGAAGTGACACCCACAGTGATATATTTCGAGGAAAAGGAGATAAGGGTTCGAAATCCACCCATCCAATAGGTTTTTGACACATGTAGGTCTTATATTTTACCTTATCTTTTCTTTTTATTTAAATCTTTCATTAATGAGGTAATCGCTGCATCATCATGGTGTCATAAATAAATTTATTTATTTAATGTCAAAAAATTGTAAAAAAATACCATGATGTATGAAATCGTTTTAGATTCATAATGACCATTTATAGTCTATAATATAATTTATATAAACAAAACTAATTTTTTTTACTTAGGTGAAACATACTTTAGTTATACTTTCCTTTTAAAACAAATAATATAATAAATGGTCATTATCACACTAATGTGATTACATGGGCTCCCAATGTTTGGAAAAAAGCATCCAATGGTCAGCCATGACTCAAAAAAAAAGGATTTGGACAGAAGTTGGGTCATTTTATATTATTATGATATTATTTTATTACCATTAACTACCTGATTACTAATTAATCATGATAATTTAAGATAATTGACATCATTACAATTCAAAATGTCCAAAACAAAAGAGTATTAATTACATAATTTGGACCTTCTGATTCCAAATATAGACTCCATTTTACCAAATTCTAAACACAGGCAATGTGGTAATTAATTTAAAAATAATTCTCGTTGTTAAAACCCATAGCATGTTTTTATGAAACAATACCTATCAAAAGATTGACAATTGTTTATTTCCAATTTCAAAGTGAAATTAATTCTAATGACCACCATTGGATTAAATGGTAATAATATATTCTAATTACACATTAAAACTAATTAAAATTATAATCTAACCAAATAATTAAATTAGATGAAAAAGCATGTTTGAAGTAAAATGCATTATTTTTTACTATTTATTAAAAGATGAACATTGTGAGAAAAATACCAAAACATTATCCAAAGTAAATTTCAATGACCCAATTCTAAAGAATAAGTTCATTTTAAAAAATAAAAGTTATAAAATTCTCAGAAGATATATTTCAAAATGGTTCACCATCAAAAGGCGGTAAAACAATTTTTTTAAAAATAGTATAGTATTCTATGCTTAAGATTGGATTTATTCTCCTATAAAACACTATCTGATTCATAAATAGAAATAGATATGAAAATATATTATTATTTACTTACTATGGGTGTTACATACTTCCCCCATTTAGTAAATTGTGTCCCTGCAAATTATTTACTTATCATATAAGTGGGGGTATTTATTCCTCGTTTCATTTTCATTTTCTCATGTTCCCTCTTCAACTATATAGTTTTTTTATACAAATTTTACTTGATGAATCACCTTATACCGCAACACTTGCTCCCTGTGGTCAATAATCAAGACCAGTTGTTCCTTATAAGATAGATTCCCTTCTAGCTGAACTACCTCTGGACTCACAACATGAGATGGATCTGGAATGTACCTCCTTAACATTGAAACACAAAAAACATTATGTACATGGGATAAACACGGAGGAAAATCCACTCGGTATGCAACTGATCCAACTCTCTCTTGAATTTCATATGGTCCAATGAACCTTGGACTCACCTTACCTTTCTTTGCAAAACACATCACACTATTCTATGGAGAAACATTGAGAAAAAACATGCTCACCTACCTCAATAGAAAGATCCTTCCTCCAGTTATCCGCATAACTTTTCTGCCAACTCAGAGCTGTTCTCATGTGATTCTGAATCAACTGAACATTTTCTTCCATATCCTCTACTAATTCTAGTCCAATTAGCTTTATTTCACCTACATCATCCCAAAAAGTTAGAGTTCGACACTGCTTCCCATATAATTCCTCAAACAGAGCCATCTGTATACTAGAATGAAAACTGTTATTATAAGACAAATCAACCAAAGAATGATGTTGGTCCTAACTTCCTAGGTAATCCATTGTGCAAGAACGTAACATATCCTCCAACATATGAATTGTTTGTTCTGAATTCCAATCTGATTTTGGAGGAAAAGATGTACCAAAATTTAATTCAATACCCAAAGACTTCTGAAGGCCTTTCCAAAAGATAGAAGTAAACCTAGGATCACGATCAGATACAATGGAGAGGAGAACTCCATGTAACTTTAATATCTCTTTAACACACAACCGAGAAAGTTGATCTGGAGAGAAAGTATCTCGAATAGGAAGAAAATGTTCATATTTAGTCAATCGATCAACAATAACCCAAATTGAATTATTATCTCGACATGTCTTTGGAAATATCACAACGATGTCCATGGATATATTTTCTTATTTCCAGTATGGAACCTGTAATGAATGAAGAATCCCTTTTGGTAACTGCCACTCTACTTTAAACTGATGACAATTAATACACTTCATGGTAAAATCAGAAATATCCCTTTTTCATTCCATCCCACCAGTTTCCCGCAGATCTCTGTATATCTTAGTACGTCCAGGATGAACTGAAAATGGAGAACTATGAGCTTCCCATAACAACTATCTCTTCAACTGTGAATCACAAGGAACACCAAATATCATCCCAAACCTCAAAACACAATCATTATCACTGTTAAATTCAGTCAACATAACCTTCTGAACCAGCTCTTCCTTTTTCTTCAACCCACTATCTTCCTTCTGCACTTGCTTATTTTTGTCTGATAGATATGATCTCAGTGACACCTGTAACAAAACAGACGAACTTCCTGTACCAACAAATTCTATTCCAAAGTTCATGAAATCAAAAATCAAAGGATATCATTCCAAATGAAACATGGTTAATGAATCATTACTTTTTTGACTCAAAGCGTAAGCCAAATTATTTGATTTTCCCAGATGGTAATGAATTGTACAATCATAATCCTTGATTTATTCCATCCATCTAGTCTGTCTCGTGATCAATTATTTCTAAGTGAATATATACTTTAAACTTTTTTGATCAGTATATATTTCACACTCTACTCCATATAAATGATGCCTCCAAATTTTTAAAGCAAAAACAACAGCAGCTAATTCCAAATCATGTGTAGGGTAATTTAACTCGTGATTTCTCAACTGACGTGAAGCATAATAAATTACCTGATAATTATGCATAAGGACACAACCAAGTCCTTTCAGTGAAGAATCATAGTAGATAACAAATTCACCATTTCTAGAAGGAAGTTCCAAAACTATAGCATTCACCAATCGTCTTTTCAATTCCTGAAAATAATCATCACATTCTTTTGCCCAGATGAACTTAACACCTTTTCGAGTTAACTATGACATTAGACTCGATAACCGTGCAAAATTCATAACAAAACTCCTGTAATAACCTTCCAAACCAATAAAATAATGGATCATGGGTATATTTTTAGGTCTAGGCCATTCTTCAACAACTTTTTTTTATAAGGATCAACAGTTATTACATTTTTTGAAACAATGTGACCAAGGAAAGAAATTTCTTGTAACCAAAACTCAGAATTCCGGAATATTCCATACAATTTATTTTCTTTTAAGGTTTGCATGATAACCCTTAAATGACTTTCATGCTCCTCTTTAAATTTAGAAAATTCCCAAATATCATCGCTATCACAACCAGAATTTATCACCTGATTCAACTGAGCCATCACTGTTGTAAATTGCTCAATTCTGATTTCTACCATCTATGGTTGCTGATTCGGAAGGTCATTTTCCTCTATATGACTTCCCAAAAAAGCTGTTCTATTTCCTTTACAAAAAAGAATTCTTAACACAGACTTATCCTTGATGAATAATCATGGAAATATTTAAATTTTATATCATTCCAATATTAGTATAAATTATTTTGTAGACATTTATTAAAAAATACCCTAACTCCTAATGTTGTATAAACCAAACATTGATACCAACTATAAGGACACAACCATAAAACATTACTTAATCATGAATTAATTGAATAATTTACATTGAGTATCTTTTCAGTTTTAGAGTTTTAGACAATTAGGGAATAACTTTACATCTCAAAAGTTACAAAGTAGACACTTCTACTCAGATTCCATTTTTTTCATAAAATAAAAACTCTTGATAAAAAAAATCATATCTAGTTCCATGTTTTAGACAGCATGACTTTCTTTGATCCCACCCTTGACCCTATTCCACTTTATGTCCTATAAAAAACATTTCAAAAACCTAGGATGAGCATGAAAATCTCATTAAGGGATACACAATGAAGGAAAACTCTTAGTTTTTTCAAAACAATAATTAAACCATGAATAGTTTATCATAAGTAATATTTTTTACCATTTTGATGTAGGAAATACTCTTCACTGAATAAAAGATAATTCCTTACCCTTTTGTGACCAAAATTTTAAAATAAAACCCATATAAAGAACACATAATATATAAAGGTAACTTGAGACACAAACATACAAAAATGGAAATACCATAAGGCCGACTTCTGCACATATCACTAAATGGAATAACTATATGAATAAATTCCATACCCAATGCATTAGAGGTTATAACATAACCACCCATCCTGATTTTCATGGAACCACCTATCATTTGGTTTATCACATAACCACCCATCAAATGTCCAAGTACCATTATAAAATAATAACACATACAAAAAATATAAAGGAAAGAAATATTTTCCACATTTCAATCACAATATATTGACATATCAAATCCATTATAAAAACCATTTTCAATACCATAATATATAAAAGAGTTTATGGTATTTATTTTCCTTTTAAAAAGATTACACCTTGTTAAGGAAGCCAACTATTAAATAATACTCGCGGTGGCAGAAAGGTCATTTTCACCGCATACATTAAAAAGAATCATATGTTTTGTCATTTAGTAAAATTATTCATAGAGAAAATATTCATTTGGAATAAAAGTAAAACTAAAATGGGTTTATACACTATATAAAAAATTTTGTGTATAAAACAAAATATGCCTCAATGAAAGGAGATTGAGATGATGTCCCTTACCTTGTGTCCGACTTGACTCGGTCATTCTTTAATCTCATGAATAATAAACTAGAGTTAATTTATACTTTCTTAAGAACCATTTTCATGTTCATTATTCCTTTTATATCACTTATTACCATGTTATTAACTTTATGTAATAATTTCTGTTAATAATTGTCGTTTTGTCGATCTTTGGTACATGAGTCAAAAATAAAATTGTTATAATTACATGTTGTTCATGTAGTAATATATCCATTATCTCTATAATTATATTAATTATTTAGAGATCATATATATTCTATATATCCAGTATATAAAAGCATTTATAATATTACATAACATTTTGAGGTAAGAAATGAAATGCACCATTCATGGAGACAGTAATTCGTATGTACGCATGAATGCTACTTTCATTTCTATTTCGTATTTAATGGAATAAAATCACATTGATATAAAGTTTTATTATAATTCCAGTATAATATCATTTATAATATCATTTACTCCATCCATTATACATCCCACATATGGCATTAACGATTCAAATCCCTTTGAAGGGGCGGTAGTCCGCACTTCCTAAAATGAAATTATCGCGTGTATCCAATATGTAAACTATAAAGGTATTTCATAAATGATAAATACATAAGAATAAGAAAAATATAAAAATAATATATATAATATATAAATTCATTGACATCTTAATGTCCACCATGATAGGTGGTAGGAAATAATTGAACAATCATCGTTTCGTGAGGCAGTAGTTCGCCGTCCACAGAGACCGTGTGTTCTTCACCCATTAGATGGAGGTTTGTATAAGTGTAGCATGAATACATTTCATAAAAACATCCTAGTATATTGGAGATACTGGTTTTGTTACAACATAAAGGAATAAAAAGAGTTTAGGGGTTTGGAGAAGCAAAATAAAACAAAAGGACATAAGAGCAGACATTACCTTAAAATCGGGTAACTCCCCTTGGTTTGACCCAAAAGGGTTTCATGAAGAGATTTCATCTAATGTTAAGGCATCTAGGATTAAGAGAAGGATGTGGAGAGATAGTATGAGTAGTTTTTGGGCTACCAAAGGTCTTGAGAGGTTTGGGTAAGGGGGTAGAGGTGGGGCCTTTTATAAGAAGGAGGAGTGGCACTCTTGGAAGGTCTTGAAATGTTAATTTATTATGAAATGATTTTAGGAATTTAAAGGTCCCAAAATGATATATTTCGAGGTTAAGGTGATAAGGGTTCTAAATCCACCCATCCAATAGGTTTTGGAAAAGTTTATATCTTATATATTAACTGTTAATTTCATTTTATTTAAATCGACCATTAATGAGGTAATCAGTGCATCCTCATGGTGTCATAAATAAATAAATTTATTTAATGTCTAAAAATTAAAAAACAAATACCATGATGTATGAAATTTCTTCTATCTTTCCAAGTACTATTTATAGTATAAGATATCATTTAAATATACAAAACTAAAACTGTTTTACTTAGGTGATACATACCTTGGTTATACTTTCCTTTTAAAAAAATAATATAATAAACGGTCACTTTCACACTAAAGTGATTCCATGGAGTCCCAAAGTTTAGAAAAAGGAATCCCATGGTAGACCATGACTCAAAAAAATTATTTGGACACATTTTGGGGTCATTTTATATTATTATTATATTATTTTATTACCCTTAACTACCTGATTACAAATTAATCACTATAATTATAGATAATTGACGTCATTACTATTCATAATGTCAAAAAACAAAAGAATATTAATTACATAATTTGGAACTATTAATTCCAAATATGGACTCCATTTTACCAAATTCTAAAGACATAAATTGTAGTAATTAATTTAAAAATAATTCTTGTTGTCCAAACCAATAGTGTATTTTTAAGAAACAATATCTATCCAAAGAATGACAAATGTTTATGTCCAATTTCAATGTGTGATTAATTATAATGAACAGAATTGGATTAAATGGTACAATTATAATATAATTAAACTTTAATACAAATTAAAAAGATTATCTAACCATATAATTAAATTAGATGAAAAATCAGTTTTGAAGTAAAATGCAGTATTTTTCACTAATCATTATAAAATGAGCATTGTCAGAAAAATACAAAAAATTTATCCAAAGTAAATTTCAATGTCCAATTTCTAAATAAAAATTTTATTTTGAAAAATAGATCTTATTAAATTGTCAAAAGATAGATTTAAAAATGGTTCGCCATCAAAAGGTGGTAAATCAATCTTTAAAAAAATATTAGAGTATTCGATGCTTAAGATTGGATTTATTCTCCTCTAAAACAATATCTAATTCATAAATAGACGTAGATATAAAAATGTATTATTAATTACATACTTGTGATGTTAAAATTAACCTTAGAAACTTTCCTGTAAATCATATGTGAAAAACGAATAACACCACTTCGTCATGAGGTGGTATGTTGTACACAAGATGGAAATTATCATATCCCCCGTGGAATGGAATTTAAGAAGGTATATATGATATAATTATAAAATAAGAATAAAAATTCCATAATTATCAAATATACATGTTAAATCCACCATTATATCCATACTTCATACGTTTTTATGGGAAATGTTTCACATTGGTTTGCGAGGCGATAGTCTTCCGAACACATGATCTATGATTATTTTTTAGGATTGATGGAATTGGAGATTGATCTAGGTAATTAATTTAAAAAAACAAATTATAATAATAAATTAATTTTTTTATTATATAATCAGATTCCAAGATATTTTTTATATATATGGATGAATATATAAAAAATATATATATTTAACAATTTTTCGCTTTTTAGGAGAGACTATTTAGGTTTATACATAAAGAATTCATCTGAGGGATTCCAAAAAAATAAGGCCTCATGGAATTGGTTATGAAATTAATTTTGGTTTTATGGTGTGCATTTGATGAGCCAAAAAACGTTTTTTAATTTCATTTGTGCAGGAGAATATCAATTTAAAATATAATTTATCAAAGAGAATATTTTAAATTGAAAGACATCTTCCAATAAAAATCAGTATTTGTCATTATTTATAAGAAATTTACGATTTTCATAAAATTATAAAAAAATAACCCAAAGATAATTTTGAAATATTTATTATTAAAGTTTTTTTTATTTTTTCAAATAATTTTTTTAAATTTTGAAAAACTAAATTTTAAATTATGTGCGCTAAGCGTGACTGGACAAACATTAAGAAAACAAATTATTTTTTATAATTTTTTTCTAATGGTTTTTATTTTATTTGAAATAAATTCATAACCGTTGAATATATTTTATACATGTGTAATCCATTTATTCTTTCAATTTATTTATAACTGTTCATTCCCACCATGTTAATGGAAAAGTTATATTTTCCATGTTTAAATGATAATATTTTAAAAGAGAAACATGTTTTATTTAAACCAAGTGTTGCATGAATTAAAATTTGAAAGAGATTAATTTTTTAAAAAAATAAATATATTTTAATGTATTATGGTGTTGCATTATATTCTAATCGTTGTCTTTTGTGTCACATAAGATATCAAATATAATGTTTTTATTTTAAAATATCAAGGTGTTATGAACTATATTTCTCCCAATCCTACCATTAAAAGCATATACTGATGAAACCAAGATCACATTTCTTATATTGGGTATATAATCTGTCAAGATCCTATCATTAGAGATACAATTTGACATGATAGACTAACTTGTAGATGGATAGTGATTCATGAACCAAAGAGATCAAAAGTATCATTTTTGTTATCGATTGTCTATCTATTAAAAACATGAGATGTTTGCATTGATATATGATAGAGAATAATAAAAATTATTGAATGGAATCACTAATTATTGTAAAACATTAATTAAGGAGTTAACGATGGAAAATAAAGAAAATTGGGATTTTAAAAGTAAAATAACTTATTTTTTAATGAACTATAATATTTGAGACAAAAATTTCCAAAATAATGAACATAATTATTTATTTATCCCTCCATAAGATTTTATAGCATTCATGGTTTATCTAACCATGAAATAAATTATAAATTATCTAATTCCACCAAAACGAATATCCATTGTTGGCTTGCACATTGTTTTTTGAACGAGGTGCCAAATTTTTTATCACCCAAAATATTCCACAAAATATAAATTTCAATACATAGGGCACCAAAATAAAATGGAAACGTATATAATTGGCACACTATGTAAAAATTCATCCATCCATGTAATGAAACATAGTAATATTGATCTCAATCTATTAATTTCTAGTGAAATACTAAAGCATAATTTACTTAATGAAATGTAATGATCACAACAGGAAGATGTATTTATAGTACAATGAAGTCTAGTTTAGGGAAAATTCCACACTCCTAAAAAATTCATTGTATCTTATTTCAGGATATCTAAAAATATCAATATTTATGATAATTAAATTGTTCCTCTCTATTCCCCAACTCACTATATTATTCTGTTTTTTCTTATAGAATTACTCTAATGAAACCCATTCCATGATAAATAAAATAATTGAAAACACAATGATAAAGTATATTCATATGAAAACCCATCACACATCCTAAAATCACATTACATTGATATTTATAGGCATATCATGTTCAGACAGATGAAACAATTTTATGACACTTTATATATAGATACTGAGTTTGATGAACCATGCATCTTAGTATAGTTATTGAAAACACATAAAAATATAGTTCCCACTCATAGTATAATTTAAAACCATAAAAAAATGAAAAGAAACAAAATAAAAAACATAATGTTAATAATACCTGATGTCATGGTATTTTTGAGTAATTGAATATAAATTTTATTGGTTTATAGACATAAATGTTGAAATAAACATAAAAGATATTACATTACTCATTTGGGATTAAAAAAATAGTCTTTAGAAAAAATAAAAATTTATTATCATAATTGGGAAATATTTCTCATTAATAAAACTCTAATAGTTTTTAAATATTCAGATAAATAATCTATTTATTTGAAATAAAATTTATAGTCCCTAAATATATTATTTAAATAAATATTTAATTTATAACATTGAGAAATACTAATTATATTAATCTAAAATCATGGAACATAGATAAACTTGTTGATAAAGGTAGATTTTTAATCTACAACATACCCAAATCTAATGATCATCCTATTAAAATTGTCATAAGATGCATCCAAGCCTATATCAACTATAAATAGTGTATTAAAATTTTAATAGTATGTACACATATTCCATGAATAAATATTATCCAGGCACTATATAGTATTCTTATTCATATATAGTTTTACATAAAATAGATTCAAACAATATATTGATTGTACCAAAATATTTTTCCATTCTATAGTATCAACATTCAATGATCTCGGAAACAACATATATTAAATTTTACCAAAAAATCATTAAATAACTCATTATAAGTCTCTATAAATCAAATATTTATTTAAAATAATAATATGTTGATTTCTCAACAAATACATATTATCACAGTGACCGTTACTTCTATAATAAAAAAGTAACATTAGACATTCTATGATTTTTTTAACATGCAAACAAAATAATTTTAGTATTGAATTGAATTTTCACTACTACTAGAAATTATATATTTTTATGTTATATGCACATTACATCAAATTATTATTTATTGTATCGTATCCTCTAGTAATGACATTAAATTTTTGTTAAATATTATACTTCGAAATGTATACTTTCATATTTAGAACATATTAAAGGATATTTTTTTAATTATTCTTTCAATTCTAAATGATTTTTAACATTTGTATATTTTTGACTGAGGAAAAATTTTGAATATTGAAATGATATTTTCTATTTTTAGATATTCATATTTTCCATATAGAATAGAAAATATTCAATTAATTTATAAATAAAATATTTTATAGAATTAGAATAAAAAATAGTTGAATTAATAAGATTATACATTATTTTTTTAGCCATTATGTATATATTTTCATTATGATTTGATTTATCTTCCTTAGAATCAGAACCAGAAGAATTTCAAGAATAATTAGATATACATAGGTTTTAATACATATATTTATTCACTGATTATGATTATATTTGTTTTGAATAATGTTTTGGCTAGATTCTGACATACAGAAGATGAAGAGTAACTGGGGGAGGAATTATTAAAGACCAAGCACTAGTAGAATTTGGAGTTTCTGCGCCCCTGCACACGGGCGACCGCCATTGGCGGTCGCTAATCCTGCCTAAAGAAACGCGGGATTTTTCCCGCCCTGTCATTCCCCACTTCATTTTTCGCCGCTGCAACATCAGGGCACCTCCCCCGCCGCGCGCCGCCTTCATCCGGCCACCTATGTCATGGCCTTTGTCGGCCGTCGCTACCCCATACCCCCTCGTAGGTGAGCCCCGTCATCCCCCACATCATCGGACCACCGGACACATGCACCATCAACATACCTCATATCCTCCGGCCGCCGCAAATCCGCCATGACCGGCAGTCGAAGTTCCACCATCCCTCTCACCCCTGCCTCCACCGGTCAACCATACAGTAGCAGATTTGCTGCTGTATTTCGATAGAGGAATTAGCGACCGCCATTGGCGGTCGCTATTGCTCTTTACCGACGAAGCAACAGCGACCTCCAAAAGCGGTCGCTTGGCGGTCTCAATTGGCCTTTAGCGACCGCTTTTGGCGGTCGCTAATGGCAGTTATTGTAGTAGTGAAGTGCTTCCCCGTTTACATTTTCCACACCGTCTAAGGGAATGTAACATGAACTTGAGGGGTTCTTGAACAAAAAATATTGAGAATCCATGGATTCTAGAAATTCCATAGCTATATTAACCTCATTCCATGTTTGAATGAAATCCATGTGGAAGTTTACGAATATTATTCTCATTTTTATACAATAAGATACATCCAACTAAGTAACACATGTGTCCTGAAAGGAATTATAGGTTATTCTGAATTCTGTTTCCACCGCTTCTAATTAAATTATCACATCTCTATATAACTAGAGACCTATAATAATTTCAATTCATTTGACATGAATAGAGTCACCACACCCAAATAATTAATTCAATACAAGGATCATGAAACCTATAGTATACTATACTAAGAAAACCTCCAACATCATAGACATGTTATATAAACCATCTCTATTGAGTTTATACATATTATAATGGGACTTTCAACATTTCCACTTTCCAAAGGATCCATTATAGGCTGAAGGGTGATGTGATATAAAATAGAGTGGGTTCTTAAGGGTGGCGGCCTCATTCGAATTTTTTTTTGAGTTGAGAATAATAAAAAAATAGGATCTTTGTTCTAGAAAGGTGAACAAATATACAGATGGATAAGCCTACATAATGGTCCATATTCCATGAATTCTTGATTCACCTACATCCTGTTGCAAATTGGAACACTATATCCTTCTTCTCAAAGATGTTAGGCTCCACACTATAGAACTATATGTTTAGAAATATAACCCAATTTATTACTGTTAAGAAAGGCCATTGAACCCCCTAACCCATTTTAAACCACATGCACCTATTATTATTCAAAAACATGAGTATAGGGATCGACATTGGGGATGCAACAACACATTCACATGGATATAAGACAAACACACATTCACTTGATAAGATCATAAGTGGGTAGGGCCTTATTTAAAATCCACAAACCCTAGAAGTTAGGATTAGAAGAGATTTCCATGCACTAGAGAATCTCACCCTATCTATACATCCTAGTAGGGGACATCTGCATCCAATGATACCCCTTATAATTAATCATATATAACACCCCAAGCTTCCATAGTACGCTTATCAATAAATAATACAGTAGCATGTGTTGTACGAAACATCGAGTTCTAACACACCACAACCAATCAAACTAGCCATTATGAATTGTAATACCCTCTTTTGAAATTTTATAAAATTTATCATTCTAAATGGACATCATTTTTGAATTCAGAATATCGAAATTATCATAGTGTGAAATTTTGATATTTTTATGAAAACTTTAAATTTTTATTGAATGGTGAAAAGAACTATGTTATAGTTTAAAACTGAATTTTTATTTAAATAATTATTTATTTACTTTAAATTTATTTTAGGTCAAAATAGTTACATAATACCTATATATGTTCAATGTAATTAATTGGAGTTTGTTTATAATAATTTTAGATATATAAAAATTTTATTGAACTTTTCACCGTCTTTTACCCACATCCTAGGAAAATTTATAAATTCACATAAAACATAATTTTACCGATTCTCTGAGTTGAATTTCAAAAAATCCTTGAGACACGGTTGATATCAGTAATTTAAATGTGGTCCAATAAGATGAAAATAATTTTTGGTGAATAATAGTTGTTTACATTTTTTTACCATGGTTAAAAGCAAATACAGTAATTAAGGATAAAAATGATTTTATTATTACTGTAACACATGTCCTAATTATATTTGTTAAGTATAATTCAACCAAAAACTACCATAGGAAAAAAATATGAACCTTCTTGGTCCACTTGGATTAGATTAGGACATTTATTATTATTTAATTCAAAGAAGAGTTAAAAGAGTCAAAATCCATGATTAATAACTAAACCATTTTTAATATAGAGTATACATAGGAAAAATTCAAATATAAATATTATTTAAAAAGATAGAAATATTTCCTACATAATGGTATTTTATTTATATTATTTAGACATTAAATAATGTAATTTATTTATCACACAATGATGATGCAGTAATTAACTAATTAACGAAATATTGAAATAATGGATATTATAAATATCCATATAAATGAGATTTTTGGCTGTTTATGAATTCCAATAATTTTATAGGTTAATATGACATGTTAGGGATGGTTAGATAAAATGTGTTATTATTAATAATGCTATTATAAATTTAGCGAAAACAAAATACCAAATAGTGTCAAAATTTACATAAAAGAGTTTTTATAACAAATATTATATTATTAATTGATATTTTATTCCTAACAATATAATGTTCAGAAAAAGGACTTATATAATAATAGTTGTATCATTAAGGAACCACTTGGGGTTCAATTGTATGCATATAGTATGTTTATTAACCATATAAGATAAAAATACAAAGTGACATGGTAAATGCCAAAATATTTAACATAGAGTTAAATCTAAAAGATAAATTTAATATAATGACCAAAACCTATCTAAATCCATTTGGTTCAGTGGTTTGTGGCCCATCCCCACATTATCCATTAAGTAATCCATTTTGGATCCATTAGAAACCAAATACTACTTTATTATAAAATAATATTTCTAGATTTTCCAAAGGAGCCCCTCAAACCTCTTATAAAAGGGAACGCCCCATTCTCTCTAATTCACACCTTCAAAGCCATTTGGATTGTCCAACCTCTGCCCAAATATGCTCTCCTCATCTTAGAAGAATTCCTTTAGTCAAAAATGCAACCTATGGAGCAATTCTGATAAAACAAAAGGAAGAACCCGAATGAGTGGAAAATATTTCATCACCTATTTCAATTTATTTTCTTCTTCCACGTCCTTTTTATTTGTTTTCATTCTAAAATTATAACATCAGTATCTTCTATATATTTTTATTTTATTATAAAAAGGGTACAAAAAAATTCATTATTCAATCCATCCTTTTAATGACATGTCACCATACGTGTGTACGTATGACTTACCGTCTCCATATCGTGGTGTAATTGTTATTCAATTCATTATTATTTGGATGGGTACAATAATGATGTGTAATTGATGTAAATAATAAATATAACATGATAATGATTCTATATATATGATATACCATCCAATTATATATTATTTTAATAGAAAAAGAATGATATTGTCACTCGTGTGTACGTACGAATTATCGTCTTCACGAAAGCGATGAGATTCATTCCCCATCGTATATAATCAAGAATAATTTACATTTGATGACTAAAAAAATGTTTAAAGACCTGATATAATTCTAGAAATGAATTATATACATCCCATCCATAACAAATATAGCTCACATAACAAAGAATATAAAGGAAAACAAATCCATTAACACGTGATAAGACGATAATACTAAGATATTATTAACCAAGAAATATTTAAAGATAATATATGATTTAATATTAATTTATATGATTGTTGTATTATTTAATAACAATTATTTTACAATTATACAAGAGTTTAACCTACCCTCAACCAATAAAAAGTAAAAGTTACGGGTTAATTCTATAATCTCTTCATTATTCGAGGGTGTTTATACGTAATTATCTACTGGGACCTCTTTATCATCCACATCCATGTTTCTTAAAACTTTATTTCAAAACATTATTAATAATTACTAGAATATGGCTAAAAGTAATTTATACCTGTGTTTTAATTTTATAAAATGTTTATAAAGTAATCTTTCTGTCATTTTCCAAACAACTTCCTTTATACCCTTTTCAAAAAAAAATTAAGGTACGAATGTCTGTTTAACTTATACGGTGAGTGCAGCTATTTTCTACCATTATAACACCCTCAAAGCTTACCTTACAAGCTTATAAGAATATTTCCAAAAAAAATTTCTTTTAAAATTTCATTCCTTTTAAATGCTTTAAAAATTAAAAGAGATATTTCTCTAAAAAAATTCTTGATTTCAACTACGTCAACATCCTTTGATGGATTTTAAGAAAATTTGAAGTTGATTTATTATGATACAAAAATTCCATATTATATTGAAGGTATTGTGATATGTTTGAATATGGATGTGTTATTTTCATACCATTAATGGTTTTTGGATAAATTATTGACCTTTCGTATTCCAGTTTTAATAGGAATGTTTATATTACGTTTAAAACATTTCATATGAGTAATGCATTGGACATAGTATGTGACGGGTGGAGTTTGCTATAGCTCCTCGATGCATCGGGTGGTCTCATGAGAAAATCATGTTTTTTGAAACAAGGACTTGACAAAATCTTATTTGTATTCTTGGCACAATGCCTTGACTATGTGGTTATGAATGTCCAGCATTATGCATTCCATCATAATGAAATTGGATATTGATTTTGCATGAGATTATTCAACTAGTATAATATCCATGTGAGTATGTAAATGAAATTATTTGATTTTATATTTGACATATTATGATGATGTTCATGTTTAAAAGGCTAATGTTTTAGTCTTATACATTGCCTTAAATTTTTATTCTTATTTATGAATGTTTCCGTTATATTGGTATCCTTACTAAGCATCTGAGCTCCCCCTTTCTGTGTTTTATTTTTTTTCCCAAGATGCAAACAAGTATTTTATGACTAACCTGTGGGGATAGTATGTGGGATCTCATTATTTATATGTAAACAATGTTGTTTTAGTTTTCCATTTTATGATGTAATGTAAACCTTAGAATGTATCTTGTAATTCCAAGTCTACTGAAATAATCATTCTTTCAAGACCTGATCTTTTGTGATCATGCCAATGTTATGTAACAATGCACCGACTCTGTGTAACTGTGGTCGAGGTGTTATAGTTGGTATCAAAGGAAGTTTAGTACAAACACTGTAATCTGGATTTAGATAAAATCTAATTTGAGCACATTACCCTAAGATATACATTGAGGATAAGTACTGAAGAACATCCAATAAAATTTGTATTATAGAAATTTTTTGAGTATTCCAAGCAATACATTCCTGTCTAGATACGAGTAGGTAGAGGCGGCTCTGGCACAAATGTAGATAGGGGTAAATCCTGAAAACACCGCTTTGAGCTAGAATCTAACAAGCACTAGTGCACGACAATAGGCCTTGCTGCTCTATTGGTTACAACACTCCCTGGGGATATGCATCAGATAATTCTAAATTTCATTACAAACCAGTATGCTGGGTTTATGATTATATAAATCCCCAATGAAAACATTTTTAGGAGTATGGATTATATCCCTAAACTGTTCAATTTATGTTAAGTGTTTTACAAGTTTGGATTTATGTATTGAGATTCATAACCTAATCCAGTTTATTCCATTGGTGAGAAATGGACCCTATTGGATGGAATGGAAACTGTATCCATTGACTCACTCCTTGTAGGGGTTTCCCTCCTACTCAAGATTATTTTAGTGGAGTTGGTGATATAACTGGTGTTGATCTGCTTATCAAAAAACTGGGAAAACTCACTCAGGTTATTAATAATAACCTTACCCGTATAGAGCACCCTAATCCACATCGTGGAGGATAAATGTTATATCGCTTCATGAGGAAACAACCACCAACATTCAATGGGGGTAAAAATCAATTAGAAGCTGAGAAATGGATAAATTCCTTAGAGAAAATATTCCACGCCTTGGAGAGTAGTGAAAGGGAAAAATTTTTCAAGGCAGTTTACCACCTCACTAGAGATACTGATAAATGGTGGTCATTGATTCAAAATACAAAGTAAGATGATTATGTATCTAATATTGAATGTTGGTAGTTTAAAGAGATTTTATTAGAAAAATACTTTCTTCATGACCATCAAGAAGATTTATAAAATCATTTTCTGAGTCTGAGGAAAAAGGGGGATGAGAATGTCATGAAGTAATAATCAAACTTTAAAAGGTTATCGAGGCATGCTATAGATTATATACGTAACCCAAGAAGTAAGATTGGTCTTTATTTGATGGGTTAATACCATTTATCTGTCGAGAATTGGTCTCACAATAATGCCATCATACGAAGATATTGTCCCATGTGCTATCAAGACAGAAAAAGAATTATCTATGTCTTACAACTTTAAAGCAAAGCAAGAGAAGACTCGATCTGTTGAACACTCGAGAAATGGAAAAAAGGGGTAGAAGGGAAAAGTTAAATATCCATCTTATTGTATGTGTGGAAAGAAACACCCAAGTGCTTTCCTGGAGGGAAAGAGAGTCCGTTACAAGTGTGGCGAAAAAGGCCACCAAGCTCATGATTGTCAAGGGGAAGAAAGAAGTTATCACTATTGAATGCTACAATTGTAGAGAAAGGGGGAATTATGAAAATGAATTTCCTAAGCGCCAAGGGATCTTGTCTTAGAAAAGGCCAAGGGATCAAGGTCATGCTTAAGTTATCTCTACTACTGAGGTTAAAGCTCTGAAAGACGTAGTAGTTGGTAATTTAATTGTTTTATGAAGTTTTGAAAATGCTTTCTTTGATTCTAGATCATCCCATTGTTTCATATCTTCATAGTTTTCTATGAAAATTAGATACTTCCAATTTGATTTAACAAGGGAATTTTCAGTAAAAACTGATAAGGGAAGTATAATCACAACAATGTTTTGTGAATCTGTTCCCATTATGCCATATAAATTCTCTTTATCTGCAAATCTCAACATCATACCGATGATGGAATTTTATATAATCCTCGGTATGGATTGGATTTCTGACCATGAAGCGAAAATTTATTGTAATAAGAATAAGGTTACGATTTTTGATGATGATGATACAGAACACCTTAAATTTAGAGTCGAATCATCACCGCCTAATTTTTATCTACATCTACCCCCAGTAGCTCAACTGAATTCAATTATTTGGGAGAAAGAGAATGAAATAAATGTGGGTGAGGAAAAGAATTTTCAAATAGATGATGTACCTTTTGGGAAAGTATATGTTGATGTGTTTCCAGAAAATTTACCTAGACATCCTACAAATTGAGAAATTGAGTTTTCATCGACTTATTTCCTAGTTCAAGGCCTATATTGAAGACCCATTATAGAATGGATGCTAGTGAATTTGTGGAACTACAGAAACAAGAAGTGGAATTGAGTAATAAGGGATTTATTCGCACTAGTGTTTCTCCATGGGGAGCCCATGTTCTTTCTCTAAAGATGAAAAATGGGACTATGAGGTTGTGCATTGACTACTGGGAGATCAATGCTATAAAAAAGAACTTGTATCCCCTACCTCGTATTGAATATTGTTAGGTCCACTAGGCTGAGTACCCTGGGGGGGGGGGGTTAATCAGGGTATGACTAATTCAAAATTAAAGATCATTCTGATATTGTTTCGATGCTAAGAAAAACACACTTCTCTCAATTTCTTGTTACACAATATAAATAGAAGTTAAAGCATGAACAAGACACATAAATTTTTAATTGGCTCACCGCTAAGGGCTATGTCCAAGGAGCATACACCGACAAGTTGCTGGTCATACCAAATTCCACTATTATTCACTAGATGTGGATTACAAGGTTCAGGCACTATCACTCTGTCATAGGCTCACTGCCTTTACAAGGTTTTCAGTCAGCTCACTGCTTTCCCAAGGGTCACTCCTTGTTTCTCTCTCTCTCTGGCTCACTGCTGGTGGAGAGGATCACCTTTCTCCTCTTCCTTCACTCACTGCTCTGGAAAGGATCTACTCACAGTTTACAGACCTGTAGTTCTCTTCATTTTCATGAAAAAATGAATCTTCTTCGGTATGTAGATGCTCTGATTAAGTTCAACTTTAACCCATAGATGAATCTCTCTTTGCACCGAAGGTATCGAGCAAACTTCCAGCATCCACACAACCTAAATATCATTGTCGGAACTAAACCTTACTTGTCGCGCAAGTCTAACTCGGTGCGCAAGTATCGGTGCGCAAGTCACAATGGGCGTGCAAGTCCACCTCAGACACTTGCGTGAAAAAATATTTCCCAACTCCAAACTTGTGCGACTCTCTTCCTTTTACGCCAAAACCAATATTGGTGCGCAAACGCCAACCGGTGAACAACTTCTCAAGATGGCGCAGAACTTCAACCACCGGCGCATGACATCACCTGTGCGACCACATACCACTTGTGTGACCTACACACCTGCGTGACGGGATCTCTAAATCTTAAAAGTGTTGAACTCCGATGAATAATTAAGAGGGTTGGTCCAGTATTTATAGGCATTTGGTCACCCCTGCGCGACGACGCCCAAGTCTCTCCTTGGCGCACAAGTCTCGGTGCATAGATCTCTTCTCCTGCAAGTCACTTGCGCGACCTAATTCCAAAATTGCGTGAACCACTTTCCTTTGATATATTTTTATCTTATGATCTTGAAAAATCACAGGCGCACAAGTTCTCAAGCTTCCAAGGAATCAGCGCACAAGTCTCTTTCACGGCGCGCAAGTCACTTGCACGAAACAACCAATACTTACGCGACACTTGTCCCTTTTCCATATTTTGATGATCTGATCGTGAAAAACATATGGCGTGCAAGTTTACAATCCTTTAATTACATGGCGTTCTAGTCCCTTTGCCAAAAACAACTTTTCTCCATTTGACGACTTTTAGGCCTAAAAATTTGGCAAACACTGGAAAACGGCACCACCTTGTATCTGTTCTTTTTGTACCACCTCCAGATCATCCATCTCTTTTGTCGACGTTCTTGAATCAAACATAGATCATTGACCTCATCTCTTGAACTCGACATTCCATCATGAAATCATCATTGTCAACAAATTCGTATTTCATTGTTTTCCTTTGTCAACAATCACCACTCAGATGTCCACTTTGTCAACAAACACAATCACCTCAAAAATTCTTCAATGATACCTTGAGGGATTTTTTCCCAACAAAGATTTATTTGACCAAATTCATGGAGATAAATAATTTTCAATGATTGAACATCGATATGGATATCATCAGTTTTGTGTGAAGAACGAAGACATTCCAAAAAAATAATTTAGAACCAGGTACGAGCATTCCGAGTTTACCGTAATGCCTTTTGGATTGACTAATGCACCCATTATCTTCATGGGTATAATGAATAAAGTTTTCAAGTAATATCATGAAGAATTTTTAGTGGTATTTGTTGATGATATCTTGGTAAAATCGAAAAGTTACAAAGATCATGAATATCACTTGTGCATTATTATGAAGAGTCTTAGAAGATATGAATTATATGGGAAGTTTAGCATGTATAAATTCTGGCTTCATTATATTTCATTTCTTGGAAATATTGTATCTAAGGATGGAATCCTTTTTGATCCATCTATGACCAAGGTAATCCATGAATTTCCATCACCGATGAGTAAAAATGAGGTATGCAGTTATATTGTTTTAGCAGGTTATTATGGATGTTTCGTCCGGAATTTTTCCCAGTTGGCTAACCCATTAACCAAGATCACACGAAAAGGGGTTAAATTTGTTTGGAAAATATAGCGAGAAGAATGTTTTTAAGAAAATAAGAGGATATTAGTCATGGGTTTTATATTTACACTACCATTGGGGAATGATGGGTTCATTATTTATAGTGATGCTTCAGAGAAAGGACATGGTTGTCTCCTTATATAGAGTGATTGGGTTATTGCCTCTGCATCACAATAGCTAAAACATTCATGAGAAAAAGTATCCTACTAATGATCTTGAGTTAGAAACTGTAATAATTGATTTGAACATATGGAGACACTATCTATATGGTAAAAAATGTAAGATTTATACTAATCACAAGAGTTTGAAGTATATTATCTCACAAAAATAACTCAACATGAGGCAATGGTGATGGCGTGAACTACTAAAGGATTATGATTGCACTATGCACTACCACCCAATGAAGGGAAATAATGTGGAAAATGCATTTTGTAGAATGGATCATGGAGTTTTGAACAAGATGGTAGTTTAAAAGGATCCTATATACCTGGATCTAGTAAAGATGGATATGGGAATCACCATGGAAGGTGAAACATTAATAATTTTTCAAATGGATGCCAAACCATATTTACTAGAAATGATAAAGTGTTCTCCAACTGATGATGAAGAGTTTAAAATGAAAATTAAAGCTGTAAATGATGGGAGATTGACTGAATTTGTGTGTGAAGATGGAATTTTGAAGTTTCAGAACAGAGTTTTTATTCATGATATACCTGATCTAAAAAGGGAATTGTTGGATGATTCTCATAGTTCCAATTTCTCTATACACCCTAGGATCCCCAATAAGTATAGAGATTTTAAGGAACATTTTTGGTGAGACAACATGAAGGGGGAGATTGCTGATTTTTTGTCAAGATGTATGGTTTGTCTAAAAGTTAAAGCTGGAAGGCCACAGCCTAGAGGAGCCTTGAAACCTCCTCCCATACCTGAGTGGAAATATGATATTATTATGATGGACTTTGTCATGGGACTACCAGATACTCCTAGAAGGAACAATGCAATAAGGGTCATTTTTGATCGTCTTATCAAGTCATCACATTTTATTTCTATACGAGAAGATTTACAACTTGAAAGTCTAGTAGGACAATAAAATAATGAAGTTGTGAGAGTATATTGAGTATCCCTATTGATTGTTTCTAATCGTGATCCACGTTTTACATCAAGATTCTGGAAAAGTCTTTCGAAATACCTAGATACTGACCTTCTTTTGAGCACTACCTACCACCCCCAAATAGATGGAGAATCAGAATGGACTATTCAAACCATAAAAGACATGTTGAGATCATGCTCACATGACTTTCAAGGTATTTGGGATCAATATTTACCTCTGGTAGAATTTTCCTATAACAATATCTTCCATTCAAGTATTTAGATGGTACCATATAAATTTTTATACAGAAATAGATGTCGGAAACCAACCTGTTGGGATGATGTTGGTGAAAGAAAACTCGTAGGCCCAGAACATTTGAAAGAATCAATGGAAAAGGTGAAGGTAATCCAAACCCACATCAAAGAAGATCAAAGTAGTTAGAAGAGCTAGGCTGATAACCGAAGTAAGGATTTGGAATTTCAGGTAGGAGATCCTGTTTTGTTAATGTATCTCCCTGTAAGGGTGTTATATGTTTCGATAAGAAGGGTAAATTGAATCCCAGGTACATCGGACCGTTCGAAATTATAAAACGAACTGGGGTTGTACCTCACCGTTTGATAATGCTGCCATGTCTCTCCAAAGTTCAGAATGTATTTAACATATCACTATTGAGAAAATACATGCCTGAACCAATGCATGTACTCAACTATGTGAAATTAGAATGAGAACCTGATCTGCCTTATTGTGAAGATCCTTTCATGGATCTTGATACAAGAGAACAAGTGCAGAGAAACTCGATGACTCGTCTGGTAAAAGTCATATGGAGAAACGATAAGATGGAAGAGGCAACGTGAGAAGTCAAGGAACTTATGATGAAGAACCAAATGAGCCTTTTTACGAAGTAATACTATAGAAATTTCGAGGATGAAATTATTTGAAGGAGGGGAGAATGTAACACCCCAAGCATCCATGGTACGCGTCTTTTAAAACAATGCATTAGCGTGTGTTGTACGCAACTTCGAGTTCTAACAGACCACAACCAATCAAACTAGCCTTTATGGATAGTAATTCACACTTTTTGAAATTTTATAAACTTTATCGTTCAAAAGGGAGTTCATTTTTAGATTTGGAATATTGAAATTATTTTAGGGTGATTTTTTGGTATTTTTCTGAAAACTATCAATTTTTGATGAATAGTGGAAAACACTAAGTTATAGTTTAAAACCAAATTTTTTTAAAATAATTATTTATTTTATTTAAATTTATTTTAGGTCAAAATAGATACATAATACCTATATATTTTCAATGTAATTAATTGGAGTCAGTTTATAATAATTTTAGATATATAAAAATTTTATTGAACTTTTCATTGTCTTTTACCCACCTCCTAGGAGAATTTGAAAAATTCATGTGAAACATAATTTTACCGATTCGGTGAGTTGAATTTCAAAAATACAAGAGACACCGTTGATATTAGTAAATAAAATGTGGTTCAATAAGATGGAAATAATTTTTGGGGAATTGTAACTTTTTACTTTTATTTACCACGGTTTAAAATAAATAGCGTAATTAATGGTAAAAATGATTTTATTATTACTATAACACATGTCCTAACTCTATTAGATATGTATAATTAGACCAAAAACATCCTTATAAATAAAATAATAGCCTCTTTGGTCCACTTGGATTAGATTAGGACATTTATTACTATTTAATTCTAAGAACAGTTAAAAGTGTTTAAATCAAAGTTTAATAACTAAAAAAATTTTAATATAGGGTTATACATAAGATAAATTCTACTATAAAAATTAATTAGAAAGATAAAAATATTTCCCACATTATTTAATTTTATTTATATTTTTTACAAATTAAATATTTTAATTTATTTATGTCATAATGATTATGGAGTAATTATCTAATTAATGAAATATTAAAATAATGGATATTATATATATCACAATAAATGTAATTTGAGTATCTTTAGGAATTAAAATAATTTTATAGGTTAATATATAATTTTAGGGTTGGTAAGATAATGTTTTTTGATATAATAATGCTGTTATGAATTTAAAAAAATACCAAATAGTGTAAAAAATGACATAAAAGAGTTTTTTAAAAAATATTATATTATTAATTGATATTGTATTCTTAAAAATCTAATGTTCAAACAAAGGAATTATAAAATTATAGGTGTATCATTAATTAACCACTTGGGGTTCTCATGGAAGTATATAGTAATTTTATTAACCATATAATATTAAAATACAAAGAGACTTAATAAATGTCAAACTATTTCACTAGGAGTTAAATCTAAATGATAATGTTAATATAGTGACCCAAACCTGTATAAAACCTATTGGATGAGTGTTTTTAGAACCATACCCACCTTATCCTTTAATGAATCCATTTTTTATCCATTAGAAACTGAAAATGAATTTATTATAAAATAATATTTCTTACTTTTCTTAAGGTGCCCCTCACCCCTCTTATAAAAGGGCACTCCCCATTCTCTCTAATTCACACCTTCAAAGCCATTTGGATGGGCCAAACTCTTCCCAAATACCCTCTCCTCATCCGGTATTCATTTTGTTAGTAACAAATCTAACCTACAGAGCCCTTTTTATCAAATCACAAGGAAGATCCCGAAGAATAGATAAATATTTCATCACCTCATTCAACTTCCTTTCTTATTCCAATTCCTTTTTCTTTGGTTCCATTATAATATAATAACTCCATTATATTATATATATTTTCATTTTATTATAAATATGGTAAAATCAAATTTTTTATTCTATCCATCCTTTGAATGACAATTCACCACATGTGCGTATGTATGACTTACCATCTCCACGTTATGGTGTAATTGTTATTCAATACATTATTATTTGGATGGGTATAATAATGTTGTGAAATTTTTTTAAATAATACATATAACAAGATAATGATTATGTATATATGATATACCATCAAATTATATATATTTTTTAATATCAAAAGAATGATAATGTCGCTCGTTCATATGTACGGATTACCGTCTCCACGAACGCGATGAGATTCATTCCACATCGTATCCAATCTATAATTATTTTAATTTGGTGATTAAAAATAATGTTTAAAGAATTGATATCATTCTGGATATGAATAAGATACATCCCGTCCATAACAAATATGACTCACATAACATTGAATATAAAGGAAAACAAATCCGTTAACACCAGAAACGATGATAATACTAAGAGATTATTAATAATGAAATTTTAAAAGATCATTTATGATATAATATTAATGTATATGATTCTTGTATAATTTAATAACAATTATTTCACAATTATAAATGAGGTTAACCTACCATCGACTAAGGAAAAGTACAAGGTAATGGTTAATTCTACAATCTCTTCATTATCCATGGTTGTTTATAGGTAATTATCTACTGGGACCTCTTTATCATCAACATCCATGTTTCTTAAAAATGTATTTAAACTCATTTATAATATTTACTAGAATATGAGTTAAAGTAATTTATACCCTTTTTTACTTTTATATGATGTTTATAAATGATAATTATCGTCATTTTCAAAATAAGGTCCTTTATAACATTTTTGACAATATTAAGGTATGAATATTTATTTTAACTTATACAGCAGGTGCGGCTATTTTCCAACGTTATTACATCATCAAAGATTACCTTAAAATATTATAAGACTATTTCCAAAATAAATGTTTTCATTTATAATTACCTGACTTTTAAATTATTTCAATATAAAAATAGATATTTCTCAAAAAAATTATTTGATTTCAACCATGTCAACATCATTTGATGGATTTTATGCTTATTTGAAGTTGATTTATTATGAAACAAAACCTTCATATTGTATTGATGGTTTTGTGTTATGTTTGACTATGGATGTGATATTTTCATACCATTCATGGTTTATGGATAAATTATTGACATTTTGTGTGCCGGTTTTAATACGAATGTTTATGTTATGTTTAAACCTTTTCATATGAGGAATGCATTAGGCTTAGTAAGTGGCGGGTGGAGCCCGCTATAGCTCCTCAATGCATTGGTAGGTCTAATGAGACAAACTCGTGTCTTGCCACAAGGCCCTGACAAACTCTTATTTGTAGTCGTGGCACAAGGCCTTGACTATGTGGTTATGAAAGTCCGACATTATGCATTCCATCATTATAAAAGTGGATATTGATATTGCATACTACTATTATACTAGTATAATATCCATGTGAGTAAGTAAATGGAATTATTTTATTTTGTTTTTCCCTTATTATGATTATGTTCAAGTTTAAAAGGCTTTATTTTAGTCTTATACATTTCCTTAAATGTTCAGGCTTATTTATGAAAGATTCCTCTATATTGTTATCCTTACTGAGCATCTGAGCTCACCCCTTTCTATGTTCAATTTTTCCCAGGATGCGATGAAATATTTTATTACTGACCTAAAGGGATAGTCTATGTGATCACAGTATTGTTTATGGAAAAAATGTTGTTGTACATTTCCATTTTATGATGTAATGTAAACCTTATGAATGTATCTAGTACTTACAAAGCTACTAAACTAATCATTATTTTGAGAAATGATCTTATGTGATCATGACAATGTTATATAATAATGGACCGACTCTGGGTAACTAGGGTCGGGGTGTTACAACATATCTATCAATGTACCTGATAAAACACATATGTTTGGTGGAAAAGATAGTTTCATTATATAATTGAGATTATTTTGTTCAACATTGTATAAACCAAAGTATTTACAAATAGATTTCCTATAAAATAAAATTAATTAAACAAAAATTATATTTGGAAAATCCTTTGTTTTATGGAGATACTAATAACCTTGACATTTAACATAATTTTTCCACTTCTAATATTTATATTTTGAAAAATAGACATAAACGGCTACGATCAGAAAAAAATTATATTCTGATAGGATCCACTTAATTTTTGGTGAATTTTAACTTGACCCTCATGAATATTAATATGACCAAAAAAATATTAAACAAATCAATGAATGAATAAATAAAATATAAGAATCTTATAAGTGACAATATGATCATAGTATATCTGTTGTTATTTTTGTAAGTCATAAATATTTAATTATAGTTTCTTGATGAATTTAATAATTTAAATTAAAATTAATTTCCATAAAATTTAATCATTAATAATTATTTTATAGTTTTATGGTTATAAGATACTTTTATGAGGCCATGATTAATGTTTCACAGTTTTATTACGTCATTTATTGTTTTAATATTTTTTTCCAAATTAATTAAGTTTTGTTTAAATTAAATTTCTCAAATTTAGATATTTTACATGATAAAGTATAGTCCATTTTTGAATACTATATTTTTAAAAATGGGTGGGTTTCTTTTTTCCTAGATAGCTGAAATATGTAAATTTTTGCTGAATAGTGAAATACGATAATTTACAAAATAATCAGAATTCATTCATTATTGAGTCAAGGATGATGTTATGCAGATTTAATCACCCATGATTACAAATCACATACACTAATGACTATTTATAGTAATAATATCTACTAAAATATCTTTTCAGGTGTAAAACCATAAAATAATGTAAAAAATAACGGAAAACAACCTCTCCTCCACTACAAATATCATTGCTCACCCCCTCTTCACCACACACCTCTAAAAAATGAGAATTGCCTAAATTCATCCCAGTCATATTATCAAAGATATTCTACACGACTCAAAATATATAGTACCACCAAATGGCCAAAACCAAAGGCCTTAAGGAGGATCTGAAGGAGAAGAGATAAGGTGGTAGAAATCCTATTTCTTTTTCATTTATTTTCAATTCATGTATTTTTATTTCTTATACTCTATTTACATCCCCTTATATAATAAGTATGAAAAATTTATTATCTTACATGTACATTAATTTTATCATGTTTTTGGAAACATTCATCATCATACTTCTTCTCTTCTCACTCTTATTCCAAAAAAACACCATCAATGATGTATTAATTATCAATATTGTGGACCATATGTTTTCAATTTCCTTTACATAATTGAGGGATGGTAATATAACCATTTTAATGGATGAAATATATTATAATTTTTGTGATATAATGTCTTTTATTCACTAGAATTAACATATTAACATAATATTAAATTAAATAATGAAACAAGTTCAGGATTATTGAAGAACTGCTAAAATGATCTAAACGCATATAATTAATGTTTTATCTAATGATTCTTCATCATAAATGAAAACATTAATTTATAATATCATCTAATATTATGGAAACATATTAAAACCATTTTATTACTCTTCTAGAGTTTCTCTCCCCATTGACAAGAAAATCCATTACGAACTGACCATGAAAATGATGAAAAGAACACGCCAGAAATAAAAGAAATAACAAAAAACTATTAATAAATAGATGGAGTGATATAATAAAATTACTATATAAGTTGTTATAAAAAATTATTTTTTGACATATTAATAAAACTATTTTAACCATTATATATGAGGTTTAAACGCATTTGATGTAAGATGAACCAAAGAGAAAGTAATTCATAACCCAATTTCAATTATTTTGGTTAACCTTATAATTCATTGATATTTTCATGCTAAGATTATTTGTGGAATTAACCTTTAATATATTATGTTGTACTACATTTATGCTTAATGATAATACAAATATTCCTTTCATTTTATTAATTCTCAATTAATTGATATGGTATATTTAAGGGACTAATCTTTAAAAACCCTCTTTGAAATTTATATTTTTTTAAAATTAAAAAAGAATTTTTTTATGTAAGTGTCCAAGTTTTATAATTATTTCATGGTTTCTGGAATTTATTTATGATGAAGGGTGGGACCTATATCTCTCTCCAATGCATTGGGTTTGTTTAAGTTGGATGTCGGCCTAAAGTTACAACATGTGTAACTATAATGGTTACACCATAAGGTTTCCATGATTGTTATATTTTATGGTAGCCATGAGGGTTACAAATAATATGGTAGCCACGAGGGTCACAATGTTATGTAGGTAATTCTACAATTTACCTTTTTAGAAATAGTTATGTTTTCTATCATTTATGGAAATGTTATTCTTTCAAGAATTATCAATATGATACATTATGGGTGAGAAGTATGTCTCTGTGGAAATGAATTTATATGTTAATAAGTATTCATGTGACAATGGATTATATAGTTTTTTTATGAAACATACTAGGATTTTTATTATAATTACATGTTTTAAAATATTTTTCACATGGTTTAATTATGGGTAAGAGAAAATGATAAGACAATAAAAATGTGGTGAATACATTTCTTTAGAAGATTTAATGTTTTTTTAATATTTTATATTATAAAAGAATTGGATAATATATTATAAATACCCACATAGTGTACATGTGGGTTGATATGTATGAATTAATTCCTAATTTTATAAAACACTAAACCTAAAATATCCTTGGGAATGTAAAGGAGTAAACTCTAAAATTATTACTTAGATTATAGAATGTTTAATGTTCGGTCCATTGTAGTTAGCATGATAAGATCATTTAGATATTCGTTGGGGTTATGATGAGGTTAATATAGTAAAAAATTAGGAAAAATTATATTTATGTGGATATGATATAAAATTTGAAGATTACCATTTTAATTCATAAATGATATGGTTGTTTAGAATCATTTTCCACAGAAGAAAGAGGGAAGATATTGTAAAAAGGAACTGAGATGACAATATCATTTTGAATATTCATCATTGATGGTGGGAATTGGAACCAAAATGTTTTTATTATAATGGTCCAATTGATGAAGGCTATAAATAGCAGGGGAATCCATGAAAGAGAATAAAAAGAGCTGCAACAAGAGAAACATGACCATAGTGGAACATTTTATAAGGGTACAACCTCCTGCTTTCTATGGATCATATGACCTAGTGGTGGTTGAATGATCGATTAAATAACTTTAATAGATATTTAATTTTCTCTTATTTTCATATTATCAAATGTATATTTTAACTAGTTATCATTTTGAATTTTAAGATGACCAATGTTGTTCAATAATAAATAATATCAAAGGTAGCGAGGATATTGATGCAAGGGAGTGGCATGAATATAAAAATATGTTCCAAGAAAAATAATTTCTTAAGATAGTTAGATATATAAAAGAATTTAAATTACAATAATTGAAGAAAATTGAGGTGGATTAAGTGGCCATGTTTGATGAAAACTTCACCCAATTTTAAATGTAATCACCTAATCTTATTCAGGATCTTATTAGATAAATAAACCATTTTTACTCATGATTAAAGCCAAGATATCAAAGTGAATTTTCATCATGTGAATAACAAATATATGATAAACTTATACGATGTGATGAGAGGGTGGAAATAGAGTTTTCTGACTAATATATGTACCTTGAAAATAAGAAGAATAAGAGGTCTAGATTGAAAGTGATGGGTAAGAATCAGTCATTGAAATCTGAAGGTAAGATAGTTTAGTTTGGAGTTTGTAAAATGTGTGGTAAAAAGAACCTTGGGGAATGTCATACCAAAACAAGGAAGCCTTTTCTATGTTCTATGTTAGGACATATTTTTAATAAAAAAACATTAAAGTGTTTCAAATATGGGGAGATGGGTCGTTATGAAAATAACTACCAAATGAATGATCCGAATGATGGGATGTGGCCAGATTATAAGAAAATATGTTGAGTGAGATCCATTGAAACTATGTTAGTAGATGTCGTTTCATCCAATGAAGTTGTATTTGGTAATTATTTTTTTAATCCTATTTTTCTAAAGTATTGTTTGATACATGGTCAACACTTTCCTTTATCTCAGAGAAACATTCTTGTATACTAGAAATTTCATGTCAATAAATGAGACAAGAAAATATGGTTAAAACATCAAGGAAAATATTATAAAAAAGTCCTTATAATAATCTTTTTGTTATTGATTAAGGGAATAAATTACCTACAAACCTTTTTGTTTTTCCCATATTAGTGTTTTATGTTATTCTAAGTATGGATTGGATTTCTATTTATCATTCTGAGAATGATTTTAGAACTGAATAATTTATTTTATAGAATGAATTTATATTGGTATAAAACAATGAACCCATACAATTGATACAATATTAAAAAGATGAGAAAATATTAAAATATGAATATTAAATTTATATTGGTTATAATATTTAGAATTTGTGTATTATTTAGATTGATGATATGCTAGTGGTAAATCAATACCTTGAGGTTTTCCCTCATGAGTTACCCAATGTTATACCTAATCTAGATGTTTAATTTATAACGGAATTAATTAAAAATGCTAAGAATATTTAAAATCCACCTTATCAAATTCCTCAAGTGGATATTCATGAATTGAAAACACATTTAGGGGAGCTTCTTGATATAGGCTTTATTCATCCATGAAATTCACTATCATGTGCTCTTATTTCGTTTGATAAAAATATTGATGGTTCCATGAGACTCTGCATTGATTATAGATCTTTGAAGAACATTACTATTAAGAATATGTAACATTTTATTCGTCTGGATAACTTGTTTTATTTGATCTAATGAGATTTGTATTTTTTTAATATTGGATTGAGAGCTGGATATAATCACCTGAAGGTAAATGAGCGTGACATTCAAACAAAACGTTTCAAACTAGATACCGGAATTATGATTTATTTGTTATACCCTTTTGTTTAAAAAATTCCCCTCATGTATACAAAGATCTTATAAGTTGAATATTCTATGACTGTTTGGATATGTTTATTGTTTTTTTATAGATTATATTTAGGTATTTTAATATTCATATGAGTATCATGAAATAAATAGAATGAATTTTTAAGAAACTTTCAAAGGAAAGAAGTTATACTAAAAATTTATCAACTGTGGTTTTTGGTAGAAATATATTTATTTTAATGGTAACATTGTAAATAAGGGTGAAATAATAATTTGTCATGGAAATTTTTTTTGATGATCAATGGAAAAATCATTAAAATATTATAGATATTTTCAGTATCCTGGATTAATAGTTTATTACTGATATATTGTTAAATAAGATTCACGGACTTCGATCCCACTAACTAAGTTTACCCAAAAATGGGTTAAATTTATTTGGATATAACAATGTAATGTTTTTTTGGAATAGAATAAGTGATTGGTGATTGCATCAATTTTTAATCGTCCTTCTAGAAATAATTTCATTATCATATATATTGATGTTTCATTAAAAGGAATTGATTATGATTTGTTGTAGATTGACCAGGTAATTTCTTATTCATTTAGAAAAATGAAACATCATAAGTCAAATAATCCCACACAGGATTTGGAATTTTAATATGTGGTTTGTTTTATTAAAAATTTGGAGGCAACATTATATGGATCCAAATATGAAATATATACTGAACCTAAATTTTTGAAGTATCTATTTACTAATAAGGAATTAATGGTGTGATAAAGAAGTTGTCTTGAATTGATAAAGGATTATGATTGCATGATCAATTACCATTATAGAAAATAAATCAATGTGGTATATTCATTGAGTTGAAAATAAAATGCTATATTAACCATGTTATATTTGGAACATGACCACTTGATTGATGATTTTATGAATTTGGGCTTGGAAGTAGTCAATTCTGAGAATTAATCTGTTTTTTTAGGTTCCATGGAAGTCATCTCTATCAAACGTGATAAATAAAGAACCAAAGGAAGACCCATAGTTGCAGAAAAAGGTATAATTGACTAAATATGGTAATTTTACTGAATTTAATCTTGATAAGGATGGTATATTGACATTTGGAAAGAGGTCATGTGTTCACTATGATCCCCAGTATAAGAAAGAATTATTTTGTGAATCTCATAATTCTACATTTTTAATTTATCCTCACAGAACTATGATATACAGAGACCATTGTGAGTGTTACTGGTGGGATGGAATGAAAAGATATATTACAAATTTTACAGTAACAAGTTTGATATGTCATTGGGATAATGTATAATGTGAACCACCAATGGGTATAATTCATTCTTTGCTAGTGCCAGAGTAGAAAGGGGAAAATGAATCCATGGACTTTAGGGAGGGAATAATAAAGACTTATTATGGTAAAAAATGAATTCTGTTTTTATTGACCAACTTACTAAATATGCACATTTTGTTATTTGAGATACTACATCTTTGGATAATATTTTTCCAATGTACTACAATGATATTGTTAGGTTACATGGAGTTCCATTTTCTATTTTATTTGACCAAGATCTCATGTTCAATTCTATCTTTAGAAAAGGCCTTCATAATTCATCGATCACAAAATTAAATTATATCACTTATTTTCATCATCAATTTGATGGAAAACATAAGATATAATTTCAGACACAAGAGGACATGCTTTTTGTATTTCAATGAACTACCTAGGATGTTTGGATCATCATCCTTCATTAGTAGATTTTTCTTATTAAAACAGTTTTTAGTTTACTATATAGATGGTACCTTTTGAGGAATAATATTGGAGGTGGTATCAGACTATTGTTTTATTGGATGAAATAATGGAAAGAAAGTTGTTGGGACCAAAATTAGTAGTGGAAGAGGCTGAAAAAATGAAGATGATCTAGTAACACATTATGATAGTACAAACCATGCAAAAAATTTATACAGATAATAGAAGTAAAGACTTTTCTTTTGAGGTCGGTGATAATGTTTTTCTTAGAATCTCACCATGTAAAATTGAAATGCATTTTGGTAATAAATGGAATCTTTATCTATTGTCCATTGGACCTTATGAATTCCTTGAGAATGTTGGACCAATTATCTACTTTGTATCATTTCCGTGGAGTTTCTCTCAGGTACACAATGGTTTTCATGTTTTGTTGTAGAGAAGTTGTGTGCAAGATACATCTCATGTCATCATCCTAGAATAAGTTCAGCTGGAAGAGAACCTTTCTTATGAGGAAATTCATCTGCATATTATTTATTGTAGAGAAATTATATTGTGTAATAAATTCATTCACAAGTTTATGAATTTTTGGAGAAACAACATGGTTAAAGAAGCAACATTATAATATGAAACTATTGTGAGGGAAAAGTATCCCCACTAATTTAATAAGTAAATTAAAATAAATTGGAATCAATTTCCATAAGGTGGGTATAATTTATCATTGAAAGTATATTAAAATAAATTTAATATAGAATGAAATGAATGAAACACCAAGTCCCTGAGAAATAACACATTGCTCTTTGGAGATAGTAATAAACTTGACATAGAACATTATTTTTCCACTTCTACTATTCTAATTTTGGAAAAAAGACATACACAGATGATATTTGTAAGATATTTAGATTCTGATATGATATAATTAATTATTTATGAATAGTAAATTTACCCATATAATTAGTCACTTGATCCTTATGAATAGTATTATGAACAAATGAATAGTGACATCACCAATGAATGTATAAATAATATTTAGTCATCTTATAAGTGAAAATATGGTCATGGTATTAGTGTTGGTATTTTTGTATGTCATGAATATTTAATTAAAATTTTATGATTAATTTATTAATTAAAAAAAATTATTTTCCTAAAATTTAATTATATATTATTATATTATTTTATTGTGGTTATAAGATAATTTTATGAGACCTTGATTTGTTTCTCAGGGTGTTAAAAACACAGTTATAGTTTTTTAAATTAAACATTTTTGAATAAATTATGATTATATTTATTATTTAAAATTATAAATTTTATAAAATTATTTTGATAAAATGGTGTTCGTTTTTGAATTCTATATGTAAAAATGGATGGAGTAATTTTTTGTGTTTTTATGAAATATTGGGATTTTTGGTGAACAATGAAATGTTATAATTTACCAAATAAGCTAAATACACGATGTATTGAGTCACAGATAGTGTTATACTAAGGTAATCACCCTTTGTTGAACTAACATAAATTAATGACTATTATGGGTCCCAAGAACCAATACTATTTCTTATTTTGAGAAAAATAATAAAATAATTATTAAAATAATGGAAAAATCCCCCTCTCCTCTACTTTGAATACCACTCCACACCACCTCTTCATGTTACACCTCTCATGGTTTGAGAATTATCTAAATTATACCCAATACCCTTAGCATGTCTCTTCTACACTTCTTTATAACTTGATACCTCACGAAAATGCCAAAACCAAAGGCCTTATGGAGGATCTCAAGGCGAATAGATCAAGAGGTAAAGATCGCCATTCATTTTCTTTTATTTTCATTTCAATTAATTATCTTTTCTAATACTATATTTACCCCCCCTTGTCCAAGAGTCATGATAAATCTAGTATCAATATATAATGGACTATTATCATGATTATAAAATATCATCATCATATTTCTTCTCCTCTACATCTTATTCTAAAAATAAAAACATCATAAATAATGTGTCTAATTACCAACATTGTGGAGCATGTTATTTAAATTTCCATTACATCATTCATGGTTGTTCATAAAATCATTTAAAAGCATAAAAAATTGTAATTTTAATGATATAACATCTTTTATGTTATGTAATTATCCAATATACAAATATTAATTTATATAACAAATCTAATTCATGATAATTTACGAACAACCAGAATGATCTAAACAAACATCATTAATGGTTCATCTAATGAATATCCATCATATTTGAAAATAAATATTTATTGTATCATTTAATATTCTAGAAACCTATTAATACAATTCCATTCAACATCTCGAGTTTCACTTCCATTGGAAAATAATTACTTTATGAACTGACCATGGTAATCATGTAATGAATGCACCCGAGACAAAGAAAATTACAAAATAATATTAATAAATTGATTGAATAATGTTATAAATTAATTATACATTACATTATAAAAAATATTTTTTTTAAATATTAATAAAACTATTTTAACAATTATATAGTTGGTTTAGTCACTTTTGATATAAGATTAGCGTGAGGTAAGGTAATTCATAACCCAATTTTCATTATTTAGGTTAACCTTATACTTCTTTGATTTTTTCAAGATAAGATTGTTTTTGGAATTAATTTTTAATATATTATTTTTTAATAATAAAGATTTATAGTGAGTATATAAATACCTTTAATTTTAGTAATTCTCACTTCATTGATACAGTATTTAAAAAGGGATCATCTTTGAAAAATCCACTTTCAAATTTATATTTTTACAAAATTCAAAAAAAATGTTTTTATTATATAATTCATGTTTTATGATTATTGTACGATTCTAGTGAAAATTTTATGATGAAGTGTGGGACCTATATCTACCTCCAATTCATTGAGTATATTTATGTTGGAGGTTGTTTGTATGTTCACTCCAAGTGTAACTACGTTGATTACACTATAAGGCAGCCATGAAGGTTATTTTGTCTGGTAGCCATGAGGGTTAGAAATCATAAGGTGATTGTGATGGTTACAATAATATTTAAGTAATTACCCCTAGTAAACTGTATGGAATTATTTTTATTTTCTATGATTTATAGAAATATCATGTTTTGACAATGTATGTATATGATACATTATGGGTGAGAATTATATCGTTGTGGAAATTATTTCATATATTTAAAAGTGTTCTTGTGCTAATAGTTTATCTCCTTTTTTATGACCCTTACTGAACTTTTTATGATTACCATAGGTTTTAATTTTTTTCACTGGGTTTAAGGAAAGGTAAGAGAAAATGAGACTCCAAGATGAATGTTGTAATGACTTACAATTAAAATATTTCATGTTTTTAGAAAAAACAATTGTATTATGGATGAAATGGATATCGTATTTATAATACCCAATTAGTATGCTAGTTGGTTGATATGTATGAATTATTTCCTATCTTTCTAAAACTAAAAAATAGAAAAGAATTGAGGGAATATACCTAATAGAATTCTTATTGAATTTACTATAATACATAATTTTTTAGGAACATGTACTAATACTCATCTATTAAAACATAGAATAAGTATACATACTCCTTTACATGGATGAACTTATAGTCTGTAAAAGGATATCCCCAAAAACCAATAATAGAACCATCTGAAAGTAGAGAGAAAATATTTATGTGTTAATCTACCTATTATGAAAGTGGATAGAAAATATTTATGTGTGAATTGTGAACCATAAAATATAATAGTTTCCTATTGGGTATTCATGATGTTTACCATATTTTCAATCCACGAGTCTTCCCCATAGTGTTTGGACTTTGATGACTTTTCATGTGTGCTTAGCACTCTATCCGTGCTTTTTGTCTTGAATAATTCTAACTTTGATGACTCTTTCCTATTCTATCCATTTCACATTTGAAAAAGACACCTATGGATGTTTCTCACCTAGCTAATAATCCAAAAAAAGAAACACATATGTTCCCAATATTATTGATAACAACATTTTGTTCCTTGTGTACTGCTATTTTGTGTATGGGGATTGACATGAGGAAGCTATTAATGAGAATTATGTGGAAAAAAGGATGATTAACCATTTTTCATGTTACAAATAAGATATATGACTTTTTTATAAACTGTATTGAAGTGGTGGAGCCGATCCCTTGTCGATTATATTGGGATGCAAAGGTAATCAATTAGGACGATCTGCCTTCTTCCACCTAGGTATCTACCAAAGGGAGATATCCCTAATATATGTTCACCATGTTAAGGGATAAATTCAAATATTCACTTAACTAGATACTTTCCCGTTTTATTATTATTACTACTTGATAATATTGTCAATACAATGAATTGATCATATTCTTCCATTAAATTAAATAATTGTATGATTAAGAGACATTATGTGAGATATTCCATTGTTGTTCATCCCACATCGATAGAGACATATGACCACTTCCAATAAGGTTTTGTTGATGAGTTAATTAATGGAGTCTTACATCATTATGAAGAGGCTAGTATATAATGGATCTCCCTGCCCAAGCTTCAAACATCATAGAAGAATCCACTATTGTTCCCTATGAAAGAAACGATGTGGCAATATGAGATAATGAACCTATATAAAATATTAGTGAACCATGGGTAAAATTCCATGCATGAAAAAAGAATAAGAATGATGTTACACAATATTATATCACAAGATCTATCCAACCTATTTGAATTCCTTCCATCAGACTAATTTCAAATCACATCCATATTTCTATTACTTTGAATATTTTCATACACCCTTTGATGTTTTTAAAACATTTTATAAATGTTTTCTTACCTTTATTAATATGAAATTTTAGATATGTAATTTTATTCTAAATTATTTTATAATCCCTAACCATTGGATGAATCTTAGTTTCACACATCATAAGAGTACCAATAAATTCCATCATCACTTATTTTTTTACATGAGTCAACTATATATGTACTCATCGTTAAACATTACATAATATTGAGATTATTCATGAATATAATTTCTTTCACAATGTTTATTTCTTCATGTTTAGTGTTTTATAGAATTAGTCCATCATTAATACATAACATGCCATAAAAAATAATCTCTTTAACATAACTCATAAATTTTTATGATTTTCGAAACATTTCATAGCAATAATAAATAAAAAATTTAATTTTTGGAATAAATATCATACATACAATGTATCTTTCATATCTACAAAGGGATTAACCTTCATGGTAACATCTCGAATACCCATCATAGATTCCATAAATCTATGAGGGGAAACCCAACCATTTAACAATATTTCATTAACCAATGAATTGGAGATCTATTACGTGCTCAACAGCCCTTATTTTATCATAGATCCAACTGTTTACATAATCAATTCCCAATAACCAAAATATTATAAGAACACATAACTCATGCATAATGGAAAATCACATTTCCACATTGCAATCATAAGATATAATTTCAAGATATTAACAGAATCAATACTTTATCAAAACCATTTTCAAAAAATATACATATTAAAAGGTGTTTTGGTATTTAAAATCATTAAAAATTATAAAGAAAGAAAAATATCAAACAGTAGCAAGAGTGGCAAATAAGTCATTGTCACTGTATATGTTAAAAAACATTGGTTTTGTCATTTTGTATGAAAAGTCAAATACTTCATACAAAAAGATTCCTTTTAAAAATAATTGAATGAAATTAAATATAGTAATAAAATATAATAAATTAAAAATTCAATCGACGCATAAGTGTTGAACAATATAATCAAGATGTATAAATTTATCCCTGTAAATGGAAATTGGGATAATAATTTCCCTTTTTGTGAGTCTGAATCTTCCGGTAAGATCATTTTATTCATGAATAATAAACATAGAATAATTTAAAAATTATTGAGAACATTTATCATGTTAATTAATTATTTATATCACTTATTACTATGTTATATAATTTTCAGAATAAGTTAAGTTCGTATTAGATGTCTTGTGGATATTCTGTACTTGATTCGAAAATGAACATAGTATGATGTCAATAGTCCATGTAGCCATAAGTCCATTACATACAGAATATAATACCTGATATAAATATCTTATATATTTATTTTAGAATTATTTATAATAATATTTTACGAAAAACCAAAAACACTATACATGGAGATAGTGGCCAATAGAATCGCATTAATGCTATTTTCATTTTTTTCATGTCGTATTGAAAGAGTGAAATTTGAAAAAATATATATAAATATGAATACATATATAATATCATTATAGTGGAATTAATATGTTATTTACATCATATATTTCTACTAGAAAAATAATTAATTCATTCTATGTGATGTTTGAATGAATCACATCATTTAAAGGTGGCGGTAGTCCACATGCCCCCAGACAAAGTTATTGTATGACCACGATATTGATAAAATGAAGGAATGTTTAATATAACATATCAAAAATAAAAAATAGGTTATAATATAAATTTTAAAATATAATTTGACTATAATAATGTTTTTATGACCATCCATGATGGTGTTAATGGAAAAAGAACAAAAAACATTATTCATTGAGACGATTAGCGGGCATAACATGTACCCAAATTTCATTTATTTGAATAAGAGGAGGTGAGAAATGAAATGGATATGGGATATTACATCAAAAACATAAAACATGATAATATAAATGGTTCTTTTGTAATCATGCATTTATTTATGATGTAGGATTGTTGAATGTATAAAAATAAATAAATAAAGATAGGTAATTTGAGAAAACTACCTCCTGAATGCCCCTATAAAAGCCCCTGAGGACCATTGATTTGGTATTTGGGTGATACCAACAGTACATGGACTTAGAGAGAGAATGTAGGAGAGGTTTGGTCAGATATTTGAGTTGATAAAAGTCTTTTTAGGATGAAATACAGTGGTGAAGAGGTGATATTTATAAATTAGGGGAGGTGTGTTCAAGTGAAGAATTTTTTGATTATTTTATATTAAAATACAACCATCTAGAGGTCGTGTTAAATTCAAAGACAATGTCTTGTAATAAATGTTTTATAGTATATTTATGATAGTTTAATTCTTCAACTAACCATTAAATGTGTTTATTTTTATGCATGTTTTTCTTTTAACTCTTAACTCTATCCCATGTCAAATTTTTACTTTTACTACTGTAAATAACATTTTTACCATGGTTTAGTTTTTATAAATAAAATTGAAATTGACATTTCATAATAATTGGTAACATTTGATTCCAAATTTGGGAACCATTTTATCTAATTAAATTGAATGTATTGGAAAAAAATTATTTAAACTTAATTTCATAATCAAAACTAAAATGTGGAATTTTAAAGTGAAATGTTTAAATGTTGGAATTTTTTTTATATCTAATTTAGAATTGAATGTGATTAAAATTACCGAAATTGGATTAAATAATACAAAATATTATAAATATTCATTAAAATCAATTGAAAGTAAAATCTATCAATATAAAAAATTTAGACAAAAAATAGTTTTGAAATTAAATGCAGTATTTTACACTATTCACTAAAATATAATGTTATCATAAAAATATAAAACATTTATCCAAACTAAATTTTATATCCCTATTATATAATAATAAGGTTATGTTTGTTAAATATATCATATAAATGTCCCAAAAAATATATTTAAAATGTGTTCACCATCAAAAAGTGGTAAGACCACCATTTAAAAATATTAGATCTTTTATGCATAAAATTGGATTTATTTTTATTTTAGGTCCCTTAAATTTACTAGAAGAGACTAAAAACATTTAATAACATGTGTAAACATAATGTAGATATTTCTATTTATTCCCTCCAATAAAATTACTATGCCTTAACTATCATTTTAAATAATATATCGATAATGTAATTTTTTTTGTATAACTTAGATTTGTTCGCAACATAAGATTTCAATGAATCCTGTTGTGGTGTGTCGAGTATGCTATTGAAAATTGCATCTATATTAATTTATAATTAATATCTAATTCATCAATATTAATATATATGAAAATTTATTATTCTATTATTACTTATGATGTAACATTCATCCATCCTTTATGAAATTTCATCCTTGTAATTTATATTTACTTATCAATTAAGTGGTGGTATTTGTCCATCATATAATTTTTAGATTCCCATGGAGCCTCTTCAACAATATGGGGTTTCCAGAAACCCTGAACCGGATGAATCACCTTATTTTTATATACATTCTTTAAGTAGTTAAGAATCTGGACTATATATTCCTCAAAAGAAAGATACTCTTCTGATTGAACGACCTATGAAATCAAAACAAGAGATCTATCCAACATATATTTGCTAACATTAAAAAATGTCAATTTTTTTTACCTACAATAAAACAAGAGGTTTATACACATAGTTGTAAACTAAAAAATATTTCTCTTGGACTTCATATGTTCCAATGAACCAAGGACTCAGTTTCCCCTTCTTACCAAAATATATCACACCTTCCCAATTGGAAACATGGAGAAATACATGATCACCTACCAAAAACAAAAGATCATTCCTCCATAAATATGCATAACATTTTGGCCTACTCTATGCTATTCGCATATACTTCATGATCAACTAAACTTTTTTTCCATCTCTTCTACCATTTCTGGTCCCATAATCTTCGTTTCACCTACTTCATACCCACATGGTAGAGTTATACAGCACCTTCCATATGTTTACTCAAATAGTTCCCTCTATATACTGAAATGAAAATTATTATTATAAGAAAACTCATCCAAAGAAAGATGTGGATAAAAACTTCCTTGGTAATCTATTGAACATGCTCATATCATATCATCCAATGTATGAATTGTTCATTCTGACTTCCCATATAATTAAGGATGAAAATCTATATTGAAATTTAATTCATTATACTACAACATATGAATGTATTTCCAAAATTTAGAAGTTAACCTAGGATCACAATCAGATAAATTAGAGAGAGGAACTCCATGTAACAAGAATATATTTTTTAAGACCTAGATGATAATAATTATCTAGAGATACTGTATCTTGAATAGGAATAAAATAAGAATATTTATTTAATCAATCAATAATAACCCAGATCATATTATTCCCTTGAGACGTCATTGGTAACCCCTATATGAAATCTGTAGATATATTATCCCATTTCCACTCTATCACTAGAATAACTTGAAGCATCCACTTTTAAAAAAAATCATTTTTCTTCCACCTTCTGAAAAGTCAAGCACTTCATAGTAAAGTCAGGAATTTCTCTTTTCATCCTATTCTATTAGGAATAAACTCAACAGTGTATGTACATCTTTGACCCGCCATGTTGATTTCAGTAACACGTAAAACAAAATAGATGAATGTATCACACCAATTACATCCATGCAAATGTTCATCAAATAATTAATCAAAGGGACACATTTAAAATATATCAGGGTTAATGTATAATTACTTTTCTAACTCTACACAACAACCAATTTATTGGTTTTTACAGGATGGAAAGGAATCATTCTATAATAATTTTTGATTAGTTCCTTCCATCTTATTGGTATCATGTTGAATTATTTATTTGTGATATATACTTCAAAACGTTTTTGGTTAGTATTCATTTCACCTTATACTCTATACAAATGATGCCACAAAATTTTTAATGAAAAAAAACAATAAAGATAACTCCAAATAATTCGTAGGACAATAAAACTCCTGAGTTTTCAACTAATGTGAAGAAAAAGAAGTTAAATGATTATTATGAATTAAGATACGACAAAGTCCATTCAATGAAGCATAACTATAGATAATTAATATACCATTTCTAGAAGGTAGTTCCAAAACTGGATCATTCACCAATCATATTTTCAATTCCTAAAAAAAATCATCACATTGTGTTATCCAGATGAACATTACACCCTTTTCAGATAACATAGTCAGTGGTCTAGATAAATGTGAAAAAAATTCAACAAAATTCTATAAATTCCATATTAAAACAAGAATATTACGAATCTCGATTGTATTTGTGGTTCTTGGACAATATTCTACAACTTTTGTTTTTTAACGATAATTAGATATTCCATCATTAAGAATAATGTGACCAATGATTGAAAACATTTTTAACGAATACCCATACATTCTAAAATTCCCATATATTTCATTTTCCATTAACGTTTGAAAAATAACCCTTATATAAATTTCACTATCCTCCTTAATTTTTTAATATATGAAAATTTCATCAAAAAAAAAACCTCAAAATTATCCACGAAATCAAAAAATATTATATTCTTAATATCAATGAATACTATTACTGTATTAGTTACCCCAAATAGAATAACAACAAATTCATAATATCCATATCTAATACTAAACATGGTCTTTAGAATTTCTGCTTCTTTAACTTTAAATTGATGGTACATTGACCTCATCTCAACATTCAGTGAATATTGTACTCCCTGGAGAAGATAAAAAAATCATCAATATTAGTCAATTGATACTCTTTCTTAATCGTTATGTTACTAATGGTTCTCTAATAAATGAAAAGTCTCACATATCCATATTTCTTTTTAACAAACAAGACAAGACAACCCCATATTGATGTGGTAGGCCAATGGAACCATTATCTAGTAAATTGTGAAATAGATTCTTCAACTCTAAAATCTCAATATGAGCAATTCTGTAAGGGGTTTTGAAATTTTCTTAGCGTCAGAAACTATGTCGATAATAAATTATACTTCTCATTTAGTCCTAATACTAGACAACTCATCCTAAAAAACATTAAGATACCCATTTACCAATGACAAAACATTAATATGAATAGTAATTTAGTTTTTATAATGATGTGTAATGTATAATTTATTTCCATATTTTAATAGTTTTTCAACATAATATAATCTTATCAACAGTAAGGGCTCATTCTTGTTCCTAATTTTAATGTATTTCCCAAATGAAACTTCTTTATCTCTATAGTCATTCTTAGAATTGTAAATATAAATCCAATCCATACCCAAAATTACATCAAATTCTAAACTATTAAATACTATAAGGTATGTTGTAAAGATCCTATAACACCCCAAGCTTCCATGGTACGCTCCTCTTTGAAAAATGCAGTTGCGTGTGTTGTACGCAACTGCGAGTTCTAACACACACCACAACCAATCAAACTAGACGTTATGTAAAGTAATACCCACTTTTTGAAATTTTATATATTGTATATTTCAAAATGGACTTCTTTTTTGGATTCATAATATAAAAGTTAGCTTATGGTGTTGTTTTGGTACTTTTCCGATAACTTTCTTATTTTGAGGAATAGTGAAAATTACTAAATATTAATTAAAAACAACTTTTTTAATCGAAATAATTAAAAGTGATAAATTATGAATTTGAGTGATTTTAGAGTATAATTATATTATATTTTTAACATTTAATATAATTTTGGTCATTGGACAAAATTTCACATTTAAACTGGACATAAGAAAATGCTAATCTTTTGATAATTATTACCTCTTAAAAACACGCTTTTTGTTTTAACAACAGGAATTAACTTTAAATTAATTTCTTCCACTTTTGTGTCTTTAAAATTTAATAATTTATTCCATATTTAGAATCATGAGTTCAAAATTTTGTAAATAGGTATCTTTTATTTTTGTACATTTTAAATAATTATTTCGGTAAATATTTTATTTACCATTATTAAAGGGTAAATCCGGTAAATAAGGGTAAACAAATAATATTATAATAATATTAAATTACCCTAAAACGAGCCCTAACCCTATTTGGTGATACATGTCCGACCATGGTCATATTTAGGTCGATTTAGGGACCCCATGGATCCATTTGTAAGTGATAATGACACGTTATATTAATTAAGTTAAAGTATATGCAAAAATGACATAAGCATATAAAGTTTACAAAAACTATTTTCAAATAGGGTTATATATGTTATATTTTTTACTATAAATATTAATTATAAAGATAAAAAAGATTTAATACGTAATGGTGTTCTATTTATTTTTTTTATATATTGAATTATTAAATTTATTTATCACACAATAATAATGTAGTATTTTCCCTATAAATGAAAGATCAAATAATTGGTATCATAAATGTTAAAATAAATATAAATTTAAATTTTCGTTGACATAAACGAATTCTAATGGTTAATATGATATTTTAAAATTGCTTAAATGAATTTGGTTCGAATTAATAAAGTTGTTAATAATTTTAAAAATTCAATTATTGAATGGTTTCAAAATTGATATAAATGAGTTTTTAAAACAAATATTAAATTATTAATTTATATTCTATTCCTAAAAATATTCGGTTTGGACCAAATACTTATATCATAATAGGTGTATCATTAATGGACCACTTGGGGGTCTCTTGGATGTATATATTATGTTTATTAACTATATAATATAAAAATACAAAGTGACATTGTAAATGTGAAGCTAATTAACTAAGAGTTAAAACTAAAAGATAAGGATAATATTGTGACCCAAACATATATAAAACCTATTTTTTGAGTGTATTTAGACCTATTCCCAACTTAGACATTAAATAATCAACTTTTTAGCCAATTGAAACCGAATATTAATTTATTTTAAAATAATATTTCTAACTTTCCTAAGGTCCCACTCACCCCTCTTATAAAAGGGCACTCACCCTTATCTCATATTCATACCATCAAAGCCTTTTGGATCTTAAAAACCCTACCCAAATATTCTCTCAACTTCCCTCACTTCATCCTAGAGGCCTTATTTTGATCATAAAGCCATCCTATGGAGCCATTTTGATCAAATCAAAAGGAAGAACCAAAAGAAATGGAAATGTTTTCACCACCCTCTTTCAAGTTCTTTTCTTCTTCAACTTCTTCTTTGTTTGTTATCTCCATTCTAAAATAATAAATCCATTACCTTCTATATAATGTTATGTTATTATAAATGTGGAATAACTTTATTCATTATTCTATCCATCTTATGAATGATAATGTCCCCATGCATGCATACGTACGGCTTACCGTCTCCACGTCGTGGTGTATTTTGTTATTCAACACTATGTTATTTGGATGGATATAATGTTGAGTAAAATGTATATATAAAATTAAAATATTATGCTAATGTCTCTGTAAAATTAATATACCATCCAATTCCACAACATCCGAGGAAATGATATTGTTTCTCGTGCGTACGTATGGATTACCGTATCCACGACGCGATGAGATTCATTTCCATGTTCATCGTTCATCGACAATTATAAATATATATATATTACTAATAAGTATGTAATATATGAAATAATAATTATACTGGATATATATAAAAATATATATATATATATGTAATTACATATATCTTATTCATTTAATTCCGTTGAACACGATATGAAAACGGAAACAGCGTTTATGCCTACGTACGGACTACCGTCTCCATAAATAGTGTTTTTCATTTCATATATATGTCTATTATAAATATTTATATTATAAATATATATGATATATAAATGATGTTTTTTATTTTGTATTTATTTAAATCTTGGTCTATGTGACATAATAAATAGTAACATGTTAAAACACTTACGATAAAGAAAGCGATTATTACCCTACATGTTAATTTAACATGAAACTATTATTAAATGGGTAGTATAAAGTCATAAATGAATAAATTATGATATAATAAATATTAATATGGTTCTTGTATAATTTAATAACATACTACAGTCTTCATATAGGAGGTTAAACGTACCCTCGACTAAAGGAACGTTCAAGGTAAGGGGTTTTCATCTCACGCCTTATTCCTGTGAGATTCATGCCATATTGCCACTATTCCCTTTTGTGGGGTGTATGTACTAACCATAATTGTATTATTTTTGTAATAAACATTAATTTATGTGTATTTACATAATCATTGTATGATACTTCTTTCTTGGGGTGTATGTTTCGTACGTTACCAAATTAGTAAGGGTTAATTCCTCAATCTCATTATTATCCGAGATTGTTTATGTTTAAGTATTACTGGGACATTTTTATCATCCATGTCCATTTTTCATAAAAATGATTTCAAACTTAATATTTTAAGGATTTGGGAAAGGTACCCTTTATCATGATCAGAATTTTAAATGATTTAATGATTTATCTTTCTAAATATTTTTAATTAATGTTCATGTTTTCAAAATGATTATAAGGATTTATTTATATGGACATGAATGATTTGAAATGATAATTCTTTTCAAAAGATTCAAAGTGATATGGGACACTTTGATTAAAAAATTACATTTAATTTACTTCCTTTATAAATGTGTGACTTTTAAATGATTTTACAAAAAGGATATTTCTCTCAAAAAATTTTACTCATCATTTTCAACTATGTCAGCATCCTTTACTGGATATTATTTTTGATTGATGTTGATTTATTATGATACAAATATTCCATATTATATTGAAGGTTTTGTGATATTTTTGACTATGGATGTGTTATTTTTATACCATTCATGGTTTATGGGTAAATTATTGAAATTTTGTATGTGAGTTTTAATATGAATGTTTTTGTTATGTTTAATCCTTTTCATATGAGGAATGCATTGGACTTAATAAGTGGTAGGTGGAACCCACTATAGCTCCTCGATGCATCAATATGTCTCATGAGACAAAATAGTGTCTTGGCACAAGGCCTTGACAAAATCTTTTATGTAGTCTTAGCACAAGGCCTTGACTATGTGGTTATGATAGTCTGACATTATGCATTTCATCGTAATGAAAGTGGTTAGTGATATTGCATGTGGTTATTCAAATAGTAGAATATCCATGTGAATAAGTAAATGAAATTATTTCATTTTATTTTTTCTATATTATGTTGAAGTTCATGTTTAAAAAGATTTTGTTTTAGTTATATGTTTCCTTAAATGTTTATGATTATTTATGAATGTTTCTGTTGTATTGCTTACCCTTAATGGGCATTTGAGCTCACCCCTTTCTATGTTTTATTTTTCCCAGGATTCCAAGAAGTGTATTGTGATTGATATGCAGGGTTAATCCAAGGGAATAATGGCATTTATAAAGGATTATTTATTTTGTTTTGTATATATTAAAGTCTAATGTAACATTCATGTATGTAATATATTTTCCAACACTACTAAACTGATCGGTCCTTCGGAACTTGATTCCTTGTAATCATGCCAATGTATTAAAATAATTCACTGACTCTAGATAACAGGGGATGGGGCATTACCATTAGTATCATAGGAGGTTTAGAAATTACCTTGGAAACTTTATTTAGATAAACTCTGATTAGATCACATAGCCCTAAGATAGAATTTGAGGATTCGTATAGAATAACTTCCAAGAATTTTGTTATTGTAGAGATTTTGTGAGTTTTCCAAGAAATAAATCCATATTTGGATACGAGCAGGTAGAGGCGGCTCTGGCATAGATGTACCTAGGGGTAAAACCCAAACACAATGCTTTGAGCTAGACTCAAACAGGAACTGGTGCCCGAAAACGGGCCTTGAGATACTCTAGGTTACGACACTCCCGGGGGATATGCTTAGGATAATTCTCATTTTCATTAAAAACCATTATGAAGGGTTTATGAGTATATACTTCTTCAAAGAAGACATTTTTATGATTTTGGATTATAACCATAAACTATTTAATTTATTTGATGTGTTTTACAAGTTTGAGATAAGGTATTTCTCTTTATAATATAATCTAGTGTATGCCATTGTTTAGAAATGGTGCCCAGTAGATGGAATGAGAACTCCAACAATACTCATGATCCAAAGAGTATGAAGGATCATATATTTCATGGTATTAATCCATAATTTAGAAGGGAAATAATCTCCCACATATTATCATCATATGATGAAATAGTATCATGTGTTGATAAGATATGTAAAGAGTTCTCGGAGTCCTATGGATTCGAAGGGAAGCCAGATAAGAAAAGGATGGTAGGGAGAAGGACAAAAAAAGGAAGAAGGTAAAGAAGGATTTTCCCATATGTGATAACTATGCAAAGAATCACCATGGAAAATGATTGAAGATAATGGGAGTATGTTATAAGTGTAGAGAAAAAGGACACCACATTCATGATTGCGAGGGTAAGAAAAAGGTTTCAAATGTACAATGCTTCATCTGCAATGTGTGGGAAGACTACGTGAATCAATGTTCAAATCATCAAAGTATGCCCCAAATGATGCTATTAGATAATAATAAAGCTATGATACTACCACATATGAAGAGGAATGACCAGTGTTCCTAGGTTGTTATTAAAGTATTATTTCATTTGAGTGTTGTATCAACAATGTACTAGTTATATGAATTATGGAGATAAATAAGGATTTTACTATAGTACTATTTCATTGAGGATTTGAGATTATATGGAACTATGAAAAGTGACTAAACTACATGTTAAACATTTTTTTAAAAAATACATGGTTGAAGGAACGATAATCTTGAATATGGTCTTGATATTGAGGTAGTAATTTTGGAATAAGAGATGGTTGATTTGGATAAATTATATTGGATATTCTTGACTTTCTTAGAATTGGTTAATAATTTTTATATTTCACTAATGTAGGAATATTCAAAAAATTTGGATATAAGGAATATATGCAGTATTCTATAAGGAATGAGGGAGCATGGATGTAATCAATAATGGTTTTATAGTAATTCAGGATGTTACCATGTTTTAAAATAATACATGATGAAGGTGTTCACATGTTATTACATGGTAAAAATAATATTCATTGTGATTAAAATCCTTATAAATTTTGCACTGTGAGTTTGGATAGAAGTATTTTGGATAAGTCTAATGGTTGGAAGGAATTATGTTTGAAAGGTTATTTTTGGATTTTTATAAAAGGACAACTCTACGAACATGCGACAACTCGTCGCGTCGAACAAAGCAGTTGGAATCAAACCCACAACCACAGTGTGATTGGGATTTATCACCGACAACTGCACTACGTGAAGTTCCTAGATGGTATAATGTAGTTTCTTTTTTATAAAGTGTTTGATATGTGAATTATAAATTCATTATATTTGGAACCCTATTCGATTAATTTTGAGTTGTATTATATTTTTGAGTGAAGGATGAGTTTGTGGTAGAAATTTATTAATGGATAAAACTATAATTGTAAAGTAAGTATATCTCCTTATTATCTTATCCAATCTCATAAATAAATTACCCAACATTACAAAGAGGAACTTAGAACAATAACATTGTCCTAGATGGTACCATAGATGATCACAAATTTATGGATTTGTGACTGTTTCCCTTTTCATAGCCATGTTCTCTACCACTCAACATTAGATATTGATGGTTAGATTTCACTTCCATATCCATGTTTTCTAACATGGAACCCTAGTATGTGTTATTTTCAGTCACCTTCATACTTACCACTCTTTATTTTAAATAGAGGCCTCATTAATCATTTTGTGGATATGGGATTTAAACTACGATATTTTGAAATATCAACCCCAAGTTTCCAATACCGAGCATATATTGCGAGGATGAAATTTATTGAAGGATGGGAGAATGTGACACTCCATGCTTCCACGGTACGCTTATCTTTGAATAATGCAGTAGCGTGTGTTGTACGCAACTTCAAGATCTAACACACACCACAACCAATGAAACTAGTAGTTATGAAAATTAATACCCACTTTTTGAAATTTTATACATTTTATCATTAATAATGGACTTCATTTTTTTATTCAGAATTATTAACTTAGCTTAGGGTGATGTTTTGGTACTTTTCGGATAACTTTCATATTTTAATGAATAGTGAAAATTACTAACTTTTAATTAAAAACATATTTTTTAATCGAAATAATTAATAGTGATAAATTATGAATTTGAGTGATGTTAGAGTATAATTAGATTATATTTTTACCATTTAATCCAATATTGGTCATTGGAAAAAATTTCACATTTAAACTGGACATAAGCAAGTGCCAATCTTTTGATAGTTTTTATCTCATAAAAACATGCTTTTTGTTTTATCAACACGAATAAATGTTAAATTAATAACTGCTACTTCTGTGTTTTGAATTCAGAAAAATGGATTCCATATTTAGAATCAAGAGGTAAAAATTGTGTAAATAGGTAACTTTTATTTTTAGACATTTTGAATATTTATTTCGGTAAATATTTTATTTACCATGGTTAAAGGGTAAATCCGGTAAATAAGTGTAAGAAAATAATATTATAATAATAATATATCACCCAAAAACGTGTCCTAAACCCTATTGGTTGATACCTATCCGACCATGGGCATCATTGGGTTGATTTTGGAACCCCATGGATCGACTTGTATGTGATAATGACACTTTATATTAATTAAGTTAAAGTAAATACAAAAATGACAAAAGCATATATCTTTTAGAAAAACAATTTTTACACAGGGATATATATGTTATATTTTGGACTATAAATATTCATTAAAAATATAAAAAGATTTCCTACATAACGGTATTTTATTTATAATTTTTATACATTGAATTATTAAATTTATTTATGACACAATAATAATGCAGTATATGTTTATTAATGAAATAATGAAATAATTGGTATCATAAAGGTTAAAATAAATATAATTTTAAATTTTTGATGACAACCACGAATTGTATTGGTTAATATGACATGTTTGGATTGGTTAAATGAATTTTGTTAGAATTAATAATGTTTTTATGACTTTAACAAAAATCAATTATTGAATGGTGTCAAAATTGACATAAATGAGTTTTTAAAACAAATATTATATTATTAATTGATATTCTATTCCTAAAAATCTAAGGTTCAGACAAAACTCTTATATCATGATAGTTTTATCATTAATAGACCACTTGTGGGTCTTCTGGATGTTTATAGTATGTTTATTAACTATATAATATAAAAATACAATGTGACATGGTAAATATCAAACTAATTAACTAGGAGTTGAAACTAAAAGATAAGGTAAATATAGTGACACAAACCTATATAAAACCTATTGATTTAGAGGTTTTAGACCTATCCCAACCTTCACCTCTAAATAATCCACATTTGAGCCATTATAAACCGAATATTAATTTATTATAAAATAATATTTCTTGCTTTCCTAAGGTGCCCATGACCTCTCTTATAAAAGGGAACTCCCCCTTATCTCAAATTCATACCATCAAAGCCTTTTGTCTTGGCCAACCCCTGCCAAAATATTCTCTCAACTTCCCTAACATCAACCTAGAGGCCTTAGTTTGACCAGAAATCCAACCTAAGGAGCCCTTTTGATCAAATCAAAAGGAAGAACCCGAAGAAGAGATAATGTTTTCACCACCCTCTTTCAAGTTCATTTCTTCTTCCACGTCTTCTTTCTTTGTTATTTCCATTCTAAAATAATTACTCAGGTATCATATGTATAATTTTATTTTATTATAAATATGGAATAACTTTATTCATTATTCTATCCATCTTATGAATAAAAATGTCATAATACGTTCGTACGTACGGCTTACCTTCTCCACGCCGTAGTGTAATTTTTTATTCAACCCTATGTTATTTGGATGGATATAATGATGAGTAATATGTATATAAATAATGAAAATAACATGATAATGACTTTGTAAAATTAATATACCATCCAATTCAACACATTATGAGGAAATTATTTTTCCGCACGTGCGTACGTACGGATTATCGTCTCCACAACGTGTTGAGATTCATTTCCATGTTCACCGTTCATCAACAATTATAAAAATATATATATTACTAATAAGTATGTAATATAAGACATAATAATGATACGGAAGAGATATATATATATATATATATATATATATTTACTTATATATATCTTATTCACTTAGTTCTGTTCAACACGATATGAAAACGGAATCAACGTTTATGCGTACGTACGGACTACCGTCTCCATAATTGATGTTTTTCATTTCATATAAATTTCTATTACAGATGTTTATATTCATAATATATATGATATATAAATAATGTTTCATATTCTGGAATTATTTAAATCTTGGTCTAAGTGATACAATAATGAGTAAAAAGTTAAAACACGTATGATAAAGAAAGCGATTATTACACGAAATGTTAATTTAACATTGAAATTATTATTAAATGGGTAGTATAAAGTCATAAATGAATAAATTATGATATCATAAATATTAATATGGTTCTTCTATAATTTAATAACATACTAAGGTCTTCATACATAAGGTTAAACATACAATTGACTAAAGGATAGTTCAAGGTAAGGGGTTTTCATCACACTTTTATTCCTGTGAGATTCATGCCATATTGCCACTATTACCTTTTGTGTGGTGTATATACTGACCATAATTGTATTCTTTCTATAATAATCTTTAATTTATGTGTATTTACCTAATAATTGTATGATACTTCTTTCATGGGGTGTATGTTTTGTAAGTTACCAAATTGGTAAAGGTTAATTCCTCATTCTCATTATTATCTAAGATTGTTTATGTGTAAGTATTTTCAGGGATAGTTTTATCATCGATGTCCATTTTTCATAAAAATGATTTCAAAATGAATATTTTAAGGATTTTTAAGGTAATATTTATCAAGATCAGAATTTTAAATGTTTTAAATATTTATCATTTTAAATATTTTTAATTAATGTCCATGTTTTCAAATTGATTTTAAGGATTTATTTATATCTACATGAATGTTATGAAATGATAATTCTATTCAAAAGATTCAAAGTGGAATGGGACACTTTCATTCAAAAATCCCTTCTTAGTTACATCATTTATAAATGTGTGACTTTTAAATGATTTTACGAAAAGGATATTTTTCTCAAAAAGTTTTACTCATCATTTTCAACTATTTCAGCATCCTTTACTGGATATTATTTTTGATTGAGGTTGATTTATTATGATACAAATAATCCATATTATATGGAAGGTCTTGTGATATGTTTGAATATGGATGTGTTTTTTATACAATTCGTGGTTTATTGGTAAAGTATTGACCTTTCGTATGCCAGTTTTAATACGAATGTTTATGTCATTTTTAAAACATTTCATATGAAGAATCTATTGGACTTGTAAGTGACGGGTGGAGCCCTCTATAGCTCCTCGATGCATCGGTAGGTCTCATAAGACAAACTAGTGTCTTGGCATAAGGCCTTGAAAAAATATTATTTGTAGTCTTGGCATAAGTCCTGGAATATGTGGTTATGATAGTCTGGAATTATACATTCCATCATAATGAAAGTGGTTATTGATATTGTATGTGATTATTAGACTAGTAGAATATCCATCTGAATAAGTAAATGGAATTATTTCATTTTATTTTTTCAATATTATGCTGAAGGTCAAGTTTAAAAGGATTTTTTTTAGTTATACATTGCCTTAAATGTTTATGATTATTTATGAATGTTTCTGCTGTATTTAATACACTTACTGAGCATTTGAGCTCACCCATTTCTATGTTTTATTTTTCCTATGATTCCAAAAAGTGTATTGTGATTGATATACAGGGTTAAACCAAGGGAATAATTGTCACGACCCGTCCTCGGGGCCCGTTCTGTGACTACCCCAAGCCCGCCTTCCATAGGCCAGGGCTGGCGACTAGCACAAAGGCGTAATTCCCGGTAAAAAGGGAAGGAATTGCCTTTGTAAAGTAAACAAACACCATAGAGCAGGCAAGCAGTAGAAGTAAACACTAAGTAAAAACTGAGTACAAAAATAAGTGCAGAAAAGTAAGTGGGCCAGTATACAAACCCAAACTGAAAGTAATGTACAACTGGAAGGGAAAAAAACAACTGAAAAGTAAAGCCGCATCGCCGAGCTGTCCATTGGAAATCCCACCTGAATGGTGAGTATAGATAGCCTCCACTGCTCCTCGGGTCCAGCCGACCGCTCCGAGTACGTCTCATCCAGTGGTCTACCTCCAGGTACCGTCCTACTCTGCATGCCTCAACCACGATCAGTGTTGTCCGTCGTCTGCAACCAACACAACGTAGTGCGGGCATAGCCCGTGCAGGGGTGAGTATAAGATACCCAGTAGGGACCCTGAGACCCCCGAAGGTCTCCCAGAATCCAAAAAGGATAATACACAAAGGGAAGATACAATCACGAAGTAACATCCGACACTGCTTAGGTATATTCCCATACATATACCTAAGTCATCAATTCTCGTTCGGCTCCAACATCCGAGACCAAGTACAACCCAGTCCACATAGGGAAGCAAAACGTAAATCCACACAGGATAGCACAACACAATCCACATAGGAAATCAAAACAGGATTCATCTCACACATGTATACTTCTTCGTATGATGACAGAGATGATCAAATGTAGCCACTAATTCATCTAAGCCATCGGGCCCACAGAGGATTGATTGGTACTAACCCCCAAAATGACCCAGGAAGGGTCTGACCCACACAGGAATGATAGGTAACTAACCCCTGCAATGACCCACATAGGATTAGAACCACACAGGATCTATAGGCGCTGGCTCACACAGAACTGCTGAGCGCTGACCCACACCAGATCGGACCCACACAGGATCGGTAGCACTGATCCACATAGGATCGCTGAGTGCTGTAGTCGTCGCCGTTGAATCCATTGAGGATCTCGGTATAGTCGTCGTCGTCTTCAGAGTCGCAAACGCAGCCAGCTCTAGGGTTCCCGCACATAGAAAGCTCGTTCGGGAGGGTCCGATCCATGAGCTGATAGGCTGGTACATCAACTGACACAAAGTCCGGAGTTGATGTATCCAAAAGTTCCGTATTGTCAACAGGAACTCAACGTCGCAGACGGCACGTCAATCGGACGCCCGGTCTGAGAGTTATTGGTTTTTCCGTTCCAGGAGCCCGATTGGTTTTTAAGGAAAAACCAACCTGACTGTACTCCACCTGCATCCAAACCTCGGGCGGAGTAAGCCAAAATATCTTCTTAGTAAGAGGAAACCAACAAAGTCGACGGCATGTCAATCGGACGTCCGGAGCTTAAGTTATGAGCATTTTTGCTGCGAGGGCCCGGTTGGTTTCGTGTTCGAACCAACTCGGCCGAACCCAAAGTATTCCAAAAACTTGTGTGCAATATACCGAAACGACCGCCTCAATCCAAGGATCACATCACAACTGATAGTGCGTCGGTCGGAGGCCTGTATCACATGTTATGGGCGTCCGACCGGAAGAGATTTGGTATTAAGGGGTTCGGGCCCGATCCGACCCGGCCCGATACCCCCAGGGTCGGCCCGAACCGGGTCTGGGTCCGCCCCGGCCAGCGTTGCCCGGCCCGGCCGGGGTGAGGCGCGCTGGGCGCGCTGGCCAGGCGCTTGTCCAAACGGCTGAGCCGTTTGAAGGGTGGGGAGCGCCTGCCCCCTGGTTTTGTAACCGCGACCCCCATTATGGGGGGCCACTTGAGCTAGCCGTCGTGGGTTCATAACCCCCAGCCTTCCCTTGTCTGGTCGGCCTACTCTGGCCGGTTGGCCTCTGCCGCCACAGACTGGCGACGGCCGGTCCCTCCAGCTCCGACGCTGGCGGCTGGTCACCGTGCTCCATCGCTGCCTTGGTTCGTCCGGCGTGGCGCGACGGCGCCGCGCCCCTCCTCCGAGGCCCCGTTCCGGCCGTGGTGTCTTCGGGTTTCCCCGACGCAGCGCGACGGCATCGCGTCCTTGTTTGATTTCATGGTGCGGCGTGACGGCACCACGCTTTCCTTGTCGCACGATCCCATGCAGTGTGACGACACCGTGCCATTCCCGTTTCAATCCACAATAGAAAAAACAACATAGATAAGGGAGGAGGGTCGGCCGTGTTTGTGTCGTCCGACCCCCTCTCGTTAATCGATAGCAATTGGTCATATTTCACGAATAACGTCAAGGTAGTAATCACGAACAAAAATAAATAAACCCCCTACTTCGAGCATAGCTTGAACCGAGGTTCGTCGAACGAGGATTTGTTGCGGAAAATCCGTCGTGGAAAAAGACATCATGAAAGAAGACGTTGTCAGCGTTGCGGTATACGGCGTCGCGTAGTCGGTTTCCGAGGACTCGGCGTTCTTCGTCGGAGATCGATGTGTTCTTCGTGTTTTTCGTCGAAGACGAAGAAGTTCCTCAAGATCCTTAGCCTTTTCTCCCAAAGACTCCACAACAAGAATTCAACACTTAATAAAATAATCCCACACTTATTTTATTAACTTGATATTTGTTTGAAATTCAAACACTCACATTAAACACACTTCATTAATATCATAAGTTATTAAAACATAAGTTATCAAATTTAATTGTGAGTTGAGGGAGTTAAGGAATGTGAAGGGGTGGTGTTTGTGTGGGTCCCACCACTCTCCTAACCTCCCAAGGGAAGTTGGGTAGTTACCCAACTTCCACCCAATGCTTAAATCCACTTAGAGAAAATAAAAATTGTAGATAAATTTTTATTTTAACATCCACAATTTTTATCTACCTCTCTCGTGAAAACAAAACTTCGGAAAAAGTGTTTCTAAGAAACTATCGGCGTTGCGGTTCCATCGGTGCCCTCAGAATTCGATTCTGAGAACCGGTTCATAAGTTAGAAATTCCCGCTCGTTCGTTCACTGATCTTACCCGAGCTAAACTTCGGATAGTAATTCCGGGCACACCGGGCCTCGGAATCAAGTTCCGTCAGAAACTGGGTTCCTGTAAAATCCCAAAGAAAATTAAGAAAAACATTTCCTTGATTTTTAGGGGTCTCTACATTACTCCCACCTCAGGGATTTACGTGCCCGTAAAGATACATCATAAACTATGGAAACAAAAGTGGGTACTGAGCACACATCTGAGCCTCCCGCTCCCAAGTGATCTCCTAGAGGTTCACGTGCTACCATCTGATGTGCACTAGAGGAATCGATCGTCCACGTAGGAACCGCTCCTGTCGATCCTCGATCTCCACCGGGACCTCCGCAAAAGTCGCCCCATCATCAACGTCCAACTCCCCATGGTCAATGATATGCGTCGGGTCGTGAACATATCTCCTCAGCTGTGATACGTGGAAGATGTCGTGCACCCGGTGCAAATAAGGTGGTAGAGCCAGGCGATAGGCCACCTCGCCAATCCTGCTGAGGACCAAGAATTTTCTGATGAAGCGTGGAGATAACTTGCCGCCTCGGCCAAATCTCCGTAATCCACGTCGAGGTGAGACACGCAAGAACATGTGGTCGCCATCCTCAAACTCTAGTGGTCTCCGCCTTCTGTCAGCATAGAACTTCTGCCAGCTCTGAGCTATCATCATCCGCTCCTGGATGACCTGGAACTTCTCTGTCGTGGCCTTGACCATCTCCAGTCCCACAAGTGCTGACTCCCCAGGGTCTGTCCAGCACAAAGGAGATCTGTATGGCCGACCTTACAATGCCTCGTATGGTGCCATCCCGATGGTGGAGTGGTATCTGTTGTTGTACACGAACTCCGCCAAGGGTAGGTGGTCCTCCCAACTGCGACCAAAGTCGAGAACACATGTGCGGAGCATGTCTTCGAGAGTCTGAATGGTCCACTCCATCTGACCATCTTTCTGAGGGTGAAAGGCGGTGCTCAAACGTAACTGTGTCCCGAATGCCTCTTGCAACCCCTTCCAAAGCCGGCAAGTAAAGCGAGCATCTCGATCAGAGATGATAGATGATGGTACACCGTGAAGCCGTACAATCTTCTGAATGTAGAGACGCCCCAAGCTCTCTACTGAGCCCTGATCTCTAATAGGTAATAAGTGAGCCGACTTGGTGAGTTAGTCAAAAATCACCCAAATAGAGTCGTGACCCTTGGAAGTGCGTGGAAGTACAGTCACGAAGTCCATAGATATCCCGGCCCACTTCCACTCCGGGACCTCCAAGGGATGTACCAAGCCTGCTGGTACCTGGTGCCCTGCCTTCACCTGCTGGAATATGAGACATCGAGAAATGAACTTTGCCACAACCTTCATCATGCCCGGCCACCAGTGCTGTCGTCTGAGATCCTGGTACATCTTCGCCACTATCAGATGTACCGCCAAAGGAGAAGTGTGAAACTCTCTCAGCACCTCCTCCCAAAATGCAATTGGTACCAAGGTACATCCTCTGAAAAGGACGTCGTGCTCTGCTCCAAAGAAGAAACCATCAGGTGCCTGTCCTGATGATATCTGTGCATGCCGCGTCTCACAGTCAGCGTCCCCACGCTATGCCTCTCTGACCCACTACAGTAGTGGAGGAGTGACTGTGAGAGACTGAAGGAAGGATGCCCCATCATTATCCATGAAGGATATCTGCAAAGCGGCTAGCTGCTCTGTCACCTCCTCAAGTAGCTAAATGCGCGTCCTCCTGCTGAGAGCATAGGCTACTACGTTCCCATTCCCCGGAGTATAGACTATCTCAAATTCATAGTCTTGGAGGAACTCGATCCATTGCCGTTGTCTTAGGTTCAAGTCCATCTGAGAGAAGATGTACCTGAGACTCTGATGGTCAGAAAATATTGTAAAGGCTCACCCATCAGGTTGTGTCTCCATGTCTTCAGAGCGAAGAACAGTACTACTAAATCCAGGTCATGGGTAGCGTATTTCTGCTCATGCGTCCTCAACTGATGTGATCCTTAGGCGATCACCGCCCGCTCTTGCATCAGGACACATCCGAGTCCGTTCCCTGATGCATCGCAGTAGACTACGTACCCTACTCCCTTCTCTGGTAACCTCAAGATAGGTGCGCTAGTAAATCTCTGTCTCAGCTCCTGGAAGCTCTGCTGACATCTTTCTGACCACACAAAGGTCTTCCCCTTCTTTGTAAGAGCTGAGAGGGGTGCCGCAACTCTGGAGAAGTCTGGCACAATTCTCCAATAGTATCCAGCTAGACCCAAGAAGCTTCTCACCTCAGTCACACTCCTGGGTGGCTCCAAAGCCAACACTGCCTCGATCTTCGCAGGATCCACTGCAACTCCCGCCTCAGAGATAACGTGCACTAAGAAGTGGACCTCGGGTATCCAGAACTAACAATTTGAGAGATTACCATAAAGCTGGTGCTCTCAGAGTGTGTCTAGTACATCCCGCAAGTGGTTGGCGTGCTCCTCCTCAGTCGTCGAGTAAATAAAAATGTTTTCGATGAAGACCACGACAAATAGATCGAGGTATGGCTGAAAGATCCTTTTCATGAGGGCCATGAACACTTCTAGAGAATTGGTTATACCGAATGGCATAAACAAGAACTCATAGTGGCTATACGGACAGCTGAAGGTCGTCTTCTGCACGTCCTCGTCTCGAACTCTGAGCTGATGATATCCTGAACTGAGGTCTATCTTCGAGAACCACCGTGCTCCCTTGAGCTGATCGAAGATGACATAAATCCTCTGTAACGAATAATTGTTCCTTACTGTCACCTGGTTCAGGCGTCGATATTCGACACAAAGTCGCAAGCTCTCGTCCGCCTTCTTGGCGAACAAAATCGGGGAAGCCCAGGGTGAAACACTGGGTCAGATGAACCCCTTTCCCTGCAAGTCTTACAATTGTACCCATAGATCTCGAAGCTCAGTGGGGGACATCCGATACGATGGAGTCGATATCGGGGCTATCTCGGGGTATAGGTCAATATAAATGTCTACCTCTCCGTGAGGAGGTAGCTCTGGGACGTCGTCGGGGAAAACATCCGCATAATGATCCCCCACTACAGGAAAACCAGGATTGTGCATGTCAACTACTCCTAGGATGAGGCTAGCCAACTGATGAGTGATGGGTTGTCCTCTCCTCTACGGAAGTCCATTCTATGCTGCGAAGGCTCCCTTCTCGCCAGTGAAGGTGAACCTGCTCCCGTCAGTGCGTACACATCGCACCTTGCGCCTAATACAGTCAATCTGTGCATGGACTGTAGATAACCAATCCATTCCCAAGATGACGTCGTAAGGCCTCGATGCCGCTAAAAGAAGATCCCAGCTGAAGCTATCGCCTCCTAGAGTAAGCTCACACAACCGGCACCAGTGTGTAATCGTCGAGTCTGCTCCTGTAAGATTCTCTAGCCATAAGGATCGATCCAACGACTCTGTCGGAATCTCCGAGCTCCGAACAAGAGAAGCGACTATGAAAGAGTGACTCGCTCATGTGTCTATAAGAACTACAACAAGGGGGGAATAGACACAGATTGTACCTCGAATCATCTCGGGCACACCGTGGTCATAGGCCTCCGCTGCCTGGAGTTGTGCCTGTCTCTGCCCGCAGCTCCCTGTGGTTGGGGTCGACCTCCTGGTGGTGGCGGTGGTAGAGCCTCAAAGCGTCGCCCACCACCAGCTGCTCGGCCAGTTCCTCTGCCTCGTCCGCCTGCTCTCTGCAGACCGCCACGGTCGACCCTCTGCCTCTACCTGGGTGGTCCCTCAACTATCTGCTGCTCCTCGGCACGGCGGGTCGGGCAGTCACGAGACATGTGGCCCTGCCCGCCGTATGACTAGCATTGCCTGCCTCTCGAAAGATTAGCCCCACACTGTGTGCCCCGCACAGCTGAGCCAGTGTCCTGAGGTCATCTGCCTGAGGGTCTAGTCTGCCTGGACCCATGAGTCATCCGTCGACTGCCTGCTACAGAAGACTCTTCTACCGGCCACCCTGTGGTAGGTCTCGCTGCTAAAGAAGGCTCAGCAAGAAAGCTCTCGATCAAAAGGGCTCACTCCAGTACTCCTTCCTGGGTCGGAATGCTGAGGGAGATTAGTGAATCCCGGATCTCATGCCTCAATCTCTGCTCAAAGGTCCGGGCCTGGATGATTGGGTCTCGTACCATGTCTGTTGAGTAGCGCGAGAGATTGGTAAATATCGTCGAGTAGTGGGTGACTGTCAAGCTGCCCTGCCGCAGCTGAAGAAGCTCTTGGATGCGCACCACACGGAGGGTTGCTGGGACGGACTCTGAGCGGAAGAGGCTCTCAAAGTCCATCCAGAGAATAGATACCTCATCATGCACCTCGAGCATCAAGCTCCACCATCTACCTGCTGCCGCGTGCAGGAGGCTCGTTTTGAGGATCACCATGAGGTCTGCTTGTGTCCTCACTAACCGGAAAAACCGTACCACTGCCTCCAGCCAGTCCTTGGCTGCCTGGGGGTCCATCTCCCCACAGAACCTGGGCGGTCACTGGCTCTGGAACTCGTGCAGTGCACTAAGGCGACGTGCATCGTCAGCGGCTAGGGCTGGAAGCATCGGTGGCTTTGTGGGTAGAGGTACCGCCGATGCCTCAACTATCAAAGGGCCATGTACCGAGGCCTCGTCACTCGGTGGGCTATCGTCATGCTCAACTCTTGGAACCCTAGCTGGCTACCTTCGTGGGGCCATACTGAAAAGGAAACAGGTGCACCACGGTCAGAACAGTATACCTGGTGAGCTGACTCAAAGTAATCACAATTAAAAATTGAATCACACATGCAATCAATGTTTTCGTGCATTAAGTCAGAAATCAGAAGTCAGGGTCCTGGTGTACGGATACGTCGGCCACCTCACCAACACTGGACTCCCTAGACTGACAACCACACCAAATATGATTAACAATATTTCTATACATAGAAAAAGATCAAAGTCCCAAATTCTGTGGTAGAACCGAACTCCTCTGATACAAATTTGTCACGACCTGTCCTCGGGGCCCGTGCCCTGACTACCCCAAGCCCGCCTTCCATAGGCCAGGGGCTAGCAACTAGCACCAAGGCATAATTCCCGGTAAAAAGGGAAGGCATTTCCTTTGTAAGTTAAACAAACACCACAGAGCAAGAAAGAAGTAGAAGTAAACACTAAGTAAAACCTGAGTACAACAGTAAGTGCGGAAAAGTAAGTGGGCCAGTATAAAGACCCAAACTGAATGTAAAGTACAACTGGAAGGGAAAATAGAAACTGAAAAGAAAAGTCGCATCGCCGAGCTGTCCACTGGAAATCCCACCTGAAGGGTGAGTACAGATAGCCTCCCCTGCTTCTCGGGTCCAGCTGACCGCTCCGAGTACGTCCCGTCTAGTGGTCTACCTACATGTATCGTCCTTCTCTGCAAGCCTCAACCACGATCAATGTTATTCGTTGTCTGCATCCAACACAACGTAGTGCGGGCATATCCCATGCAGGGGTGAGTATAAGCTACCCATTAAGGACCCCGAGACCCCCGAAGGTCTCCCAGAATCTACAAAGGATAATCCACAAATGGAATATACAATCACGAAGTAACATCCAAAACTTCTTAGGTATATTACCATACATATAACTAAGTCATCAATTCTCGTTCGGCTCCAACAACAGAGCCCAAGTACAACCTAGTCAACAAAGGGAAGAAAAACGTAAATCCACACAGGATAGGACAACACAATCCACAGAGGAATGAAAAACAGGATACAGCTCACACAGGTATACTTATTCGTATGACGATAGAGATGATCAGATGTAGCCACTGATTCATCTAAGCTGTCGGACCCACAAAGGATTGATAGGTACTAACCCCCGCAATGTCCAAGGAAGGGTCTGACCCACACAGGATCGATAAGTAACTAACCCCTGCAATGACCCACACAGGATCGGACCCACACAGGATCTGTAGGTGCTGGCTCACACAGAACTGCTGAGCGCTGACCCACACAGGATCAAAACCACACAAGATCGGTAGCACTGATCCACGTAGGATTGCTGAGTGTTTTAATCGTCATCATCGAATCCACTGAGGATCTCTGTACAGTCGCCGTCGTCGTCACCGTCGCAAACGCAGCCAGCTCTAAGAATCCCGCACACAGCAAGCTCGTTCGGGATGGTCCACTCCACGAGCCGAGAGGCTGGTACACCAACTGACACAATGTCCAGAGTTGATGTGTCCAAAAGTTCTGTATTGTCAACAGGAACTCAACGTCGCAGACAGCGCGTCAATCGGACGCCCGGTCTGAGAGTTATTGGTTTTTCCATTCTAGGGGCCCGATTGGTTTTTAAGGAAAAACCAACTCGGCAGTACTCCACCTGCGTCCAACCCTCGGGTGGAGTAAGCCAAAAGATCCGTCTCACTAAGAGGAATCCAACAATGTTGATGGCAAGTCAATCGGACATCCAGAGCTCAAGTTATGAGCGTTTCCGCTCCGAGGGCCCGATTGGTTTCATGTACGAACCAACTCGGCCGAACCAAAAGTATTCCAAAACCTTGAGTGCGATATACCGAAACGACCATCTCTATACAAGGATCGAATCGCAACTGACGGTGCGTCCAACGGAGGCCTGTATCACAAGATATGGGCATCCGACCGGAAGAGATTCAGTATTAAGGGGTTCGGGCCTGGTCTGACCCGGCCCGATTCCCCCAGGGTCGGCACGAACCGGGTCCGGGTCCGGCCCGCATGGGTGTGGGCCGGCCTAGCTGGCGCGGCCCGGCCCGGCGTGGGCGCGGTGCACTGGGCGCGCTGGCCAGGCGCTCGGCCAAACGGCGAAGCTGTTTGAAGGGGGGGGCGCCTGCTCCCTAGTTTTGTAACCACGACCCCATTATGGGGGGCCGCTTGAGCTAGACGTCGGGGGTTCATAACCCCCGGCCTTCCCTTGTCCAGCCGGCCTGCTCTAGCCGGCCGGCTTCTGCCACCACGGACCGGCGACGGCTGGTCCCCCCAGCTCCGACGCCGGCGGCCTGGAACCGGCTATCAGTCACCCTGCTCCACCGCGGCCTGGAACCGGCTGCGACCTTGGTTCGTCCAGCATGGCGTGACGGCACCGTGCCCCTCCGTCGCGTCCCCGCTCCGGCCGTAGTGTCTTCAGGGTTATCTGACGTGGCACGACGACGTCGCGTCCTTGTTCGATTTCACGGCGTGGCGTGACGGCGCCGCGCTTTCCTAGCCGCACGATCTCGTGCTGTGCGATGGTACCATGCTATTACCATTTCAATCCACAATAGAAACAACAGCATAGATAAGGGAGGAGGGTCGGTCATGTTTGTGCGGTCCGGCCCCCTCTCGTTAATTGATAGCAATTGGTCATATTTCAAGAAGAACGTCAAGGTATTAATCACGAACAAAAATAAAGAAACCCCCTACCTCGAGCGTAGCATGAATGGAGGTTCTTCGAACGAGGATTCGTCGCGGAAAATCTGTCACGAAAAGAAACGTCGCGAAAGAATACGTCGTCGGCATCGCGGTATACGGCGTCGCGTAGTCGGTTTCCGAGGACTCGGCGTTTTTCATAGGAGATCGATGTGTTCTTCGTGTTCATTGTCGAAGACGAAGAAGTTCCTCAAGTTGCTTATCCTTTTCTCCCAAATACTCCACAACAAGAATTCAACCATTAATAAAATAATCCCACACTTATTTTATTAACATGACATTAGTTTGAAATTAAAACACTCACATTAAACACACTTCATTAATATAATAAGTTATTAAAACATAAGTTATCAAATTTAATTGTGAGTTGAGGGAGTTAAGGAATATGAAGGGGTGGGGATCGTGTGGGCCCCACCACCCTCAAAACCTCCCAAGGTAAGTTGGGTAGTTACCCAACTTCCACCCAAAGCGTAAATCCACTTAGAGAAAAAAAAAATTTAGTTAAATGTTTACTTTAACTTCCACAATTTTTATCAACCTCTCTCGTGAAAACGCAACTTCAGAAAAGGTGTTTCTAAGCAATTACCAGCGTTTTGGTTCCGTCGGTGCCTTCATAATTCGATTCCGAGCACCGGTTCATAAGTTAGAAATTCCCGCTCGTTCGTTCACTGAACGTACCCGAGCTAAATTTCGGATAGTAATTCCAGGCACACCGGGCCTCGGAATCAAGTGCCGTCTGAAACTGCATCCTTTTAAAAACCCAATAAAAATTAAGAGAAAAATTTCCTTGAATTTTACGGGTCTTTACAATAGTGGGGTTCATAAAAGATTATTTAAGTTTCTTTGTATGTCTTAAAGTGTAATATAAAATTCATGTATGTAATCTATTTTCCAAGACTGCTAAACTAATATATCCTTTGGGACATGATTCCATGAAATCAGGCCAATTTATTAAAATAATGCACCGACTCTAGGTAATTGGGGTCGGGGCATCACAGTTCTTTCCATAGATAGGGACATGAATATTCTTATAATTTTGGTTGGATTCAACATTTCTTCTATGTGGTTTTACTATATGTTCTTGATTCATTTCTTGAGCTGGGATTACCAATTTAACAGAAACTTTCATAGAAAAGAAAAAATATGTATAATCTTATTAAAAAAACAATGTTATAATTTGAGTAAAAAACAATGTACCTGATACCACTTCATTTGATGGATCACGATATTCTAATGTAGTTGAAAAGGATTTCAACATTCTTTTCTACTTTTATTCTTTCTACCTACCTTTATTCGAGATCTTCAATGAACACTCATTTTTATAAGGACCCATATTATTTCCCATAAAACATTTTAATAAATGTAAATTTTATTTTTTATTACCTCTATTATAATCTTTTTCAGTGGAATTATAAGCCTTATGTCCCATTTTACCACATTTGAAGCACTTACTAGAATTCAATATGCATTACCCAGTTTTCTTTTTACCAATATTTTTTAAAAACGGTAGACATAATTTTTTTTACCAAAATAGTTTTTTGAATATTTATTCCCTTTCACCTTCCACCTCAACCTCTTATTCTGCTTATTGAACAAAAACAAATGATTATCTGAAAACTCCATTTCCACCTTATATGTATATAAAAAAAGCATTAAAAACTTTTTAACTCATGAGAAGCCAACACAAATACATAATTTGGTTTTAGTCCTTAGAAAAATGACATATTTTACTATCAATATCCTAGATGAGATTTTGAGCACACCTTGCCGGTCGAGTAAATTTTTCATCATAAGAAGCAACTAAATCATGGTCCTGACTCAATTACATGAATTGGTTTTCCACCGTACGTCAATAGTCTTTATGAATATATTTCTATATAAACATATTTTTAAATTCTTCCCACACAAGAGAATAAATCTCCTCAATGTCCCTGATACTATTACCCATAAACCACCATAGTTCTATATCACCTTCAAAATGATAAACAACTAGACTAACATTTTTATTATTTGAAAAACCCATGACATTGAAAATATTTTGTAGTTATTTAATCCACCCATTAACATGAATAATGTTATATGATCCCATGAATGGTTTAGGATGTTGCCTCATGAAATTATCCCCTACCAAAATGATCCTATTTTGTCGATTTAGCTGATCTCGTGAATGAATACCACCAAAATTTATATCTTGTGTCAACTATATCATCACTACAAAAAACAATTCAGTTATAATTTTGACCATCTCATGTTTCTAATTTAGAAGTTTTTTTCCTCTTGATGTAGTCCCAACATAGCTTCCCCATTTCCTATGTGGAAACCCATTCTGAACCAACATATCTTAGACGGAGATACATTGTAATCTTCAAATGCTATATCATTTCAATTTAATAATAAATATAAAATAGATATAATATAGACAATATCATAACTCCTAAATTTAACTAAAATGACCATTAAATACAACTATATGGCCTTATCCCTAAGCAATGCATAATATTTTATTATGTTAAGAAATTACTTTCTTTCAAAATGTGCATCTTTTCATGTTTGCAGTTTTATATAATTAGACCATCATTAATAAATAACATCCCATAAAACATAATCTCTTCATCCAAACATATGAATTCAATAGATTAATGAAAAAATTCTCTGAAATCATAATTCATAAAGTTTACTTGTAGATTATATATGATTCTTACATTTTATCATCCTCAAATATATATGGAGCAACCTTCATGATTACATTTAGAATACCCATCACAGTATATTCTATAAATATATTAGGATAATCCCAACCTTTTATCTCTATCTCATTACCCAATTCATTGAAGTGCCATCACAAGATAAAATACCCTCTCTTTATCATGTGCCAACAAATATACGTAATAAATTATGAAGATCCTATAAACAATAACAACACAAAAAACATTCTTAAGGAAAAAAATAAAATTTTCACATTGTAATCACAGATATCATTTCAAGATTTTAAAATAATCAATCCCTTCCCAAAACCATTTTAAATACAAAAATACATGAAAATAGAATATGGTATTTTAAAAAATTAAGGCTTATAAAGGAATCCAAAAATTATATAATGGTTTTGGAGGGAAAATAAGTCATTGTCACTATATAGGTTAAACAATATTCCTTTTTCATTTAGTAAAAAAGTCAACACTCCATATAAAATATTACTTAAAAATATTTATTGGAATTAAAAAATAAATATTGGATAAGATATGAAAAATTAATTTCAAACATATGATTTGAATGAAATAATCATGATGTATAAATTTAACCTATTGAATAGAAATTGGGTTAAGAAATCCCCTTACTTGAGTCTGACTCATCACGTAAAATCATTATATCACTAAGTAATAATCTTAAGATAACTTCTACTTGATTTAGAACCATTTTAAAGATTATTATTTCATTTATATCACTTATTACCATTTTCTAATAGTCACATCATTATTTATGTTCATATTGAATGTTTTGTAGATATTCCCTACTCGAGTAAAAAACAAACTAAGTATGATGTTAATAGTATCTATGGTAATATGTCCATTATATAAAAATATTAAACATTATATAATTATCTTACATATTCATTAAATAATAATTTATATTAATTTATTTATACATGCTAATAACATCGTTCTTTGAGATGGTAGTCTGTACGTACGCATGGGCAGGTTTTTATTTTTTTCCATATCTTATTGATATTGTGAAATTCAATAAAATGTATATATATATTTATACACATATAATATAATTAGTTTAGAATTAATATTTAATTCATATTATATTATTTTTTAAAACAATCCTTAATAAATTCCATATGATGTGTGACTGAATCACATCATTTTGAGGAGGAGGTAGTCCATGGGTCCAAAACAAAGTTATTATATAACAAAAATATGAAAAGCCTGATGGTATGTTTAATATAACATATACATAATATAAATAGGTTATAATAAACATAATAAATTATTATTTGACCAAAATAATTGTTTTATGATAATTCATGAAGGTCTTAAATGGAAAAGAACAAAAACATTATTCACGGAGGCGATTAACCGGCATAACCGGCACAAAATTTTATTTATTTGAATAATAGGAGGTGAGAAATGAAATGGATATGAGATATTCCATTATAAAAATAAAACAATAGTATATACATAATTATGTATTAATCATAAATTTATTGATGTAGGAGGTGAGGATAAAGTAAAACAATAAATATATTATGAGAGGTACTCTGAGGAAATTACCTCTTAAAAATCTCCTCCATGAGAGAAACTTAAGAAACATGGAAATGGTCTTATGGTGAGTCCAATAGAACATGGAAATGTGGATTTTATGAGGAGAGGTTTGGCCAATTTTTCAGGATCTAAGAAGTTTTGTTGGTTCGAAATTAGATTATGGGAAGGTGGTATTTTTACTTGAAGAGGGGTGGTTTCAAGTGATTAATTTATTGATCATTGTTTATTAAAAGCCAACCATATAGTAGTAGCATCAAATTCATTGACTTAAACATGTATTTAATGTTTGAAAAGCTTTTTAGGGTTGAGAAACACCTCAAATAACCATTTAATGTTGTATTATTTAGGTATATTATGCTTTTACCTATTAACATTAACCCTTTACAAACTTTGACTTTTACTACGGTAAATATTTTTTTTACACCTAAAAATTTAATTGACCATAAAACCTAATATGTACATTATTATTCCAAATATGGAATCCATTTAATCTAATTCAATTTAAAAAAATGGAAAAAATAAAATTTAAAATCTATTTCACAAACAAAACTAGAAGAATTTTTTTAAAGTGAAAAGTTAAAAAATTTTAAAAAATTATATCTAATTTCAATATGAAATTTAATAAATAATCCAAAATTTTATTAAATGATAAATTCATACTATAAATTTCGTTTGAGAACAGTTTAATGTATAATCTAACAAAATAATTAATTTTGACAAAAAATAATTTTGAATTAAAATGCAGTATTTTCACTATTTAGTAAAATTTGAATGTTATCATAAAAATAAAAAATATTTATCCCAACTAAATTTTGATGTCAACATCTTGATAAGATTTTTATTTTGTAAAATGGAACATATAAATGTGTAAAAATTATATCTAAAATGTGTTCATCATCCAAAGATTGTAAAGCTACCTTTTAAAAATATTAGATATTTTATGCCTAAAATTTGATTTATCCTTATTTTAGATACATAAAATTTATTGGAAGAGATTAAAACCATTTAATAACAAGTGTATACAAAATATTTTTTGTTCTGTTCATTCTTCTAATTCAACGTTGAGGTTCTTAATACAATTTAAAATAATAATATTAATAATGTATTATTTTCAGTATAACTCAATTTTGAGTCCAACATTTGATTTCCGAGAAGGCTGTTGTCGCATGTCGAGTATGCTATTGGACATAACGTCGCCCTTAAGTTGAGGTTTATATATAATTTCCAAATGATAATATATAAGAATATTTCATATTGTATTTTTTACTTGGGATTTTATAGAATATCTCATTAACGAATTAAATTTTTTTATATAATATATAAAACTCCAAGAACATATAATTCATGATATGGTTTAGGAATCGGTGTTCCAATAGTAACAACAATATTGAATTTTTATATCAATATTCCTTTCATGTGAGTAATTACTTCACCAACATACATTCTGAAAGTATCATAGAATAATTTTTTAGTGTTGTATCACAAATTCGTTTCATTTTCCGTCCCTTCATAATAAATGATTAATGTATTCCAAATTTAATAAGAAATAACACATTGAGAGAAATTATTGAACTCATATAGACCATGTACACAAATTAAATAATTAATAGATATTGAAATTATATTATATTATCCTTCATTGGGAGAATCCCATTTTTCAGGTACATCACTAGGAATTTCTTATAGACTTATTTCCTCCAGATAAACATTCAAATCAGAAATCATTAAATATATAACTATTAATTATTTCCATCATCGATAAGTATTCACATTAAAATGTCCATCACAGATCATATACATACATTATTTGAGATTATTCATTGATATTTTTCTTCATTTATATATTTAACTGACAATATATATAGAAAAGTTTTTCATATAGAACACTTTGATACCAATTTTGTAATAATATAGAAACAACTACATATCATCAAATATTTCCTGAAAGATAAAATTACTATGATTAGAATTATTATGTTATAATGGCTGTGAAGATGTATGAGGTGTGGGGTGATGAAATTGTTCATTGAATATTTTAGAAGAAGCACCTCTCTATAACTAGGAATGTAATGTTGTTCCTATTTATTTAATTAATATGCAATGCTGATTAAAACAAGAATACATAAATCTTTTATCATGTTTCCTGGTATGAATTTCCTATATGAAAATCCAAAAATAAAATCTCTTTGATCATGATGGGTTTCAATAGTATGTTATTTTAAATTGGAACAAGATAGGTGAGTATAAGAAACTATAAAATGTTACAATAGATTTTACAAGTCATTAAAATATGATTACCAACACCACTCGAACACTATACACCTGACTATACATAAATAAATGATATTGTTTTTAGATGGAGTAATTATATATGAAAGAACATAGGTGTAATTGTTGTAACTCTAAGAAAGAAATATTTTAAGAGGAATAGTTGAACAACATAAAAGATCAATGCTTATGGAGAATATACGAAATCAAAATAGAGAATCTGTTCAGATAAAAGAAAACCATGAAACCATTTATAGTACTATGAAAAACAAACCAAAATATCTGTAAAATATTTTTATATAAAGTGATTTCCTAAAAATTTGGAAATTTTTATAGTCAATATATCACATATAAAAAGCATAATTTGTCACCAGAAGTGTAATATCCTATATAACAAGATGTACACGACAATGTTTTTCAGAAATATTTTATAATTTTTCTTCTGATTTTGAAAAAACAGATCCATTGAGAACAAGATCAAATACACAATTTTATTATTTAATTTATAATTAAATAATAATACTAAATTAATCATTGTTAAATCAATATTAAAACGTCCCTATTCAAACAATGATCAGAAAAATTATTAGTATTTTAGGAATTTTAATTTAATCATAATTTGAAAAATATTATTTCCCATAAAAATGGAATTTTTTAATAAGTTGTCTATGATCCTATAATATAGCAATTTAATTTTTTTAATTAGATATGTAATACTTGAAAATATTATCATATATCTCATAAGTAAATTAAAATTTAAATCTTAAGGGTGGATTATTCAATGGAGGGTTTTTCTCATGATAAAAATCATTAACGTATGGTTACCAGTGTTTGATTGATTCTATTTTTAGAGTTACATGTTAAATATTTTACATATATAACAAATGTTAGGTACTCAAATGTGACGTTACATACCAAAATTTATGTTCTCAATAATAAAATTATGCTCCAAATGTTGGGTTCTAGGCATGGTGTTATGTACTAAAATGTTACACTCCATATCAAAATTTTGATTTCCAAACATAAATTTTAATTCAAATGTTGGGTTTATATCCTTAAATTAAATACATCCACTTGGTTACAACAGAAATTTTTGAATATTGATTGTAGAATTCATCATGATGTATAAAATAATTAACAAAATAACCTTTCACCCAGAAATATATCAAATAAATTAATTCAAAAATTAAAGCAAAAATATAATAATTGTTCAATATAAACTTGATATATAATTTTACTATCATTATTTGTATTTTTTTTCTGAAATTGTGATCCTTAATATAAATAAATTACTTTGGGTACAACAATTGTACTCCAAACGTATATATCAACAAATAACCATTGGGTTCATGAGTCTATATAACCATATTTCGTTTCACATCAGTCTTCCTTTAAGGAAGTCATTTAATCACAAAATAGGGATTCTTCACTTTTACAACCCAAAATGTTTTGGAAATTGACATAGTCTTTAATATTTAATTTATTATGTCTAATAAGGTTAAGCCTATCCATTATTATACACCATTTTGCTGAGGAGTTCACACCATAAAAAATGTACCTTGATTCTTCCTGTTGAAAAAGTTCCAACCTCCAAAACTGTATACTCTCTTCCATTTTAAATTCTCATTACATTATCTTATTTCTGTATTAATTCTCCTAATAGGATTATATTTTTTTTAACACATAACAACATCTACCTTCCTATTGTCTCGAAACTCCGAACATCTATTAGAATATTCATCAAAGGCTTTGATGTTGTTTTTTATACTTATAAGGATATAATGAATTCTTTATAAATGATTTAATCTATCAACCCTATGATCTACTTTCTCATAATCACTGATGTTATAAACATCAACATATTTTTCTTTCCAAAAAAAGAATGGAAAAAAATGGTAATGAACAAATTATAAAACCATGAAATAAATTCTGATAAGAAAATGTCTTCAAGAATAAATTATTGTTTTAATGTATTCTAATTACATGACATTATAAATTATCCCATCAAGTAATTTGATTAAAAATATAACTATCCCCTAGATTAATTTTATTGATAAGAACATACAAGTTCGTATATATCATAACTTCCTTTAAAAACATAATAATATTAATTATAATTATAATTAGTACATTCCTCATGAGAATCATTAAGATATTGTCATTAAATTTTCCCAAAAGAAATTATGTTCTTATTTAGCCATTTAAAATAGAATACTTATTTTATGGTTTGAACTATACCACCATGTATCTATAATTTGATGGAACTGGCTCCTATGATCATCATTTCTTGATTTCTATCAATGTAAAAATGTCCGTCAAGGATAGTTTTATATGGATCAAAATATTCTCTTTTAGACCACGTGTTCATTGGTTCTCATGATTCAATAATATATGCTTCATTGTGATGTTTTCTAACTTCAATGCCTTCCCTTATTTCATTGAAAACTATGTCTATATTTAGAAAATTACTCTCCACATTTCCTTGAGAGTTATTCCTAACAATCATATTTTCTTAATATTATTTTTTGACTTGACAAATATTTTAATAATTATATCATGTGGTATCATTATTTTTCCCATGATTTTGATGTTCCATTATTATGGATCCAACTGGAACCATGCTATATCATTCTTGTCATTTCCATCAAAATCCTCTCATTGGAAATGATTTGTTTGTCAATAATCATTGTTCATTCCCTGAATTTGTTCTTCCAGAACCACTCTAGGAATATTATTGTGTAGAAACAAATCCATTTTGATAATATAGGTGAGATTTATGATTCACTGATCATGGGAATCATTAAAACCATGGGATAGAATATTTTTCAATTTAAAATTATCAATTTCATATCCCTATGTTGTAAATTGAAAAAATAAGCTCATTGGGTTTATGTCTTTAGTCACTAATGTTTAATCCACTATTAGAAGAATTAATAATTATATCTTTAGGGAAAATTTAGTTTATATTGATCTGGTCTCATAAATATTTGTTAAATTATACAAAAATAACTTCACCATCAATTTCTCCGAAATGATAAATTGGACCCCATCACCAAAAGAAAAATGGATTTAAAAAATTTCATCACATCAAAGTTACTAAAGTTTCCCTATATTACACCAACCCACCTTCCAGTAATAACTAGTAGGTAATTATCCATCTATTCCAGCACATGGATCTTCATTTTTAACATTAGAGAATTAATTAAATTATAAATTTTAATAAAAATATAATTACGATATAAACATTACATCAATTTGAAACATATAATTTCATACAAAAGTGTTTTTATTAATTTGAATATTTTTTCACATGTTAATGATCAATTCTAGTCATAGTCACAATGTATAATCCATTTATGTGATTAAATTTTACATGAAAAATTGAACAACAATGGATTAGAACCTCGAATTGATTCAATTTACATGGACTAAATATTTGATAAACCACCAGTGTAAAAATATTATCAATATTACATAATGTGAAAATTTTGTAATATAATTGATTCTATATTCAATTTGAAAACCCCCTAAAATGAAAGGGGTAAAAAATAAATTTTAAATTGAAAGGACCGACTACTGTAAAAAGTTGGTGCACACTCTCACTATTATAAATACAATATATATTTAATTAATATATATTTAACAATAGATATTACACTGCAAAATAACAAAAAATAATAAAAAAATATATAGAAGTTTGTATTCCTTATTTTTTATGATGAAACATATAGGGAAGACTCTTTTTATAGGCCCTTAAACTACCATATATTCATTCACAAATTCTAATGGGACAGTGCGGTTTGTTCACCCACCAATGAATCCCCTTTCAACTCCAATTAAAAAATCATGGGGTGGATGTTGTTTCTGAATACATTTAAAAATAATCAACCTAAAACCCATTAGTAAATATGATAATAACATGGTAGTGGTTGGTGAGTTAGGGTTGTTTTTTTTAAAACTGGAAGAAGATATGTGAAGTATCGTTAAGTGAATTTACGATGAATCAAAAGGAGGAGTACATGATATTATACTTGTGTGACTCTTCACTAGTATATCTTATGATTATATCTCCTTTTTTGGGAGAATAATTATTTCAGTTTTCCATAAAACCCCTTTTTCTACACTAAAAATGGGATTATTTATACTAAAAAAATATCTATGAAAGGATGATGGATTTCTTTGTTTTCTTTTAACTTTGAGTAAGTCCATGTTTATAAAAAACACTACTTTGTACTATAATATCCCTGAAATACCGAATAATAAATATACAGATCAATTTAATGAAGAATAATTATTTTTATAATAATTAATGACATAATAAAAAAATAAATTGATTTCATTTTTATCACAACATATTTATATGTTAAATTATTTTTTCAATATTTACAAATTCAATATTTCTATTAAACGAGCAGATTTAAAAGTGCGGGTTGATGAATGAATAATTTAATGACTGAAAATCAACACAAAAAATATTTTCTAATTTACATTAGTTTTATATAATTAATAATAAAAAATTTTCTATTTATTAATAACACTTAATAAATTTAAATCTAAATAGAAATGGAAGAATAATTTTTATGTCATTCTGAAAAAAATAAATTTTGGAATTATTTGTTATAAATTCATTTATTTTATAAATAAATAAATAATATTTTTAATATATTTAATCCATAATCCAAAAAAATTATATCTAATTTGAGTATTTGATTTCATTTTTGAACTAATATACCCCTCAAAAATTGAATACAGACACTTTATGTTAAATAATACTAATGGTTCATCCACATTACATATGATTAATCATTAAAAATTAAAAGTTCTTCATCGATCATTTCAATAGTCTTTCTTGAAAATCCAATAATATTTTATTAGTTTTGATTATGTGATATTTATGTTGAACATCTTAAACAATTAAAATGGAAAATTTTACATTAAATAATTTTGAATACACCACCTATTGGAATGAAATGTATTTTGATCATACAATGAAAATTGAATCTACAGTAATTTTCATAGATATTAATGATAATATGATATTTTTTCCTAGTTTTTAGCATGTGAATTGTTTTTAACTAAAATATAATATTAAAATTGAAACCACAAGATTTTATCCATTTTTATCACACTAAATATCATAATGACGTGTGGTTCATTCCTATAGATTATAAAAAAATAATACATTATTTTTATATATTATAATGGAAATATGATAATATTTTATTATTTTGTGGCATGTTCTATATATGTTGAACTAAAATATCACTTTTAAATTGAATGTAAAGTCATTAAATCACAATGAAAATACCATGCATCATAATTACGTGTAGTTGATCCCTATACATCTTCAAAATTATCAATCATATCGATAGAATTCACATAATATACATTCATTTAAACCATATGTTGTATTGAAATTTCATTCATTTCTATTGGTCAAAAAATGAGTTAATGATGATGTTCATAGAGTTTCCTGAAAATAATATATCATTACTTATGTTTTGATTATCTGATGTAAATATTGAACTAAAATATCATTTTTAGATTAAAAAATTGAGCTATCAATCATTCCCACAATACCAAGGGTAATAATAATGTGAAGTTCATTTTTATAGGTTAGAAATAAATCATAAATTATTTTATAAGAGTATCATCAAAATATGATTATTATTTCCTAGTATTTTGAATGTGATTTATGTTTTGAACTTATATATCAATTTTAAATTGAAAACATGAATTTTAATTTATAATAGAAGAAACATTAATTATAATGGAATGTGGTAAACTATTATATATTACAAACTAATACATGATAATTATTGCAGAGTTTCATGAAAATCTATCAATATTTATTCAATTTTAAGTATATGAAGCCAATTTGTAATTTCATCCATAATTTAAATGGAAAAAATATTTTTAGACTACTATGACTACATATAACATATGAATGTTATTATTTTTATTTTCAAATTTCAAATATGAATCATCTATTATTTTTTTGGATTTTAATGAATATCTGAACCCAATTTTGAGAATGTGATATATGTTTTCTAATAGAATATAAAATTGAAATTTAAAATAAAAAACATTCGGTCATACTAGACACACTACATGTTGGAATTAATAATGTTTAATTATTATTTGTTATGGAAATAATCAATTATTTTTCACAGTTTCACTATAAATTTGATACCATTTTTCCGTTTATAGCACATGAAGAATGTTTTGAAATAAAAATAACTTTAAAATAGAAAAACATTTATGTTCATTGAATAGTTATATTATAAATTTAACTATATATGAGATTCTAAAATGGAAATAAACAATTATTTTATATTATTGCGATTAAATATATTTTTATTCTTTACTTCTGTCTTTTAATAAGATTAATATTATGAATATCCCTACTAAAACACAAAAAATGTCATCAGAAAAAATAATATTTCAATGCATGGAACTAAAGAAGAGGTTCATTACTAAATTTTGAATAAAAAATATAATAAAAATTATTATTAAAATATTGGTTCTCTACTTTAAATTTATGTTCATTCTAATATAAGAAAATAAAATAAATAAGGTATTGAAAATTGAATTTATTTTTAAGAATATTGTGACACAATATAGCATACTCGTTCAATTAATTCTTATATATATTAATCTTTAAAAGAATTAAAATCAATTTATGAAAATTATTGAAACCATATACAAATGAAAGTCGTAATAATTATTTGAATTGATAATGTGTACATTAAAAAATGAAACATATAATAAAACCCTTTTGAGGAATCGATTTATTCTCTTGGATGTGAAATCATTAAAATATTCCTAACATTAGTATACTCTGTCAAAACTATTTTATTTTTTAGAAATAATGAAAACATTAACAATTATTATTTTTTACCTTATATGTAATGATATGTAATAGTTGGTATATATAACACAATGAAATTTGACCGATACTAGTCAATCAGTTTCTTCTAAAAGTGGACTTTTCGTAAACCCTCTATTGGTTGAAAGATAAGAACCAAAATTATAAAAAAAATCAATGATAATAAATTTTTTATGAAATATAATTAAATGTAAATAAAATTTTATGATATCATGTTTACTAACCACAAAGAGATATCGTATGCAATCGTTTTTTCCAAAATCCGAGCAGCGGATCTAAAAGTATATATCATTGGATTAATTAAATTTGTCAAAATTATACTACTGTTAAACTTTAAAAAAATTTAAATATTAATTAGTTTTTTGTACTAAAAAATAAACACTACATAAAAATATTCAATGAACATAATTTTAACCTTGCATGGTGTGTATTAAAAATATCTTATCAAAACATTCTATTAAGAACTCGTGATATTTTTCACTATTTTTAAAATTTGATATCCATCTACTATTCATTATTTAAAAAAATGAATACAGGGAAATAAAAATGAGATAATATATTCTATTTTCTTGGGACTACATAATTATAGGTTGAATAGATAGAAAAAAAACATAATCATAATTTCAATAGAAATTAAATATAAATAATTAGACTTTTTTCAACGTATCCCATGTATAAATTTCTAATGGAACAAACATATCAATCATGATTTATAATATAATATTATAATGGAATTAAAATAGATTAAATAGTCATTTTATCATATAAATCTTTAATAAAATCAATTTTAAAAGAATTATTTTCTTTAATACATGAATTTTTCATGGTTGTCAAAGTGATAAGCAGTTCCAGGATTGACATTGGAGACAGATTAGGGTCTATAGTTTTCATTCATGGGGATTGAGATAATCTATTTGACTTTCATGGAATAATAATTTATTTCCCCTTATATCATTATAAAGAATAAATGAATTTATTTATTTATAAAAAAATTTATTTAGTATAATTTAATATTTATAGAACACAAAACATTCTCATCAAGGGAATTAATAATATTTTTCATCTATGCCATCAATACTATATTAACTTGTTTTTATCTTCAAAAACCATCATAATCAATGGGAACATATTGTGGAAATATTTTATTATTATCTACCTAAATCCCCGCTCTCATATGTTTTACTATTAATGTTGTATTTATAAAGGTGTAATTGATAGAGAATGAATTTACATTAATTTTTTCATTGAATTTAAAATAATTCAATCCCCAATATTTTTTTATATTATTTAAAATGGAATCATTTCATGTTTTTAGAGAAGTTTTGATGATAACTTTCAATATAGAAAAAAGTAATATAATTTTAAATGGTGTTATAATTTACAAATTTTTTCAAAACATTTTCTAAACTGATCTAAATTGGAATATATTTTTGATTATAGGTTCTTTGGGATTCAATTCCCTCAACATGACCAAGATCTTAATCAAGCTATATAAGGCCCAAATAATACATACAAATAAAAATAGATTTAGAAATATAGAATTTTATAACATCAATTAAATGATTAATAACTGAAAAAAAAAATTCAAATCAAAATGGGATGATTTTAGTTTTAAATGATATATAATTCCCGGATTCATGCATATATAAATATTAATTGACACATTCACACACTAAGTATTCCATGGGATGATTGAATGTTTATGGACTTAAATTTTCTGTTCAACCATAAAAAGTGCATACTAGTGATTTTAATTTTAAATTTTTTGTACAAGTAGAATGAATTAATATTTTTGGGTGTATATATACAATATGTTATAGAAACAAATTATATAAGACAATCTATCAGGATTATTCATCCTCATGAGAATAAAATGATTAAAAATTTATTAAATATACCTGGATATAAATTTGAAACACCTCTTCATTTTATAAATACATATCCACTTATATTAAAAGGTATGAGTTGGTATTTGAAGGAGATGATCATATAGAAAAGATGTCTTTTCAAGGAAGTAATATTTCTAAGAAGGTGAAAATTGATTTTTAATTAATAATTTAGAGATATAAGGATAATTTAGCATTTGAGTATTATTAATTTCACAGTATCTATTTTTATCTATATATAATTAATTTTTTTGAATAAATAAGGAAAATTTTATTGGTTATCTAACTTTGATAAAAAATTTGTATTTTTAACTTATTTAATTAATATAAGAATTTATGTGGTTTAAATTTATTTATATTGGTCTAGCCATTAATAATATTCGGGTCGATTAGTTTTTTTAACGTGGAGTTGTTGGGTGATCCCATAAAATACATTAGTGAATAAAGACCAATATTTAGGACTCTATATTGTTTCGTGGAATATTAGCTATTAACTTGGTGGAATTTGAGTGATAATATGAGGATAAATTTAGAGAATAAATTTTAAACAAGGACAAAGGGGGTATTGTAGTGGAAAAAATGCGAAAATTTATTGTATTTAATATATCCTTCAAAATAAAGTATTTCTCAAACATTATTACCTTTATCTCTATTAGTTTCATTTAAACATTTATTATAACCATGAACCCCTAATTTTAACTATAACATACTAAAAATATATTAACTAAATAGAATTTTTAGATTTATCTATCCTCTTCTTAATGGGATAACCCTTAAAACCAATGTCATGTATTTCTTATGGGATAAAAAATTTGTTTGAGGTTTTATGAATAAAACATCAATATCAATCACCAAGAAAATTTTACACTCCACTAACAACATTTAATCATCATGTCTAATTTGTTTGATAAAAATCAAAAATAGTTTCACTAGAATAATATCAAAAATAATTTAAAATACATTCCTTTTTTAATTATTAATATTTGAAAAAATTGAAAAAAATGTTTACCTATAGTATATTGAACATATGATAAGGATGAAATTTCATCAAAACACTATGTTACTAGCTGTAAATGTAGAAATTGTTTCAATAATTACAATTGTTTCACAAGTATCTTGATTCATGAATTTTACACAAATAATAATCACATTTTTTAAAATATTTATTATAAATACTAATATAATTGTTCAATATCGTTCAATTTTTATCCATTAATAAACTATTATCTAGGGGAGACTCTAAAACAAACCCATCTAACCTGTCCATACTTCTCTAAATGATCCAAAACCACCATAATTTTTTTTTTCATTATTGGTAAAAGAATAATCATTATTATAAACAAAGTTAAAATAAATATAGTGTATATTATTTCTTTCAAAGAATATATCATAATAAAAAATTACACTTATTTAATACGTACACATTAATTACATAGTTGTTGAGTGTTTTAATCTAAATGTTTAACCTTCTAATTAATATAATTTTCTTTATACAATGCATGACATGATATTGATGTAGTGAAATTATTTTACTGATCAACCTCTATCTAATAAAAAATTTGCTAATATTTTATATTAACTATTTTATTATAATTTCGATGTATAAATTGGTGGTTAAGTATTAATGTTTCCTTTAACATATCAAATATTATTTTTAGAAAATATATATTTTTTAAATATTTATTGTTGTTTTTAGAAAATTGTATAAAAAATACATTATTATATTTTCTACAATAAATATACCGTTAAAAATAAAATTCAATAAATATTTCAAGATGTGATAAAAAGAGAATAAAATTGAATGTGTAATAATATATTCCCACAATTTGCATCTAAAAAACATTATATGCATGTATGGTGATAAAGAAACAACAATTTTTAGCTGGAAAGTTTTCATTGGTATTAAAAACAATATAAATAATTAATATTGAATCATTAGAGTAAATTGTTTTACAATGGTCATTCGATTAAACATTTAGTTTCTCAAAAAAATCATAAATTAACCACTCTTGTTAAAACCATAAACTAATGATGATATTGATTTTTCCATTTTAAATTATGAATAATTTCATCCTTACAGTTGAGATTACTAAAATGTTACACTCTGTGATGAGTATAATCATTAGGCCATTAGTAATGTTTAAGAATCACAATTTTTATAAATTAATTTGAATATGTAATATCTTTTTTACCACATGATATTTAAATAAAACAACTATTTGATATTAAAAACATGAGTGGAAAAAACTTTCACATTATTATACCTTATTTTTCATTAATGGTTGAGGTTTTTTCAACTAATTATCAATTATTTATGTTCCCTCAATATCAAAACATTTAACAAACATGAAATCATCTAAACTAGGACCTACCCAAAATGGAAGTCACATATTATGGAAATGATCATATTTTAAGGAATTGAGACTACAATCAAAATTTTATTTCATTTTAAAAATCTTCATCAATAAATTTTATTTACAGGATTATATTTTTAAAAATATCTACTACTTGTGATTCATTTATGAAATGCCTATAATTATATCCATTCTCAAAGAAATCCACTCTTTCAAATCCAAATTCATCAATTTGTTTCTATAATCCTATTATAAATCCATATTTATTTGAAAACATTTATATAAAATATCATATATTCCTACTCTAATATTTTTTAACGATCAAAAAGTAATATATATTCATAAAATGTTATTATTTTTCTTGATATATGATTCATATTTCATTTAATCCTCTATAGAGACTCTATTATTTTACATAATATTATGTCCATTATGTTGTATTATATAAAATGAATATCCATTAATTGTTTATCTATTATAATATAATACATGAACCCATTGTTCTTTATATTAGCATAAAAAACATTCAAAAATGGAATTATTTTTTTTGAATAACATTTTTGAAATGTTGTCAAGAATACTAGTAATACAAATTTTTTTATGTATCATTTACACCATTATATCAATAAATGTTTTTACAAAGGATGGGGCAAAAGCCTCATTTATTATTAAAGGAAAGCAAATACATCTTTTAATTGGGTTGAGGGATACCAATTACATACCCCGAAGGCCCAGTGGGCATTCAGCCAATTATAAGGGTCGTAGGCCCCAATTTTTGGCACAAAGCCCATTTTGTGAATAGTACTGCTATAGTACCCACCTACTATAATACCGCATATTACCCACCTCTACTATAGTGCCCTACCACCGCTATAGTGAATTGACACCTCTATAGTGACTATGATTGCTACAGTGCTACCGCTGCTATAGTATACTACAGTACTACTACAGTACCCTGCACCCCATGGGTTTTGATCCCCCATTTTACATGAATGATTACAGGGTTATTACCACTAAGCCAAACCCCAACTACACCATTACATAAATCAATTAAATATACAAGGAATGACCATTTTATTTCTAAAATATGATAAAATATTTACACTATTTGGAAAATATATAAGAGATCATGTTCCCATTTATGGTGGATATTATCAATATATATCTTCCCGAATGTCCATCATCATCAATATGGCTATTGTGGTGAGATTTTTTAATTCCATTTCTATCCATGATATATAATTAACAAATATATAACTCAGTGTATTCTTCCATCAAATTTTATTCCCATATAAAACATTTATGTCATAATTTTATTTTAGACATTTATTAAATATCATTACATAATATAAAACATGTTGCATCTATCAGAAATTTACATGCACGAAAATTCAATTGTACCTTAAAAATATCGTTAAGTGAAAAATGATATCATGGAATGATGGTGGTAAAAATATCTCTATGAAATTAATAGGGTTTAAATATCATTTTCCATTTTTTTAAACATCATTATGTTAATAATATTGCAGATATTAATTGAAAAAATAAACCTAACATGGTTTTTTATGCTATGCTTTCTGAAATAAAAATATTATTATAGGAATTATAAAATATTGATTTTTAAACAATAATGTCATTTTATTTTAATCCATTTAACATCAATAGATTCATTTATACAAAAGAAATTTATCTGATGTGTACCTTTCTCATATCTTTTCACTATTATAAAAGTATCAAAAATCGATATCTCACATTCCTAGAAAGATTGTGTGATGTTAGATGAAGAAAAGTTTTCCTCCCCTCATTCAATGCTTCCAAATATTCACTTATTTCCATTTCTATCTAATGTATCATTTCTTTAATTCATTATTTGGTATTACCTTTTGTATTTAGTATTGTTCAAATTACAAAAAGGCCCATTATTTTTCATTATATGGATGAATCTTATAAAATTTTAAACAGAAAATATCATTTATTATTTTAGTTAGAAACAAAATAAATCTCTTCTAATAAATTACCCTTATAATCCTTTTTAATCATTTTTTAAAAAATTCATAATTTGAATTTTCTAATATTCATCTACACCTATTAAAGGAAAATGTGAAGTTTTTTTTAATTTACATCAAATGTTTTTCATCATGATACATTTATATATTATTTATGTAAAAATATTCGATTCTATGGGGTGAAATATTCAAAATGTGTCTTAAATTAACTGTTCGTGTACCTTAGTCACATTAAAGAAACAGAAAAAGTTAATTAATGATATATCTCGATAGGTAAAGATAACAAAAAATTTATTATTATTACCAAACACTGTAGAACTGAACAAAAATTAATCTTTCTCATTAGTATAAATATTCATAAAACATGTATCCAAAAAAATAAAAAAAATTAATATGTGGATCTTAATAAATTTCAATATCAGTACTGATCTGTTTATCCATCAAATAAAAAATGATAACATAATTTACTTTCTCTTAATGAAAAAACATGATGGTAAATTATAAATTACCAATACAATTAGTGTTCCTAAGGATTGATGAACCATAGAGAAGAGGGGTTTGTCGAAATATTGGTTGTATTATAAAAAACGTCAAATAATATGAAATTTTATCCCTACAACTAATTATTTTTACATTACTAATTGATTTTATAGAAATATAAAAAACATGAAAATATCATAATATAAACAAGATATAAAATAAATAAATTTTTTTTCTTTATTATGAGAACCTCCGTCCCTTTGATGATCACTCATATGGGTCCCTAGAAATTCAATATTATAAGGAACTAAATACTGGTATTGATCCAACTCTCATTTGACTCCTTCTATCTCCTAATAGGTATTATTATAATGTTTACAATAAGATTACATGTTTTTGTTAAAAAAATTGAGACAAAAAAAATTCTTTAAGGATTTTTTAAATCTACTCAAGTTCATTTCATTCAAAAAATCATTCTGATTCATCAATCTACAAATATCTTTACTATATTCTCATTTTCCAAATTGTAAGATTTCATCCAAATCTATTCACATAGATCATTGTGTTTTATATCCTATTGTTTAGCTAATTTTCAGAACCACTACATTTCCAATTTTTTATGGAATCTCTCTGATGTTTTTGAAGTAAAAAGTTTCTTGAATATTTGATTTAACTCTCTATCAAGAATCCTTCAACGAAAAATTAATTCTATTAGACAATCACTTTTAAAACAAAATTTATAGTGTTTTAAAATATTATGGGGTTTATAGTGTCATGTTTTAGGTATTTTTTACCCTTTACATGGTTCTTTCTATAATAGAAAATTGGGGAAACATTTTCATTTTCTCATTTACTAAAAATCAAAATTTTGAATTTCTCTATGATGCTTCATAGGTATACTAGAATCATCATAAATACTTGTGAATTATATAAGGATTTTATTCATCCTAAAATTTATATCAACTTAGATGTTATGGAAATCATCATACATAATCATTTTTTTCAATATAATAATCCACATGAAAAACCCTATAAAATATCATCACGTTAAGTGGAATTACAAATATTATTGTAATTATATATAAAATCCATATATAAATGGTTTGTTTGATTAAATATTAGAAACATCATTCATTATGTGAATATATTTTGGTGAATTTCTTAGAAAACCATTGTTTGAATCGATTTTTCTGATATCTCAATCTCAACATCTCTTCAATTGATATCATTTAGATGAAAAGTATGTTGTAATAATTATCATGTCATTGTTAAATCACATTTCATCAACTCATATATTACATTTATGTTTCATAGAATTGTTTATCTAATGAAAATGGTTAAGAAGAATAATTCTTAATTTTTCTGTAATTTCTTCATTTAAACTTCTTAATGTAAAACACATATAACACAGATAAACTATTTGTATATAAATCAGAATTACCTCTTTTCATTTCTATTAACCCCTGTAAAAAATAATGAAACATTAAATGATAAAATAATATATTATTTAAATTTATAAATACATTAGTTGTGTAGAATATTATTAAATAATTAATTTATTGTCCTATTTTTTCATCCTAATTTTTTATTTCTTTTAAATTTTAAAAAGCTTTACAAACATATCCAAAATGTTTTGAAATAATATTTGTATGATTTTTATAGTAAAAAAATCCTTATATAATTTTTTTGGATACATGGTTCCCAAAATTTCCTATCAGAAAACTAATTTACAGCTTCTCAGTATGGAATATATGTCGTGAGGGTTTTTCTAATGATTAGTTTCTCATATTGTCACTATTGAATCTTATCCTCATGAAATCCTTCCTTCACTTATTTTAGACATAAAAATATCTTTTTTTACTAATTTTTCATAAAAAAATTCTAGAACTCAAAATTTGAAACCTCAAAATTTATCTTCTGTTATGTTCTTATTAAGTGTTATTATAACTCTCTCCATTTATGAATTCTACACAGGATCAAATTATTTCTTCTTTTCAATCATCTTCACAAGAGACTCTATAGAGATTTTTTCCTAGAGAGATTCTCTAGAAATTGTTTTTCTTACTTCTGAAAAAACTATACATCACTTCCATTGTCTTCAAAAACATCATTTCAAAAAATTAATTTAATAATGTATAAAAATTTTATTTAATGGAAAATAATAATGTGGAATAAGTTATAATGTTATTAAAAATAATTGATCTAACTATCAGAATTATTAATTTTTCAGCATAATTGGTAAACAAATTTCCCCAAAAATTCATAACAAATTTCCTTTACAAAATTCCACAAATTTCATTCTGACTATTTACTATAAAATTTTGTTTTATAAATATTAGTTGTAAACAAAAACTAAACATTTTTATTTGAATAATCTGAATGGATATTCAACCTTCTTATTTATATTTTTTTAAAACATTTACTAACAACTTTTAAAACAAATAATTTTCATTACACATGTTTTTTATAGCTCATTATTCTCAAGAAGTCACTTCTAAAAACTATTTACCAAATAAAAATATTTCTCCAAGATAATATACTATAGTTACATTAAATGAAAAAGTGATTCTTTTGTGGTAATTCCATCTGTTAATTATAGGAAAATTTACACTAATGAAAAGATAAAATCCCCACTAACATTTTACATCACAATATTTTATATAAATTTTTACTCTAAATTTTTTAATCTCCATCATTTATTCATATCCTCTATTTTATGATAAAAAAATTACCTAATTCATTTCACGATTGATATGATAATTCTATATAATATTATGATAGATTTTTACATTCCCCCCTTTGTAAATATAACTCAATGCATAGTGATGGGCTTATAGACAAACATTATGATGTATTTTGGGGATAATGAACATGAAGTTGAAACATCAATTTGATATTTTTTAGAAAATATTTTGATAATAAAATCTACAAAAAAGAAATTATTTTATGAAGTGATACATAATTTAATTGTTCATTGTTTTTTAGTGTTGAATATGATTTGGAGAATGATAAAAATCATTATAAATATCCTAAAGTAGATTAAATGGATGGAATAATTATATATTCAAATTGGACAGCTAAATATTCATCCAAAACACTTTAGTACATGAAAGGGTAGTGGCAATATATTATTCTTCTACAGTGCTCAAGGTCCGTAATCATTGTTTCTTTATATTACATCACACACAACGTTATCCCATGTAATATTTTACTGATGATGTTGATTTTCATTCATTACAATATCTATCAAAATAAGAATCATTATATCTATGAATGTTCACATCCTAAATTTTCATGTACAACTATCAATAAGAATATTTTCCTTCAATATATATGATAATTCCATTTGCTACACCTTATGTGATTATTTAAAATCATTCATATATCATGCAAAAAAATGTCACACCATAAATGAAGTAAGGCCATAAATTCATTAGATATAATAATACTCATATATATATATATATATTGAAATATTTAGAAGTCACACATATTTGAGCCTTATATTTACTCAATTTTAGACTAAAATACTTTTTTTTATAAATTTTTTTATAATCTATAATGTGATACTTTCATAAAAATTCATAGGGAATTTTTTCTTGAGATTGAATTTTTTTTTGTTCTTTATGTTGTCCATGTGAACCCAAAAATAATTTTTATTCTTGATGAATTACATTTACAATGTCCTTCTTCAATTCCTTATACAAATTTTCAAAATTCTGTTCTCTATCACTTTTAAAACTTATGTTTTCAAATTTAAAAATAACAATGAGTGTACCGGCGTCTATCTCCCTCACATATAAGATTATATAAAATGAACATTATAAAAATTCCAATTTTCATCAAAATTCAGGATTTATGTACCAATAAAAAGGAGAGTGTTTCAAACTTTATATGGATTTCTTCACCTTATACAGCATTGTTTTCTATTCCTCAGGTAATAACCCATAAGGTTGGAAAATATTTTATTATTCTTTAATCTATCCAGTTATGAAATATCACATTTTATACATCTAATTAACATTAGAACAATGATTTCTAGAAAAAACTAAGAACACACTAATTGTTTCAAATCATAAAATGGTGGTAAAGTGTCCTTTTAATGCTCATCTTATATATGAGATTATCTTTATCAAATAATTAAATATTTTTTTCATATAATTTCTCCATGATTGTTCAACTATGTTCAATACACCAATTTTTTCCAATAATATTATTTTCTACTTGACGTGGAACATTTTCCCCAGTTACATTCATCTCAATATAGTCTAATTCATAAATTATAACATTTAAATATTAATTTGGTCAAATTTCTTATGAAAATATTTCATGTTAAACTTTTGAGATGAGTGATGTTTTATTTTATAATATCAAACTTCTTCTAGTCTAAAATGGATCATCTTAATTTCTAAAAATATTTCCAAATGAAACATATATATATATATATAGTATAAAATTTTACATATTTTATTACTGCACCATCTTCCTCACCCACATAATTCTGATGAATATTTATTATCCAAATATGGCTCTCCATTATCTTAACCATTGTAAAACTAATTGAAATGTTAGACATTTATTCTAAAAATATCACACCATATTTTTGTTAATAAATAATGATATTCAACAATATTTCTCATTATAAGAATCCATCATCTTTTAAAAATGTTTTTCCTACATTTTATGATATTTTATTGGGAGAATATCCAATGAATATTCCATCCACATCGTTATCATCAAATTTTAGTGATCCATCTAATTTTTTATTAAATAAGGACTTCCAAAAAACATGAAATATTTCAATGAAGGATTTCTATTATACCAAATCCTGTAAAATGTTGTATTGAATTAAATCTACAACAATCATCTATTTGCTTACATTTTCATTAGTACATAGATTATATATTTAGAAAAACATAAAATTCTATTCTCATCCAACAAACATCATTCCATTTTTAAAAAACTTCTATTTTTTGTTTCTAAAAATCTATTTTGTTGAGTTTTTATACAACACTATACTAGTGTTGACTTCTATATATTTTGATATATGATTTAAATTAATTACATATATTTTTTATTATATTTTCAGATATCAACTAAAATACTTTAAAACCAATTTTTCTCTTTACATATCTTGAGAAAATATAAACATTTCTGCTTCCCCTGATTTTTGATCTATAAAAATAATGTTGAAATTTTAGTAAAATGATAAATAATTGGGGTATGATAAAATTAAAAATTCATTTACTAATGTCTCACCATAAAATATCAATCATATTGAATATCAAAATAGGTATTTTACAATGAATTTATACAATAATATTATTTCCCTGAATAATCATCCATTTTTGGCACGGTATACATTCATCATATTATTAATGATTCATTATTGGATATTTTATTAAAGAATATAATTTTAATGGTGTATTCATAGGTTTATATCCAATATTCATGATCATGTGATGCAAAAACATGATCAAAAGTTCATAACTCATGTATCATGAGTTACTAAGATATCTGATTTGAAATATATTTCAACTACATCTTTCATCGATGGTACCATTTTTACAATATTACACACCTCTAATGATTAATTAATCATTTATAAAATTAAAATCATTCACTTCATCACAAATTTTCCTCTCACTATATAAGAATTTATTAATCCATAAACAAAGAAAAATTTCTTAGATTTCATTTTCTGAGCATCAGTATCCATTTTTCGTATTCCACTTATTTTTATGGGACCATAATTTCAAAAGCTAACTTCTCCCCCAAGAGGATTTTCAAAATAGTTTAATATTTTTAAATCTCCTATCATATGTGAGAAACAACCCCAATCAATAATATATGCTTTGTACTTTTTTAATTTTAGATATTTTACAACACCAAAATCTCTTTCATTAACATTATTTATTCCTTAATCATTTTATTTTCCATCATAACATAATTTTACTATAGTTATAGTCATGATTTTTTCAGAAATGTGACTAGGTTAGTCAAATATTCTCCAAACATCCCCATGAATTCAAAATGATTTTCCATTTTAAACTTCTATCATATTACATTTTTGGTTCTACAATATTATACGGCATATGAATGTTAGTTAATTTTCATCTTCAACTTCATCCACTAATTTAGTTACAATTAATTGGTATAGAAATATTGTAATATAAGTTAAAATATTTTTTATAATATATTCCCACACACTAAAAAACAATCGAATATTTTTTTATAGTATAATTTCAATCATTCACTATATGTATTTCTTTTTGCTGCATATTTTTTTTCTTATATTTCCTCCTGAAGTAGATAAATTTTTTATGTGGTACATTTACAAATATTATTAATGTGATAAATTTGACACTTTAATTTTCAACCCAAGATTTATAAAAAATGTTCTTCAAACATAGTGGTTTTTAAGATTAAATGAAATTTTATTTTCAGTGGATGAATATTTCTCCTACTTATTAAAAAGATCTATCTTGGAAGCTTGAGAATTTTTAGATTTTACTTATGTATAATTTTTTAAATTATAGTACATTATTATTAATGTACGTACAACCTCATGGATTTTGGATTCAAATTTAAAATTTTCTTCATACTCAACTACTAGATTTTTACTGATAACTTACACCATCATTACATGTTCAACAACACTTTTTTAAGGTTTACAACATCCCCGGTATGTTTATCTTTCTGTTTAAATAAATATTTCATTTGATAATTATAATTTCAAAATTCCTTTTTAACAATCTGATATCTTTCATATATTTCCATTATTATATACTATCAAAATTTTCTTATCCCGAATTATATTCTCTTTTTCTTTCTACACCTTTATATTCTTCTTCACTGTTTGAGGAAACATCATTTTTATATCAATTACAAAGTAGGTAATGATCCTTTTTCAAAATTTAGGTTCTAAAGAATTGTTTTCTGATTAATCAGATTTAACATTCATACTCAACATGCATTTTTTATTTCAATACATGTTTTTCTTACAACTAAAATATTTATTATCTTCAATTGAATATTATTTAAACATATTCTACCTATGTTTTGTTAGAATGATCTTTAATCTTTCATTTATTCTTATTAGGTTGGTTCATATTAAAGTTCCCAATTCATCCGCACATAAAAGATATTAGTGTATTCTTTCATCCATACATTATAGAAGATATTTTATTTTTTTTATAAATTAGAGAATGATATTTTTAATTATTTCAAGAAACTACATATCATCCATATCACCGACATTAACATTCTTAATATCATAAATTTAGAAATTTATCATAGATTCAAAATATAATTCATCTTTTATCATATTTATGAATGATGGATCATTTCAAACCTAAGAAAGAAATGAATTTATTAAATTCATCAAGATTTATGTCATATTATTCATGTAATGATGAATGTTTATAATCAAACATGTTAGGTATTTTTTTCTTGAGTGTGACACCCTGACCCCAGTTTTCCGGGGTAAATGAATTATAAAATTACATAAGCTTGATTTCAAGTAAATAAATCCTGATGGACCGAGTAGTTTAGTAGTTTTGGAAAAACCATATGCATACATATGTTTAACATTAAAATTTTAAATGAAATACAACATATATGTTTTACTGGTATCATTCACAACTCTTTATTTATCCCTAATGGTCATTCATAAAAAACATCATCATGCCCTGAAAAATTTAGTCATAAGCATGTTGTGTGATTAGATGATCAGCAATGGTAAGAAACACAATAAACTATTTAATAAACATAAACATTTGTTATCATGATTAGGTAAAAACACTAACCTTTAAAAATGAACATGGAAATGATATGGAAATCATATGAGATGAGTAAATATTCCCATAATAAAACATAATCATGGGCATTGACAAGTCGAATAACCACATGAAATTTTAATTACTAGATTAATAAATAGGGTATTCATAATACAAGTCTTCATAAACATACCTTCATGGAATAATTTTATGGCTATATATAACCATTGTGTCATGGACTTTCTCTAAGACCATTAATATCAATTTTGTCAAGGAATAATTTCAAGACCATTGTTGGTCTCATGAGAAGTATCGACATAATGAGGGACTATAGTGCCGCCTTGCTGACACATACTAAGTCGAATTAATTCATCTTATGAATGTGGATAGACATAAACAAAATTTACATTCATATTGAAACTAACATATGAAATGCTAATAACTTTCCATGTAAATTAATCATAAACACTAACCATTCAAAGTAATTAGTGAATGGTATCATGATAGAAAATACACATTAAAAGTAATAATAAACCCTTAAAAACAGTGTACATGATATCATAATTTAGAATCCTCTATGAAATAAAATATTCATCAATGAATTTTAAATTAAATAACAATACATTTAAATGAGACCATTGAGAAATTAATGAGTAAATAATCCTTAAACATTTAATGTGTCCCATACCACCTTGAAAAATTCAAATCACATTCAATTAAAATGTCACGAGAATGTAGATAATCTTGTTATTATATACCAAGGGTAAGTACATACCCCACATTCAAGTAATAAGTGGTGAACAATGAATATATCTCATAAAAGATAAAGTGAGGTGAGAAAAAGATTATATTAATTTGGGGAGAAGATTTCTTTTAGAAAATCGTTTTTATTTGTCATAAATATGTTTGTAAACATTTTTTTCATAGAAAAGAAATTGTATTATATTGACATTACATTTTATTAATAAATTATTTCCCACTAATGTTAAATCATGTAAAAAGGTTTTTTAAAGAAGCTTTAGAATTAAAACATTTTAGTATTGTTTAAGGAACTCATTAATGAAATTTTAAAGTGAAAAGGCATGTTTGCTTTCATAAGACTAGAAATGATACAATTTAGCTTCTAATGTTAATGTGTGTGATTTAATAATGATATAAATGGGGTAAAAATATTATAGAGTGAACATTAAAATTTGTAATATTTCAAGAGGTTCCTTGAATTAGGCTTGCTATTCGGAATAATATTTGATAGATTCTATTAAAACATTATAATACCCATAAAATGAAAAAGGATTATTATTTTTAAACATATATATATATATAATTAAATCATAAATTTTGATGAATACTTTAGAATAAATAATAATTTTATTGAGGTGAGTATAGAATAAGAGAAACCCAAATGAAAATAGGGGTTTGGGTTGAAAATACTTAAAACATTGTAATCAATTGAATCATATGCCCCAAATTTAATAATCATAAAATTATATATTTAATATAATTAAAATAAATAATTTCATCTTATTAAATATAAATAGGTATTATTTATTGACCATATGTAATTAATATTATTGAATACATAATATCTCACTGAAATTGAAGTGGGATGGAGAAACCCTTACAAACATTTCAACATGGTAACGAGTGTGCATGTGAGGGATTAAAGAGAGGAAAAGGGGTATCACTTAATTTATATATGATAACCAAAGTATAGTGGTGGTTCGAAAACATACCTCATCATTAGGAATTAAAAATTAATGGACACAACATAGGGGGGATTCTTGAATAAATATGAGAGAGAGGATCCCCTAACTTAAATGTGAGGGTGTTCTTTGCATGATCATAATGACCTAAATATCAAAATTATGTTAATTATTTAAAAATTAAAGAACCATTTATACATTTATTTGTTTTATTATGACTTTATTATGTTAAATCATGGCGTTTTATATGGGTTAAGTGATTCAGTTTCACAATCCGTGAGTGCTCATTTTCATAATATTCATGATTACCTCACTTATAAAAGATTATGGTAGTTTCCATATGATAGGAGTTGAAGTCCAGAATTGATTTTATATGTTACTAATGAACATTAAAAATAATAAATTTTTATAAAATTAATTTGGTTGTTTTGAGTGTTTGTTTATCATTATATAAAACATAAATTATAAACAGCTGGATTAATTTGGAAATTTTTGTCACATTTTCTTAGTTTTTCGTTATTATTTTACATGATCAGTGCATAATGGTTCCAAAATATTATATAAGATAAAAAATATATATTATATTATTAATAAAACATAAATATGGTTAAATGACCATATTTTAATAAGTTAAATCAAATTTGAATCATCAGCCTCCTTGAATGAGAAAAATCAACACATCTAGGACAATGATTTATTTTTCGCACAAATGAGGAGGAAATGAGAGATAAAGAATAATTATCATTTTAGCACAAAATAATTCTATTAAATTTATGGTACTGAAGTTTTCACACCTTTTATATGAGGGTAGTTTAGGAATGAAAAGTAAAAAAAGGAACATGAAAATGAAAGTAAATAAAAGAGGAATTTTACCTCTTCAATTAACCTTCCTTAAGATCCTCATAAGGAAATGGATTTGGACTTTTTATGAAACCAATAGATGGTGGTAGTGGGATAGGATCATGGTAAGATATTTTGGAATAATATTTAGAAGTCAAAAGGGATTATAAGAGTGTAGAGAAGTGGGTGGAAGAGGTGGAATATATAGTGTAGGGGAGGATGGTTTTCTTAATATTGTAATAATTAATATACTATTTTTCTTTAAGACAATAAATATTGATCATTCCATGACCATAAGTAGTAATATTTGCAGGTGATTTCAATCCATAGGTTATTAAATTTTTATAACATCATCAATGACTCAATAAATCAATTATTTATCATTTGTTGTAAATGGTTGTATTTTATTATTCACTAAAAATTATGTTATTTCAAAAAATTACAACAAAAATCCCACAAACCATTTATCGATGAGTGGAATCCAAAAATATTTTTTATTATCCAAAGATATTTTCCGAAATATTATTAATTCTATTTTTAATTAAAATAATAATTTACTTGAAAAGACATTTTTAAAACATTTATTTAATTATTGCAAAACATAGGTACATAATAAATTCACTTAAATCTTATATATATGCGATAAAATTTGTTGTTACTAATCAAAAGGGTGTGTCACAATTCATAAGGGTAACATTACTATTCATAATGGTATGTTACTATTCTCAAAAAATTATGTTGGTTATATAGAACTCAAAAAAACACAATGATCACAACCGTGCATGTCATAATTTAAAAATTCAAATCACAGGGGTGGTATAAAATTGATTATATGATAAGATATAAAAAAGGGGTGTTTTTATAGACTTACTGATTCATGAATTAAAAATTTAATTTATTTTCAAAATCACGGGGTGTTACATTATCCCCTCCATAGAAAAATTTCTTCCTCAAAATTTGATATTTCAAACTGAATGTAATTAGTTATTACTTGAAAATGTCCTTGTGAGAAAACCCATATCATAAATAGGGTTAAAATAATATCCTCCATAAAAAGGATAAGGGAAAAGTGTTGTTAAAAATAATAATAATAAAAATAATATATATATATATATATATATGTATAAATTAACCTTTCAAATGGAGTGAAATTAATTGGAATTCAAAGCTTGGTCATAAAAGAAAAACCAAACTATAAATTTCTAGTGATAAAAAATAGGGTTAAATGATAAAAGATTACCACAAAACCATAAACTATAATTATGAAAAATTTCATTAACATTATCAATGATTATGATAATGGAACAACATTTTAGCCTCTTTTCAAAGGGGTTTGGGATTATTCTACTCTATTTAAGTACAAATATACATTTATATTTCATAAACATGATCTTATCCTTTGATTGTTCCTTGAACTACCTATAAAACTCTCTTAAAAATTGTTACATAAAGTGGTTACATTAAACTCTAAATCCTAATAAAATGATATACATAATCCATTTCATAAATTGTTTATCTTTCCAAAAGTTCAGGATCCCAAACATAAGAATTATTCACATATCCATCCTCGCTAGATCAATGTACACAAGTTTCTTAGAAATTGTCATTTTTTAGGATTCAATGATCTATCATACATATGGAATATTATACCATATCTTCAATGAATAAGCCATAAATTTTCACATTCCAAACATGTGAATATCTGCATCATGTGTCCTTTTGAAATATGGTAATAAATCAAATTTCCATAAATCATTATTCAAAAATGCATTCATCCTTAAACATGCAATTTGATATATTCTTTATAACCTAAATTGTTTTTAAATCCATCAATAATATCATAACAACTTCTCAATCATTCAATAATCATTTTTGAGGTAGTCAGTTCATATCCAAATCGATCATTTATTCATAATTATCTTAATCCTTAAGATTATATTTAGGGCTGTATTTACCTATACCATAATATTTCCTATTATATAACCATTCTACAGTGTCACATATACTTGGTATAATTCATCATATTACCTCAAATACTTATTAAAATAGTACTGTAGTAAAATCCTCGTATATTGCATAATTTTTAAAACTAGTGAATTGTTGAGAAAATATTCAAATGAAATGATTCTTAATGAGGAATATTAATCATTCAACTTCACATGAGGTGGTATCACCACTTGATCATTATCCAGTAACTTCATTTAGTCCATACTCATTTGACACTTAGCACATTTATTCGCATAGTCTCCCGTATCATTGTAGTTAATGCAGTATACACTGGAACCCTTTTTCTAACCCTTGTAATCACAAAATCGGTGTTCCTTTTCTCCATTATTTTAATAAACTCACATTCCCTTAAAGAATTTACCAATATGATTCATTCCATAGTTATCACATTTGGGAAAACCCTTCTTTCAATTAATCCATTTATCTATATTTTTCCCTAACATCCTCTTCTTCTTTTTATTCCTCTCAAATCCATAGGAGTCAGGGAATTATATACATACCTTGTTAACACATGATACTATTTTTCCATATGATGATGACACATGGGAGGCTATATTCCTTTGAAAAAATAACTTAATACTAAAATAGATATGATCCTTCTTCCAATTTTCTTTATGTACACTGGTGAAGTTTTTATTCCTTTTTCTATGCACCATTTCCAATCAATTATAAATAATATATTAGCTCATTATGAAATATCTATATCTATAAACATGGTGTAACATATGACATAAATTTTTGCACTGAAAATCCTCGAACCATATACATTGTTTACTTTTGGGGAATAAATCATTCATAATGGTTTTCAATAAGCTTATGAAACTACCAAAGAATATCCATTAGGAGTGTTGAACCAAGAGTGAAGGTAGTCCCGTTTTTGAGCACCAATTCCCATTCAATTCTAGCTCAAAGAAGTGTTTTCATGTTTTTCCCCTAGATACATCTTTTCCAGATCCCAATCTACTTGTTCATATCCAAATAGGAAGTATTTTCTTAATAAACCACATAATCTATTACTTAAAAAAATTCTTATATTTTCCAGTATTATTATCCCCAATGTATATCATAGGGTTTGGATAAGTAAAATAAATTTTATATATCTAGTTTCTATGTTATATAATAAACTTCCTTTGATAACAACTTTAATACCTCAACCCCATTTTCTCAGAGTTAGTTCTCTATAAAATTTCTTATTCATGATTACAAGGAATTAAATCTTGAAAGACCATGTAGTTTAGTAGGTTTAGAAAAATAAGATATATACATAGGTTCAACATTACAACTTCAAATTAAATACTACATTTAATTTCTATTTGTAACATCCACAATTATATGTTTATCCTTGCAGGTAATTCATAAAAAAACTTCTTCATGTCCGGATAAAATGAAACATAAGAATGGGGTGAGCTCAAATATTTAGTAATGTTAAGAACTATAGAAGAATATTTAATAAATATAAATATTAGTAATGGTGAATATCTAAAAATCATCTCCTTTAAGAATAAACAGGAACATAGTATGGCACAAATATGATACGAGTAAATAATTCCATAATAAAAATAATCTTGGTTATTCAACTAGTTGAATAACAACATGAAAAATATATTAATAGTTTCATAAATAGGTAATTTATAATGATTTACGTCATATCTATTCCATTATGAAAATGTTTTAAGACTATAACTAATCATTTTTCAATGCCTTGTGCCAAGAACATTAATAAAAATTTGTTCAAGACCTTGAATCAGAACAATATTTTGTCTCAAGATACCTATTGATACAGAGAGGGGCTATAACAAGCCCAAACCAACACACATTGGGTCCAATTAATTCATCTTATGAATGGAGATAAGCATAAAAAAATACATTTGTATTGAAAATGACATATGAAATGTTAATAAATTTCGTCGTACATTAAACATAAACATTAACCATTCCATGAAAATTAGTGACTGGTATCAAGATAGAACTTGCACATTAAAACTAATCATAATCCATTCAAAAAAATAGTATAGATGATATAATAATATATAGACCTCTATGAAATACAAGATTCACTAAAATATGTTAACATAAATAAATATACGTTTAAATGAAACCATTGAGAAATTGTTTAGGAAACAATCCTTAAACATTCCAAAGTGTCCCATACCACCATGAAAAATTAAAATCATAATCTCTTAGAATATCATAAGACCAATGAGTCTCTTGATATGATATACCAATGGGTATTAAATGCACCACATTAATTTAATAAGTGGTGAACAATACATATATCTCATAAAAGTAAAATTTATGTTGGAAAAATCTATTTTACTTTGGAAAGAAGAGTTCTTTTGGAAAATAATTTTTATTTTTCAGAAATCCGATTTTAGACATTTTTTCCTATAAAAAAGTGATGTACATTAAGATAACATTTTAGGCTTAAATGATGTCCCCCTGATGCGGAATCACGTAAAAAAGTGTTTTTAATGGATTTTTTGATTTAACACATTTTAGTGAAGTTTAAGGAATTAATTATTGAGAATTTAACGTGAAAATGCATGTTTTCATACATAAAACCAGAAATTAACTAAAATATATTTTCATGTTAAAAGTTGTTACTTTATAAAGATAAATCATGTTTTAATAAAATTATAGAGTTAACTTCAAAATAGGTAAAAATTTGAAATGTTACTTGAATCGAGCTTCCATTTCATTCAAATTTTTGACAAATTATTTTAAATTTTTTAATCCCCATAAAATAAAGAAAGATAATGATTGGTAAACATATATAGAACATTAAAAATAATTTTTGAGGATTATATGGGAATAAATAATAATTTCATTTAGGTGAGTAGAGAATAAGAGCCACCTGGATGAAAATAGTGGTTCAGATAGAAAATAATTACAACATTGTAATCAATTGAATCATATTCCCCAAAATTCATACTCAATAAATGATAAATTGAATATAAAAAAAAGAGATTCATGATTTTAAATATCAATGGGTAGTATTCCTACACCATTCACATCTAGATGTAGTGAATATAAAATATCTCACAAAAAATGGAATTGAGATGAAGAAACCCTAACAAAAATTTTGCATGGTGACAAGTATTCTTATGAGGGAATAATGATCGGTAAAGGGGAATACCATAATTTATATATCATATGGTCAGTATGAGGAGGTTCAAAAACATACCCTGTCATTAGGAATTAAAAATAAAAAGACACAACATATGGGGTATTTTTTAATAAAATTGAGAGACAAGATCCCTTACCATAAATCTAAGGGTGTTCTTCTCTTAATCTTAATGAACCAGAAAAACCAAACTAGGTTCATTAATTAACAATTAAAGAACAATTTATACATTTATTTGGTTTATTATTACTTTATTATGTTAATTAATGGACTTTTATATGTGTTATGTGGTTCGATTTTAGTGTTTATGAGTGCTCATT